>OZ014479.1:12791730-13429730 GCA_963965965.1 Trididemnum nubilum
TACTGGTTTATAGAAGATTGAACGTAATTTTTGTATGCAAATTGGATTTTCAGACTGCACTACATTAAGCGGTGAATTATCGCCCCAAGACTGACCTTAATTTCGATTTACGTTTGATTGTACACTGCACATCCTTTTTGTAGCGTCTTTTGTTGTTCACGTAAAATCTAAAAATTAAGCACAGAGCTGGACAGCGCTGTTTCGAGCTTTTAGCTCTCATAGTGGAAGTTGACATGGCTTCCCAGGAGTCGACCACAAAGGACGTCAAGATGTTGCAATCTAAAAATTAGTTAGCAGTTGGATCTTGTCAAGGTAACGTCATTAATTTTGTGTTTTAAAAATTGACAAGTTGAGTTGAGTTGTTGAATTGGAAATTGCGATATTGGAAATTCTCAAGGTACGTTTTCATTGCAATAACTTTAATATTATTTGTAACAATTCTATTCCTTTGTGGAAAGGTAAAACTTTAACTTGGTCTACTGCTTTCTTGCACTTTAGTTAAACTCGTGCTGGACTGTCATCTTTAATGATATTGATGTCGAGATATTAATAATTGTTAAACTATGTAAATTTCAATGCTTCACGTTCTGGATGTAATCGAAATTAGTTTTTTTTTTTTTTTTTTTTTTTTACCTAATGTTTCAACAGCATTTGAATATCTGATTATTTCACGGTCTTAAATTTAAGCTTTGATATAAATTGTAGATTAAACCTAGAAAACCGCATTACGATACTGTCAGCCGTCGTCCTCATCGTGTTATTGTGTTCTCTTCTCTTTCTACGTGGTCTCGGATGTTGAGGTAAAAGGTTGTTGGTTTAATGACTTCTATAATATACTTTTTTTTTGGAAATTTTACGTTGAATACTTAAACAATAAAGGCATAAGGAGTAGCCTACAGAAAGTGGGCGTGGTGGCTTTGGAGAGGAACCCAGTTAGAAAAAATACTTTGGGGGAATGTCACTTGATTGCGATTTAGCTTAAAATGAAAAAAATACTGCGCACTAAGCTCTCCGCATCTTTGAAGGGGGGGCCACTATAGAAAATACTTGGGGGTGATATGTAGCGTAGCTACCAAGCTGGATTGAATGATTAGATAATTTATTGACAAAAAGGAGCAAAAAGCAAGCGAATAAGTAATTACTTTACACTAAGTGCGCGGCATCTTCAGAGGGGGGGCCCAAGTTAGAGGGGGGGCCTGGTGCACTCGCTCCCTATTAAATCCACTACTGATGATAAGCAAGAATTGTTTGTTTCATTAACACTCGAGTGTCTGTTAGAAACTCGAGTTATAAATTGTTTTCAAACTGTGTTGTTGATATCGTCTGAGTTTCAAACTTGCCAAATCAGTTGCCAAAATGCCACAAAAAGATTAGGACTTGTTTGTCATTGCATATGGTATAGGAAACTCTGCTGGTAGGTGTTAGGTGCAGGTTGTTAACCCTTTCGCTGCCCGGCTGGTAAAATCGCCGATATCGTAACGTGCCCAGATGTCATGAAAAAATGACTTTTTTCAAAATGTGGCTAAAATCTTTTTTTTGCTGTAAAATTGACAGAAACTAACAAATCGTAACTTTTTTTGGTAAAAATAAGTTTCAGGGGAGGTTCTAAGGGGCGGGGGAGGGGTATACTGGGTGGAAGAATTATTGTTTCGAAACTGATCTACCGTTTTTTTTTTCATAAATTTGCAGTTTTGGAAACGAGCTGAAATTAGTTGATCACATTTTGCATTATTTCTGGCTACAAAAAATTTAAGAGCCGATTTATGAGGGGGGGTTAACACTATACCCTTCATTGTACTATTTATACCAGCTAAACAAGGGGTGCAAAATCCAAGGATTTCGTTTTTGATGTTGTTGAACGCTTTATTGCATTTACCCGATCACTGACAAGAACAGACAAATCAATTTTTGTCAAAATAAGTTTCAGGGACGTTTCTAAAGGGCAAGGTGGGGGCAACCTCTGTGGATAAATGTTTGTTGAAAGTTTTTGTTTGGTTGTTATTGTTAAAAGTTTTGTTTTTCTATAACGAAAATACATGCTGCATTGCGCATATGTTATTAGTTTTTTCATGAGGAGGAGGAGAATGAGTCAAAGTCGAGTTCCTTTTCTTATAGGACCTACTATTTTTCAAATGAGCTCACCTTTTAAAATGATTACTAATGTACTGTCCTCCTCCTTTATGTATCAAAGAAAATAAAAACAACAACAAAAGAAAGAAAATATTTGCATTCTCCACAATTATTGCAATATGTAAAAGAAATATCAAGAAATGTTCAATCAATACTGTCTTGGGGGCAAGCTATGAAGTGAAGTTTTAGCGTCTGAAACGTTTAACAGTGTGGTACTTTTTGAAACAGTCTGGAAAGCACATAGGAATGTAGTGGCCTCTTCCATCCTTGCACTGCTCACAACCGTATCTTGTTTGCTTCCTTTTGGGGTGACTTGTTGTAAAACTGCACACTGTGCAGTTCGGCTTGTAATTCGGCTCTTCATATGTTGCTGCAAAATGACGTTCAGTAAGTCGTGTCTCGTTCTCTTCAAGGTTTTCTAAAGATCGACGGCCCTTATTTGCATGAGCATTTGGAGGAATAGAGGCGCAGAGATTGTCCGCAATGTTTTGCCTAAATTGCTTCGACGTCATTACTGAAGATGGGTTGGTGGCCTTGAATATTATGAAGGAATTGACAAGGGCCTGCTCACGGATAAAATGGTATATGGCATGATACCATTTACGACATTTATGGCCATAATAGTAAGATGTGCATTTTTGATCGAATAAATCAACCCCTCCCATGAACTGATTGTAGTTGACAGCTACAGTTGGCTTGCTTACGTCCCTATATCCGCTTTCATTTTCCTTGCTTCTGATGGTTTTTTGGACACAGCTATTTTCGTCCATGGTAGAAAGAAAGTTAACTCTAGATGTGTCATGCCAGCAGCAAAGAAGCATATCTCCTTTTCGGAAAAATGCTGGGTCATCTCCTTTTCGAAGAATCAAGTTTTTTGGCTTTATTTCAGTCGGAAGTCCTCTTCTGTTAAGCCTAACAGTACCACAGGCGGCTGTGCCTTTTGCTATTAGGGATTCAAAGAGCACTGGACTTGTATAAAAGTTATCAACATATAATCTGTGGCCAACGTTTAAAAATCCGTAATTGTCCATTAATTTCATAACAACATTGTAACCCAAGCCATGCTCAGCAGGTAAAGGATTGTTACCTCGTCCGGTATAGACATCCCAGTCTAACAAATAGCCACTTTTATTTTCACACAAAGACCACAGTTTAATTCCCCATTTGGTGGGTTTGTTGGGGAGAAACTAGCGAAAAGATAGCCGACCTGTGAATTTCCGCTTTGATTCATCTACGGAGAGTTCTCTATCAGGCACATAGTACTGGTGTGGTAAAGGTTTAACGATGTTTATCAAGGGTGCTATTTTGAATAAAGGATCATATCCTTCTGCTCCACGGGGAATTCTTTCTTCATTATTACAGAAATGCGAGAAAGAGCTAATTAGTTGATATCGATTGCGCGACAATACCTCCCTGAACCCAGGGGTTCTCTAGCTCTGTGATAGAGTGATCAGTAATCAGGTATACTTGGTTTCTTACATAGCCCCATTAAAATCTGCAAACCAACATAGGCTTTCATTTCATCTACAGTGCAATCAAACCATCTATTGAAACGAGAGGTCTCAGGTACTTCAGCTGGGCAGTCGAAATATTGCAGTGCATAAAGATTGGTCATTTCACACATCAGTTCAAAGCACTGCTCTGGGAATAATAAATAAAAATAATCAATTAGCTCTGATCTTCTTAGACTATCGGGAAGCTCTGGCCCAGAACTTTTAGCATACGATGGACACCAGATTGGAACATAAGCATCTGCATCATCGTTTCTCTCCCATTCAGCATTGACAACAGCTGCTGCCGGGCTCTGATTAGCATCATCATCGGATGTTTGATCTACCTCATCATCATATATATCATCCACATGTTCGTATTCACTCTCAGAGAGTTCACTAAGGTCAGAGTCGGAATCTCTTAGTATGTCCTCGATAACGTCACTTGCATTGAGTACGGATCTAGCCATACCGTTTTCTAAAAAATCAAAGTTTAGGTAACACCGACCAGAGAGCTCGTTTCCCTGTCAGCAAACACTGCAATGCAACAACTTTTGCTGGTATAAAAAGTTAACAAACTCATTACACCGCACTTGGTTCGCAGCCTAGCGTAACTTCACATTTATGCTGTTTTTTTTGCTAACTGATAGCTCTATATCTTTGCTTTTCTTCTTATGCTAGTCCAGTATCTTACCTCTCTGTCTAACTCTATATCTTTACTTGCTTGGACATGAATCACTATAGCGTACCAGTAAATAACCTTACCTAGCGTTTTTGCTTACATCTTAGCTTCGTTTTTCTACCCACGTGCACTCGTACAGCTACACGCCTATCGCCAACTGAAGTAATTTCTCTAAAATTCAACCTGTTATGTTACACCTATACACTTCCATGCAATCAAGCATTTGACTTTATGAGAATAAGGTGGCCTTCTATGTCGCTATAGTACATCGCACCGCTTCATTGAAGACAGAAAAAAAGATTTTAGTGCCGCTTTAGCGAACTGGGCACTGTGTTAAAGAGATTATATGATCGTGCACGGCACTTTAGCAAAGAAAAATTTTAGTCGCGCAGGGCACTTAAGCCCTTGCGGTACTATAGTCGCGTAGGGCATCGAAAGGGTTAAGTTTGGGTTAGGATTAACCTTAGGCCTATCTCTAAAACCCAGAACTAGCCGAACCCTAACCAGTGACGTGCGGTGAGGCTTCTGGTTGGTGAGGCACAATTTTTTTTCACACACATGTCAATGCCGCAGCTAGAACGTAGTTTTAAGGGGGACAAAATTTGTTTCTGGAGGGGCCAAAATTTTTGGGTTGGTCTAGTTTTCACCAAGTTCTCTGTTGATATCCAAAAAAAAGGTCATTGCTCCAATATGATCTACTTTTCTCCGAGGTCTCGGTTGGTTTCCAAAAGAAAGCCACCATCTTGAAACTGCTGCAAGGGTAACGAAAGTTTGGGTGGGTATGCTGGGCAGTTTGGGGGGGAAGTTTTGTTTAGGGGGGCGCCGCCCCCTTTTGCTTCCCCCCCTAGTAGCGGCCCTGACACACGTTTGCAAAAAAATTATTTAAGACAATGAATGACAAGCAAATAAGTGTTTTCATAGCCATTAAACAAAGACCAAATTTTTCGATAATTAATTACTCGTTTAATCTCTGCTGTTCACTTAAAGCCATAAAGCCAAATGAATTTTTCAAGTTTCGAAAATCTATAAAGGTGGCCAATTATTTCACTTTGAATGTGGACATGATGGAAGTTTTGGTTCGTGCTAAGTCACAAAAACCAGGTTTCAGTCCCAACATTATTATTTGCTAAAAATATAAAAGCAGAAATGACGATTTTTATTGCGCAACCACTCTTTTATTGAGTACGGTAGTACTCTTTCTGAAATGAGGAATTTCTTTCGTATTGATGTCTCGAGCAAATTTTTTAAACCGGTTTTGTTCGAGCTGAAACTTCAAGTTTAGTTATGGAAAAATCTCTCAGCTTTAAGACTAAATTTTCTTCCATTTTAGTTCATTTCCTCGAAATAAATTGTTTTAATTTCGCTTGCAAAGTAACTCGTTCAATTTCGCAATGAACGAAAGACTACAAAAAAAACTGCGTTGACTTTTTCGTATTTTATGACGTCACAGGTGAGGCGTGCCTCAAAATCAGATTTTAAAGCATTATGCGTTGTCCGCGATTTGTCTAAGAGAAAAAGGCATACTTTTACTTCGTTTATTAAGATTTGCTTGGCTGAAGGGAGGCACAATCGAAAATGCCTCACTTGGCATATTTCGAGCGATGCTCGCTGGCGCGCATAGAGAGATAGCAATTAATCGTATAGTTTTGGCATTTTAAGCGAAGAGCATAACATAAAAGCAGTGACTACACAAAAAAAGTTAATATGATAAAAATTGTTAAAGTTTTTAAGAAATATTTTGATTTGCGTGAAAACATTTTATTTTAATTATATACTTTTGTTTTTGTTTTTCTTTGTACAATTCTTCAGGTGAGGCACGGCCTCACCTGCCTCCCCTGACCGCACGTCCCTGACCCTAACCAATAGCATTCCTACTCCAAGAAAATATTTGGCTACTAATTACTTGAAGTCTAGCAGAAGTAAAAAGGTAGTGATTATTTCACCGAAAATTTTCAAGTTAAAGAGAATAACCTAACGCGAAAATGCAAAATATTCATCTGTGCGTTTTTCATGTGCTTTTTTAGGACTTAGCATGGTTAAGGAGTATACTGAAAAACTTTGGCAAAATTCTGTCCAAAATAAGTGGCTATTAAATGGGTCAAGTATTATACCAACAGTGTCTTGCAGTAGTTTGGTTTTTAAATCAAGTATCCCTCGCAATATTGAAACTTTAACTTTAAGTCTTTTTTATCCAAATAATTTGCTGAATTTGTTTTTGTATGAGCATTTTCCTGAAGTGTGGTTGTGGTGCTAATGTGCAGTCTTCATTTCATGTTGCATGTGAATGTATACCCTCACAAGCCAAGTCTGAAACAGTAAAGCAGATAAGGGCTATCTGCAATGTGGAAGTTAGCTCTGATCTATTGCCTGATGATTTTTCAAAGCAATTTTTTAAGTCTGCTTGTGGAACGAGTTAATGTCTGTTTAGAATATTTGAAGCAAACTGTAAATATTTCCCACTGGCAGGCTAAATATGGTAACCTGTAGCAGCTTACTGAAAGAATTGAGAAACGATTCAAATAGGCTAGGTCTAATGAAGAGTCAATCAAGAAAATGACAAAGTGCGCGGGGACCATGGATCATTAAACCGGTATATACCAGTTGGTCTAAGCAGTATAAATCAGTACTGGTAGTCTATCAGTAGGCTAGTAGAAGAACTAGGGTCAGAAGTGGTCAGCAAAAAAGTAGCCTATCGTAGTTCTACTGAAGAGATCTACTCAAGAAACTTTTGGAAATACTTAGTACTGTGTAATGAACCCAATAGGTGTGAGCTGCTAGTGCTAGGCTATTTTACTGTCTGACAATAGCAATAACATACCGTAAAAAGTGAGTAACTGACAGACTGAGTTCATTTCTTCAAATATGGCTCAAGAAAATTGGATTATAATTATGCCAAAGTGTTGTGGAATTGCTGAAGTTTCCGCAGATGATTGTGAAATGTCTATGATATCTCTTCCGCATCCTAAAACTCAAAAAAGCGTAAAATTTCTCTTGAGAAATTCAGTCACAAGAAGTGATATTTTTGAAATTAATCGACATAGTGAAAGCCCTTCTTCTTGGTTGATGAATGTCGATTCAGTCAAATGTGATGGATCTCTTCTAATGGCTACACCATTTGATCCATTATTTATTGTACTTGCCAATTTGTTTAAGGAAAGCAGTGGAAAGTTTGTTTTAGTAGAGCAGCTTTTTCCTCCTTCTATTGGCTCACAACTTCTTAAATGCTTAAAAAGTAAATTGGACATAAATGATGTTGCAAACATGGCTGGTGAAAAAGATTTCATTGCATACAGGTAAAAGATGTACATGAAATGTAGTTGTGTGTCAAAAATGTTATGTTATATAGTGATATTTATGCTGCTTATAGTTGAAAGTGACACAAATCTAGAAGTCAGCTTGATTTTTTCATGCATTCAAAAATTATACTGTGATTACGATATCTCGTATTAGCAGCCAGAATGACTGTTTAAAACTGATAAGCCAAGTTGTTTTATTTAAAGAAGACCTACATAACCTATGCTCTTCTAATTCAGTTGTTTTCATGCTTATTGTTGATATTGTGTGTTAGAAACATCTAAAATTCTTTCGTTTTTATGAAGTGACTTGGCACATGAAACATAAGCGGTTGTTAAATAAACAAAGATTCCGATAATGTCACTCAGTCTCAGAATTTTTTATTTTAATACAGATATAAATTAGGGCTACATTTTTTAGGCTTTATTGCAAAGTGTCTGAGTGCACAGAACATGCGGCAAGCCTTTTCCCTATTTTTAACTGCAATTTGAACAAAATAGTCTGCAAAATGAGCTTTTTTATGAAATTGGAGAATAGCTTTGAACAACATTGACTTTATGTCTTTTTAAAGTTGGTAGTCTAAAAAGGCTGTTTAATTTGGAATCAAAGGTCTGTTTTTAACCCCCACTCATCAAGATTTAATACAAGAATCATGAGTGATTGTAGAAAAAAAGCAGCTTTGTGTATATACGTACTATTTCTAGATATTCAAAATTCCACCTACAAAAGAATTTTGAAGTAGTTCCTGATTGGTTGATAGTCAAAAGCTGTTCATCCACTACCTAATAACACATCACTGTAAAAATCAAAGAGAATAAAACTAGGGTTGTACAACGTAGAATAATGTAGTATTCTAGAATAATTCTAGAATAGACATTTCGAATCTAGAATTTCGAATCCTATTCTAGAATAACTCACTGCAAATTGGGATTATGCATAATCAATACAGTTTTATTGCAAAAATTAAAAAAAACACAATGGCGAAAAAATAAGTCAAACATGCGTGCACGCTTGAGTGCAATGCACTATCAATGAAATGCGGCTTGACAGTTAGGTTGCTTGAAACTGCATAATACGCACCACTCTTCGCGTTTTGGCGGTGCTTCAAAAGATTTTTTTTGAATCCAATTACCCGATAAAAAATGTGTTTTGAGATTCGTTTCTCTGGAGATTCGAATCTCAAGGATTCGAAATTCTACTTTGTACAACCCTAAATAAAACACATCACTGTAAAAATCAGAGAGAATAAACAAACAACTCTGTCTGGTTAGCACATGATTCTTTTTTATGTGGAATTTTCGGCGTCTAGAAAAAAATGAAAAGACCTCATTTTCAATTTTTTTACTTTCACTTAACATATTTTTCGGATTATAAAGTGCACTAAAAATACTAAAGGTGTGCTTTATACTCAGGTGCGCCTTATATGTGGATTGAGTTGTACTCTTTTTGTATTCATGATTTAATTCAGAGCGATTTAGAGCTTTTGCAGTTTTTAGAGCTCTTTAAGTTGCATTTCATGAAGTGTACCTTATATAAGGAATTAAAATCAATAAAGGTCATTTACTGGTAGTGCATCTTATAGTTCAAAAATACAGTAATTTTGCATTGAAAGACAAATTGTGAGGGACAAAAACAGTTTGATTTAAAACTTAATAGCTTTTTAGAAAGTTACCAACTTTGAAAAGGCATAAATCTGCCTTACGTGTATGTGTAAAGCTATTTTAGAATTGGAAATGACTTGACAAACGTTTGATGCATGCAGACACTTTGTAGAGGAACTTAACGCTAACCTATAATTGTAATAATCAAAACAAAAAATTCTATGAACAAATGATGGCACTGGAATCTTTGTTTATTTAACAGTACACATTTCGTGCGCCAAGTCACTTCTTTTAAAATTTTGTATACAATATCAAACAGCTGTTTGATTTACGAAATTCCAGCTTACGCTACTACAAACAATCACTGTTTTATGATTACAAAAATAAATCCAGCTGTACAAGTTTGTAGTCGGCATTTTTGCTGTCGGTGTTGTACAATTATACATTGAGGTTAAAGCAACGAAAAACATAAACCCAGTGTAGTGGATAATTTTCTATGTTTTACTAGTTTTTCATTTTACATAATGTAATAAATGTGATGTTAAACCAAGTATTTCACAATTTGGGTTTTATTGAAATTTGCCCAAGTAGAATTTCGTCTTTATTAAACATTTTGGTATTATTTCAGGTATGATGAAACTAAGGCATTGAAGTGGTTGGAGAAGAAAGTGGAAAATACAGTTTCTGCATTAAAGCATTCAAAATTATTTATTGAAGAGCAAGAAAATGTCACATCTGAAAATAGCAGACTTGTTTATGCTTGTGGTTTAGTGTGTGATTATCTTCCGAATGAATTAGCCTTAGTGCTTAAAAAGCATTTGGGCATCACAGAAAAGCCAAGTAAACGAAAAAGTGCTCCTCTTGGACCATCTACAAAAAAAGCAAAAACTGAACCAACTGAAGACTATTCAAAACTTTTGCCCAAGAGTAAGAATGATTCAGATAAGAAGTCCATGACAAGAGCTCAAAAGTGTCTGGATAAAGTTGACAAAAGAGGAATGAAAACAATGTCGAATTATTTTAAACCTAAGACAAAGACATAAGTGCCATTTTGCAAGTGCCTTAAGATGATGACCTGCTTTGTGAACTGTATGATTTTGTTCTTGAGAAAGATTTTATGTGAAGGAAAACTGCTACTATTGGCAGTTTAGCTCTTATTTCAAGCCATAGTTTGTTTTAAATCATTGGAATTCTCCAGTCACAAATGCCTTGCTGTCAAATTACATAGTGATATATCCATGGGTGGGCAAGTTAATGCAAAACGTTAGCTTCGTTAACCACTAGTCCGTAAGCAAACTTCATACCTCTGCTAAAGTTAATTTTGTTATTTTTAGCTTTAATTAACGGAAAGTTAATGAAATTCGTTAACTCCTTAATATTTTGCGTGTAATTTACATTTCGATTTTTGGTGCTAGCAGCCTAGTAAGCAACCTTCAACAATCTATGCTGTTGGACCTAAATCCATTTTGGTTCAACGATTTGATTCTGAGATCTTTAATTACAAGTAGGTACTGGCACAGTTTTGATTCGATATGTTTCTCTATGATAAATAGAGTATAAATGCCTCGATTGTAGCTCAGCAATAACTTTACCTCTTTTTCTGCTCGTTTTTTTGTTTTGTTTTGTGATTGCATGGAGTATACCTGGTTCAAGTTGGTTGTGAGGTGAAGTGCCATCATATTGCTTAAATCTGACCAATAATTTGTGAGCAATTTTAAATTTTTGGTTTATGCTCAACATTGCACATGTTTTAACTACCATTGATTGAAATCAAGCCTTGTTCATTGTTCAAACGTAATGGTGCTTATTTCTGTTGCCAATATCTTTATTTTTACAGTTTTCGGACAACTTTTGTTCTTTTTCATTATGAGTTTTGAGGTCCAGATTGTATTATAATGCTCTTCATTTTATTTTCGTGAATAGCAATAATTGCTTCAAAAAAAAACAATAATGTTTGTAGTTGCTTTGCCATACATTTTATTACTGTATTCTAAAATAATAAATAGTTGGATTTTTTAATTTTTTGAATGAGAACAACATCCGGAAACGCATCATTAAAAAAAACAACTCTTTGTTTAGTTGTTCTTTTTTGGGGTCTTATAGGTCATTTTGAGATCGTGCTTTAATATACTGTACAATTTTGAATGTTTGTCACTGCATAGTATTGATTTTCAAAAAAAACATTAATATGCTTTAAAATAAAAAGAGTCAGAGCTGTGTATGAAAAGTTTGCTTTTCCGCCTGTGAAAAGCCACCTAGAACCGCTCCTAGAGAAATAAATGTTGAGGAAGATTGTCCTCCCTTAAGCGGCTTTTACCGAACACGCGTATTTACGCATATGCTTATAAAATTTTTACGCGTGCTGGCTTGTTTTATATTACCAGTCACGAAACTCGCGTATTTTAGCGCCCATATTTCAACGTGTGTATTTTTTACGCTATGCAAAGTATAAAATACGCATGGGATACGCGTATTTTCAGCCATTTTTAAAGAAAACTTTTGCGGTGTGACGTCACAAGGTTGCTTGGTGTAGTAGTTATGGTTTTGCCCATAGGTGGGCAAGTTAATGCAAAACGTTAGCTTCGTTAGCCACGAGTCCGTTAACAAGCTTCACACCTCCGTTAACGTTTATCCGTTATTTTCAGCTTTAATTAACGGAAATTAATAGAGTCCGTTAATTCGTTAACATTTTGCGCGTAATTTTGATTTCTTTTTATTCACTCGCTTCTAGAACACGTATTGACGCTGTTGAGCTGATTGTAAGGAAATATTTATTGCTGTGGTGGTCTTTTTATGTTTTGGAAGTTACATTTTACAGTCTAATCTAATTTCAAGATAAAAATAACTTCAAATGCACTAACGAAGCTGCGATCGGAAAACCTTTGGAAATGGTGAACAGCGATAATTGATAGACTTATGAAGCTGCAGCTTATTATTTGCCACAAAAAAGAGCTCCTTTCTTCTATAAAACTCGTGCGAATACCCAACAAGTGTTACCAGTGCCAACTGGTTTGTACTGGCACGATTAATGAATGGTGCAAGATATTAACGATAAAAACCTTAACGGAAGTTAACAGAACTTAACGGAAGTTAATTTAGTCCGTTAACAGAACTTAGCGGAAGTTAATTTAGTCCGTTAACGTGAAAAAACTTTTTAACGGATTAACTAGTTAATGAAAAAGTTAGCTTCGTTATTAACGATTAACGGACTTGTGCCCTCCTATGGTTTTGCCTAAGTAGAAACTTTTAACGTAAGTTCGGTTCTCACCAAAATCAAATCAAATCTTTCATTATACTCGCTGCATTACGCCTTAAAATGTTTACTCAAAAGTAGCAAACTTTTTTTAGTCGATTTTTAGACGTATTGTTTGGAATATTTTACGAAGTTTTTTAAAGTAAGCCTAACTATCTTGATTAAGCGACGGTTTTATTTTGGTCTTTCGCTCCTTTTCGTCGTGCTAAGCGTTGTGTCTTTGTAAACGTTTGCTGAATTTGTTTGTAATGTATTTATTTATGCTCGGCAACAAAAAGTTACTAGTACTGTACTACTACTACTGTGTTTTGGCGTGCAAGTCAAACTGAAAACTTTGGAGTTTGGAAGCAATTTTGTCGATCTTTTGAATTTTTTTTTTTTTTAGACAAGTAACCTGGTAACTCAATTCGCTCAGTGTGCTTTGTAATATATTTTAACTCAATCAAAGTGGTTTGACAGAAAGAGAAGTATTTACCTTGTATTTGGACTGTTTTAAGGAATGCTGATGAACATAAACCCAATGCTTTATTGCCTGTTTGACCTAGTAGTCGGACAACTTTTTTGAAATTAAATGGTTACTTTAACTGAAAATTGCAAACGAGGTATTTCCAAGTTTTCGTTTTTTTTTTTTTTTTTTTTTTTTTTACAATATTCATCCTCCACTCACGAGGAAGCGATGGCAGCGCTTTTATTTTGGACGATTTGTCTTCACCCGCTTAGAAGTTGACCATTTTCCAAATTTTCCGTTGTTTAGCAAACCACAAATAAATTGACCACAATTTATAGGTAAATGCAATCATTGCTTTTGTAAATACTCTAGTTGTTGCAAACATTTTAAAATACGCGATTGTGCCAGAAGTTGATGTCGTTCGAATGGAAGGAATGATCATGCTGATTTAAATTTGCTTTTGTTCTGGTTTGTGTCTTTAGGTTCGAATACCACCGAGAGCAACAACTTTTTTGAAATTAGTTACCGAATTTTTGAAAGTAAAAAGTTGTGTTGTAAAAAAATGTATGAAATTAGCATTAAGCAATTTCAGGGTGAATTAATCAAGAAAAGTACAAGCAGATATTACCATCTCTCGTTTCAGGTTGTGTCAAAGCGAGTTTAATTCCTATGCCATGAAAAGCTAGGCCAAAGGCCTAATTCTGGGCCTAGCATAACCCCTAAAAACTAGAAGCTAAAACCCAGAGTAGCAAAATGCCTAGGCATTAATGCAGAGAGCTTCAGGCTGTGAAATTGATTAAAGATTCATGCTAGGCTTTTATACCATGTAACAATAGGCTACTTAGTGCTCAGGCGCGCAACGAGGTTGCTAAGAGGAGGGGGCTTGAACCCAAATATAAAATTTTCTCGATTGAGCTGTTTCTGTCAAACCACATGAGCAAACTAGTTGGTGCAACTCAGGCTTGTTACTCGGCGTGGGCGGAGCCTTCAAACTCCCAAAGCAATAATCACGTCATCAGCGTTTTCCGATTGAGATGTTATCAGCGACATTATAACAACCTTATAAAACTAATTATCAAACTTACTGGTAATTTATTTCATTCTTTTAAGAACATTTTACGCTTGTAAATACGCTAGTTCAGCGATAAAATATTCAGCGTAAATTCGCGTACTTATTTTATTGGCGTACGCATATTTCATACGCTTATATGCGTGAATACGCGTGTTTGGAAAAAGCCGCTTTAGACACTTTTTAATCACTCTGGCCGCGCAAACGTCAAAAGCATAATTAAACGTTGCCAAGGAGAAGGTTTTGGTGTAGTGTTTGAAAAAGCTGCAAGTTGCTTAATAATGTCATTAACATTAAAAATGGTTAAGTTTCAAAGTAAATTTGTTTGTGATATGAATGACTAACGTGCGTGTCATCTTTTTGTAGTTTAGTTTATAGGTTAAATAGATTATTTTTTTGGTTTTTAATTGATGAAAGTTTATTATGTTGTCACAAAAACGACGAAATGAAAAGTAAGTTTATCTTTTTTAAATTTGGTGCGTTTTTTGTGCGAAGTGAAGTTGCTTTTTTTATACATCAGAATGTGGGGTTGAGACTGGTTGTTCTTACCGATTTTTAACATTTGATTTTTGGTTAGGAATGTTCATAACCGAATCTCAAATGATTTCGAATCCGAATTTAGAATTTGGAATCATAGTATACAGTGTTATACATGCATAGAAGTTAATCACTTAAAACAATTTTTATTGAAAAACAGGGAAATTATGCAATGTCGTTGAAAATTGCGATGGTGCGTCGCCCGTAATGTGTGTGCATTGTGCAGCACGATACGCTTACGCTTGATCGTGAAACAATAGAATGCTTTCGATACACTGCCTGCGCAATAAATAACTCTTGTGGTTTGATCACAAAATAAAAATTGGAACGAAATAATCATTTCTGATTGCCAGAATCAAAAAATGATTCCTAGTCATTTGCGATTCGAAATTCTGAAATGATCATTTGAACACGTGAAATATTTCAATGAACATTGAACATACCTGATACATAGTTTAAAAAACTGATATTTTTTTCATGAAAAACAGCACTGCTTGCTGATGCTGAAGTATGCTCACTGTAGTTGGGAACGTTCATTTAGTTTAACCTGAGCTGGAGCTTAAATTGCTTTTGTTTACGAAATATTTAGTGTGACTTGTATGAATTCCTAGGTTTATTTTTTCGGTCAAATGAATGGATTTGAAAATGCATTCCGACCTTGATCTAAGATGCTCATCCCAAATTTGAATTGTCTTGTCTTTTTTAGTATTACAGCTGTTGTTTCTCCTGATGCGATTGTTTGCGACGGTGTGACTCTGGAAGGCGATATCACGATTGGACCGCGTTGCGTCGTACATCCCAAAGCCGTTATAATTGCAAAAGACGGTCCGATTGTGTTTGGAGAAGGAAATCTGATAGAAGAGTACTCTAGAATTGTTAGCAGGTGTGGTATTTCAATCTCTCTTGCAATATTGTTGTAAATCACACAGATTTTGCTTACGACAACGTTTCTTAAGTCTTTTTGTTATTTTATTTAAATGTAGTAAAATTTGGTCTATATTGGTGTTGTTGCTCTCAAGGACTCGAATTTTAGTTAAGTTTTTTACTATCGGTTTATTACTGCACAGTACTTCATGCTGTTTTTTTAACAGAAATCCCCCAGGTGAAACGGATTTGAAGCCTCTCATTATCGGAGACAATAACGTTTTTGAAGTCTACTCAGGTTTGCATTAGCTTACGAGCTCTTTTTTGCTCGGGATTTATTTAGTTGAATAAGAAATGAGCTAATAAATTTATGGTATGTTAACAGTGTAATTGTTTTGATTCATGAGTGTGTATGGACCAAGCACTCTGCGTCTATATAACAATACTAATGCGGAACAACCTTTGGTTTCTTTTTGCAATTCTTTCATTGGGCTGTATATCGTCGACGGGTAGACTGCTGGGCCCCAATGGGAAAGGGTCCACGACTTTTCAGCGCGCCCATTTCGGCGTGGCCCTTTTCGGCGCCAATATTCTGTGCTTTTTACTAACACTAACCCAAACCCTAAATGAGTGAACTGTCAAACAGCACCGAATTGGCGCCGAAACGATTTGTGCAGAAGACGTACGGCAACGAAATAGGTGGCGCCGAAATGGTCGCACCGAAAAGACGTGATCCCAATGGGAAATACTTGTTAAGTGTGTTTCTCTGGACACTTACTTTTATGCCCATGTCCTGGTGTTTTATACCAGCATTCTTGTCTCGCGATACGAGTGCAGTGCGAAACTCTTCGAAGGAAATTTCGATATGTTTTTTGAGGGCCAGATTAAAGCACAAATTAAGATGGGCCCCGAAGTTACAATTTATTGACTACGCAATATTTAGTTACCATCCTGGTGTTGCATAGCCCTAACACGAAAAGGGGTATCCAAAATTTGCGTATACGTGTGTAAATTGGTTGGTTATAGCTAACCCATCTTTCTCGAACCAAGTCCACTAACCGCCACCATTAGCGATCAGTTGTCGTGGACCCCATCTTTCCTATGGTTGAGGCCATGGTGCTGCAGAAATACTACACCGCGGAATCTCAGCTGAACAGAAAACCCATGATAGAAAAAGTACCATTTCCACCAACTTATAGCTTAATTCCTCATCCACCATTATACACGCGCCCACCGTTGATTGACATCATTGGTCACGACTTATAATCCGCTGATTAAGCAGTTTCAGTATTAACTTTGCATTTGAGCTTGGTTGCTGTAAAGTCTCAATGATTGAAGCTACGTGGTATGCGAAAAAAGTTTACTCGCGAAGCAAAGCCCTAGATTTTTTTGGCTTCTGTTTTTTATTTTTGTTTAATTGAACTGTTGGATCATTTGCCCATTTTACTGTTTCAGAATAGATCCTACACCGCTACTCAAAAAGCAAAACAAGACAGTTTAATGTGTCGCCTTTGCAGGCTGTCAATTTCCCTCTTTTTTTCAATTTTGTTACATTTCGTTGTTTTTTTTCACTTTTTAAGCAGCTATCACTTAATTTCTTTGCTAGAAATTTACGGTTTTTGGTTCAGTGTCGCGTGCGATTTTTGCCGTTTTCAGCTCCGCCGTGTCCAAAACAGATTTTTTTTAGGACACGTGTTTTTTTTACGAAAATTAGAATTTAAGTGAAGACCACAAAAGAGCTGTTCAGTTGCTGTGAAGCCGTTATCTTCAGCAAATCACGGTTCATTTTTTGTTCATGACTGCATGGATAACCTGACTTTGAAACGCTTTTCTGTTAGTGCTTATGGTGGTGGTGGTGGTGGTACTACCCGACCCCTTCCGAGGGATGGGGGCGCGGAAGAACTACGCGGAGACCCAATTATCCGGCCACATCCCAAGGTCTGGACCATAGATCAAGAATAGAGAGAGAGGAGTCAAACATAATAGATTTACGAAGGAGTACAATGGTTGAGCATTCTTAGTCGTAGAACAATTTTGCGAAGAACGTTTTGCATAAAGGCATTCGTGTAGTCGATTAAATATTGTTTGAAACTTTATGCTGGTGACTTCGTTTAAATTAATGTTTTGCAGAGTTTGAAGGAAAATATATCGGAAACAACAATGTGCTAGAATCAAAAGGTAATTTTTCCTGTTTGTTTTTAGCAATGAAAATTTTTTACGCGTTTTCTTCATTTTTCATGTTTGCTTTATTGCATTCATCATCTCATCATTCCAGTTTTTTTCATTTTTTACTGTATGTTTTCATGTTTAGGTTTTTCAATTTTGGGGAAAGTTAACAATAAGGACCAGGCAAATGCTCTCTTGGCTGGCCGTAGTCGTTTAGAATTCGTTGTATTTTGCTTTTCTGGTTCTAACTGTTACAATTTCATCTACTGTATTTCTAACAGACATAGCACCTGAAGACCAGAAGCACTGTACTAGGCACAAGAACTTTTATACAGGATGTTTCAATAGTCTGGGTGTTTTTTGAAGTCTGAGCTAAATTGACTTTTTGATTGTTACGTTGACTATAGAGCAGTAAGAGCCATCATGTATTTTGGGGACAGAAAATTAATAACATAGATAGTGAAATCTACCTTGTACCCAGACTTTTGGGACACCTTGTACATCACAGTCTGATCGAACAAGCTTCCGTAAAAGCACACCCTTGGCAAAATCCTGCCTGCGCCACTGATAACTTTGAAAGCGCTAAGATCCAAGCTTACGTTGGAATTTTTTTGTTTCAATACATTATGCTTTTTGTTAATTGCATTATGTCTTTATTTAGTTAGTTACCTTGGCAGGAGACAGCGAAGGGACCTTTAGTCTTTTGAGTCAAGCTGCCACCAGTGTACTACACACGGTGGAGGCTTGACACAGTCCCTTTTATTGGCATTGCTCAACATTAAGTAGGGAAGCTGTAAATAACAATTTTATAGTCTTTGGTTTGACCCGACCGGGAATCGAACCCTTGTCCAGGTCCAACGTTTCAGTAGTTGTCGCTCTGCGGTTCTGTCTTATCGTTCACCTGGCGATACACCTGAAATCGCGAATTGCATTTTTTGTTAACCTTTTATAGCCGCGTTTTACAGCTTCAGTCGGTCCAATGACGAAGCTGTCAAACGGTTGTGTAATCGGGGCCGCATGCCGACTCAACGTGGACGAAACTTTGCCTGAAAACGTGGTCGTGTGTGGAGAAAACTATATGCGGCGAGTCCACTCCGAAAAACCACAAGTAAGATGCGATTTTTGAGCCACTTTTGCAGTGATTTGTGGAATATACATAGAGCAGCGTTCGTACGATTGTTCAAAGGGATAGATACAGTATATCTTGCATGCGCTTTTTCTTAAAATTTGATGTTTTGATTCTACGAAAGTGGACAGTGTTAGTTGCCTCGAGTCGAATTCTAGCCAGATCCACCGTTTCAGTATTGGATGCTTTAGCCAATTCTGAATCGTTTTGATTTGTCGCCTATTGGCATTTCTCTGGGATCAAATTGTTTTGATTGAACTTAACGATGTGAATATTTTGTTTCAGGTTCAAGCCCAGCAATTAGATTTTTTGCGAAAAATTCTTCCAAATTACCACTATCTCGTCAAACCAAAGAAGACCAAGTGATACCGGCGTTTATATTGAAAAAATGATCTCGGTCGGTCGATTGCACGAGAGAGACCCAAGAGGCATGGCTGTACTACAAGATTGCATGCTTCTGAAGCGTACCCTTTCTTTTACTATATCGATTTGCTTTCTCTCAGACTAGCCAGGCTGCCCGACTGCCCGTACCCTAGTTCTAATTGGGTTCTGCAGAAAAAGAATGCCACGTAAATCGAGCTCGAGCGCAATACTACGCCACAGAAACGACGCCGTCGATTTCGCATTTAAGTCATGCTAAACAGAAAAAAGCGACGGATTGAAACTTTAAGGGTGCATTTTGTAAAATGCTGGCGGTTTATCAGTATCAATCTACACTTTGATGGCATTTGCAAAGCGCGGAATACTGACTACCGAAAGAGAGGTTTTGTGTGTTCGGTTAGGATGATTAGCTTTTTGCCAATAAAATTTCGTAACTTTTGTGTACCAACAAAAATTTATGTTTGTGTTATTGGAATATAAATGTACTCGAAAAGTTGGTTAGTGAAACAGAACCTGAAAAATGCTTTGATTAAAATAAACTGTTCATGTCTTCGAAGCAGCTTTCTGTCTGACACTTGTCAAGAAGAATCGTCATAATAGAGAGCGCAGGAAAAGAAGTGGCTACGTATAGGAAAAAACCGAGCCACCGTTTCTGTATAAATTCTCTGTTCGTACCCAAGCTCGCTCTTCTTTCCATCTATCTGCTCTTGAAGCCACTTTCGTCAAAACTTGTAACCCCGCCCACTGCCGACAGAAAGAATTCGTGTACCAGAGATGGAACCGGTCAGGATTTTCTCGACCCAACCCGACCGGTAAATTTCAAAATCTACGCCGGTCGACCGGTTATTTTACAGAAAGTTTCTGTTCTCTGTTCAATGCACCTAATTTTTAGAAGGGGGGCATGGGTGAAGTGTTAAAATTTGTGATTCCGGACGGAGGTGTCAGAAAAAAACGCAAAAAATTTTTGTATTTTTTGCAAAAATTACTCAATTTTAAGACCTTTTTAGGTTAAATTTTGGTTTAAAAGGCCTGTTTTGAGCAGTGCAAAACGTACACAATATAAGCATAGGTGGGCACAAGTCCGTTAAACCGTTAATAACGAAGCTAACTTTTTCATTAACTCGTTAATCCGTTTAAAAGTTTTGTCATGTTAACGGACTAAATTAACTTCCGTTAAGTTCTCTTAACTTCCGTTAACGTTTTTATAGTTAATATCTTGCACCATTCATTTATCGTACCGGTACAAACCAGTTTGCACGGGTAACACTTGTTGCGTATTAGCACAAGTTTTTTTAAAAAGCAAAGAAAGGAGGTCTTTTTCGTGTCAAATAATAAGCTTCAGCCTCACAGGTCTATTAATTATCGCTGTTCCCAATTTTCAAAGATTTTCCGATCGCAGATTCGTTGGTGCATTTGAAGGTATTTTTATCTTGAAAGTAAGATCAGACTGTAAAATGTAACTTCCAAAACACAAAAAGACCGCCATAGCAATAAATATTTCCTTACAATAGTCAACAGCGCAAATACATGTCCTAGAAGCGAGTGAATAAAAAGAAATATAAATTACACGCAAAATGTTAACGAATTAACGGACTTTACTAACATCCGTTAATTGAATCTGAAAATAACGGATTAACGTTAACGGAGGTGTGAAGTTTGTTAACGGACTAGTGGTTAACGAAGCTAACGTTTTGCATTAACTTGCCCACCCATGAATATAAGCATAAAAAAACTAGAGGGCACAAGCTAAATTATTAGACATTCTTTGTAGTAGTATTATGCCTAAGGCCAAGTAAAGAAGTTAAAATTTTTTAGCTATTGGTGACAGATTATTGCCTAGCAGCAAATACTAAACGGTTACGACTCTGGCTAGAAAATATTGGAAATATAATGTGCCCCAGCAGTTTGTAGAAATGCTGTTACTTCAGAACAAACCATGACCAGTTAGATATAAAAAAATAAAAACTATGTCTTTCTTGCCCAGTGTAGAGTGTGGTGAATTTAAGTAGAAAAAAGCTTTTCAAAGCGGCAAGATTTTAGCATGTACTAAAAAATCTGAAATCTGCGCCACTTCTACTCCCAAGCTGATTAAAATGATGCTAAAATGCCAGTTAGCGAAGCCTCTTCCACATGCATGCATTATTATAATCTGATTACGCGATTTTAAGGCATGGACACGGCACAATGGCCCCCTAAATACGCCCCTGGATGTGCATGTCGTTGTCGTCACAGCATATTAGTCACAGCTTGAAACCCTTCAACATGTGATTTCAAAAGGTGTGGTTTGTTAATACCGGTACTGTTTTTTTACAAAAAGTTTTATTTAAAATAAAATATATGTGTATTTCGGTAGGTGCATAGCTGTCTTTTAGTTGCAAGAAAGGAGAATTTGACCGATGTTTCAACCGGCTTGACCGACGGTCGAAGAATCTCGACCGGTTTCCATCTCTGTGGTGTACAGCTTAAAGATTGTGCACTAATGACGCTTTCTCATTGGTCTTTTTCCAGCCAATCACGGCTCGGCTTTTCCTATAAAATCTCTCTATTCTGATGATTCTTCATGACAAGAGTTTTTTTTTTTGTTTTTTTTATTACATTGTCGAAATAGTCCATTTAATCTTTCTAAATAAAACTGCTCTTCCCAGATTAGTTCTTCATTAATAGGAAACTTTTTCTTTTCACAATTTGTCATATTTTATATAGATGCAAGTTTTTGGCTTTGGTCTCTGTCTACAAATTTTTCTCTCGGAGATCCATGGAGGCAAGGGGAGAGTAACCAGTCCCGGGATTTTGTGAAAGACCCGCGCGATTTTAGGGACCTCGTGTTGGTTGAAGTTCAATTTTAAATAAATATTTTGAACTATAGAAAAGCACTCCTCACCTTAAAATCGCAAGAGCAATAAGGCCAATTTGAGTGACCTCTTTTTATTTGGCCAGTACTGAAGATTTTGGGAGAAAGAGAAAGCGGCCAATTTGTGGAAAGACTTTTTTTTGGTTACCGCCTAAGGTTTTTTAAAAGGCTAAAAGGTAAAATAGCTGTTTCGTTGAGAAGCTTTTTTGTTTTTCATTCTGGGACTGTCCCCAGGGCCAAAATATCTCTTATCGCTTCTGTTGCCCCATGCCACTTTTCGCTTCCAAATCGACAGCACTAATCTAGCTGAGCAAAGAGAAAGATAGCAGCTTGTGGTTAGTCGATCTACAATTCAATTAATAGAGGACTGAATGCAAAATCAATGGGGGTAACTAAAGCTAGGGCAATCGTATAGATTAGAGTGGCGTTAACTCCATTCTTCTTCACCCAGCCGTTTCAGCGATATTCTACTTCAAACACAACGTAGGGGCCTCTCTGATCATAATTTTTATTGGCAACCCTGACACTGATATCATCGGCAACGCCTGCTTAGTTTTATTCTAAAGCAACGCCGCAATTAGACCAAACCACAAAGGCTTTTTTTCAACTACATGTAGGTAATTAATTTAGGCCCATGTGGGCCAGGTAGGCTTCTGCATTTGAACGTCAAGGTTACCAATAAGATTTTTTAGGGAGGCCCCTACATGGTTTTTGATGGCTGGTTCAAGAAGGGTGGAGTCAACCGTAGGTGGCGGACAGGGGCGCCGAGAGCCGAACGTGGACCCGGGGCCAGCTCAAATAAGACGGATTTCCGGTTTCGTGAACTCCAAAACAGACAAAAAAAATGCCGCAGTTTTGTCCGAATTATGATGTGATCTCCAAACAAAACAAAAAAAAAAGTCTTCCCCGAAATTCTAACGGTTTTTCAGGTCGAAATTAGGTGATCTCCAAAAAAAAAACAAAAGGTCTTCAGCCCTCAAATGCTGATTTCTCAGTGTCATTTCGATGGGCCCCTCCTAGACCTCATGAGCCCTCTGCTGGACCGCTGAAGCCAACGGCCTTCCTGAAGCCCACGGGCCCCGGGGTCATTGTACCCCCTGCTCCCCCCCCTCTCGATGGCCCTGGTGATGGAACCGGAGGGTAGTCCCCGCCATTTTTTTCAGGAGGGGTTCTGGAGGACCCTGATTTACGCGTTTATTTCTAGAATAATATCTTCGAACAGGGACGTATTGAGGGGGGCCAAGTCCCCCCCTGTTGGGTCGTCAGGATAGTATAATTAGCATAGAATAGTATGCAAAATTGTGGCATGGCCCCCCCTTTGTAACTTGGGCAGAAGGTTTTAGCACAGATATGGTGGGCGAAGACCTTTTTTTTGGCCAAAAACTGGACTAAATTTGAGTGAAGACCTCTTTTTTTTTGTTTTTTATTTGGTCTTCATCTAATTTTGGGCCAAAAACCGGACTAAACTTGAGTGAAGACCTTTTTTTTTTGGTCTTCACCTAAATTTGGGCAGGAAAACGGACTAGTTTTGGGCTGGAAAGTTTTCATTGTGGTCTTCATTATTCTCAAATTTTCCGAAAATCCTGCGTACGTTTCTGTCTTTGAATAATAAATTTGCAACGTAAGTACATAGATGGCGAAACCAAAAAAAGCGCAGATTTACACTTTTTGACTGGGTTGTGGGGGCAGTGGGCGCTATTACGGTTTGAATGATATTTATGCGCGTTCCGCGCATTCTATTAAATCGAAATGCCATGTTTCCGTATCTTTCAGAGACTTTGTTAAATTGCAATAGCTGGTGCTTAAACAATGAAAATCGCCTTAAACTTATGAATACATCTAGAGGCGCAACCAGAGGGTGGGGTAGGGGAACTGCAACCCCCCCTTAGCCAACTTACTTACAAAATTTAACCAAAAATGCAAGCATTTAAACATGTTTCGGACTTGACTTTAATAGGGGAGCTAAAGGGGCTTTAATTCTTCAACTGGTTTTTAAATTTTATCTATTAAGTTGGAAATGGCTCTAAAAACGTGCAAAACGTGATTCAAACAGCGTTAAAATAGCTACTTTTCCAAAATATTAAAAAATTCGCCTAACGGTTGGGGGCTAAGCCTTCAGACCCCAGTTTGTCATATGCTTACGTTGCGCGAGTTATTTCCTCAACATCAAAAACCGAGACATTTCTTAAGAAAAAAATATAACTTCGGATTCAAGACCCCACTTTAGGAAAATTCTGGTTGCTCGCCTCTCCACACAATATTCGCTGTAGGCGAAAGAAAACTGGTCACTGCATTTGGCCCCCTACCCCCAACGCTTTTAATATGGTTGCGCTATCGCTGGAGTCAACGACAATGTAATACGATAGCTCTAACGTTAGATAACCTCATTGATTTTGTCTTGCAAGAATAGTTCCATAAGAAGACGAAGTTTAATTTTGCTCAAAATTCAAGAACAAAATTTAAGAACACAGTAGATAGGTGAATAAAATATAGGATGTCTTTTATGATGCGATATCTAAGATCGATGCAAAGAGTGACAACGAGAAGCTGACATCTTCTCAATGCTCTTGATCATTAAAATGAATTAAGAACAATACCAGCCTCAGTAATAAAAAACTATTTAAGAACAAGAGCTAATATAACGCATTTACAAGTAAACAGCAGAATTTTCTTGGCCTTCTTGAAATTGCGCTTGTTGATTTGGGTAAGAGTGACCGTGACATAAGACTATAATGAAAAACAACGTTTAACCAAGCACGAATAAATTTGTGTCACTTTATTGCTTATTTTTCAAGTTAACTTAAGAACAAATGAGGCTGAAAATTTGTGAAATTTTAGGAAAGGCCAGCCGAGACCTAAAATTTACTGGTTCTTATAAAAAAAGGAGTAATTTTAATTATTATTTACTCATCATTGCAACCTGCAACTAACAGCTTTTGCATCAATTCCAAAAAGACTCGACTTTAGTCACAAAATCAAGCAATCTACACTTTCATGTTGCAACGTCAACGGTAGCAGCGTTCTACAACTTACTAATGATTCTACAAAAATAACACTCGGTCCAAGATACAAACGCTTTTTCACGAGTTGCGAAGCAGCAGCACAGAAGAAAAAAGCGAATTTCGTTGTAGAAAAAAAGGGCGAAAGAAAAACGCAACTGGTTGGGTTGGAGCAGCGCTGCGAAGTTGTTGTTTGTAGTGGTTGGAAACGAAAATTTTAGGTAGGTTTGGAAAGGTTTGATCTTGTCATGATGCTTTGCAGATGTGATTTTAATATGTGCAAATGATTAAAAGTTACCAAACTATTAGCCGTACTTTGAGTATATGAAGACTGTAAAGGCGGAAAGCGGAGACATCAACTTTAGCCGAAAAAGACCAGTATCGAGTGCTCTGCAGAGAATTGACAACAAAAACAGTCTTGACCAAGACATTGCTTGGCCACGAAAAGTAGCTCGTGTAATAGCGACTGATCCCGACCAGCAATCCCCTGAGGACTCTGTCCTGCGCGCCAGTAAAACTGCGAACATGAATGCCGACGCGACTAACAACAACAATGGCGTGAAAGAAGAAGAGGTGGGTGAATAACATGAATGACATACAGTGCAGTAACTGTGTATACAGTACACTAAAAAATATATCCTGTAAATCTGCGGAATATAGCGGTATTCTAATTCTGTGCCGATTTTCTACTTCAAAAATATCATGGCAACCCTTATCTCAGCCATAGGTTGAACATAGATCATATTAGGACTAAACCTAAAATAGCAAATTTTCGAATACGAAATTGGTCGCTTTCTTCTAACGGAAAACATAATCTGACTGGTCAAAAATCGTTTTAGCAAACACAGACTTATTGTTAGTCTCTGAAAATCTGACGTATGCTGTCTTTAACTATTTACATAAATCTACATGAATAGCTTTTAATATCATTTTTAATATGAATGCTTCTATTCTGGGTTTATTTTGCTCATAATTTTCGGTCAAATGTCCGAATTTGTGAATGTTTTTTGGCCATAACAGCACTGCTAGAGTGCTTGTGCAATGGTGTACTTGCATGCAAAAATACGCTGATTTTTGTTGTTTTTTTTTTGGTCATTGTGAGTTGGAACAAACAGGCTAATTTTTTTTTACTCATTCTATAAAAGTTTAGGTCAATAACTGCTAATGGATGACGAAAAAAACTACCTGCAACTGCTTGATGTTACGTATTACTTAGACACGTTCGGTACTACAGTAATTGCATTCTGTATGACTTATAAAGTCAAAGAACACCATTGATTATAACGTTCAAATCAGTTTACTGTTTGAAATAACATCAACTTTTTAACTGTTCTTCCCGACGGCTAAAAAACATTAAAAAAATGGAAGGCTTTCAGTCTTGATTTAACCAGAATTTTCTATCATACATGTTTATTAATTCTGACGCAAATCTTACCCAAACTCAAATTCTTACTCCAAAACTAGCCCCTATTATAACCCGAACCCAAGGTTTATAAATCAAACCTTCATCGTAACTCTTAAAATAGCGAACGAAAATTCCTCATTTTCGTTTTAATCCCTTGAAATTTTCCGATAAAACAGTCTGTCCCTAAAAAAATATATCCTGATTATGTGAAATTGCTTGATGTTTCTGCTGTAAGATATTTTGTGACTAATAGCACACGCAGTGGCATATACGATTTATATACCTTTGTTTTAAATCTTTTTGGCTTTTCCCACAGGGTTTGACTGCGGTCTTTTATATTGCACTTCAGTCATCTTTAAGCGCGTTTTTTATGCTTGAGGATAAAGTAAAATCAAATAGACCTGATCAAAGTGATTAAAAATTTAAAACTTTTGCTCAATAAGCCATTGATTGAGCGGTATTTTGAGTAGCTATCTTAAACAAAGTTTTAAGTAAACGTTGTACAAGATTATAAAATGCGATAAAATGTATATGGAAGAAAGTTATAACGTAGCTGGGATATTTTTGCGTTTTGTTTTTGAAGCGATACGTTTGTGAGCTCAAATTACATTAATTGTTATTTTTTTATAATTATTTGATCTTTGATAAGTTTTAGGCTTTTTCTCTAACTCTCAGCCCTGACACCGATTTTGCTGTGAGCTTGCGCTTTAATTTTTTTTACGTTGTATTTTGTGATATCTTGTGCTTACTGCATTGTAAAAGATATATATTGTTGGAATAAAGGATAAAGAAAATGTTAAGTATTTTTCGCAACAAAATTTAGTATAAGAGATTATCTGTTTTGCTCGAAAGACGTTAGGTTTACAAAGCAATTCGAGTCTAATATAGGTAATTTTACGAAATTTGAACAAAGGATGAACGTGTAATCGTTGTTGGGCAAATAAAAAAGCCTTTAAATTAGCGGTCTTAATAAGCGCCTTAACCTGCTATTGACTATTTTAAATTTGTTTGACTGAATGTTTGGTGCAAGAATATGACATGAATCATTCATAAAGGGTCTACGAGCTATGGCTTTGCTTCTCTTATTTGACAAAGACGTCCGGTCTTTTACTTATCTCCTGAGCAGACGTGCTTATCGGAGGATCCATTAGTGTAATGTTAAAAACTTAAACTGTAATACATTCTTCTATCTTATCATTGGAATGTATGTTGCCTCAATTTAAATACAAATCAATCGTCTTCAAATAGTAAACCGCCTCCTAAATCCAATTACGAGGATCGATGTTCCAGTTACGGAGTAAGGTTCAAGACTATATTTCTCTTTATTATCTCGTCTGACGTCATTCATCTATTCCGATTAGATCAATACAGTCGTTAAAACGTCAAATGCATGTTTAGTACGATATTTATTAAAACATCGCGCTCCTGGGTTGCAGGTTTGCCATAATTAGATCGGAAAGTGTCGAAGCATTTTTGTTTGACTGGTATGTTGATAATAATTGAAAAATCAGTGCTTTGATTTAGCGTAATGCAATACCAAGATTTTGCATGCTGAAGTGAAACAAAAACCCTTGGTACTAATTGAGTTTGTTACAGTAAATTGTTTTGCCTATTATCGACCAACGGAATTTGTCGGTTTGTTTCAAATTTTGCTGTTGCAAAATTTGATAGTACGTTGTAAATTTTGATAATCTGGGACTGTATTAAACAGAAAGCAGTAATTCGTAATTTTTTACTCATTCCCTTACTAAAGACCCGATTCCAAAAGTGTACAATAGCAAACAAGTTTGTATTAGATGGATTTCCGATGGTTGCCAAACGTTTTTGTGATCTTCGAAATCGTCCGTAACAACCTGATTTATTTGCGGTGTTTATTTGCTGAAGGCGTGTTACTGATTCGCGCATCTAAATCACTAGTTACTCATTAGCAGAGTTTCCGTTTGGTTTTATAATCCAAGAAGACTTCACTATGTCTTTAATTTGGCAGTGGCTTCGATTATGTATTTCAACTCTTTAGGTCTATAATTTCTTTTACTGACATTTTCTTTTAAAAATGTTTGAATCGATACTGCTTTTCCTCCTGGGATGTTTATGTTATTTAAATGCTTATACTTGCCTATTTAAAGGAATTATTTTCTTGTCATATGTCAAACAATTTCAAGTTACACCACGATCTACAGCTTCTTGGCGAAGGATCCGCACTATCTCTTTATTTTGTGCAGTACTGGCTGCTTGATCATGATTTAATTTTTGCGATGATTATAAACTAAAACGTGGCATCGCAAGCGATATCTGTATAGACTTCGCGACAGTATATAATTTCTACTGTACTTGAAAACTTTACTAAACATCAAAATAATGTCCCATTTGTTAAGCGAGTTTGTAAGTATGATCGTTGATGGTCAGATTTATGGATAATGTTGACAAAATGTTAGTGTGAGTTGGTCAGTGAGCCAAAGTTCAATCTTTCTGTGGCTCGCTAATGTACGGGTATTGTGATGCTAAAACAAATCGTCTTGCTGCTGTTTCTGGTTTAGTTTTATTTCTTTTCATCCAAACCAGGCTGATGGTAATAAGCCTAATGTTGAACGATGACGTTTCTAGATTCTAGACGCCTACTTTTAAATGCTGATTACTGCGGTCTTGCTAATGTCAGTCACTATGATGGGAGTGTATCTGGTTGCTTGGTAATAGAAGCTTTTATGAGTTTATTTAATCATTTATCAGTTTCCTGATAAACTCTATGGCATAGCTTATTATCTACTTTTCTCAAAAGTGAAAATGCTGTGAACGCTGATTATATGGCTGTACGAGACAACTCCGATATGAAGATGATTTGCTTGCGGTGTCAAAAATATTGCGGTAGTGAGATCACAAATCATTTTGCATCTCCTGATCTGGACCGTTTAAACATTTTGTCCTTCAAAGACACTTAACGTTTATTTTATCCCATTGGAGCCAAGTAGTCTTCCTACCTGTTGTGGTGGTCCAACCTGCCCATGGTCTGCGCTCTGCACAACCTAAAAAGATTGCTTAGGGGAGGTGTGGTTAGACAGACGCAAAGTGTCTTGCTCGTACGCATTACTCGTGCATGAATTAATCTCCGGTGCCAATTGGAAAGCTCGAGGCTTGTGACTTTCACGAAATGCGTACGACTTAGATGTTGGGCAAAAATTTTGAAATAAAAACGAGTTCAAAAATTAACTACAATTGATAACAGCTTAAAATTTTTTTATGCATTTACCCCATCCTCTTTGGGGTTGTTCAAAATACTGCGCATACTGCATAATATCACATTTCTCTAAACAGGCACAGTTGCGTCAGTAGGCAATATTTACGCCAACCCTGAGTTAGCCTTAACCCTGACTTAATCCAATACTGCAGTATGCTTGTTTAAAACAACTGTCCACTTTCAAAGTCTTCTGGGATGCGAAGCAGACGGTCACGCTGTGCAGTATGAAATTGCTGTCTTCTGTGTTGTATGCGTCAGTGGTTCATAACCTTTTTATATTGGCGGACCGGTAAAAATTATACAAATGTTCACGGACTAGCACCAAAAAATCGTAATGAATATACAACGAATGCGGGTGGAGTTACTATTCGCATTTCTTAACCAAAGCAAAATTAATGGCACAGTATAATCCATTATTTTGACAAATGTTGCGCATTTAAATACAAAAATTTAACAAAATGTCAATCAGCTCGAACAATAAAATGTCAATTTATGGACCAGGCGCGCAACCAGGAGTTTGTGAAGAAGGGTGGGGGGTTGAACCCAAACGTAAAATTTTTTACATGAAAAATGTGTCAATTGGGTAGCGTACTGAGCAGACTGCTATCAAAGACGAGGATCTTGGGGCGGAGCTTCTAGCCGCCCTGCCGCTGCGCGATTTTTGTGATTTTTCAGCCAAAAATTATCATTTTAGGGCCAATCAGATCAAATTTGGTCCCTTTTGGAGCCGTATAAAAAAACTAAATTGCCAAGATTAGAAAGCCAATTGAAGAATTATACTGCCCGCCCCCTTCAAGCCCCCTTTAGTCACAGGTCAAGTCCAAAACATGTGTAAACGCTGGCAATTTTTAGCTGAGCTTTCTAAGTGGCTTGGCTAAGGGAGGATGGCTGAACCCCGTTAGCCCCCCTTGGTTGCGCCATTGTTATGGACACATGTAGTACAAAATCACAGTTAGTGTGAAATTTGCTTCGATGCTAGTATGAGAGACAAACAGGGCAGCAAAGGAGTTTCTGAAACATTTTGCTCTGCTTTAGCTTTAAATCGATTCCGTTGCTTTGTTTTGATTGAACTTGCAAAGTTAAAGCTGAAAATTTTTTCTCATAACTAGTTGGTTGAAAATATCATCAACCTTTCGATTGTTTTGAGACTTGAACAGAAGTTGTTTTCAAGAGGTCTACACTATTCTATTTCTCTCCATCTCTTTTCATTGCCCGCTTTCCGTGAGGGTTACGGGGACGGAAATTAAGCCGCCAAACATCATGGTCTTTCATCACCTTCATCATTTCGCTTGAGCGAAAGTCAAGTAGTTCCACCCTGGATCCTCAATGTAATTGACCCATGTAGTATTACTTTGTCCAACTGGTGTTTCCCCATTTGTTTTGGCAGGTAAAGCTTTCAATTCGCAGAAGTAGCAGTTTCCAGAATTGAGACAAGGATTTTGTTTTGTATCTTGAATGCAAAGTAGAATCCCAACATCATTCAATCAGTTTTTTTCTTTTTCGTTTGGATTACGGTTACATGTGCTGACATCTTCGATGAATGGTGACGAGGATGCGGAGAAACGCCTGTTTTTTTGACTCAAAATTGGCCAAATGTAACATGAGTTTTATAATTAACAACCACATTGCAATGATGTGTGGAAAGTAGGTATTCTGTGGGCCGGCGGTAGGAACCACTGGTATATGTATTGACCATCGATTCAGCAATTTGAGCAATGGTCAAATACACCTTGATGTACTTAGTCGGAAAACGGTTGATAGCAATAAACGGACTTCTTTGTCATGCGAGCCAAATGATTTTGTTTACCGAGACGTGAATTTACGGAGAACATGAAACGCTATATCCACATTTAATCTCCTAAATTTGTGTTGATTTTTCTGACGTAGCGTTTCTTTGCGTTGGCTGGGACTGCTAGGAGGGCTTAGCTCGTTAAATGTTTGGACACCAAAATGATTTACACCCTGCGTTACCGCCTTTGCGTTGGACGATTTCGTTTTTTTAATTCTACAATATATGTTTAATTAAAACAGTTTAGCTTTAAATGATATTTTGCGGGCGTTATTTTTTTTCTCTTCGATTGTTCAATAAAGGTACACAGCACATATATGGATACTCAAAACAGCTATTGCAGCACGATTTCTTCAAATATATAGCCGTATGTATCGGACTATCGGTGTGTGCAACTTGAGGCCTGCGAGTCAAAATTTTATGGCCTTCAAAGAGCTCTCAAATTAAACATAAAAATGACCTGCTTCATATTCTAGAAAATATGCTGTAATTTTACGTTCGAACTTTTAATTTAACTTTGTTCTAATTTTTACGTAAAACACGTAAAAAATCGTTCAACAACCATCGGTTTATTCCCCTGAACTCCTGTTGCATAATTTGTGATCGATATACTTACTATAGTGGGGTCAAAAATTCCGTCTAAATGTCGTAAAATGTCAATATTAAAAAATGCTAATATTGTCTTCTGCGTCGAGGACTCCGCTCCGGACTCTCGTATACGGAAAGTTTGCACTTGCTGTTTTTACGTTTTTGGTTCAGCCCCTAAAGCAAAATACCGATGGTACGCCAGGCTAAAATCCTACCACAACCCATTATTCGACGAGAGGTGTTGATCTGGCTACCCTGTACGCGGTTTAATCCGCTTACTCGCATTTGTATCGGTAACGCTAAAGTTACGCACACCCCCAGTACTTTCCAATTGATCTAAGAATTTTAACGTTTGGCCCAGTCGTACTGTACTTAGCAAAACCCCTCCCCGACCCATTTCAGCTAAGTTTGATAACGTCAATGGGCTTAATTTTAGTTTTCGTCCTATGAACAAATAGTTTTCGACTTATAAACGTTATAGAAACAAATAGTTTTCGTCCTATGAACGTTATGGAAATTTGCCAATGTGTGAATGTGTAATTGTGATTACATTTCATTCACCAAGTTGTCTTTGTCAGGAAACAGCGAAGGGACCTTTCGGTCTTCAAGTCAGCACCTGCCAACTTGATTACCACACACGATGAAGGCTTCACACTATCCCTTTCAATGCTGAAGGTTAAGCAGGAAAGTTGTCAATACCAATTTTTATAGTCGTTGGTTTGACCTGACCGGGAATTGAACCTGGTCTACTGCTTCAGTAGCAGACGCTCTATCCACTTGCTTACTGCAGATCTCCAACCACTCGACCACTGATCGGTTATGTGGAAACTGATGTGATTCTTTGGTTTATCGGAAGTGTAACATGAAGAGTTGAAAAAAAATTGTTCAAATGTAGACTTTTCTTCGAGGTTTCCTTTTGTCGTTTTTGACGCGCGTTGTGATATTTTGTTGAAACAAAATTAGGCAAATATGTTTTAATCGTTATCTCAAATATGAAAGAATATCGTGATATCAAATCAAATATTTCATTTAGCCTTGTGATATTTGTCATTACGCGCGATCAAAAGAACAATTAAAAGGAGCGGTACTGGCGAGTTAAGACTGGCTTGAAACCCGTTTGCTTAAGAAACATCTTCACATAATTACGTATATGGCCAAACCGACTTTTAAATGAACACAATGATAATTTGAAAACTTGTGTTATATACGTATGAACTTGCAGAACCATGCAGCCAGGCAGTGCGTATCAAACCTTTTTCAACAATTGTTCGCCAGAACCCGACTCATGGTGACCAATGCTTCGTTTGCGAGTCGAATCTTGCTGAAAATTTCCAGTGTTTAAAATCATTAAGCAACGTCATGGTAGTATTATAACTGTTAACTTTTACTCCTGCTGCGTATCTTAAACTGACGAATGGTACACCCCAGCGTGAAAAAAAAATGGAGGATAAACCAACAGAAGTGGTGAATGAGGGATGAACCTAAATAAAAAGAAAATTTGTCGGTTAATGTGAGCAGCATTTCTTTTAAGTGGGAGACAATAATGTCTTTAAAGCAGAAATTAGTTTAAAATATTTCTTAAAATTGAGCTGTATTCATACCTGGGATAAATAAAATATGAAGGTCGTTATTAAGGATGAACGGAACCAAAAAGAGTTATAAAAGCACTTTAACGCTACGCGCCTAGGCCATAATTAGCTTCTTCACCAGCGCATGTTTCGATTTCAGCTTGGTAGCTTTAATTGCGCTGATGACTCAGCTCGAAACGTCTGCCACATTATAACACGCAGTTACAATCAATTGTTGTTGCAAAGAAGCAGGTTGTAACTTAAATTTACGGTTATTTTGAACTAAATTAAAATTTTTTGAAATATACCGTTTATCTTTTAGTAGCAAGCTTTCTTTTCACCCGCTGGGCCGAACAATGAAAAGTCTACTAAGGAATTTTTAGTTCGTTTGTTGCCCAACAGTTTGCTCAGTAGAGCAAAAATTACGACTGTCAGGCATAGAAAAAATTACAGACACGCTTTGCTGGCCATTATTTATGGCCCTGCTAATGCTAATGTGGTTGGCCTGGCTGCTTGAGAAAATCCATATCTGCTTGAAAAACGACGTAACCTTTCATCATGCTTGATATCAAACAGATACAGTCTTCAAATGCTTATAAAAGCCAAATTTTGCAATTTCTTGCCAAAGTGGTTCAAACTGATTAGTAGTCAAGTAGATAGAGGTAGAGCGTCTGCTGCTCATCCGTAGAATGGGGTTCGATTTCCGGTCAGGTCAATGCAAATATCACAAAAATTGGGTATTTGCGCCGCTCCTGTTAAGGTTAAGCAATTAAAGGAACAATGTGGAGACTGGCACCTCCATCACGTGTGGAAAACAGGTGGCTTGATAAATATTACCTCAAAGTGATCGACCGTCACAAGGCATGTATTATTGACTGGAGTCCGTTGCGCGCTTTTTTCCATCAATTTTTTAGAATTTATTGTCTCGATCCACCCGTACTATTTGTTTATATCACGACATAGCCTTCAAAAAAAAGCAAAAAAAAAACGAAATGCAGAACGTACGATAAAAACAGCTTTCAAGATTTACTGTTACAGTTGTTATACATTATCGTTTTTGTGCCATACTAAATTTGAGTCTTTGCAGGTTCGCACTTTATTTGTCAGCGGCTTACCCCCCGATGCAAAGAAAAGAGAATTATATTTGCTATTCCGAGGCTTTTCGGTAAGTATTGCAACAACCCCTAGAATTTCACCAACTTTAATGTATCTGAATTAAATCTGTGTATCGTACATATCACCATGAATGCATGGTTGAAGAAAAGAAAACGGTGCGACAATTAACCATTGACCAGTTCCGATCTGGCAATTAGATGCGACCGAGCGGATACGTTTTCTCAAACTGTAAGCACCCATCTTTTCACGACACAATAGGCGAGCGATTCCTTTAATGTTGAGGCTAGCGTAGGAATCGACGATCCTTCTGCAGCGCTGTTACTCATCAAACGACCCAAGAATGAATTCATACCATTTCATTATTCTGTGAAGTTGAAAATCTTTAAATTACATGTTTTGACGTTTAGGGTTATGAAGGCTCTATTGTTCGAACGACAGCTAAGCCAGGCAAGCCACCTGTGGTAAGTCGTAACTATATTATTTTTCCACTTCTGTAGTAATCGCTCGTTGTACTAAATTGTGGCATTTGGATACTGAGGTGTATTTTTCAAGGCAGGTCAAATTTAGAGGCGCTCTGTGACATGATAATGCGCATAGATGGGCAAGTTAATGCAAAACGTTAGCTTTGTTAACCTCTAGTCCGTTAACAAACTTCATACCTCCGTTAAAAAAATTTTTTTGCTATGGTGGTCTTTTTGTATTTTGGAAGTTGCATGTTACAGTTTATCTAATTTCAAGATAAAAATACGTTCAAGTGCACTAACGAAGCTGCAATCGGAAATCTGTGGAAATTGCAAACAGCGATAATTAGAAAACCTATGACCCTGCAGCTTGTTGTTTGCCACAAAAAAGAGCTCCTTTCTTCGCTTTTTCTTCTGTAAAACTCGTGCTAATACGAGTGTTAACCAGTGCAAACTGGTTTATACCGGTACGATGAATAAATGGTGCAAGATATTAACGATAAAAACCTTAGCAAAGTTAACAAAACTTAACGGAAGTTAATTTGTTCCGTTAACATAAAAAAAAATTTTAACGAGTTAATGAAAAAGTTAGATTCGTTATTAACGGATTAACGATTAACGGATTTGTGCCCACCTATGGTAATGTGATCAGAAACGCTGCTATGACATCACAAGTGAACATTGCTGTAGTCAGTCGTTCTTTACTCAATCAAACCAACTTGTAACCTGTGGCGGGTAGAAAAAAGTTTTGTTTTAAATTTTTAAGATTTTGTGGAAAACAAAAAAACTTTCCTCGTGTTGGAAGTAGGAACTAAGGAGTTGCAACTTTTAAGAATTTTACTTGTAATTGCATCTTGATTTACTGGTACGTACTTGCATTATAGCCAGGAGGCAGCGAAAGGACCTTTTAGCTATCACCTGTCCACCTAAATACCACACATGGTGTAAGCTTCGCAGTATAATCCCTTTAGTGCTGAACGTCAAGAAGAGAAGCTGCATGCGAATAACAATTTTTTTAGTCCCGAAATCGAACCAGAGTTTACCGTTTCAATTACACTTTGTACGCAAACTTTACAATCGCTTATATGTTGTTAAGCCTGTCGGATTCGTGACCTTCGATTCTCGAGCAGAAGCAGACACGGCTAAGAACGCGTTACAAGTAAGTTTTCCATTTCGTTTTGGTTTGATGTTACCCGACCATAAATGCATTGCGTTTCCAGTTTTTGCCAGTTTTGCGTGGAATCAATGTTGGCTCCCGTGGCTCGCCTGTTTCCACACGCGTGGATCGTTTCCAAAAACTTTATTTTCGTTTTCATCTATCTTTTATAATTTTATTCTTTTACTTTTCGTTTAAATAGATGTTGTTTTTTCTGTGCTTAAAGTGTTTTAGCAAAGGTCTATTCCTGTTCGTCTGCTATTGAAATTGTATTTTTTATTCCACGTCAGGTTTATGCAATAATACATGTGGATGACTCATGGATGCATCTCCTGAAATCGTTTTTGAACTTGGTTGTTGTTTCAGGGTGTAAAATTCGACCCAGAACTACCTAACACATTGCGATTGGAGTTTGCTAAAGCTAACACAAAAGTCAAGCTTCGTCCCTTGTCGCCACCACAAGACCTACCCAATCAAATCATCGGATACCTACCTGCGTCACGTGAGTAGTGGATGTTGAATGTGAGGAAGAGATATTTCACTGGAAATTTTTATCTAGTTGTTTATTAATTCCGACCCAAATCTAACCCAAACTCAAATCGTTACCATAAAACTACTCCGAACCTTAATCCAAACCCTAACTTAACCCGTAAAAAAGAAATTGAAAAATACGCGGATGAATATTTCTCGTTTTCGTTTTATTCTCTTTACTTAAAATTTTCGATAAAATAGTTACTTCCTTATGTGATTATTGATAAAAGTTAATTTTGTGAAAATGTAAACTGTTTTTTTTTGGCTAAATTTGTGACAACGCTGTTACCACCTTCAGTATAATCCTCCTTGAGTCGTGATTACAACTATCTGTGACGCTAGGACCTTGCCATTCACTTGTTTCAGAAGTCGTCAAACCAGACTGTTTGTTTACCGAGATGTTCACGGATAAATAAAAAAAAAACGAGTTGTAAAAATTGACTACCCCAGCAAAACTCTTTCTCGAGTTTTCTCAAGTTGTTTTAAGTTTTAATCACTTTGGACTGGGAAGGTGGCATTTTGAACAATATCATAACTTAAAACCCATTAAAACAACAAAAAACCGTGGAAAAACTGTTTATCTCAGACGGTGACAAACTTTGGAACGTGGTTTTTCTTGGAAAACTGGGAGTAAATTGTGGTCTACGCGGTGTTGTAAGTGATGTGTGATAAAAAGTTAAAAGATACGGCTACCTTGCAGCCATAGGCTTGCGTTTACTCGTTGAATGATGGATTTCCTATATCACTTGAGATTTTTCCTTCGATCACAGAGTTGGCCAGACTCGTCATCTTTGGAAATCACTTTCAAATACATGACATTTAAATCAGCAACAATAATAATAATAATTTTATTCACAGTCAAATTTAGAAACCCTTAACAGTCTGTTTCACCCTTAACGGGATCATCAGAAGAGAACTTCTAAACAACATATGCAAAAACAAATTGATTAGTTACACTTGAAACATAGATTTGTACGCGGTTATTAACAAAGTAATGCGGCTGCCTGGCCTCGAAACTTTCGTCAACTGGGCCACAGAACAGCTGTTATAGGACTTTTAAGTTGAAAGGCGGACAACATTGTGTTTACTAAATAATACGCATGCTGGGTTTGTCGTCGGTTACGTTTCAATTTTGAGTGACTCATAATTGGGTAACTTCCATTGGATTAAATTTGAAAGGTAGGAGTTAAAATCATTGCAACGACTAATACGAAAACTTAAAATAGCACCGCCAGTAGGTTTATAATATTTATCCGGAGAAGGGGAGTTTCAGTAAGCGCATAAGTCTTAATCAACATTTTTTAGCAAAAATTTGTTTTTGTGCCTACATTTTGAAATTAGCTCGGAGCGCTTATTCAGCAGTCCTTCTGGTTTCGCTTTGATGATTTGCTGCTTTTCTGCCAAACAAAGGCTGCATATATGCTTGCACCACAGCGATATGGCGCAGCTTCTTTAATGACGCTCCATTGGATTTGGTAATCGTAACCTTTGTTTTTGTGCTCCCAAACTTGTTTTGATAGTTTGGTACTTTTCTCTAGGCGCTGATGTCGAAACGAAGAGCTGTGGTTGTTAAAGCGTTTTTTGAAAGCAGTTGAGCACGATCCGTAGACGTCCCGTTGGTTTCCAGATGAAATGGTGGCCTTGTAAAAATTAGGCAGCTTTTCAGGCAGTTTCCATTTACTATAATTTGCTCTGATCTTTGATTATTGAGCTCTCTTCAGTTAGAGATACAAAAAAGAACAGTTAAATCAGCAATAATGTTCCCAACAAGGACAGCGAATTACAGTAATTACGTTAAAAGTAATCTTGCATCTATTGCGCTTTTTGTGAACTGTCTTGTCAACTGAAGTCGGTCTTCATTTAGCCTTCATAATCTTTATTTAGCTTTCATAATACATGTTCACTTTCCAAGCCCGGTTCTTATTTTCGGTGCCTGCTTGTTGCTGGAACATGGCAAAATTGTCCCAAATCACAAAAAAACGTACGGTACCAATCAAAAAGTTACCTGTCACCGGAAAACATTACTGACATATAAACTCTATAATTTGTGCGTTTTTTCGTAATTTGCACTTGTTTAGCATGACAGTGATATTGCAGGCACCAGAACCAAGGATCGAGCTTGGTAAGTGGACAAAACTGAACATTTAAAACGGCTAATAATAATCAGCCGACTGCATAACCCTACAAAATGGCGGCCACCTGTATTTTTATGCGTTCTTAACACTCCAATTGGTTCGTTCATTTTCACTTTTTTGTACCCACTTCATGTTTCAATCAGTTTACAATTTAGAGGCTTCACGAAGTTTAGTTTCTAATTTTTGCAAATTTTGTGTTCTTCATACACCAGACTTGTTGACATACTTGAATTTTGCGGCGTTTTTTATTGAAAAACTTGCGGTAGGTCTACGATTTTTTTCGAGCTTTTAACAAGTTTCTTTGTTGTTTCGTAGAAATTGGCTCCACCAACCTCCTGCCTGCTGATTTATGGAACCAACAGTAAGTCATTCATTAGCATCATTCATGCCATTTATAGCCTACAGTAGGTTTCCTATCGTATAAAACAGAAATAGTAAAGTTATTCAGAAATGTTTTTATAGCTTTAACTTCCAATCTTTTTCAGTGAGAAAAACTCGGGTTGTTCTACGGAACTTAATACTCAAAAGTTCAGTTTTTACTACAGCTTGGCGATGCAACGTGAATTTTACTTTTCCTGGATAACGAGCGCTAAAACGAATGGGCACAGTTAAAAAGAAAATATAATTCGTAAGCTCGCCAAGTCATTTTTTGGCTTTTCGAGAAAACTTAAACAATTTGTCTTTCTTTGTTTTTGAGCAAAAAATGTTCACATTATCATTGCGCGTGAAATAGCTTCCACATGGTTTCGGTTCAAGTTTCAAAAATTTATCTTGACTTAGAGCTTGAAGGAAAAATTCAAGGAAAAAAATAGAAGCAAAAATTCAAAAATATACGGTAAGGCAGACCCTTTTAGAGTCATTTTGAAATTTCAACTTGCCTGGGTGTCAGATTTTTGCCTATGGCCAAAAAAATGGCAAATCCAATTTTTTTTTTGAAATCGGACCCCATTTACATACTGCCCCCGAGGCTTTTTTGAATCGCGCCCCCCAAAATATACTACTATCGATAGAAATAGAACCATTTGTGCTTGATATGCGATGTTGATACTCATATATAATTCTTTTTAGAGAGGAAGACATCTATGACCTTAAAAGTTGCATTGGGATTACTTTGAATTTTTTTAATTTTTCGTACTTTGTTTCTTAGAAGAAAAATTATAACATTTTAGCATGTATTGTCAAGTCAAAAGTCGGTCAGTTTAAGAAAACAATGTACTGCAGCAATAATCACACATACTGAAATGCACATTGCATTTCTATGGGTTTAAGATACTTGGGGGAAAGCGGGCGCTTATAATACGTAGATGAAGATGCTTTGTTATAAAATGTCATATAAAAACTTGGCCAGAAAAAATTCTTTTTCTTCACTTTTATTAGTTTTACTAGTGGAATAGTTTTAGGAGTTTAATTGAAGTGGTGTTTGACTTATGGCTTTTGCTTTGGCAGTTTAAAAGAATGCCTGAATGCAGTTTTGGTGTAATATCTGACATGATTGTAATTGCATTTAAATAAACAAAGTTGTAATCCATGAAGTTTGTGTAATTTTAAATTTAACTTTAAAAATGTTAATTTCTACCGGTATCCCTAGCTTAGTTGGAACCCACTTCATATTAACTCTTGTCCTTCACCATAATTTATTGGTAGACTTTTCAACAATGCACTTGGTCTATTAATGTCAGCACAGAAATTGGCATGATCAATATAGCCAGCTTTGTGGTGATTTAGTCAGCAAATCCCACTCTGCTAATTCTAACACCAAAAAAATAAAACAGATGATTTATTCTCATAAAAACGGTCTCCCATATCACTAATCGATTGATTTTTGATGTAATTTTGCTCTAACATGCTATGCTTGCTTGATTCTTTTTCCAGATCTTCAATTGTTTTTTTTCCAATCTATTGATATAACTAACCTTAGACCGCAAAATTGAAATCTATATCTAGTTGCAATTCTGTAAATGGAAAAGGGGCATACTGCATGAGATGTTTGGTGGTATGAGGTTCAAGACCACAGTCAGAATTCCTTTTTTTCTATTCTGTTACTTATTGTTGCGTGCTGTGGTCATAGGCGTCGGCAAAAAATTTTTCAGTGGGGAGCCAATAAGAATAGAGCCAGTATTTACTACTAAAAAAGGAAGAATTTTTGAAATTTGAGAGGTTTAAAAGAGAGTGTTTGAAAATCCAGGGGGGACCATGGCCCCCCTGTGCCCCCACCCCCTTGCCTACGCCCATGGCGGTGGTCTGCTTTGTATTTTTCTTATGTAGTATTTCTAAAATGTAATATCTGTTTGAATCTCGAAATTTACGAATTTAATTGGCATTACCATTGTTTTTATTTAATTATGAACCGTAAGTAGGGTGGCAACTAATTGTGACCATATGGTCTTTTCGTTTCTCCCAACCATTTGTATTCACATGTATTGGTGTGTTTAAAAATCTGGAGTAAATAAATAAATATGAGTCTGGAATTGTTCAGTTGATCCCATTTTGCTATGTATGGTATTGTTGCAACACTCAAACTGGTAATCTCTGGACTCGGACTGCTGGAAATTCACTGTGTTCCACAATACCAATGCTGCTTTCCATGTGATTGAGATGGTGATATTATCCTCATTTCACGAAGGGGAGCAGTAGGCGGTTGCGTTTGTCAACTTAAATTGTAGCTTTGTCACTTGCTGCTCAAATTGTATGATGAGAGGGCTGATTTTGCACACTAGGCCTACCATGTTTGTATTTCCTCCATACTATTCAAAAAGAAATCTGATATACCATAAGCTTCCAATAACTAATAGTACAATAAGTACAAAATAAACAAATTCTGCTAATGAGGAATGAAATGTGAAGTTCGAAACAAGAAGTTGTCAAATAGCTGGTCAATAATGACAGGTTTAAAAACATCTGTACAACTTTTGGGAGGAGATAAGGTACGAGTGGTTTAATCACTTTACAAAAATCGCAAAAGGACTGCTCAAATGCCCAACTATCGTTGCCCATTTCAGAAATCAAACAAATATCGTGGTGTGCATTTGAATAAGTGTGATTATTGCTGCAGTAAATTGTTCACTCAAACTGACCCACCTTCGATTTGGCAATACATGTTAGGATGTTGGAGTTCTTTTTACACTTCTTTTTTTTAGTAACAAATTACAAAAAATTAAAAAAGTTTAAAGTAACCCTAATGTAACTTTTGAGGTCATAGATGTCTTTCTCTCTAACAAGCATTAAATATGAGTACCAACATCGCATATCTAGCACAAATGGTTCTATTTCCATTGATATTAATATATTTTTGGGGGCGCGATTCAAAAAAGCCCCGGGGCAGTAGGTGAATGGGGTCCGATTTCCTAAAATTTTGGATTTCTCATTTTTTTGGCCAAAGGCAAAAATCTAACACCCATGCAAGTTGAAATTCCTAAATGACCCTAAAAGGTATGCCCTAATATACAGTACCATTTACATAAAACCCTCAACTCAGTAAAAAATGACTGGAGCAATTATCTTTGACAAGCTACCAATTCCAAGCATGTGTTTAGTTTGATTCTACTAGAATATAAGCTTTACACCTTTCACCTTGTAGTTATTTGACTGTTGACATAGACTTTGCCTTTAATTTCGAAACATTCCACCTTTTTCCAATTCGGAAAGTTTCTCATATTTTTTCATGTGCTTATCATTTATCTGCCGGAAAAAGAAAGCAACAAGGTTGTTACGAAACAATAGCTTTTAAGTTTGCTCAAAAATGATGATGATTCTGTGTTAAAACGATTGTGTGTTATGGGTTATGAGTAGCGTTTCATGTCCACTTTTAGACACGGTCTTGGTTCCGGTGCCAGCTTATTTCTAAGTCATGACAAGTGCAAAATTATGAAAGAAAAGTGCCAATCAAATTTTAAAACTCTTCGATTTATATCATTGCACATTTCTTTTACAATTTGACCCTTTTTGGTATGACTCAGCATTTTTTTGGGATGACTCTGCAATTAGCTGTCACTGAAACCAAAAAGCGGACCCGAAAAGTGGACATCAGAACAGTTTGAAATTCTGCAGGTTGGCTTCCTACCCAGAGTTGATCCACGCCCACCCTGCACACATTCAACCTCATCAAATGCAGGTCAGTTTCATACTCCGCTGCAGATCAGCTTCATAATGTGATTTTCACTCTCAATCATTTTCTTGATGTCAAATTTGTGTTCTAAGTCATCACCTTTCACTACACTTGTTTGATGGCACGAACCAGTTCAATGAGTTTATTGTGCGTTTTGAAAAAAGGCGTTAAGAGTCGATTTTACTGTTCCAAACAACAAGGACTTTACTACAACGCTCACTACTAGACCTATTTCTTTATTGTTTTTTTTGCTCGCCTAATTGAGCGAGAAGCAGCTGCATTAAAAACCCGCTAGTACTGTTAGCTTATGTAATATGCTAAAATCAGCAAAATCATCTACCTATCAAATAAAATGCATATACCGAGTGCTCAAAGCTTGAAATAAACCACTGTTTAACGCAATTACAGGACACTGTTTCTATTGTAAAGTTGACTACTGTCGCGAAGTCTCCCAGATATCATATCGCTTGCAATGTCACATTTCAGTTCATGTTACGACGATTTTCATTTTTGAATTTAGATTATGCAAGAATATATATTTTCACCGGAGATTTTCATCTACTTGTTATCAATTCTAACCCACACTTAAATCGTTGATTAAAACTAACCCCAAATAATTTCAACTCCCAAAAAAGTAAATGAAAATACGCGAATGAATAATTGAATATTCCTCGTTTGGTTTTACTTTCTTTCACTGAAAATTTTCCGGTAAAATAATAATCACTTCCTTAGATAATGACGTTTTTGATGTGTTTGGTTTTTTCTGACCATCGCAGAATTTTCCCAAAATTCTGTTTGCTTTCAATAATTGTTTATCAAAAAAGGTTCACCGCACGTACTTTTCCCAATGAGAGTGCACTTATTCGTTAATTTGTCTCTTTTTCTAGGTTGCACCTACTCTCCACCATCTTTCACCTTATCACGCTGCACCTCCCCAGCACGGCACTATTCTCACTCATCTTGCCGCAGGTATAAAATGCGCTCGCACATATCTTTGCTCTGACCAATCAGATCGCTTGAAATTGAGCAATGCGCATCGATTTGAAACCCGTAATTTTTGAATGACCAATCAGATCGATCGAATTTGTGTGAGTGTCCTACTACATGGCTCTATTTAGACACGGTCTACTCTGCACTGTGAGTAGTAAAATCGTCAGCATATCCTTAGTTTGTTGTAACCAACTCTTAACTTGTTGGACTGGGAAGACGATGATACCGGGCATGCAAAATTTCTGTTCAAAATAAACTAAGGATGCGATCGTACGCTCACGATTTCACAATCACAATCAGTCTTGGCTGTCATTGATATAAATCAAACGTTCTGAATAGGGCTGGACTGAATTTGAATTTGCTCTCAAGTTAGTGATGAATTCAGAATTTGAATGTTGCTTTTCAAAAGTCAATAATGTTTAAATTTAGATTTTGCAAAGTCATTGAATTTAAATCTAGTTTTTTAAAAGTAAAAGAATTTAAATTAAAATAATTACAAAAAGTGAATGGATCCAACTCTGGTTCTGAACGACAAGAAACGTAATTGTTTCAGGCAAACGTTTTCAAAAATAGAATGTTTTAGATTGTCTCTGCACAACTGCGAGCTGTAAATACAAACGATTGGAAAGATTTTTAAAAACTACCAAAAAATGTTTCATTTGGGGCTATTGATCGAAAAATTTTCAAAGTAATAAGCTCTCACTTTTTGTCTGTAAAGGGCACTTACCAGTGTTCATACAATTTGTACACTAGTCTATTTTAATTCTTAATAATAATAAACTGCTGCAATTTGTACACTTAAATAAGTTTTTTACTTCATTGCTATTGAACTTACCATGCTCTACAGTTAATATCACGCAGCTTCACCTCATATACATATGTAGCCAGATAGCCTATAAAGTGCAGCATTTAAAGTGTTAAGTCCAGCACAAAATTATCGTTTTTTCATATTCGAAGAAATACCCAGTTTTAATTCAGCGTTTTATTCACCAACTTGGCTTGGCCTGGAGACAGAGCAGGAGACAGCCTTTCAGTCTTGGATTCAAGCTGACACTTGTCCACCAATCGAACCCAGATCTACCGTTTCAGTAACATACGCTCTATTCATTCGAACAGTAATCAGCTTCACAAAACTTGTAAATTTTTCTTGTTATTATCAAAACGTGTAGCGAGTTGATAGTATTATGGTACTCGTCATTACTCCTGGGCCATACAAACTACTCAGCTTCGAACGAAGATACTTTGCAATGGTCGCGTTTGACTTGACGGAGTCCGATTTACTCCGTGTCCAATTTGAAGATCAGGAAAATGAATTCCAAGCCTGCTGTTCTCAAGAGAACTACGTCAACTATTTGCCTACTTCATTTGGCTCTAGCGAATATTCTTTTTTATAAGAACTCGAGGCTCAGTTTTGCATAAAGTATAAGGACAATGCCAGCCTTGGCACGAAAAAATAGTTACGAGCAGGTCTAGCTCAGAGCATTTGCAAGCAATTGATAGAGCTTTTTTGGCTATTTCAATAATCATGATCACTAACAAAAGACTTTTTTAAACCAAGCAAGAATGATGGAACAAATGAGATCGAAAATTTGTCAAATTTAAAAACAAGCACCTTGACCCCAAATTTAATGGTTCTTATACTGTAAAAAAGAAAAGTGTAAAGTGAAATATTTTTAGCTCCTCCGCTGCTGAACCTCGCTGTGGCTGGGACAGCGCCCAACGCTTCAGGCCCGGCCAGTTCTTGTCTTTTGATTCGAAACTTTGGCCCGAACACTACTGAGAAGGAATTGAAGGATATCTTTTCAAGGTAGGCGGAGTAAGATTGGAAATCCAATCAGAGAAGTTTTGACTTCGTTTCCGCGTTTGTTTTGCCGCTCAGAAATTGGTTCAAATATCCAAATTAGGACATGATTTTTGATCATTTTAGAATTTATTTTGGTCATTTTCATCATTGCAAGTATAACTTTAGATCTTGATTCCAAAATCTTACTAGTGTTTTTAGTCATGTTAACCCAATTGGCCAATTTATTTTCGGTCACCAAAAATTTAGGTCAATAATCTATAAATAACAGGAAAAATCTACAGCTTGGTTTTCAAATATTCAGCTCCTGGACTTCAATTGGCTGGTATTTCTAGTGGTTCTAGAATAAATAGGTTTCACTTTAATAATTTTTGTTAGCATTATAATACAATTTACGGTAATTACAGTACTATTTGACAACAAAAATTGATTTGTGTCGTACTGCATACTACGTCGCATTAGAAACACCTTGGATGATCCGGGTGAAACAATCTGTTGAGATTATTTTTTTTGTATTTTTTGAATTGTGACGTGTACTATTTTGTAATATGACCTTGTTTGCTTTTAGTTTCATATTGCACACGGATAAGGATAATTTACACTAAATAACTGCATCTTATTTCAATGTTTTGTTTTGGTTAAGCAATAGCTATAATTTGTTTGTTTTTTTTTGTAATGACACATATTACAATTTTGCACAGGTTCCATGGGTTTGTTCGAGCTAAACTGTTAAACCGAGGAGGAGTTAATAACTGCGCAGCTGTCGAGTTTTCTGTAAGTATCCTCTATCAGTACTAAACATTCGAGCTTATACGCTTGTGGTTGAAATTATACTAGCATTATTTTTTCATTCATTTTTTCCCACCCGCAGCTGGTTTATTTAATTTTTTTTAGGATGTCAGTACTGCTAACTATGCACTCACAGCTCTTCAAGGCACCAGGCTAAACGATCAATCCGCCATGAGAATCGACTTCGCCCGTACATTACCTGAAGTGAATGGATTTTAAACTGCTACTTTTCCTCTGGAACGGTTTTGTTATTTGATAAACTCTCTCTGTGACCAAAATTTACTGTGTATTTTACTAGCTTTGAAAATGCTACCACTCGGACGGTTAGTATTACAAGTTGAGACAGATTTAAATAGTAATTTGAATCTCTAACGAATCTTGACCGAATGCATTTGTCTTCGAGACTTGAGTGAACGAGGTATTTTCTGAAGTCTAAGCTGAGTCGGTCTTCAATCTTCATCAGCAGATTTACTTTTCGCTTATGTCGACCTTATTTCACCCCGTTTTTGGTTTCGGAAAGTGTGATTTTCGGACAGGAATCGGGGTGCTTTTGTATTAAGCCATGCTGTTTACATCTTATATGTTTTTGGGCTTGAGTCGTGTTGTTGTTTTTTTTTTGTTTTGTTTTTTTGATGAAAGCTTTCTGATTATTTCTGCATATGTAACAGGTTTGAGAATGAAATAAATAATGAACTTAAATCATTGGTATAGGTTTTTTTTTGTTTTGATATGTTTCATTTGAATGGCGCAAGCTCCGTTGGTTTTTTGTGTTCTTTAAGTGCTAATTTTTTTAGTTTAATAGGTTGTAAGTTGTTGTTTATGCCGCTACACAATTATCGTAGCAGAACTGTGCTAGAATGTTTTTTGTGGCAACACTTTCTATACGTACTTTTCACAAAACTCCACTTTTTATTACACAATTCTCATGCAAGAGATAGTTCATTCGTTGCGTACATTTTTAATGCATTTAATATGCTACGAGATGCTTCAAACGATTTGTTTGGCGATCAAGTGTCATAATCAATTGCTCGCTTCTAAAAACTCTTCCAAGATGCTTTTAATGCAAACTCTATGTAAGATAAATTGGTAGCAACCCAAACCTAAAACGCAAAATTTCGCTATAAACTCCAGTGATTCGAGAAAGTTTCTTTTAGCATGAAATGTACGAATTATACTATCGACGCTCGGAAGATTACTCTGATTTTGCAGTTGAGAGCAGACGGATAGAGCTCAGTGCAAACTGCTAAATACTGAAATCTATAAGCCACGGATATGCTCATCCAATCTAACCCTTATTTTGTCCGATTGTTTTCTATGTTTTGTGACAATATTCTTGTGCAAGTTATACTTTTATTAGGTGAATAGAAGCTTTTGTTACGATTTGATTTTGTGCCGATTTTTTTGTTACTGCGCCATATGGTTTCGTTTGTTCCATTAGTAGCCCTATTTTTGTTAGTATGCTATGAATTTTCTTCAAATAAAAGCAACCTTGTATTGAAACTTGAAGTTTTTGTTAATTTACTAGTTAAGACTTGCCCTAAGATACGTAGTAATTCGTGGAAGAAACGAGAGTAATCGACTTTTCAAAAAAGCGTTATGTGGCCTAAGGAAAGCAGTAAATCGATGACCTAAATGTACCCTTGTTATTTCCAACTTCAGCGCGAGGCTTGTCAGACGAGAGCCTTGGCCATTGCACCACAGAAGCCTTGCTTTGGAATATTCAAAGTAACGTATTTAGGTCGAGTTATAAGAAAAAGGCGACAGAATATAAATATAAGTGTACACTTCGTGAAAATGCTTCGGGGCTTAGTTGTTTTGGATCAGTTTAGTGTCAAAAATCAGTTTCTTTGCCATATTATTTAGTGCTTTCATATCAGGTTTCAAATGCCAATACTGTACTGTAGTTAGTTTTCTAAACTACTCATCGAACCGGACTAATGCGACTATAATTGTTACCTGCTTAAAGATCGACCAGTTGGTCTAGATTATCGCGTTCGTCTCTGGAGTGAAAAATAGGAGATTCAAATCTTGGACCGATGAAGTCGGGACAGAGTGTTGTCAACGCTACGGCGTTTTTCCTTCGAAAGGAGCTGTGTTGCATGCCGGTGCACTGGTGCAGATTTTAGCTTGCAAATATCACTGAAAAATCACCAGCCTAGTGGTTTACATTTTCGGGCATGCCAACTCTTAAAAAGTCCTTCCCATCCAACTACAACAAAGCAGGGTGCCGCAGCCCAAAAATGTTTGAAAGTCCCAATCTTGAATCTACTGTGTGCAATTACAAAGAAGACGATCACTACGCGATTTGATTTTTAAATGTCTGGTGGTGATAACGTAAACTGCTTGTGGAACCACAATCCATTTATTTTAGTGCAGGAAAAAAATCGTCTGCCAAAATAATTTTTTGGTAAAAAATTTTTAACAAAGTGCATGATCAAGTTATGTGAGCGGAAGCAGAATCGATTGCCATATTAATGTTTCTGCATCCATGTACATGGTATTGATCCGAGTCCCAATACCAAACTTCATCAGGCCCCTTTAAATTAGACTAGGTTTAAAATGTGATAAAAGAGGTAAAATATGTAATAAAATTAAGCGCAACAAAATAAAACAGTAATAACAGATTATTAAAAGCAGCTTTCAAGCATTATTAATCGCTGATTTGATATCTCCGTAATATTTTTCTGTGTCTCTTCCATTTGACACAAATGGCTCAGCAGGGTTATTTCTCGTATCAAACGTAACGTGCCGCTCGTGAGACCGATTTTTTTTTCTTCTACGAACACTAGCTGCCGCTAGTGAGGTGGGCTCATCTTCAAAATAGCAACCAGGTAAATCTTGCATGCGCAAAGGTGGCGTCGAAGTGCTGAAGACTTTTTTGGTGTTTCTAAAAATATCATTCGGCACAATATTTCACTGCACACTGGTTGATTTTTTTTTTTGTTTGTTCGATAATGCTTTGTTGCAACTGATTCTGTAAGTTAGCTACTAATAAGCCACTTCGTGACCAAGGGGATGAAGCGTCAGCTACAGAAACGGTAAAAATTCGGGTCTGATTCCAGGTCGGACCAAACCAAAGAGTAAAAAAATTTGTATTCCCAGCTTTCCTGTTTGACGTTCAGCATTAAAAGGGGAAGAGTGAAGTCTCCAATGTGTGTTGTGATTGACTAGAGGGCAGGTGGCAGCTTGACTCGAAGACCGAAAGGTCCTTTCGATGTACCCGGGCCATGGCGACTGATGAATAAAATGTAATTATCATTACATCGTGTAAGCCTGTTTCAGGAACGTTCTTCAGTATTTTTCAGCAAAATTCTGGGGGGCTCTACTTATTTCGTCCAAAGTTAAGACGAAGACCAAAAATGGGTGTCTTCGGCAAAACCTTGGGGCCGATTTCATCTAAATAAAAGATGAAGAAACTGAAGATCATAAAAGAATGGCGTCCACGATATAATCGTAGAAGTTATTTCTGGTTAAAATGTAGAATTTACGGCGTTTATATTTACTATATTGTAAAACTCAGTAACATTTTTCAGGCCTGGTTCAAGCATTTCCACATTTCTAGAGTAAACAACTATATTTACACAATTACTAATTTTCTTTATTTCGTCACGCGTACAATCAATTTTGACGGAAATGGATACTGAACATCATCAAATTGCAGAAAAAATAACAAAACATTAATATAATTTTTATTTATTTTTGAACTAAAACAATTATTACGCTTTGAAAATAAAGCACTTATTTTCCAAAAACCACACAAAATTATTGATTTGGAATGCTGCTCCAGAGTTGTAAACGGATCGACTAGTTCAGAGCCAAACCCGGCCCGAACCCGAAAGTTAATTTCAAGCCCAAATCATGCCCAAAAAAAACCAAAACTTGAGTTAGGTCTGAAAATTTTAGCATTGTTGTCAAGTTATTTTGGTTATATTTTTGTGCACCTCAGATACAAAGCACGTCTCAGCCAGAATTAAGCCCGAAATTTTTGTCAACTTTAGGCCCGAACCCGACCTGAAAAGCCCGGCCCGACTTACAACTCTGTGCTGCTTAATTACGCTAATTCCAGAGCTTCAAGCTTTTTTCTTGAAGTCCTTTAGAGGAAGATGTTTATAAATTTGTTTTTAGTCCTGTTACAAGGTATTCACGAAGAAGGTGCGGCTTGCCTAACAGATGCGGAAAAAAGAAGACTTTATGTTTCGATAGGACTACCTGCAAACGTCTAAGACGATCAGACTGCCTCGAATCAGCTGAAACGCTATATACTGTTTGTTTTAGCGTAAACAATTTTTGTGTTTTGTTGCAGGTTGATCATCTTCAATGATTACTGGTAGGCGAACCAAAATGCAAAGTCTCGTTTTTCCGCTTCAGCTACGCTAACGCTTTCTGTGTGAATTACAGAAATACCAGTTGAAGAAATTTAACCTTTTACTGAATTACCAAAGTTCTAATCAAAGTTAGAATGTACGAAAATAACTTTTACCTTGGCGGATTGTTCATTGACAGATGCGATTGAACTTCTGGAATTGAAAAGATAACCGGCTTTTGTATCGGAGCATTCTTAGCGTTCTCGGTTTTAGAACCATCATTGCTTTCATTGTCGGATACATCCAGAAGCAAAAGTTGATCTGGTAGAGGAATTTTAGCGAAAACGGTGTTGCTCAGGAGTTCTTCTTTTTTTATTATTGGCGGGAGCTTCGTTCCCCTTAATTTTTGAATCTCGCTTTTGTACATTTTATTCAAAGGCGACTTTTCCCTCTCCACCATCATTCGATCAACAAACATGTCAAAGCGGTCAACCAAAACCTGCGCAGGCCCGGCCAAGCACATTGTTTCACTACTGATCACCCTTTGTGGGCTAGAATTTTTAGAATCGTTTGGATTTCTTCGTTTTCCTCTCGCCGCTTTTGGGCGCACTCTTTTATTGTCATGTAAACTTGAGTTAGGAGGAGGACAAAAGAGTTTTGAGTCACTGCTATCTTTTTGCGTTGAAGTTTTTGTAGTATCAGATGTCCATCCTTTTCTTCTGTGATGAGGAATGGTCATTAGATCTTTTAGCTCTTTGCGCGCAAAATAAGGCCGGTTTCGCCCGTTGTTTCGCTTCATATCATCGCAGTAACTGAGCACCATTGAGTCAAGGGCCACCTCTAGCATGTTGAAGAAGCATGACACGACAAAGTAAGTGAAGATGCAGGTCAAGGTGATTGGAATCAAAACTTCAGCTGAAATTGCGAAGTGGTATTTCGTCTTGAAATACATAAGCCCAATAAAAGCCATGAAAAACACAACGCTTACTTTGGCAAGGAAAATCGTTACATCGACTCTAATTTTTGTGCCCAAAAAGTGGGGCACTTTGGAAAGAAGACTGGCGGATTTTTTTCCGCTTTCCCAAAAATTTAATCCGTACATAGCAATACAAATGTAATTGTAATAACTAATATACTGCAAAAAACGCTGCAAACCTTTAAAACAACCGTCACAAATCTTCGAGGATGAAAATCGATCCTTCTTGTTTTTTCGCTTCCGAATCTTTCTGTAGATGAGGGTGAAAGTCAAACGTCCGATTTGAAAAGGTGGAACTAAAATTGAGGCAAGACAAATGCTTCCAAAGTTATAGCGCAACAAGTAACCCAAAGGATACACAAAAGAAAATCTATCAAACAGGTATCTTTTATATAATCCCTTTTCGTTTGCGTCTTTTTTATCATTTGCTCCAAAAAACCAGTTTGAGAATATCCCTGCCATGACAACTTTTTGACATCCAAGTAACACTTCTCCCACATACAAGTATCCAAGAATTAGAATAATTAAAAAGCCGACGTTGTAGGATTCTCTTTTTTCCACAAATCTCAAAACTCCATCTGGATCGCTAAATGGTTCGCTAAGAAATAAGAAGTGCATGGCAAAGTAGATAGCCGCGCCTGCCAAAGAAAAACTAAGAACAAGCCGAAAAAGTGGCTGAAGGATAGTGGAGGGAAGACTGCAAGTGAAGTAGCTGGCTTCGGTCAAAATCCCCAATGTTTTTTTTCGCTGGTTGCTGAACATTTTGAGAAAAAAGATAACTACGAGCATTAAAACAACCATAAAAGCAGAGTAACCAAAAAAAGTCCAAAAGTCATTTTTTGATCCAAGGACAGCAATCTGAAAATCCATATTGGGAAACTCTTCTTTTAACTCGTTGCTTAGAGTTAGCAGAACAGCGAAGCGGAACCAGAAATAGAAAGTTAACCCTACAGCACCCATTCCCGCTAAACCGCAAGAAACAGTGATCATGGTTGTGGTGACAATTTCAAACATTAAAAAATGTCCAAGGGAAAAAATCACCGCAATACAACTGAGATATAAAATGTCCTTCTTATACCGATCAACGATGTCAAATATTTTCAGAAACCAACTCACAGAATTGCTCTAAAAAACAGAGTGAAATAAAATGCAAATACAGTATTTTATGACCATAAAGTATATGCAATGAATTCTCAGTTCATGAAGGCAAGAATGCAACTACAAATAAAACAACAAGATAAAAAGTAATATTTTTCGTTTTGGCGTAATACTAGTCGTCCTTTATCCAACGGAGCTCAAAAAATAATAACGGGAACCCGGCTAGGAGTAGATCATTATCATGATATTTTTGGCCACTTATGGGCAACCCATCAGCAGTTGCACCTGTGTGGAGCGATGGGTGTCCACTCTTTGAATGGAGTGGAAATGGTCTTTTTCCGCTTTAGCCCATTTGGGTTTCTGCGGTGCAGCATTAGCGACGGGTAACTCCAACCAACGTTTAGTCGCGCACTGATTTTATCTATAGACCTAGAGCTACTAACTCTGCTCGGTAATGAAATAATTTTTGTACTTTTCAGATTAAAGCTAGTTCATAAGTAGAAGAGACTAATGGTAGGAGCAGTACTTAAATTGTAGGGGGGACGCGTCCCCCCATCGAGATTTAGGGGTCCCCCATCGAGATTTGAGCGCTGATGATCAGACGAAAAAGACTTAATTCTTCACCAAATTTTGGCGAAAAACCACTTCAATTTCCAGCGAAGACCTTTTTTTTTTGGTCTTCACCTACCTTTGGCAAAAAAAACACTTCAATTTCCGGCGAAGACCTTTTTTTTGGCGTTCATTCAATTTTGGCGACCGAAGTACGTAATCTTCACTAAAGTACTTTCGTATGCCAAATACGTTTGGTCAAGGCTGCAAAAGCGTCCCCCCTTGCAAAAATTTACAATTTAAGTACTGGGTAGGAGTAAAATTGTGCTTTTGCTCTGAAAGAACTGCTGTTCGGCTATGAAACTACCTAAATCAAAAGATTAAGTTTTTACTTTGGCTATAACAAAAATTACCTCAGTTTGAATTTCGGAAAAACATTTTCTAAAAATCGGAACGTGAGGAAAAATTTCGCGACTTCCGTTTTGGCATATCCGTTCCTTCTCCGTGGTTCCATTGAAGTGATACCCACTTTGTAAAAGAAAATCTTTGCAAGTGATCGGGGTTTTTGGGCATTTCTAAGTAACGATTCCACGATATCATACAAACACAAAATTAGCGTTTTTACACGTCCGCTTTTTAAGCCGGGTCCTTGGTTCCGGTCTGCCTGCTTTTAATGCTGAGTCATGGCAAAAAAAAACCAAATTACGAAAAATCTGTTTCAATCAAAAAATTCAAAACGGTACGTGTCGCTAAAAGAGCATAGACAACAGTATAATTATACAGAACACTCTCTCTTTAGCTCGTATCTTGCGCAATTTTACACTTTTTTGGCATCACTCTGCAGTAAGTAGGCGCCGAAACCAAAACCCGGTCTCGAAAAGTGGACAATCGGAAAACTTAACATAAAAATTTCCCTTATAAAACGTAGAAGATTTTGCTCTCCTATCAGTTGATTGTGTGTTTATGACTTTTCTTTTCGGTAATAAAATGCTTCCAAAAAGAGTCATTTTTTGGATAAAAATAGTAAAATACTGCTATCTAATTGATCAGTGCCATATAATGAAAACTTTTCATTCAAATGGCCAGCCAAATTTTTTTGTACTTTACCAGTTGATCATTTTTTGGTAACCATCTTTTACCAAAAATACTTGCCTAGGTCTAATGGCCTCTTAGCTTAAAATAAGATCAAATAATCTCAGATCGTTTGCACGCAAAAGAAAGAAAAAAGTACCAGCAGTGAGCATTGCCAAGGCACTCTGCATAACCGCTATTGATTTACTTTTTAGATCCTGCAGTCAATTGGCAATGACAGATGCGATGATGAAGTACCGGTATATTATAGGTTTGGGAAAAGTCGGCAAATTAAAACGGTCTTTTTTATTTAATTAAATTCTGTGACGTTTTAACCTTTTGGGTTGACTTGATTTCATACTATTTTGTAAATTAGTGGATTAAAGGCTCCTTTGCTGCAACTTACAGCACAAACTTTGCTAAATAGTGTAATTTTGATCATCTTACAAAGCAGAGTTTTATCTATGCGCTCCGAGAGAATCAATTATTTTTACTAATGCTGGAAAACCAAAAGTACAAGGATTTGCAGTTTAAAATGAGTCTAAATCGCATCTGACTATCATATCCCAAAATTTGGTAGAGAAGTGTTTTACTGGTAAGAAGCTAAAAGAGATGAATGTAATTTATAATTACATCTTTGTTTACCAAGTTGCATTTGCTAGGAGATAGCGAAAAGATCTTTAGGTCTTCGAGTCAAGCTGCCACCTGCCCACCTCTCTACCCCGCTCGGTGAAGACTTAACTCTGTCCTTTTCTAAAGCTGAACATTAAGCAAGAAACCAGTGATACCAATATTTACAGTATAGTTTTTGCTTTGGCGAGACCGGAAATCAAATCTGAGTCAACAGTTTCAGAAGCAGACGACAAAACTGATTGTCTCAGGCTTTTGGAAAAAACGATCACGGACCGGTTTCGAACCCAGTACAGTTTCGAACCGATCAGTGGTCGAGTGGATAGAGCGTCTGCTACTAAGCGGTAGACCGGGTTCGAATCCCGGTTGGGTCAAACCAAAGACTAAAAGAATTGATATCACAGCTTTCCTATTTGACGTTCAGCAATTAAAGGGACAGTGTGAAGCCTACGCCGTGTGTGGTAGACAGGTGTGCACGAGACAGCTTGACTCGAAGACCGAAAGGTCCCTTCGCTGTCTCCAGGCCAAGGCAAATTTGTGAATAAAAAATGTAATTACCAGAGACACGCTGCTCATTTAATTTCGAAGCCACAGCATTCCTTCAACCAGGACAAGCGCCAGACTACCATACAGCAAGCTCAGTGTTCATACTGTAGCATTCCACTATGCGAGTCGGCTGCGATAGCTCAGTTGGTCGGGATAGTGATCAAAAGATTTCTGACTCCCGATTCGATTCTTGAACTGGAAAAATGCGTCGTTGTGTTCTTGGGAAAGACACTTTAGGCTTATTTACCGTTGGGGCAAAGAAGTCTACCCTTTGTGGTGGCCTAGCCAGAAGAAAGACTAGCAAACAAAACCAATAACGGGTGCTTTGCGTTGCAGAGGTGGCAACATATCCGGATCGGACGCGAATCTTACTGTGTTTTCTCGGATCCGGTTTCATTGGAAGATGCAGATCTGGATCGGATCCGAATCTGATTCTGCTGAGTACTTTCAAACTCACTGTTGATGTTTGTTAAAATATTCGTTAAAATGTACGAAGTGTAGTTGCGTACGGACGGATCCGGATCGGATCTCAAAATTTAAAAGCTTTAAGATCCGGATTGGACCCGGATCTCTACTAGTTGGATCCGGATCGGTTTTGGATCTTTTAATTTGTGGATCCGGCCACCTCTGCTGCGTTGGTGTGGCTAGACAGACGCAGAGTGTATGGTGCTTACGCACGAACGAACCATACGAGTCGGGGGTTAAACTGTTTACAGCCATTGCATCACTTTTGACTGACCTTTGCATTTTGCGAGCTTTTCAGCTTTTAATTCATTTTAATTTTTAAGCATGTGTTTTCACTGGAAATTTTTAACTCACCCTGTTGGGATCTTTTACATGATACTACCGCAAAAACTCAGGCCAGTGGCACAATTGTACAGCGCCAGGGACCCTGAGCTTGGATGGTAAGACCTTTTCTTCTTTTATTTGGTCTTCAGCCGTATTTGGCCAAAAAATGGGGCGAAACCTGGCACACACCTTTTTTTGGTTTTCAGCTTTATTTGTCAAGGCAAAGCAGCGAAAAGTGCCAAGGGCCCTGCACAGTGTAAATCCGGTCCGGCAATTGTTAAATTACCAGTCAATGTTGTCAACCATTACGCTATGCTTTCAACGATAATTTCAGCCTACCTCGATGCAAAGAACTATGTCATCCGTTCGGCGTTGTAGAAAGTCCGCGATTGACAAATAGCCTGATTTAATAGATTTAAAGTGAAACTCAAAGGGATTATTTCTGTGATCGATTGTCAAGTACGTTTGCATCTCTGAGTCCAGCAGATTTTTCTTTTTTCCGCAAACGTTTCCCCACGAGTCCACGCCGTTTAGGAAAACTTCTGGACGTCCTTTCGCCAAACCATAGTATGAAAGCAAAACAATTGCAGCCAAAATAATAATAAAGAAGATAATCATTATCCCATCGGTGACTTTCTTTCGTTTTTGAGGGCAAACTGGTTCATTGGGATAGGGCCGCAAACTCCGCTTTGTGTCACTTGGCTCGAGTGATATTACTTTATTTTTGAAAAATAGCACCATTACTAGAACTTCTCAACTAAATTTTCTGAATTTCTAAAATCCCCAACGATTAATAAATTGTTCGAAAATATTCGATAGTTTAAAATCAACATTCAGAAAAGAAAAATTTTCATTAAACTGATATTTGCGAAGATTTTCTCGTATGACGTAATTATTCAAAATTGTTGTGCAATATTTACTAATTATTTCGTACGTTCTCAACTTGAACTACACTTAATGAGAAATTTGAGTTCTATCTAGCTATTACTTTACTGCAAAATTTCAAATCAGATACAGCATTGTTTCCCCTTTTAGCAAAGTAACGTAATAGAAATCAATTAAAAATTGATTGAATTGGCAATATTGACCACGAAATAAAACTTTTGTACCCCTTCTCCAGAATTATTCAGAATGTACGAAATCATTTTCATTTCTATAAAAAAAAAAACATAAAACACAAAATGTAAAAATTGATTTGAAAGATCCTGCGTACCATCATATTTTAAACCAGACAGAGATCATTACTGAAAAGTTCTGTCCTTGCAAACAGTCTTTCTTGCGTTTGAGGAATCAGCTTGTTCTTTTAGCCAAAAAGGAATTGCATTATTGAATGAATTCTTTCCCGAACTTGCTGCCAACGAAATATATGCAATCGTGGACGGTCGGAACTCGGCAGTGATCTACGAACTGTGAGCATAGAGACTAACATTTTTTTTACTTTTGAAGCCAATAAAACGGAAGTTTTCCCACATTCTAGATTCTACCTAAGTGCATTATCCCCATACAACCCGTTGCCTTTGTTGACTCTTTTTTTGCATACTGCGTTTTATACTTTAAATGGATATACGTATTACCAGAGATGGGCTCAAGCTACTTCAAAAGTAGCGCCGCCCCACTCCCGCTACCAGAGGTGGAGTCCTCGAGGACACATTTTGAAGTCCTTGGCCTTGGCCTCGAGGCCTCAAGTCCTCGAAAATTGGCCTGTCCTCGGCTCGAGGACAGCACTATTTTTTGAATTGTTAAAATTTTGCGGAGCGCTTGAAAAATTTTTTAGAAAACGTTTTTTTGTGGAGATCGCTTGAAAAATTTTTTTGAAGACCTTTTTTTTTTTTTGGAGATCGCCTGAAAAATTTTTGTGAAGACCTTTTTTTTTTTGGAGATCGCCTGAAAAATTTTTGTGAAGACCTTTTTTTTTTTTTTTTGGAGAGCACTTGCGCTTGTGTCCTTGGTCCTTGGCCTTGGCCTCGAGCATTCCTGTCCTTGGCCTCGAGAGTGTCTGTCCTCGGAAAGGCTGTCCTTGGCCTTGGCCTCGGATTTTTTTTGTGTCCTTGGCCTTGGCCTCGAGCCTTGTGTTCTCGACTCCACCTCTGCCCGCTACTTGCCCTCAAAAGTAGCGTCGCTACCGCTAATCGTCTCCAAAAGCAGCGCACTACGGCTACTTTGCCACGAAAGTAGCGGCGCTATCAGCAACCGATACTCGCTACTTTGAACAAGGTGTAATTTTTTTTTTTTTTTGCAGTGACTTATGAGTAATAGCGTAGCTAAAAAACTGGACATTTTTTGAAACCAGTATATTTTGAGTTGGGGCTGACTGTTTTTAAATTTTCACGAACAGTATTTTTAACCTCATTTGTTCTTAAGTATAGTTGGAGTATAAAGTGCGCCATGAATTACATTAAGTATAAAGTGGCATAACTATTTCTGCTAAGTTAAAAGTTAACTTTTGTTTTAAATTAGATTATTATTAAGCCTATACTGTTAGAACATCATTAAAATCAACAATGGCACTAGAGAAAAGACCAAAAGAACTCCAATGATTACCTACAAATACGTTGAATCAGATAGTGCTCTTTAGAATTTTTTCCTGCCAAGGCTAGCAGCTTTGGTCCAAACTTATTTTTAAAGTTTGAGCAAAACTGAGTTTCGTGTTCTTGTAAAATTAATATTGTTCTTTAAAAAAAAGTATATAAATTATTCACGAGGTTTTTGTGATCAAAAAGAGAGCGATTGTATTATTTAGATTGCTCAAATTAAAGAAATGCTTTTTTCCATTAATTATATTTATTGTTGAAACAAAAACAAACACTGAATCAACCCTGAACATTGCTATGCAAACAAACAAAACAAAAATTCTTTGACAGCAAGTACAAATCACAGCAACAGAACTCCGCAACGATTTTTTCAAAGTTTTTTTTTTTTGGTTATTTATTTTTTGTTATTTTACTTTGATCTTCAACTAAAATAGACCTTGTTTATTTTTTTCGTCTTCAACTAATACTGACGGGAAAGCTACCGCATTTCGATGAAGACCTTTCTTTGGTCTTCACCTAAAGTTAACAAAAAAAGTTACTGCATTTCGTTGTTTTCAAACCGCATCCCCACAAATAAACTTTTTTGCCTCTTCCCACAATTCTGGCGCCGGGCCAGCCTCTAACTGTCTAATGCGGCCAAAGCAGGCGCAAGTCTCTAACTCTGGTGCCTAACTGTATCTTTGCATTTTTTTAGTTCGCTTTTTGCCTACTTAATAGATCTACTATCAGTTTACAATAACTAACCTAAAGTTGCAGTATACGCTTGTAGGAAAAGGCACCCTAACGCATACCATCACTTTATCCAACGCATCCATTGACGACTTTCGATACGTAAGGAAAAAAGGCAAGATTTATCGGAGCGCCTTAAATAGCGCTGCACGCACTAATTTGGGTTATGCTTATGCTATGCTATGCTATTCTATTTTATTCTAAAATTCTTAATTCAAAATTCTTGGTTCTGAAATTTGTTGATTCTGGATGCTTAATTACTGAGTCTAATTATTGATTCTGGATTATTCTAAATTTCGTAGTTTTAAATTTCTGAATTCCAAATTCTAAGATAAAGATGCTGTTCCTAATTCCAATTCATCCGAATTCTTTTCTCTACATCGCATCAATATAGTTCGTCAGTAGAAGATTGGTCTGGTTTTGCGCTGCGCAAGAGAGACAAGAATTAAAGAAAGTTAATTGCAAGCCCTAAGTTCAACAGAAGGCAAGACACGAACAGACTCTACGGTAGAAAAGCTGTTGGGACAGTTAGTAACTCACTTTAAGGCGAGGAGTTACAAACAAAATCCCACACGCTACTCCTATTCAGACACAGCTGCTACCGAACCGTGGCCTTATGGCCATTGTTTAGTTTAGAGGACAGATCACCCGTACTAATCTCTTGTTGGAAATTGCAAAACGTCATAAATTCATCATTACAACGTCACAAAGTTATTTCGGCATTTTCACCTGTACTAACAATTTTGTGAACTAAGAATAACAATTTATTGATGTATCTGTTTTTGATTTTAAACATGTTGCAATAAGATCGTGAAATAAGTAGCGGTAGCGGGATGGTTCATCTTCTAGAAGTAGCGGCGTTATCGCTACCGCTACTTGCCTAAGAAGTAGCGTCCCTACCGTTACTCGGTTTTGGTAGTACCAGCGCTACCGCTAGTCAAAAAGTAGCGGTAGCGCCGCTACTACAGTAGCGCACTACTGCATACCTCTGCGTATTACATGATATTACGTATGTTGTAGAAGTATAATAAAAAGACAAGCCTTTAAAGCTATGAAGTTGACGTTGCTAAAAAGTCACGTTTAAATTTTTCTACAGCAGGAAATTGCTGATTACCTATAACTCCGATACTGCTGAAACGATATCAATTTTTGTCTGGATATAAATCAAGGCTGCGAAATCGACCAATTTCGAGTTTCGTCCATTTTAGCAAGCCCGGGTTATCTAATTTAATTTTTTTCGAGTTCAATTTCGGCAAAATTATCAAGTTTTTCGTCTTCCGGCTGACATAAATACTAAGTCTGTCTTGTTCACTGCCGGTGCTCATGGCATTATTTCACTTATTTATCCACTAAACAGTAGGTTCAAATCAAATCTTTCATTATAATCGCTGTGTTAGGCCGAAGCGTGTAACGAGTTTGCGGGAGCCCATCTCCTCGTCATTGCGCTCGGGCAACACAGCTCTTTTCGAAATGTTACAAGGGTGGCGAGCAGTTGGCAACACTGTGTCCAATTTGACCGGTCCGAGATTTGAACCTCACACCTCCCGCTCCAGAGACGAACGTGTGTTACCGCTCGACCAAGTAGGTTAATTGTAATAACTAAAGCTGTTGGGAAAAACGCAATCTCAATTTACTCGGCTTGATCAACCAAAAATATTTCTTACCGACAACTTTTTAATCTCTATATTTCTTTTCAATAAACTCGAACAGTTTTATTACAGTTCAAAAAAATTATTTTTTCAGGTTCAAGTTCGGAAGAGCGATCGAGTTTTTTTTTCGAATTCGCAGCCCTGGATCTAACTGAATGAAAATGTGTTCGCGATCAAATTTACGCCAAAAATACTGCAAGCATGGAGAGACGCTTCGGTTACCTATTTTTCATCATTTACAAGTTTAGAGTCACAGTAAACTTTTTGGGACTTTCTGTTAGGCCATGGTTTTGAAAGTTTCATCAATTTTGTGGGGATTAATAGATTTAATTTTTCACTTTATAAAACCATTTCATGTCTGGGATAAATTTTTGACACAGACTGAAAGCAAATTTTCCTGTTTAGTTACAAAACTTCACTAATATTATGTTTGCAGCTTTGCCTGAATAAAGCACATTTATTCTGTCAAGAGAAAGCATTAATGGCGCTTTTTGGGACGAATTCGCACCCGTTTAGGATTCAAGCATTTCCAAAGTTTTTCGATTGATGTTTGACTTCTTTGCACGTAGATCTGCTTCTTGTTCGAAGCTACTAAGTAGAGATAATCATCGTAAAGCGACTAATCCAAGAACGCAACAACGTGACCAAGGTGAGGGTTGAACCTATCATTCATGCGATCAGGGTCGTCGTATTAACGACCTTTCGGCTACGCTTACATTGAGCATGAGTGTTAACCCTATGAATTAGCGTTTATAAGCCTACGCCTTTACATATTATATGCTTATTCTTGATACCGCGCGGTACAAATTCAACTACTTAACTGGACAAGATTGTAAAGCAATGAGATTAATGTATTCATTTTTAACTTTAATTTCTGAAACAGACAATAAAGCAGATCACGAAATACGTTAAAAGGCACGATAAGCATAAAATCGAAGATCATGTAAATATTTTTCTCAAAACAAGTCCAATTTTTCGATTTTTTTAAGTGCACGGGAGTGAATTTCTTTGAAAGGTAAACAGATTTAGGAAGCAAGAACTAGAATTCCGCATAAAGGGGGGGCATTTGACCCAAGTCCCAGTCCAGGAGCCTATAATCGTAACAATAACCATAAACCAAAGCTGCGAGCTCGATCAATTTTTATTCGAGTTCATAGTGCCGTAGCCAGAGCAAACGAAGTGAGGAGGCACTTAACTAAACTTTTTTGCGCATTTAAACTGATCTTGTGCGGCTGCAAATTAGGCGCAATTTTTAAAATTCTGATTCGTGTCTAAAAAGACATCTAAGTCCGGCAGCGTTTCTTGGCTCTTTTCGTTTCCGGCCCTAATCACTTGAAAAATCTACCTGCAGCATTGACTGCGACCTAACCAACCTTGAGCGTGCTTTAAAAAAACAACAAACGAACTAATAACTTTACAGGTCTATATCTCTACTCCCGAACACAAGCGTTCATTTCGCTTAAGGGGTGGGGGGCTTGAACCAAAGTTAAAAGTCTTTTTTGTTTGAAAAATGCTTTACGTGGGTGGCGAGCTGAGCAATTAAAGTGGTGCAACTCAAGCATATTATAAACAGGGGTCTGAGGGCGAAGACCCCAGACGCTGGGCGATTTTTTTGATTTTTCAAGAAAAAAATAGCTATTTCAACGCCACTTCACATTTCGTTCGTTTTTAAAGTCATTCGAAAGAATTAAATTGCTGATTTGGAAGACGGCTGAAAAATTAAACGGACCAGCCCATTCAGCCCCTACCTTACTAACAGGTCAAGTACAAAACACGTTTAACCGCTTGCCTTTTAGGGTTAAATTTTCTAAGTGACTTGTCTAGGGGGAGCTGAAGCTCCTTCAGCCCTCCCTTTGGTTGCGCCACTATCCGTAAACGCTTAGCGGCCTAGATGTGCATCCCGATCGCCCATGGTCTAGAAACACTGGCTTAGATCAATTGCATACGATGCAAACGTTTGTGGTTTTAAATTGGTATGACTAGCCTAATTATTACTTGATGACTTAATGGCTTTAGAGGTGTAAACTTTGGATGTTAAAGCTGGCTTTAAAACTTGAATCACTAGGCTTTTAGTATTTAAAAACCTCAATATACTGCTCATGTAGGTAACTTTAGTCAAGTGGTAGGATTGAACGTTATTCCTTCAGCATCATTGTCGGTTGTCGTGCCGTTACGTGATGTGTCAAAAAAGTATTTTTAGCAAATAAATATGGGGGGACACAAGCAGCGGCTAGGGGGGCAAGCACCCTGCCTGCCCCTGTGGCGACGGCAATGGTTCGGTCTTTTTTAGCAAGTCCAAGTTCGGCAAAATATCAAGTTTTTCGAGTTCAGGCGGACAAAAATACTAAGTCTACTTTTTGACTTAATCGCTCTCTTTTTGTATACATGCTGTTTTTCTAGGTCGTTACACATTAACAAATGGATGATCAACAAAAAATATTCCATTCAAACAGTTTTTTAGTCTTGAAGTTTCTTTTTATAACCTCGAACAGTTTTATTCACGTTCAGAAAAATTATTTTTTCGAGTTCGACCTGAGTTCTTTTGAGTTCAAGTTTGCAGCCCTGCCAAAAACCACACGAAACTGTGGCAGAACAGCCGAGTTGATGAGATCCTGAAAAGGATATTCACAGGCACTGTAAGAGTTGTTACTGCGCTTGATCCTGCACAGATCGAGCTAGGCTGTGACCGTGTCAGCAACGCGGTAAAGTTCACAGCGCATAAGTCGCGACAACAGTAATTCCTCTGAAAAAAAACTGACAATTAAGATATGTGTCTGGAAGAGGTGTGGTACAGTGTATCAGGCTTCGGCAACGGCAGAGGACAATGGACCACATTGGTATCACTATCAGGGAGGCTTTGACCAGAAAATCTGCAAACTTATTTTCAAAATGGCCATGGCCAGAAACCTACCAAAAATTGACAACAGCACAGCAAGAGGGGAGGTGGTACAGAACCACATTCCAGAGCGACTTTGGTAGATAATTTTGAGGGGACCGAAGAGAGCAAAGCAATAATAAATTACAAGGTCGAGAAAAAGAGGACTGACTGAAAGAGGCAGGTCTTCATGTGGTTGTTACACCAATCACGTCCAAGTCAAAGGGCGTGGGTGCTTCCTTGAAGTTAAAGGTAATTGAGCCGGCAGGAAAGAAAACTGGTGGTACTTCACTTGCAACAGAGGGATTGGGAGAGTTTGGCGAAAAGAAGAACGGGGTGGATCTGTCGATCATGCGTAGACATCTAAATGGGAAAAGGAGAGCAAATGTGTCTTGGCGGACTAAAAGCGTGAGGAACTAGAGCCAGAACAATTCGGCATGGAGCCGCATATTGGGAAACTACTTACGACCAGAAAGGAATTGGGGGACATTATGCAGGTCATCATCTGAATTCACTTTTAGTAATCATGCTTTAATCTACAATAATGCACAGAAAAATGTGTGTTCAATTAGCGGTCACTGAACGAAAATTCTGGTATAAATTGCAGAAAAAAATTGGGCATTTTAGTTGCAAATACCCAGGAAATATAAACAATATTTAGCAAATTGCAGAAACACATGAAAAAAATGATTATAACATTTCCATTTTTGGTACATTAACCTAAAATTTGAACTAAAATAATCCCAGGTCAACGCAGTTCGTAATGCGCATCGCGAGTGGAATTATTTAAAACATACAATACACAATCAACCAAAAATAGAAATGTATCAGGTAGCGCGAAGACATTGTGTTTCCAAGGCGTAAGTAACAGTACCACGTAACAAAGGTGTAACCATCGAGATGAAGCAATTAACCCAACCTCGTTGAGGTAAACACACTAAAAGATATCACAGTTGTGTCTAAACGGTAATACCGGTTTTGGACCCATAAATGCATGTACACTCACTCCAGTGTCAGGTCAGTTTGGTTCTTGGTATTACTGGGTCTGTGTTTTATTATTTAGTATTAATTTGTACGCAGCGTACACCAATGTTGTACATTTTCAACGTTTTTTTTCATTCTCTGGCCCATCTATGTTAGAAAAACTGGTTATCCTAATGCGGTAAAACAATTAACTTCTGTTTTTAGATTTCTAACGAAGTATTACTCATAGAAGCCTGCTCAATTTTGACTTCTTCAAGGGATAAAATTGTTTCTATCTGTATGTTACTAATTACCCACTATCCTACTACTTATAAAAGTGAGAAACATGGTATTTGACGATCAAACACATTAGTCGAATTGAAAAACAACAATAGTTAACATGATAAGAGCAGCAAATCAAATTGACACTTTGATTTGATTCAACGTTTCCAATCACAATAATTGCATAAATGCACGCATGAATCGTTCTTATTTTCTATCTCTAAATAGGAGTTTTTCGGTGAATTTACAACTCGAAATTAGATCTTCTGGGTATGTAAATTTTCGTCTTCAGATTTTTGCTTTTAATTTGCGAACTTCTAATGCAAATCAAATTATTCAGTAAGACTAAAAGTTTATGATAAGCAATTGAGTATAGAGTTATAGACAGCCTCCAGAGTCTTCGCAGCTCAATCGAAACTATGATTAACAGCCTAAAACATACTTTTTCGTCTTATATTCCTCATCATTACAGCTAAGACTACAGGTATGAACATGGAAGTAGAAAGGCAAAATAATGCAAATTAACAAGGTGTTAACGGAAATAGTAAACATATGATCTGGTTAATTTGCATTATTTTGCATTTCTACGTTCATGCCGATACCTGTAGTCTTTGCTATAACAACGAGGAATAGAAGACGAAAATCGATTCCAAAACATTATGTTTTAGGTTGTCAATGACAGGTTTAACTGCCTCCACGACTTTTTGGATGTCTAAGGCTTATCATTAATTTCTCAGTACATTGTTTAAATAAAACTCAATTATTTAATAATCATAATGCCATTTTACGAAGGCAACTTAAATTTTTGCTTAAATCTTGTAGCAGCTTCTTCCGCACCATTTTAGAGCCAATAGTAAATACTAGTGATGTTAAATCAACTTCAACCTAAAGATAAATTAATTAGAAAGATATCGATTCGGTAGCTAACTGTTGAATACCTTTCACTTAAATTTGCAAATAATTAGCCTTAGGGCTGAAAAAACGAGCGCATTTATAAGCAAGCACAGCAAACTTATCTGGCAACTTCATTTACACAGTTAGCAGAGCATTGTGAGAAAAATATAAAGTGGTGAAACACATACCTATATAAACCGCCCTTTTTTGAAGTAATCTCCCAATCCTTGCAATAAAACACACATAAACCACAAAAAAGGACTCGAAAACCAAATCAAAACTTTTGTTAAACTCGCTGTATTACGCTGAAGTATGTAACGAGTCTGCGCTACCCATCTTCGCGTCATTGTGCGCCGGGCTACCACAGCTCCTTTCGTAGAAATGTCACAGCGGTGGCGACACTGTGTTCGATTTGAACGGCCCGCGATTTGAGCCTAAGACCCCTGCTCCAGAGACGAACACATTACCTCACGACCAACTAGTAAAATAAATGATAAATAGAGGCTCACGACAACTGACCGCCAACCAACCCTAATGCTGGCGGTAGGTTGACTTAGTTCGGATAAAAGCCGGTTTCTGCATAATAAACTCAATTAAAATATCTAAATAACAAGTGCAAAAACTTAACACTTTTTCTGATCAATCGTAATTCAGAAATAAAACACAACTGCAATGTCACGTACAATAGCAGGTGCCGCTTTCATATTCACTTTGCTTATTCATTTTTAACGCTTTTTACGAAAAAGGAATGAAAATCTCTACCGAAAAACGGACGTGTCAATAGAGCGCCCACTATTTCACCGCAAATGGCCTTTTATCTCACACTAAAAATATTTTTCAAGCTCAAATGAAAGAAAATTGGTCAGTGAGATCTATTTGCCAATTACTGAGAAACCTGGACGTGGAGCGACCATTAATACAGTATCTTCTTTGAAACAAAGGGGTAAGCACCAAACAGCAATGTCAACGATTAGGTTTGCAAAATAGAAGTCAAAATTCAAAGGTCTCATAACCCATAATCCAAATCCCTAATTCAATATCCAAGAATAAGACTACTTTCGCAATTTTACACATTTTTTCCCTTTTCTGTTTTGAAACAAACGAAAAAAGTTTTAAGGCAATTTTATTCGGCTTGTTTCGCAAAAATGCAAAATCTTCATATCACTCACAATGGTAGTGATCCTGCTGATAATACGCAAATTTTGGGCAAATAACGAACACTGAGATTTAGCACTTATAAACCAGTGGTTTGGAAACTTTTGCAAGTTGTTACCACCAAACAAGGTAAAGTTTATGGTAAAGAGATAATCAGTCCAACTAGAATTACAAGAAATCGTTTTGAACCCAATCAGGAGCCATTATTAGACTTACTGGATTCGATTTCATTAAGAACGTTTGGTCACGATTCTCCTACTAAATGTAATATTATTTAATCAAGGTAGCAATCAGAAGCTACTCTACACCAATATCATGTGCAATAATAAGAACGTTTTTCGTAACTAGCGTGTTCTACTTTACTTTCTGTATGACTTGTTTGATTATGGTTGTTATGCAGCAACTCAAAATTTCAAATTGTTGCAATTTTATAAGCAGTAAATTAACAACTCAGCCTCGAACTACTGTATTATGGTCAAATCCTCACGTTTTTTTGTTTTTTTTTTCACTTTAGTACGTTTAAAAATGCGAAACGAATAAAAAGCCTTTGTTTTAGCTTTCGGCTAAAAGGCTTTCACAAGGGGGAAGGAACATAAACGTGGATCACTACAAATTGAATTTTGTCTTTATTAACGCAAACCTTGCTTTGTGTATTAGAACAGAGTGCTAGGAGCCAACATCATTTTTTTTGTCCAGGCGGTTAGGTTTTTTGCACTGATCGCTTTGATTTTTTGCAAAAAATATATTTGTTGTTTAGGTTTCCAATTACCCTCAGAAAACTGCACATTGCTACCCTTTGGACTTAGGAGATAATTTACGCCCAGTTTGGAAACCGCTACTATAAGCAGCAACTTTTGCACACTTCCACAACGCATGTAGTGCACAATCTGTCACAGAAATGCTGAAGCACGCAAACACAGTATTAATTCCTAAGCTTTGGTGCAGGACAATTGCATATTTCTAAAGCTGGTTTACTCACTCAAGACTCCATTCAAGCACAACACAAAGATAAGTTCGATATACACTTTTCTTCTCCTTCCACAACACGATATTTCATTTATTCCCAATATTCTTCTAGGAAGTTTTTCGATAGTTTCTTAAAGAAATCTGTTCCTTGATTAACTTAGAGGCTAAGCCATCGCACACAAGATACATAAATAGCTCACTGTTGGTTTTTCAATCCATTTTTGCTTCATTTGGATTCGACTGAATTGGCACTGACCCACAAATACGGCAAATCAAAGAGCAGGTTTCCTTGCTATATGGGGGTATTTAGTATAATACCATACTTGTATTAAAATAGCGATGTCCAAACAAACTTGCAGTATGCCGCAGACCCAAAATTGTAACGGGGCTTTGTTCACAATAAAATAACCAGTTTTAAATAAATCTCCGCTAGTCCACATCAGTACCATTGAAACACTAAACACAGGACATAACTGTAATTGAGAACACCAGGCATTTTACAATTTAATTTAAAATATCTTTGTACAATTGGTGCAGATTTTAAGGCTATCATCAACATTTCGCCAGTCCATACTACGCAAGTATGGGCTGGCAAAAACGTTGGGCTAGCAAAATGTCTAACAATCTGTACCAGTTTTGCAAAATAATTTAAATTAAAATCACAAAACATTGAAAACGAAATTGATTAAAAATGCCCCTACCTAAAAGCAATTATCTTGAAGTGACCAGCCCCAAATAATTATTAAAAACTACTAAAATACCACGTGATTTTCACAAAGAACTACTTGGAAACAATGAGCAACTATTAAACACTAGCATTTGTGACAAATGATCTATTTAATTTCGATTTATTCTCAATTTGAAAAATTCAAATCTAAAGGCGTTCCATAAACACCTGCTACAACCCTTTTAAACCAATTCGCCATAGTGACTAGTACAGTACAAAAAAAAAATCAAACTTACGTTATCTGAGGTAAATCCACTTCAAGATCAAAAAGTACATAATAATCATCCGACAATATTGTGCTAGTCAGTGTTGTCACAAAGTGCTTAAAAACGACTCAGAGTAGGCATTCAAGCCTACGTTATATAACAGCTATAACAGCAGCTGTACTAGGCTGCTATATTTTGTGGGTATAGGCTATCATGACAAGTAATCAGACATGTACATAGGCGTCGATTTTTTGTTGATTAAGCAAATTCCGAGGGGGCGAAGTTTGGTTAAACTAAATAATTTTATTTCAGTTCGAAATTTTGTCCCCAAATTCAGGTGCAGATCGAAAAAAAGGTCTTCGTCGCAAACTGGTTCTATTTTAGCACGGAATTTTGCCCCCAAATTCAGGTGAAGACCCAAAAAAAGGTTTTTGCCACATTCTGGTTCAATCTCAGTCCAGAATTTCGGATTTCTTGTTGCCAAATGGGTATTACTTGCCAAAAAACCAAGGGTGCCAGACATATTTTGCCCCCTTCAATGTCAGACCCGAGGGGGCACCGCCCCCTCGCCTCCCTGAAATCGACATAAGTGGACATGCAGTGTAACTCATGGGGTGGTTCATTTATTTTTTGACTTTCCGAGCCTATATTAGTTCATCTATATCACAAAATTTGAAAAATTGACATAAGTGTTACTTTTGATTACCTCATTCCAACGGTGGATTTATTTTGAAAATTTTTATGAAACTGAGGAGCTCCAAGCATAGCTTCAGTAAAAACTGCAAGAAAGCCTATAGATTCAATATAGATGGAAACATTCAATAAAAGATAAGTGAGATAGCTTCCAACAGCAGTAAATAATAGCACAGCTTGTACATAATCAGAAAAACGATTCCATTTCCAAAAATATCGCGTATCGAAATCTAAAAAAGAAACATATCTAACCAGTCTCAAAACTAAACTTGGAGGTGTTTATTGGAAGAACTATTTGTATTTACCATTTTCTATTAAATAAATCCAATAAACTGCACGGTCTGGTGAGTAAAGATATGATAAAAATGAATCAATGTTGAAAATTTCAATAAGTTAGATGAAAGCACTGTTAAACTATCATTTAGAAGTAAAACTGCATCAGTCTGGCACCAACAATCAGCAGTGAGTGAATAGAGTGTGTGCTACTGAAACAGCAGACTCAAGTTCAATTCCCAGTTGGGTCAAACAAAAATATACTAGAAAAATTGGTAATTCCAGCTTCATCTCTGACCTGCTTGACGTTCAGCATTAAAATGGATAAAGTGAAGCCCACACCACGTGTGGTAAACAGGTGGCAGCTTGACAAATAGCAATGTAATTACAACTACCACCTTATTTTGAAAACATTTCCATATCAAATATATTTCATTTTTAAGGCATCGTTAGTGCTCTGAAATGAGTTTGGAAATTAAAATTAAATCAGTTAGTAACTTTTTGGTCTTGGCTTTAAAATAATGCACTAAAACTCTCCCTAATACTTACTACTCATTATTATCGAATGTTTAGCTTAAAGTAAAAAAAACAAAAACTTTTCTATGCCGATTAAAGGACAAGCTACCTTCCACTAACACTACCACTACAAAAGGCATTGCAGCAAACAAATCAACAACAGCTGAACTTGAAAAAACTGTGCATTTTGCAATTTCATTTGTGAAAATTAGTATATAGCTAAAGTTTCGTTTTTGTGAAAATGAAAAATAAATCACCATTCAATTCTAGATTTAATAAAGAAGATTACAAGCAATCACTGATAATTTATTCATGATATAATACTAGGAATATCTTATAAGTAATTAATGTTAAAGCCTGATATCTATAATGCAGAAATCTTAATGAGTTTTTACAAGTTGAAATTTAATGCAAAAAATTTTAATCACTGCATTCTTCCTGGCTTTAGGCCATAGGATTTCAAACTGTGTATGCTGCAAAATTCTTTCCAACAACCTATAGGTATTGTTCCAGAACCAAAAAATGTTTTTTTGAATACAGCAACAAGCGTATTTTCAAATTGCTAACAAAAAAATAATGTTACTGTTAATGTGCATAGTTTAAATAAAACTAAAAGGAAATGGCTTGCAGCAAGTGAATTTCATAATGCCACTTTAATGAAAAAGTTGCGCAGAACAAATTTGCTAAAAATATGAAAGTTGACAAAAAAGTATTGGAGAATGTGGGGGCATTGCACCACACCACTCTCCTTCAAGCCGTCAGTATATAAGAAAATTTATTTATACATTAATAATTCTAATGTACACTAACATCATGGTAGACTAAACAGAATAATAAACAGAGTAAAAGATCCCAACAATGTAGCATCTTATCTTTCAAGTAGCAGGTGGTTCGAGGCAGACTTTCCTGTGAGCAGTAATTTAATGCCTACTATCTATCGTCAAAAAAATAGAACAAAAATAATGTTAATGCAGGAGTTGTTTTTACTAAAAAATTACTATTCAACAAAATACTCACCTATAAAAGCTCGTCTTCTTGATGTTAAATCATGCAAATTATGTATCTTCACACAAATATGCAACATTCCAAGCATAGTAACAATCATCACAATACTTTGCAATAATAATGGAAGCTCAAAACGTCGACCAAACCTAACCAAAACATCAATAACTGATAAAACCTTATTTCATCTACTGTGTTTCATTTCAAAAATATTAACAATGTTTAATATATTTAGAGATGGGGAAGATCACCACCTTTTGGTGATCTTAAAGATCAAGATCAGATCATCCAAAAATGTGATTTTGAAGATTAAGATCAGATCATTAAAATAATGTGATCTTGAAGATCAAAATTGTGCCCATGTCTGGTTGTTAACGAATCTGATTTGTGATTAATTTTCTCCTCAAGTTAGCAGGTTAGGTAATGCCGCACTGGTTCGTACCTGTCCTGTCTGTACCATGACAAATGGGGATTATTTTCTCCAGTTTAGACTCCATTCCATGTTGAAGCCATAAAATAGCTACAGAATATCACATAACCTGGCCTCGGCAATGCTTACCCTACACGACATTTAAAAATGAAAGTAATCTTGATCTTCAAGATCAAGATCACACAAAAAATGTGATCTTCAAGATCAAAATCAGATCACAATCTTTATCTTCAAGATCACAATCTGATCTTGGAAGATCAAGATCGTGCCCAACTGCCCATGTCTGACTATACTAACAATTCAAAAACATTAACTATCGTTATTATATTAAAAGGGCAGTCAGATAAAAAAGTTTTTTGATCGGTTTTCTCTCAAAAAATTTTGACAGATCAGAAAATTAACTTCACCAAATTTTAGCTTTCAACAACCTTCTGTTCCAAAGATAAAGGCTGTTGGGTTGCCGAAAAAATTATTAAAATTTATTACACTAGAGGCCCGTATGTCTTGTTTGAAGTAGAATATCTCTGGAACAGCTGGGTAAAGAAAGATGGAGTCAACGTCAATCTAGTCTTATGTAATTGGCCGAACATTAAATACCCAATGATTTTGCCTCTAGTCCTTGTTTAAGTAGAAAAGCTGTGAATAGATACCAATTTTACAGCAACGGTATTTGTTTCAAGAAGGTGGCTACCACTACGTTATGTACTGCCCATCAAGAGAATAAGAGAGCAAAGAATGAGTGCTCATTTGTTCATTTACTCTCGTTTATTTTTTAAATTATCCTTAAGGTTTGGTTAGGGTTAGAGTTGAGCTAGGTTTTGGGTTGAGGTAAGATCTAGGAGAGCGATTTTCTTATTCTAATGTAACTTAACAGCAGCCACTGTTTTGTTTCAACTTGACCAAGAATCAAAGCAAACAAAAAACAAGCATACGGTACAAACCAAAAAAATATTCGCAGTTGATTTGCTACTAAAAGAACAAGACAAACGTATGTTGAAAAACCCTCTGCATTCTCAGTTCTTTTAATTGCTCGATATTGCGGAATGTAAGGAATAACTCCTCCAATAACCATAGCTCCCGATGATATCCATTTTACAGCAGTTCCAAATAGAGCTAATGCACTGTCCCAATAATGCAATGGTATTGCCATTTCCTATGTTCTATTTACAAAATCTTTATTGCAATAACAATGAATACAATAATGCTTTCATTAGCATAAGACTTAACTTTTAATAGGCCTATTCTGTTGTGCAATGTGTATGTAGTCCTGATCTATAGGAATTTATTGACATTGTCCCAGTAAGCTGTAACTGTCCAAGTTTTTGACCAAATGTCAGAAAAAAGTCAACAAGGCCTAATGCAACTGCAAAGGAGTGAGTTTTACTATTTTCACCCACATCACCCACTATACAACTCCCTGATAAAAAGAATAAACTAGGAGATAAAGTAGGCCTATTGTAATTGCAGATTAATTGCATAAAATTATGCATCAGTACCCTTCTTTAATTGTCAATTTGGCTGGGTCAGAAGATAGCAAAAGGAATATTTTGCATATTTCTATCCTATGGATCTGGTTACAGTCAAATCTGACATCACAATTTAAAGTTCAAAGAAGCCTAAATTAAAGTTAGGTAAGGGTTAATTTTAATGATAATGTAAATTCTAATCTAAACTCTACTGGTCTACGCAGTGTGCTACTCAAATGTTTCAGGAACCAGTTTTCAGAACGGTTGAAAAAATTGTTCATTCTCCAGCCTTTTAGTTTTTACTGTTTTAAAAAGTCTCTTACAAACCGGATATCTAAGTGGATAACTAGTCAAAAAGCTGTTCTAATCAAAAAAGAATTGGCTATCTTCTGATCTTGGGAATGTATGGTACAATTTTGTAATTCTGAAAAGCAAGGCCACTGCTGATATCCCCCATCGGAAAGTTTGCATGATGCGCTTTATTCATAGCATCACCTAACCCAGATATTTCAAATTTAGAAATTACGCTGTTTGCAGATAATAGGCTAGCAATTTACACATTTCTCATAAAAATATCAAAATTCTACAAACTAAAGTAATAAATAAAATAAAAAAGATTGAAATGTGGATGAAACTCAACAAATTAACTACAGTATCAACCATAAAAAAGCTGCTATATGCTGGTTGCTAAACAAAAAAGAATATTAACTTCTCAGACAATTTTAAACTAAAGTCTGTATTACGGATCAATCATCATCCTATTGAGGAAAAATTAGCATTAAGTATCTAGGAATGCAATTGGACAAAGAGTTGTCATCGAAAACTCACAGTCACTTTGACTATCTCACTAAAATGCTTTCTAGAGTTTGCAGAATGATATGTAAGTTATGGTACTATGTTCCCTTATCAACTCTTTGAGTATACCGGTAACAGTTTATTACAGCATGTTTCATTCACAGTCACATCTTCAATATTCTTTTTTAAATTGGGAAAGAGCAGCTAAAAGTCATTATCACAAACTTTCAGTTCTGCAAAACAAAATTTTAGAGCCTGCCTTTTCTGTCAATCTTTATGGGATCTTAGTATGGGGTTCAACAAACCATTCAATCTTGCAGCAATTGCAAGTCCTTCAAAACAAAATTATAAGAATTATTTGCAATGTCAGTAAAAATGAACATGTAAAAAACAACACCGTGTATCATGAATTAAAACTATTAAAAGTCAAGGATGTGTATCACTAAGAAATGGCAAAATTTATGTATCTCTTCCACCACAATGTTGGAAGGAGGGATGGGTTAGCAGAAGCGATGCTTGTTTCTTTTGCAAAATTTGTTCTTCCAAAAAAAAAATACAGTCATAATTGTAAGGATTGTTGCGAAGTAGTGCATGGCATGTAAAGTGAATATTATACTTTAAATATTTGTTTGAAGCCCAAATCTATTCATACTGTATTGGCTATAGCAAGAGAATGAGATTGTCGTAGTGCTTTACTCCACTGAATGTTAAAAGAACTGTGACGGAATAAGGCATCGATACTATGTCTGTCATCTTCCTTGAGAACTTACAACGAAATGCTAAGCATTACTTCATAAAAGCAAAATGTGTGAAATTGGGTGGCCATGACTCGGTGAGCACTTCGCTCTTTCGTGGTCTCCCTATGTACCATACTCTATTTACATGCAACTGTATATTCCAAATGTGGATTTTTCTTTGTTTGCGTGTACTGGTACATGAATAAACTGACACTGACTGACTGTCCCCTTAGTTATAGAATGAATTTATTATATTCTAGGTTTAGAGTTTTAAACCTCAAAGATATGATCCAAATGGAATTCATGAAATTCGTTTTTAGGTACAGCAATCAAATGCTCTCACAGTCATTCAACAAGTATTTTATTAAGGTAGTGACTATTTCACCAAAAATTTTCAAAGTTAAACAGAATAAAACAAAAATGAGAAATATTCATCTGCACTTTCTTTATTTGCTTTTTTAGGGGTTGACAGGTTAAGATTAGGATTTAAGCTAGGGTTTGATTTGGGAATAGTTTTAGAGTAAGCATTTGAGTTTGGGTTAGATTTGAGTGAAAATTAACAAAAAAGTACAAGTACCGGTACTGTATATAAAAATTTCCGATGAAATAAAGCCTTCCTTTTATTAAACTTGAAAATATACATAATTACATCACAAGACAAAATGGCAAAATGTGTATCAAACCTTCTTTCAGCACTGAAGCAGAAAAAAAACCTTGCCTTATTTATGGCGGTTTACAGGTTTAAATGTGTGGAAGAGTATTCCTCAAATTGATTGTTGTTGCTGAATTGCCAATTTAAAAAATGTTGTAAAAGTAACTTTCCAAATCATTACGACTGAAGTGACCTACTCAGTAGGCCTTCTGTGAGAAGCTGCAGTTTACAAGCAATCGATTTGAAAGTCGGATTGATGCATTTTGTTATATAATGATGCATATATAAAGATTGTTATTGAGAAAAGCATAGATGGGCAAGTTAATGCAAAACGTTAGCTTTGTTAACCACTAGTCCGTTAACAAACTTCACACCTCCATTAATGTTAATCCGTTATTTTCAGCTTTAATTAACGGAAGTTAATAAAGTCCGTTAATCCGTTAACATTTTGCGTGTAATTTACATTTCTTTTTATTCACTCGCTTCTAGAACACGTATTGATGCTGTTGAGCTGATTGTAAGGAAATATTTATTGGTATGGTGGTCTTTTTGTGTTTTGAAAGATACATTTTACAGTCTAATCTAATTTCAAGATAAAAACAAGTTCAAATGCACAACGAAGCTGCAAGATATTAACAATCAAAACCTTAACGGAAGTTAACAGAACTTAACGGAAGTTACTTAAGTCCGTTAACATGAAAAAACTTTTTAACGGATTAACAAGTTAATGAAAAAGTTAGCTTTGTTATTAACAGATTAGCGATTAACGGACTTGTGCCCACCTATGGAGAAAAGACATAAGATGATAAGAGATAGCTGCGTTTGTGCTAACTACCAGGGCCTCAGAGAGAAAACTTTCCAGGGGGTACGAAGGTTGATTACGGGCCCCCAAATCTTATTGGGTCCCCCAAGCCTTATCGAGGGCCATGCCGTTAAATCATTTTATGTCGGATGGTTTTAGATCTTCATTTAAAAGTGAGGGAATAACGATATTCGCATACCATTAGGATCTATGAAAAACACAACTAGACATAAAATTGGTTTAAATCCAACTAGGGGGTCTGGGGGAGAACTGTGAGCTCCCCCAGCAGGATCCGTGGCAGAGTCCCGAAAGCTTTAGCACTTTTTGTGCTTCTTGAGGGTAACATACAGCATTCGATCAACATCCCAGCACCAAACTGGCTTAAATTGACCAGCAGAAAACGTGATATATCAATACATGAAAGAAAGTATGTCAAGTGGGAGATGATGGCATTGACACAATATTATACATTATGATGACTTTTATACTACAAATCCAAATATTTTACTGATAAAAGTTTTAAGAAGTAATCTGCAATCATAGACTTCACAAACCCAAATACCCGGCCATAGGTGGGCACAAGTCTGTTAATCGTTAATAACAAAGCTAACTTTTTAATTCACTCATTAATCCGTTAAAAACTTTTTTCATGTTAACGGACTAAATTAACTTCCGTTAAGTTCTGTTAACAGACTAAATTAACTTCCGTTAAGTTTTGTTAACTTCCGTTAAGGTTTTTATCGTTAATATCTTGCACCATTCATTCATCATACCGGTACAAACCAGTTTGCACTGGTAGCACTTGTTGCGTATTAGCATGAGTTTTATAGAAGAGAGCGAACAAAGGAGCTCTTTTTTGTGGCAAATAATTAAGCTGCAGTCTCATAGGTCTATTAATTATCGCTGTTCACAAATTCCAAAGGTTTTCCGATCGCAGCTTCGTCAGTGCATTTGAACTTATTTTTATCTTGAAATTATACTAGACTGTAAAATGTATCTTCCAAAACACAAAAAGACCACCATAGCAGTAAATGTTTCTTTACAATCAGCTCAACAGCGTCAATACGTGTTCTAAAAGCGAGTGAATAAAAAGAAATGTAAATTACTCGCAAAATATTAACAAATTAACGGACTTCATTAACTTCTGTTAGGCTATATAATTAAAGCTGAAAATAATGGATTAACGTTAACGGAGGTGTGAAGTTTGTTAACGAACTAGTGGTTCACGAAGCTAACATTTTGCATTAACTTGCCCACCTATGCAAATACCTATTAAACTCATACAGATAAAGTGAGTTTCGTAATCTCTCAAGTCAGAGAAAAAGAAATGCAACAAAACGTTAAATTTTGATGCAAGTGTATGGCTTTTGACACATTTTTCTCTTTTTTTAATCAAATCGGCCACTGTTGGATGCCCTAAAGACTGTGTAGCAAAAATAGCGACCAATTACCAGTACTGAACAGGCTGACTGATATTTTTGCTGTAAGCAAGTTTGATTACGGTGTTACTGTTATGGTGCGATACCAAAACTTAACGCGAAACGAAAACCTGAAATCATCCCAGGCCCCCCTAGGCCCGGGCCTGGGTATGATGTACCCCCTGAACCCCCCTCTCGCAGGCCCTGCTTACTACAGTAGTATAATCGCTAAATTTATTGCTGTTGTGTTCTGGGAGCTATCCCAATGGCAATAGTTTGATACCATTTTTACATACCGGTAGGCCCTATTGTAAAATATTACCGGTAAGAGACTGCCTTTTCTGTCTCTGCCATTATAGAAGTAGAACAAATTTATTATATTCTAGGTTTAGAGTTTTGAAGCTTAAAGACCCCTAATCAATATAGAATTTGCTAAATATATTTTTAAGCAATTCACAAATTCAAATGCGTTCTTTGTACAGTTTTATTACCTGTATTATTACTATATCGCTTGCTGAGGCTGCGTTTTCTGCCACAGGGTGACGTTGTGCATTTTTTTATTGAAGGTACTTAAACTCCACTTCGGAAAGATTCCGAATTCAGAACGGATTACGAATTCAGAATCGATTGTTTTACGAATACGTAGCCATTTACGAATCAATAAAATCAAGGGGTGGGAAAAATGAGTGGGATTTTAACCTATCTCGCTCTTCCACGTGTTGCAAAAATACTAGATATTTGGGCATGTTCTGACTATTGTTCCGCTTTGGTGGTAAACTCCGCTTTGATCAAAAAAAAAATTATATTGGACTTTTCGAAATTTTTTCGTTTGAAAATTGACGATTTTTGCGTTTTGGGGGGATTTTGGGTATTCTTCTTTCTATCAATCCAGCAAACAAAGTTCATACAAGAAAATGTTTTGATTATAATTTTCCGATTCAGCAGTAAATTCTGCTTCCATCAACACCAAACCCGTAAAATTTAACCAACAACTTTTTGAGATATCGTTGTTTGAACATCGTTAATTTTTTACGGTTTGTTCTTTTTCACATTCTAAACATCGTGGGCTTAAAATTTTCTTATTCCAATGAATTTTGTAACTAAACTAGCATTCAGGCATGATTTGATAATGATTTTGTCATTCTGCAACGAATTCCGCATCGATCAATACCAAAACTGTGAAATGTCACCGTAAACTTTTCGAGATATCGTCGTTTGAAAAAAGACATATTTTTATAATTTGCAATTACCACCAGTACGAAAAAATCATCGTCTTCTTGTTTTCAGATTTGATGTGCGAAAACGGTGCTGTTTGGAGGCTTAGCTTTTCACGAGTAAAGCGGCGTTGAGCTTCGGATCTACTATACCTAAGATGTGGATGCTGTGGAAAGCTGGAAGCAGGAGTATTTTCATGGTAGCAGAAGCGCAATGATTGCAAATCTACCGCTTCGACTTTTATTAGATTGGGCTAACAAACTTTTCAAAATTTGCATTTCAAATTATCCAAAACAAACTTTGTTTTTCTTCATCAACATTTATAAAGTTTTAAGTTTCAAGCCAATCAGAGTTAATCTAACTCTATTGAGTATTGACCGTTTAAGTGTTTGTTTTATGAAAAGTACAGTAGTATTCAGAGAAAGTTAGAAAAGTTTTTGTTGATTTTCGCGCAATCAGATCGCTTCTTCAGAAGTGTTTCTTTACCCTTCTTATTTTCTGCAGTTTGTGTTTAGCTTTATTGTGCGTATTATAACCGTCTTTGGTAAAATTAGTACAAACTTGGAGGTGTACGCAAGAAGAATGTAACCGGAAGCGGTCAAAGTGCAACCGTTTCCGCATCCTTGTAACTATACGCATTCAAAATTCGGTTAAGTTTGTAGGATGTTTTGAACCAATGATTAATTAACTTCAATCAAGGTTCAAAACTGCTCGCTTTTCTTCAAACTTCTGAGATATCCCTCCTACAGATATACATTGAAGAATTATAGGTGTAGCCTCCCCCGCAATGATGATTTTGTGACCGAGGTTGGTTTTCTCCTAGACTTTTTTTTTTGTTGTTGGTCTTTACCTAACTTTTAGGACAAATTCAGCTCTTTAGCCCGTGAAGATCTTTTTTTCGCCGTTTCTTAATGTTGGACTCCACATTTCCACTTGTGGTTTTGGCCCCTCCTATCCTAAATTGGTCTCCTACTCCCCCTCCCCCCTAATCAAAAATCCTAAATGGAATTGCGAAGACCTTTTTTTGGTCTTCACTGTGTGATTTGAGGTTTGGGCTCCCCCAATCCAAAATCCTGGATACGCCCTTGTGTAGAATAGCAGTGAAAGTCCAACGCTGCGATCAAACGGCACTGCAGGCAACCAGCATTTTGGTCGCAGATCACATAGCCGGACAGCGCCATTACACTGGAAAGTTTTACCAAGGTAATGTATAGAAAAGCAGGGATACCGAAAGGACTGACCATATTAGTTCAATTATTAGTTCAAGTTGGAAGGCAATCTGTATTAATAACAGCATAACTAATATCAGATAACACAGATCAATTATCCGTTTGAGACTAGCAAAAAACATAGACTTGATGCTCGTACATTTGTCTCATATTCTAATATCAGATCTGGGATATGGTAATCATAGTCAAATGTTTTTAGTACGCTTTGTACTGTGGAAAGTTAAACGCTTTATTGATACAGCATAGGGTCGAAGATCATTTTTTTCAGATGAGAGATTGTAAAGCTTAGAGCTATAGTTTGGATAAAAGCTAGAAATGTCTTTCGGCTATGGAATTGGAAGTGCAGACGCACTGTAAAGTTGACTTGACAGTGACGCTCGAAAATAAAGGAAAGCAAAGTTAGGTGATAGAAATCGTCACTAGAAGTTATTGACGAACCTGATGAAGTTGCGAGTCAAAGAGCTGGGCTACAGCAAACGCCAGCAGTAGGGGCTGCCGAAGATGAGAGAGAAGAGGAGGAAAGTCATTCGTCTGATGCAGCAGTAGATCTCGACGTCACTCCTTCACCTACAACGCAGAGAGAGTGGTAGAGTTAACAAAAGCTATTGTCTGCCAAGTTTGCGAAAGTGCTGACAATCGCAGTTTTTGGTTGGGAAGTGGTTTTAAAAGTAGGCGGTCGAAAACTGCGGACTGCCAGTACTGGATCCATCAAAATTGAATTGGGTTGTACTATAAAAGTGAAGACCAGCTTAAGAAAATCCCCTCTTTTTGTCAACGACATGATAAAATGCGAAGCTGAATGTATTCGTTAAATTGATAGAAAGAATGGAATAATTGCATCAGACATTTTCACAAGTGGCGATCTGAGACAATTTCGCACACTTTTGATTTTAGGAGCAAAAAATGTAACCGCTTCTCTTTTTGCTATTCAAATTCAGTGTATTGCTAGAACATTACCGAATTTAATTTTCGCAGAAATTATGCAACCAGTCATAGAATAACATGGAGCATAAACCAGTTGCTTTTATTTCATTCCGATCCAATTATAGTCCTGAATAAATTTAGTTAAACCATCAGTTATTTCGTTTCAACACGAGATGAGATAAACTTGAGTAATAATTACTTAGACAAACTTAAACATCGTAATAGTTACCCCAGAAAAAGATCAAAAATTTCCAAAACTTTGTATCTTTGAAAATCTAATGCTATGGAAGGAAAGTCTGCTTAAATTCGGGAAACACGCAACTGATAGTAGTTGCCAAAGATCAGTCTTTTTTCGTTAGTTTTGACATAGACAAAAGGCCTCTTATTCTATTTGGAAAACGATGTTTGTTCTTGATGTAGCTGTGCTAATTTTTCGTTGTGAATAACTTGTATTGTTCAATCATAGTCGTTTTTCAGTCGTGTTCAATGTTTTTCATTACGAATATTTGTTCTTCAGTTCATTTTTGTTAATATAATTTCAATACTTGCGTTGCATTTTTCATTAAGGGCAAAAATAGCAAACTTAGCTCATTAAAGCTGAATAATAGCTCATTAAAGCTGTAACTTAATCACGTCACAATATCAAATAAAAGCTCCGTTTTTTATGTACTGTATAATTTTGTAAGGCTGTATGACTTCCAAATAGGAATGAGGATTACAAACAACTGTATTATTGCGGAAAGCAGAGCTACAGTAGAAGTCAGAAGTCGATAGCTTCATTAATGCATCCAAATGAATTAAGTGTAAACCTTACACACAAAGCGAACGGTATTTTGTTAGGATTAAATTATTGAGTATGCAATCAACCAACCAACCTATAAAATTTATAAATCAACGAACTACCATACTTAAACAATTAACTCTAAATTTATCGAGAATAGCGTCAAGAAACTTGCGTTAAACTTTTTGCAGCAAAAACTAAGCACAGCATATATACAACGATGAAACAGCCAATAATAATTTGATAAACCCCTAGGCAACCGTTCAAAAAATATTCCGAATTGAACAAAGCGTTTTCAAAAATAATCTTTGAACTCCAAAGTGGAAAATGGTTTAGTTGTTCTTGTAACCATTAGTTAATCGTCGTCTGCAAAATCTTCACTTTCAGGAAATTCGCAATGTGTTGAAACCTCTTTGATATCTTCAAGAAGACAAATTAGTTCGGATTTCCTTCGAGGACAACCTTTTAGAATGTTACTGTATCTCGAGGACAGGCCTGAGTTGCCAATTGCGTAAACCAGCTTTGCGATTTCAGTTTGAAGCTTGTTATTGGTCCAACTGGATATGTCGTGAAATTTAGTTTCATCTTCTGGAATAATAAAAACCGGTTCCAGTTCAGCATCGGAGTTTTCCAGATGTGTGTTGTAATTCTCTTTGCATGTGTAGTAAAAATTGACTAGTTTGGGGTGCAGCTGTTCAACCACCTAAGGATCACAGTTGTTGAGGTTCCATCGGCAAGTTTAACATTCCAGAAGAGCGCAAAACATACCAAAACATTTGAATTTCGTCGTCGAATCTAAATATCGAACTTTCGGTGGACGAAGGATCAGGATATCCAATTCTTTTGTGTACCTAATCTCTATTTTTCGTCAAAATCGAATTGTTTCGAGCAGCAGAAACCCATTGAGAAAGCGTCGGCACTCCGGGAGATAGGTTACTCTTTAAATGACGATTCTCTGTTTCGGTTACATAATCTCCGCCCTATCCTCGAAAATGATCACCAGAGCGAGAAAATGCTTCGTTTCGTGCTATGTATAGCTTGATTTCTTGTGGAGCCAAAACTCTAGTAGTCATATCCTTTTTGATGATGTGCTTATATATCATGTGGTGGTCAATAACAAAAATGGGAGCTACTTTTTGTCTTCCACTTAATGCATGACTTGAGTGGTTTCTTCGTATTCCAGCTCGAAACAACTTCAATCACAAAAGCAAATTAAAAGTGATATCGTACAGAAGATTGTAATTTGGATTCACAACTTTGGTATTTCGCCACTCCACAAACAAATTTGAGTTAAATTCCAATCCATTTTTCAAACTTTCTTCGATGTATTCTGCCACCAATTCTTGAGAAAGTGTTTCAAATGCAATAAAGGCGACTTGCCACGCTACGTGATGATTTCCACCACTTAGAATATACTCCACTGCTTTTTTACTTCTAAACCCAAGCTTTTTGATTAAGGTTTCCAAAAATATATTTTTGCAAAATTTGAAAACAGCCAGTAACATATTTTTCTACATGTGGCCGGCTTCAGCTAGTGTACAAAATACATTTTCAAAATATTTTCGAAAAGAACAATCTTCACCTGGATGGCATTTGCTTGCATGCATCATAGTTGTTAGCTGTTTTTTGTCAACTTCCTCGCCACATAAATTACAAATTTTAACCGGCTCCTTTAATTCCTTTGCCATGCGATAGGGTACTTCGTCGAAGCCAATTCGAAACCATTTCCTTTTTGTACCTAATTCGCCTTGGCAAACTAAATTTTGGAGAACAGCTTTGACGTTCGCTCTGGAGTTTGGATTATTTCCAATTACTTCACCTGTAAAAGTATCAACTTTGGAAAGCATAGGCTAGATAAATTTGATTGATAACGGTACCAGCTAAGTCCAAACCATAGTCATAGAGCTCAGTCAATTTCTTGACCGAACCACCACCAAGCAAAACAGTTGTGCGGGGAAAAAAAATTATTTTTTTTGGTAAAACGAATTTTCAAAGTAAAATAACCCTCCTTTAGAAAGCAGTAATAAATCATAAAATTCTTTCCCCGTTAAAACTTACTGTAACTACCACGTCCATAGCTATTCGACCATAGTTCAACCGATTGCGGTACAATAATTCTGCTATCAATAACTGAAGCAGAAAATACTATAAAGTTTTGCGTCGAGTCCGATCGATTAACTTTAGGAATTAATACTAAGAAGTACAATGCTGTAACATAGAAATAGACAAATAGTCAAATCTGAAAGAGCGTACAGGCTACACAAGCTAACAGCAACAGAATCATGAAGGCATGTTACTGTTTGTCATGCAATAGGTAAGATTTGCGAAAGTAAATAGCAACCTGACATATCAGATATTGCATTATATTTTCAAATTTAAATCTAGTTCAGACTCACCTAATTTTATATTTGGTATCTTTGCTAAATGACCATTTGACACATCACCGTAATAAGATTTTCTGTCGCAAGATGTGCTTGGATTGTGTTTGCACTTTGAGCAAACATCATCTGTCTTCTGCAGAATTTCCAAACAATTTGAACAAACCTTTTGAGCTGGATCAATTTTAAACATCATGGCAATGTCATCATGCAACTCCAATTCTTCGGTCACTGATTTAGTTAATTTCGCGATATTACTGGATTGCGTTTTCTTTCTAAAAGGCCGAAACACGTTTGAGTTTAAATCCTTTTCCAAGTTTTTTATCTTGGTTGCATCACTGCCAAAAGCATTAATTTGGTTAAAGCCAATGTTTGGGGGACAAGTACTGATCTAATTGCAAATTGGTTGTTGGATTAGACTGAATAAACACAACGTTGGTTGCTATATTCATCGGCGTTGTTCCATCTTTTTTTACCCTGTAAATCAAAAATCAATGTTGTACACATAGGTGGGCACAAGTCCCACGAAGCTAACTTTTTCATTAACCCGTTTAAACGTTAAAAAGTTTTTTTATGTTAACGGACTGAATTAACTTCCGTTAAGTTTTTCATCTTTAATTTCTTGCAACATTCATTCATCGCACCAGTACAAACCAGTTCGCACTGATAACGCTTGTTGCATATTAGCACGAGTTTTATAGCAAAAGCGAAGAAAGGAGCTCTTTTTTGTGGCAAATAATAACCTGAAGCCTCATAGGTTTTTTAATCATCGCTGTTCGCAATTTCCAAAGATTTTCCGATCGCAGCTTCGTTACTGCATTTGAACCGATTTTTACCTTGAAATTAGATTGGACTGTAACATGTAACTTCCAAAACACAAAAAGACCACCATAGCAATAAATCTTTTCTTACAAACAGCTCTACCGAGTCATTACGTGTTCTAGAAGTGAGTGAATAAATAGAAATGTAACTTACACGCAAAATATTAACGAATTAACGGACTTCATTAACTTCCGTTCATTAAAGCTGAAAATAATGAATTAACTTTAACGGAGGTATTGAGTTTGTTAACGGACTAGTGGTTAACGAAGCTAACGTTTTGCATTAACTTGCCCACCAGTGATTGTATAACATAAGCTGTTACACAATCAGCAAAAACGCGCAACTACATTTGTATATTTCTGACTCAAAACTATCCTCTTAAGATCTGAGATTTTAAAAAATGCGCAAATACAAGTTTATTAGGCACAACAACACATGTAACTGACAATCATCTACTGTATACTATATACCGTATAACCAATAAAAACAATTGTAGTCTACCACATTTAGTGTAGTGATATAGAGTATAGACTGATGCGCGAGCTTACCGACTTGTTTTTCCAATTGGTTGTGCATTGTCTGCAAATATTTCAATTTCTCCTTCCTCAAAACAAGTACTAATTTTTCCATCGGCTTTCGATTTCAAGGTATTTTGCAGAGCCCACATACTACCGCTTGCTAACGAGAAGCCACCGAATAATTTAGAAGCTGGAAATCTACTATGAATACAGTTTTGATCGTCTTATCTTGGTTAAACTCTGAACTAAATTCAATATTATACTGTGCATTATATTAAACGAATTGCACATAAATCCCTAAAGCAGTGGTTCCCAACCTTCGATGGTCTGTGGCCTCCTAAGTCTCTCAACACCAGTGACCATAGATGGGCAAGTTAATGCAAAACGTTAGCTTCGTTAACCACTAGTCCGTTAACCAACTTCACACCTCCGTTAACGTTAATCCGTTATTTTCAGCTTTGATTAACGGAAGTTAATAAAGTCCGTTAATCCGTTAACATTTTGCGTGCAACTTACATTTCTTTTTATTCACTCGCTTCTAGAACACGCATTGACGCTGTTGAGGTGATTGTAAGGAAATATTTATTGTTGTGGTGGTCTTTTTGTGTTTTGAAAGTTACATTTTACAGTCTAATCTAATTTCAAGATAAAAACAAGTTCAAATGCACAACGAAGCTGCAAGATATTACCGATAAAAACCTTAGCGGAAGTTAACAGAACTTAACGGAAGTTACTTTAGTCCGTTAACATGAAAAAACTTTTTAACGGATTAACGGACTTCTGCCCACCTATGCCAGTGACCCATGCGCGGCTACAAAATTGGCTGTCGCAATATCAAACCCATTGAAGACCAAACTTAAAGGTATTTTTCCCCGAATTCACTAGCGTACGCAGGATTTTGGAAAAGGGGGGCCAGGAAATTTGAGAGTGATGAAATTCAAAAGAAAAAGGTCTCCACTTAGAATAAGTCCGTTTTCCAGCCCAAAATTAGGTGAAGACCAAAAAAAAAAAGGTCTTCATCTCAAACCGCAGGTATTTTTTCGAGAAATTTCTTTGAGGGATTTCCCAGAAGTTTCGTTCACATTCATAACCAAAATAGGTAATTTTTCGTCCAAGGTCCCGTGGCCCCCTAAGGGGGCCATTGACCCACGGTTGGGAAGCACTGCCCTAAAGCAATACTACCTCATGCTTATTTAACTAAAAATCTCAATCGCATACCTTTGCTTCCAGAAAAAGACCACTTCACCTCTTCTTGAGTAAATGACATTGGCCCAACGAATTTGGAATTTCTGGTTGAGTAAATTTGCTCAAGCACAAGACAAAGTCCGTAAGAAAGGGAAGAATCTTTAGCCTTGGGTAACGTTTTCACTCTAGTCAGAGATTTGACTAGGACCACCAATCCTGGCTCTCTTTCAGATAGGTAGGATTCACAGTTATGTGTTAGCAAGTCAACATTTTTGTACTCTGTTTTCATATTTTGGCTATCTTCATAAATTTTGTCGCGCAGAGCCAATCCAATTGTTTCGCAAAGTTTTAGAAAACCTTCATTGAATATTTCCTTTTTTTGAATCATATCAACAACTCTGTTGATAAAGTGGGACTCTGCAAAAATAATCAAAAGTCATTTACATTTCTATACTTGTATAGCAACGTAAAGAGATACTATTTGAAATCGATTTTATTCCAGAATGTGAAATGAGAGCTAGGGTACTTACTTAAGATAATAAAGGGGCTCCCTAAACTTTGCTTCTCTTATCCGCAAAAGTAAAATTATTTTGTTTGACTCGGTAGCATTGGTAACCCTGCGGTTTGAAATTTCGCGACATTAGAAAAGGATGACTTTGCAAAATTTCTTGCACAATTAGCAACACGATATTCGAGGGCATCTCTTTATTTTACGTGCCACAATACTTTTCAATTTTTTAATAAAATCGATTTTGAGGAGTATGTCTTTAACAAATCGTTCAGCCACGAAAGTACGGTGGCCTAATAGAAAAATCATATGGTCCGAGCTTCTTTAGTTTCAGTGATTTAAAAAACTAAGAACTTTCAAATTAATGAAAAATGTTAGTGGCTTACTTTGGCTCATCAGTCGATTGAATTTACATCATAAATTAATATAATCTGCCTGCGCAGTCACACTGGCACTGCAACAGGCCCGGCGGTATGGGGGGGAGCATTTCGGGGCCGTGCCCTCCAAATCACTGCTTGTGCCCCCCATGCGAGAATTGCGCCCCAAAAGAAAGCAACAGGACTGACGCCAATGGGGTGCATTTGAGATGAAGACCTTTTACTTATAGGGTTTCGACTGACCTTCATTGTCATCAATGGAAACATGCTGATAGTCTGATAAATCTTGAAAAGTATTTTCATTTTGTTTTGTGATGTGGAAGGTTGACTAGGTTCATTGCAAAGAGGCGTAGATGAGTCTTCAATAGCAATATCGCACGAGTGAGCTATGAACGAAACTGGCCCACTATCATCGTCAGATCCTTCACGTAACTGTCTTCGCTCATCTGTTTCTGCGTGATCCAAACAAGTTTGACACACATGTCCAGATTTCTCAGTGAGGTAACCCTTTTCAATCAGCCACTTTAACTTCTTCTTAGGAAAAGATTTTCCTTTAATATCGTGAAGCCTAGTAGTGCCAGTTGGTGAATGATGCCTAACAAATTGATGAAAGGAATAACGGCAAACTTTCTTGAATTTTCCAACAAACTGTTTTTGTTTTAGCTTAACCATTGCAGTAAACCTATAATCGACCTTCAAAATGTTTTTTGTTATATCTCAACAAAATTGTTACACACAATATTTTAATCTAAATGTATTGAACTTAATAAAATTTCGTAACTTAGAATTTATTTAAAAGTATTGAGGATGCAATTTTCTGGCAGTATCATGCAGCAATCGCAAAAAAAATTGCGATTATATTATTTCCTTAGAGAATCGAACTTATTTTTTTAAATAAAAAAATTGTACATGATTATTAACCTTCCTTTTCAAAAATTGCAATTGTATTCTTTACAAAGGGTATGCTGGTAATAAACAACGACTGAACTGCTACTTCGAACGCATACGGTCCTTATGTTTCTACACAAAATATCGCAATTTTATATAGAAACTTCACTTACTTTGCCTTTCGATTAGATTTTGTTCTTTACTCTGTACTGTCAGCTGTAGTTACTTTCGAGTGCTTTTAAGTTTTGCTAAAATGCTGACATATAAGCTTGACTATCTGGTTCTGATTACATTTGTTTTACTGGTTTAACAGATCACGTGATATATGTCTTCGATGACATTTTATTGAGATTAAAGGTGCGTTTAGACTGGATGCGAAGCAACGCGAAGCGACGCGAAGCAACCAAAATTTGACGTCATCGACAGCTCGCGAAAGGTTGCAACCGCTCGCAACCTTCGCGAGCAGTTGCGCAACAGCGCGTGCTTGCAGGCTGTAGTAAGATAACCAACTAATTCACTGATTGGATTTTTACGATCTCAGTTTGCTAGAAAATAATGTAAATAGTTTAATTGTATGGTTTAGCGCCTATTTATGAGTCCAAAGAGTAGGTTGTTGGCAAAGTTAGATTCGCGATAGCCCTAGGCTAGCCAAGTTAATTTGGATCTAGACAGCTAAGGCTGTAAATCCTAAAGTGATATTTCATAGCTATGCTGGATCTTAGAGCTTCATTATAATGAATACACCAAAGCAGTAGGCCTAGCCCCACGACATCTTGCTTTTAAAAAAAACTTTTTATTCTGTGCAGCATAGCAGAAGCTATTGTATCAGTTCAGTGGTTCTTTTGGCTGAGCAGCTTTTGCTTTTTTGTATTAAAGTGAACTTAAACTAACATGATGTTGTTTTTTTCAGAATGTAAAATAACCCACCAACAGGCTAGTTTTGAATGTGTTGATAGTGTTTTTACCCATTGTTTGTTAGCTTGTTGTTTTAAAAGTAACCACAATTGAACAATTCATTGAATACTGGAAAACTCGCAAAAGTTTTTTCACTGCCTTCTTGACCAAGCCAACTTGGTGAATAAAACTGTATTTAGAATTGGTTTCAAGCTACACTGCTACATACAAGAGCTAGATCGATACAAAAAATCGAAAAATTTCTATGAACTTTTGGATTGGCCTAATTAGTAGTCACTTCTTTGAATAGCTACAAACATGGAATTTTTTCTTCTGAATGTCCTCTTAAAAGTCTTCTTGTTTCTGAAGGTTTGTGACCGTAATCAAGTTGAACTGGAAGCAATGGTTTTGGACTACCCCAAGTTTTATAATCATGAATATTGTAGTCTGGTAGTGATTTTTCACTCCAGTCCTAATTGATGAAAATAGAAGTGTCAAGTGTGTTAAATATTCATATACTGTGTCTTTGTGTAATATCTGAATTTAGTTGTTTGTGAATTTCAAAACATTTTTACTGTCTCTTAAAATTTTTACTGCTTCACATGGTGAATAAAGTGACAAAGTAAACAATTTTAAGTCTGAAGTTCAATCATTGCAACTACAGTCAGTATATTTAGATGAACTAGAAAGCCAATATACTGTATATCTCACCAGTAGAACGTGAGTTCTATTTTTTTGCTGAGGTTACTATTATTGGTAGAGAAGTACCCGCAAAGCAAGTTCATTAATATTGTTCCATTCTCTAAACTAAACAAAAAACTTGATACAGCATTTATAAAAAAATAATTGGACTGGGGAAGGAAGCGTCAGTTACATGAAAATGTGAGAACTAACAACACTTTTATTCAGATGCTTGAGTAACAATTTTCACATGAAAAAATCTAATTTTTTTTATCAGGGGCATAACCAAAAACTTGCTAAGAGGGGGCTTGACCTTACAGCTATAAACTTGTCTGTATCTTACTAACGGTGGTTTAAAGCGAAGCCCTTTGAGGTAAACGCAACCGTCGCAACGTAGCCTACTGGTATCTCAAGAAAATGCAAACTAATAAAATGCTCTCGAAGCATTTAACTTCGCACTAAACATCGATAAGCGCTCCGCTAGCGAATAAAACACCAAACTTAGTTTTAGAGGCTGACTTTTCCTCAAAGCAACTGCTGGTATCAGGTATCACTGTGCTAAATTCTTATCCTTCGATGATAGTGTCAAATCATGCAAAAACTGCAATGTTTTTTTTTGCTTTCTCCAGCAAATCAACACAGCAATCCATTGCACAAAAAGCAAAAAATCCACTGCATAACTGATGACAAATCCAGCTTTCAGTTTCACTCATAGCGTTAACATTGGGAGTCTTCATAAACAGCACTAAATAACAAATACAAACAACTGTTTAAGCTTACTACAGATATCATAACATGCTTGCCTGAAAAAGAAAAATCACATCAAAAAAACAACATAGTCTGTGCTTCAAATGTACCTGTAGACTTGCCTATTGGTTTACACTCTACAAGATACCCGTAGATCTACCACTACCATAATGAGACATGGATGGTGAAAGGGTTTAAGGATTTGTTAACTGAGTAAACACCTAAAGAGAACTTTTGACATCTGCTTCCAGCTTTTTGCGTTTCTGCATTAAAACTCAGAACTGTCATCGTCAAAACAGATTATGACAAGTTTTCAGTGGAAGGATCTAAACAAATCATTGATAGCTAGTAAATAGGCTAAGTACTACTACGTTTTTGAAGAAATGACTTGTCTTTTCATTTCCAAATTCGATCTACTGTACTTCGTTTTTCACTTAAAACTTTACAAACTTTTTTCTCAAGATTGTTTTGTTACCTGAGCTATTACTCTAAACTCTTCTTCACGGTTATTGCGTGATAACATAGTATAAACTCAATCTTCGTTTTACCGGTAATTCCAGCGCGCTATAACGAAACAGAACCTGTGATTACTAGGCTATAATAGCGCTTCAATAATAAAGTACACAAAGCTTTCTGTTCATTGAATACATTTTAAAAGTAAGTTGTTAAAATTAGCCTATGAAGCGACCAGTCGCGAAGATTAGCAACCACTCGCGAAGGTTGGCAACCTTCATAAGAATTGTGCACCCTAAAAGAAAAGAAAGAAACCTTAAAAGAAAACATTGGTAGCAATTTCAAAACAAGAATTGTGCGCATATACTGCAGGTCAAGACTTCAGCAAAATAAAGCGCCGTTTTGAAGGTCAAAAGTCAGTCAGATTCTATCATGTGCTAACGATCAAACGTCGCTGTTCTCGCTTGAGGCTTTCTCATCACAAATGTAAGCGGCAATAGCTCAATGGTAAAGCGTCGAGCTAGTGATCGAAAGGTTGCGGACCCCTGGTTCGATTCTCGAACTTGCAATGCGTCGTTGCGTCCTTGGGAAAGACATTTTACGCTAATTTGCCATTGGGGCCGAGCAGTCTACCCGCTGTGGTAGCCTAGCCTGACGAAAGACTTGCAACAAGAACCCAAAAAAGGGTGCTTTGCTTTGGTGTGGTAAGACAAATACAGAGTGCCTGGCTCATACCAACAAATCAAATCCTAAATGTATGTATTGGAGATTCTCATTTCCCAATGCTGCAAAAACAGCAAAAGTGTGTTGTTTTTTTATTGCAATGACGTGCAGTAAATCAATCTTTACTAAAGCAATAAACTTACTTCCAAAAATAAAAAACATATTTCAAACCCTTAAACAATATTGTATAGCTATAGCTGTATTCACTGTAAGAAAATAACAGTTCGAAGGTATGATTTTTTAACAAACCGTCAAATTCTGTGGTTTGAATACTTCCTTGAAACCGGCCAGTCGGTCGAGCGGTAACTCGTTCATCTCTAGAGCGGGAGGTCAGAGGTTCAAATCTCGGGCCTGTCAAATCGGATACAGTGTTGCCAAGCTCGCCACCGCTGCGATATTTCTTCGAAAAAAGCTGTATTCTCCAGGCGCAGTGATGCGGAGATGACCCGCAAACTCTTTACACGCTTCAGCATAGTACAGCGAGTATAATAAAAGATTTGATTTAAAACACGTTGTTGAACGTCAACAGCGGTTTCAGTCTTCATGTCGGTGTCTGCAATAAATGGCATATCTAAACATACCAAATTTGTAATACCGTTACAAAAACTTTATTGCCGACAAACAAACTTGGAAGAAAACAGAAGGCTGCATCACAAGGTTTGGAGAGGAGAAAAAAAAGAAAATTCATTGTGGCTAAAGTTTTTCAAGTGTAATCACGCTGTCCAGCTATGTGACCTGCGACCAATATGCTGGTTGCCTGCAGTGCCATTCAGTTGCAGCCTTGGACTTTCACTGCTATTCTCAGGGCCTACGAGAGGGGGTTCAGGGGGTACATCGTACCCTGGCCCGGGCATAGGGGGGCCCGGAAGAGCTCAGGTATCCGCGTTAAGTTTTGGTGTCGCACCCAGTGGCGTATGCATGGGACTAAACTTCAGTGAAGACCTTCTTTGTTTTTTGCTGTTCACCTAATTTTGGGCAAAAAATTGGACTAAATTTCAGTGAAGACCTTTTTTTTGTTCTTCACCTAATTTTGGGCACAAAAAATCAGACTAAAAAATTTTGTGCAAGTTTGGTGCCCGAAGAGATTTGGGGGCCCGGTATCGACCTTCGTAGCCCCTAGAAAAATTTCTCTCTGAGGCCCTGGCTATTCTACAATGTATATTTGTGGGGATATCTCATAGTCTAGAGCAAATTGAGATCCACGAGCACCCCCAGACTATATTTTTTAACGTACATTTTTGGGATCCCCATAACCTCCAATTAAAGAATTTTGTTGTTTCCAAGGAAAATTTTTGTCCCATGGGGTTTATTTTGCTACGTTTATCATGACGTCATCAAAATTCAGTAAATTTGTAACATTCTGAATGACGACTACATCAGTGGCAAATTCGAGTGTAAAATGTAATCATTTGGTGAAGTAGTTACTTACTAATACTCTACAACAAAATAATAATTTTGCGTCATATGGATGTTGGTTATTTGCTTTTATGATGTCAGAGAAGGGCTTTTAAAGATCAAGCGACAAGAAAAATGCTCCCAAATTTTCTGGTTATCGTTACATACTATACGCGTAAACTAAGAAGTTTTGAAAATTTCGCAAAAAATTTATGCAAGATTGGCGGGGTTATTAAGCTTTGAAAAGCGCATTACGCAAAACTTGTCTTGCCGTCGAATGACGTCATCCTCGAACTAACTGTCAAAACTACATTCTGCGTAAACAGCGGGAGTGTGTTTCCGCGCTATAGAAATTACCTATTCACTATCCAGGTACGTAATAAGCGGAGGTGGAGTCGAGGACACAAGGCTCAAGGCCAAGGCCAAAGACACAAAAAAAATCCGAGGCCAAGGACTGCCTTTCCGAGGACAGACACTCTCGAGGCCAAGGACAGGAATGCTCGAGGCCAAGGACCAAGGACACAAGCGCGAGTGCTCTCCAAAAAAAAAAAAAAAGGTCATCACAAAAATTGTTCAGGCGATCTCAAAAAAAAAAAAAAGGTCTTCACAAAAATTTTTCAGGCAATCTCCACAAAAAAACGTTTTCCAAAAAATTTTTCAAGCGCTCCACAAAATTTTAACAATTCAAAAAATACTGCTGTCCTCGAGCCGAGGACAGGCCAATTTTCGAGGACTTGAGGCCTCGAGGCCAAGGCCAAGGCCAAGGACTTGACCTTCGAGGCCAAGGACTTCAAAATGAGTCCTCGAGGACTCCACGTCTGGTAATAAGCTTAGTAGCAGTTGTTATTCGAGAAAACGAATTCCTTGCCAAATTTATTAATCAGAACTGTTGGTTGTGTGAGTCCATACCGTAAATTTATGGTAGCAGTTGTCTATGAATTAATAAGCGTAGTTAGTAGCAGTGACATGCAAGAAATCGTATTTCTTGCTCAGTTTTATTAATCAAAACTGTTTGTTGTGCGAGTTCATGCAGTAAATTTAAGGTAGCGGTTACTGCATCTGCTATTTCTGCCAAGGAGGTTCGTGGATCATTACCTGAACTGGTTGCGGTTACTGATTAGGGACCAACTTGAGTATTTGGCCAGCTCTGTCAGTTACTAATACTGGTCACTAGGTCAGTGGTTAGCTTTGAGCCTAGGATACTAAATGTTTTGTAAACCATGATGAACTCTGAACAAATAGGACTAAGGCAAAAAAATACAATATAATTTTCAATAACCTAGTCTGTGCTTTAACAGTTTTGTACTGTTGCTCTCTTTGAACTGAACTGCAATAGTAATAATAATAATAACTGCAACTTATATCCCCCTTGAGATAACACCAACAAGTGTCAACGCATCTGACTAAGGGGCCACAGTAACATTCAAAATAGCTTTACAGAAATAAAATTAATACACCACAGACGTACTAATTCTACAGCAATAAGCAGCAAAATACTGGCATGAAACCAGTAGCGTAGCCAGCGGGGGCGGGGGGGGGGGGGGGGGCTGTAGCCCCTCTAATTGGCCTGTCGACCAAAATGCAGTATAAGGAAAATACCACGTTTTTAGCACTTCTGAGACTGTTTTTGTACTGGAATGGACTGAAAAGTGATTTACAGCCAGGGGTGTCGATCTTTGTTGAGCATTGGGGGATAATTTGCAATTTTACCCCAATTTTGCCTTGTTTTCAACATTGGGGGATGAACCTCAACCACAATTTTTTCAGGTAACCAAATTAAGTGAAGACCAAAAAAAAAGAAAGGTCTTCACCAAAATTGGAAGACTTTTCTCTTCGAATTCAAGTGAAGACCAGCGCTCAAATGCAGGCCAAAGGGGGGGATACGGTTGTAGACCATACTCAAATTATTATTGGGGAGGATACAGTCAAATTATTGGGAGGATATATCCCCAACGGGTTTCGGCACCCCTGTTTACAGCATCTTTTAAAGCATAAATTTAGGAGGAGGGGGCTAATTTGTCAAAAATAAAACTCACAAATCAATAAAAGCTTTGAAAAATTGCCAAAAATAAGCAATCAGATTTTATCGCTATTGCAAAAATGCTAAACATAGGTTTCATCAAGAAACATTTTCCAAACTTAGGTATAGGGGGGGGGGTCTATTCAGTATTACATAATTACCAATTACTTGCCTCAAAATTTTTTTCATTAGTCCCTTTCCTTCCCAATTATTTTTTGTTATAAAATACAAACGAAATAGGTTACTTCGTGAGAGTTTTCTTGAACTATAAGATTTTATGATTTACCTGCATGTAAACAAAAGAGCTAAAATTTTACCACTAAAGTACCTCCCACATAGCCCATTTACGTAAACAGTTTAATCAGGTTTGCACTGCCAATGTCTATGCCACGTTTTAAAAGCATTATTTTATATCAAAATATCCCTAAAATTAAGTTATTTTTGCAAAAAAATGCAAAAATTTCAAGCGCTGGGAGGTCTGCCCCCAGACCACCAAAACAGCCCCCCATTGCGAATTTCTGGCTACACGTCTGCATTACACACAGTGGTAATATCTTCAAAGGTTAAATTCAAATAATATGCTTTTAGATGTTGCTTGAAAAGATACAAAGTTTCAATTTCACGCAAAGATCGTGGCAACGAATTCCATACCTTGGGTGATGCATACAAAAACATAGACTGGGATCTAGCAAAGTTTAAGCTAGTTACCGTTTGAAGCAGCCAATTATCATCATTAACACGCAAGGTATATCTTGCCGAAACAGAATGAGAGTTGAATATTTTTTTCAAATATGTACGAACATAGCCATGCAGGCACACTTGTGTGCTCGAATTTTGTTTTTAATCATGTCTACAGAAGAATCTCTATCAAAAGAAAAATAACACTGCACATCATCAGCATACGAACGCACACAAAGACATTTCCTTACATCTATCACAGTTAACAGCTAAAAAGCGAATAGCTGACTACTGAGGAATACAAAAGCCCACCCATGTTGATGATGGTAAACGTACGAGAATGCTATAGTTCGCATATGACGTCATTCACTTTATAGATCCAAATCGCTGTTTTGAGCTTTTTCTACATCAAAACGACTTTTTAACAACTACAAAACTCGAAATATTGTTGCTGAAGAACTTTTTTTGACGTAGCAATTAAAACCGAAATAGCAAATTTTTCTTGGCACTTGATCTTTAAGGAGGAACTACCGCAAAAATGTTTTTTTAGTAAGATTAAAGTAATTATCACATGCTAAAAACGCTGTTTTCTCACAATAAATATAATAATTGTAATACAAAAGCACAAAAGGTGTTCACAGAAAGAGTTGGAATCAGAATGAAATTAAATTTAAGATGACGTCATTTACTCACTGTAAAGTGTTAGCGGGTGTATTAAGAGAAATATTTGCTCAATCTTAAATTGTTGCCTTATGAAGCATTATTTTTTGCAATATTTGTCGAAGTCAAAAGTGAATCAAAGTCATTTGTGTACTTATACATAATGACGTCATACATGACCTCAGCAACGGACTTAAAATACTATTAAAATAACTTAAACCGTGAGTGTAACGTATGATTCATACTTTGGCTTAGCTATTGGACCTGTGTCGTGTTTTTTTATGACTCGACTCTCGGAAAGAGTTTGATATCCTTGCTAGGTTATGATGCATTGCTTAATTATTCGTCATCACTATAATAATTGTCACAGTCAATTTCACTCTCTTCCTGAAGTTCATCCTCCTCCACCTCTTTAATAGTTTTCTCTATCACATCAGTAAGAGCAGAGGGAGGAATTGCTCCACATGACTAGATTGGCTCTAACTTTTTGTCTTCAGTTTTTTCCCAACCTTGGCACAAATCAAACAGTATGGGGCTTTCGAAAATGGCATTGCTAGCTTTTTTATAAAGGGAAATGCGATAATTAACGCGGTAGATATGCGGAATGAGACTGTCTTTGCAAGGAGGAAGACGTGTAAGATCAACTCTGGATTTCAAATGCAATGCCTCATCATCTCCAATCATCTGCTTTAGCATTATCATTCGCATCGCGTTAGCAGATGTTTTTTTTTGTGTGGCCGTACACGTACATTGCACAAGTAAATTGTTCAAGGTTATCATAATCACTTCTGGTTTTACGGACCATTCATCGCCCAATTGCCTGCAAAAAGATATAGATCGCGTTTGCAATATGTGTACTCTATAAGTTCACATACAATAAAAGAATCTCACTGGAATGCAGCGTGGTACTTTCTTCAGCGGTCCGGTTTTATTCTTTCCCATAAACGCACTCATGGCATCTTCACCGGTAAATGCACACAAACCAAGCAGCATATTACAATAGTTGACTCCCAAACTTTCTGCAGCTTTGCTAACATTTACAAGCTGGGAGTGCTTTCCTGTGCCTATATCAAGTAATAGGGTAAGTGCGATAGATTGAGCATGTTGCAGCAGATTTAAGAAGATATCTGTGTCTGGCGTTCCAACTACTGCTGATTTATATCCAAGTTTGGCAGCATATTCAGATATAGCACAGTTCTGGTATAAGGTTCTTTCTGGTTTGATGCAACTTCATGAATCTCATTTGCTGTAACTTGAAACATAATATTCTGTAACTACACTGCCTTTTATTTTACTGCGCTTTGATAGACTCCGTGCCATACTATCTCAATTCTAAATAAATTTTTCGATAATATGTTTCTAATATCATGTAAACAAAAAAAATCTAAAATTTAGCCTTTTCTTTTGTTGAAAAAACTATTTTTTCAAAATAATTTCTGTAAAAATTACACTCGCATAAAACGGCTAGAACAACACAATAAACTTCATAAATGTAAACTGCGGAGCGAAATACTGTATTTGGATTTTGAAACTATTCTCAACAAAAAGCAATGAGCCAAAACCGCTTAAAACATTTAGTATTGCTGAAATTTTGAGAGATTAGTTATATTTCGTTAACTGCTTATATGTTTTCTTTTATACTATACTATACATAACATCGACTTCACTTTCTACATCATATTACTGTGTATACATTATACTAATTTATACAATTCTCACATTTCCAGCTCGTGATTCCAGCTTGTACACTTTTCCTTCAACTACTAGCATAGCTGCGCGGCGTTTTTCAATCCGAGATTCTGCTTCTTTGCTTCCCCATACCCTAAGAAGCAATTGACGCAGCTGTTCTTTGTTTTTATCATTTGCCAGAAATAACTTTGCGTGAGAACAACACGTTGTGTATTTTTGTTGTTGCTTTCATCAGCATAACCTTCAATGAGCAAGTTCAAAAAATGTACAAGCGCTGATGGAAGAAAGTCAAGCAAATTGCTCATTTCAATGTCGTCAAGAGTGGAGTTTTCCAACTTGTTTCCAATGATAGAGCACAGTTTTCCAACTTGTTTTTAGTTCCCAGTTTGCAGTGGTGGGCAAGTTACTTTCTAAAAGTAACTAGTTACAAGTTACAGTTACTTGGCAAAAAAAGTAACTAAGTTACAGTTACAGTTACAAATTTGAAAAAGTAACTAGTTACAGTTACAGTTACAAGTTACAGTTACTTTAGTGATTAAAAATTTGGACTAAAAACAGGCCTGACGGCTTTAACTTAAACTTTAACCAGCAACCACATGTATAGTCCAGTGAACACAGTGAAGAAAATATGGATGAAAGGTTATGGTTGATCAGACATGCGACTGTGCGTCCTGTGTTGGCTTTGTAATACAATTATTTTGAACGGAATTCATAAAAAATCTGTAATTTGGTTCAAAGCATGTTGTACAAAAAGTAACTGTAACTGTAACTTTTTTTAGGGCTCTAAACTGGTAACTAGTTACAAATATCGTTACATCTGAAAAAAAGTAACGAAGTTACAGTTACAGTTACTAAAAAAGTAACTAGTTACAGTAACTAGTTACAATTGTAACTAGTTACTGCCCACCACTGCCAGTTTGTAGGCACAAACAACTGCATCTGCAAACAATATGTTGGTGATGTAGACAATCGAATGGGCAATACAGCCCCTTTCTTCTTGGACCATGGCAAAAGCAATATTGTCGTTGTCACGAATAATAATTTTGAATGCCTGAGATATAATTATTTGCTGAGTTTTAACGTGTACGTGACTGTTTCTGTAGTTTTGCCGCTTTTTTGATTTAGAATATTCGAGATAATTCCTTTCTAGTATCTTCTACTGTCTTCTATTAGTCACCAAAATAAATAGTTGTTTACATGTCTTAATTGCTATATTTAGACTTGAGGTTGTGACCTCATTATTATGTCAAAATTTGTTTATCGTAAGCTTGTATACTTTTTCTATTGTGACATATCAAGGATTGTTCTGGGATTTTCAATAGCTTTTGCCATAGTATAAATAGGCGGGTCGTTTTCATTCTAATATTCTAAGAGTGGGTGATTTTAGATGATAGTTTCGTAGGCAGTTTTGCCGAGTTTGTGTATCTGTGGTTGGCTTGTGTAGCCGTATAGTTGGCGATCTGAATTGGTCGATCGCGATAGTGTGTAGTGGCGACCTGAATCTGGTCGGTAGGGGTTAGGCATAGGTGGTCAAGTTAATGCAAAACGTTAGCTTCGTTAACCACTAGAGTAGTTTAAAATGGTCGAAAACGTGTACGTTTGCGGGGGCGGGTGCGGGGTTACCAGTGCGGGGTTGCGGGGTTTATGTAAATGCGGGGTTACCAGTGCGGGGTTGCGGGGTTTATGTAAATGCGGGGTTACCAGTGCGGGGTTGCGGGGTTTACGTAAATGCGGGGTTTACCTAAATGCGGGGTTGTCCAAATTTCTCAAAATATGTTAATGCGGGGGGTAGTCTTAGCTCTAACCCTAGCTAGTTGTTTGAAAGTTGGTCCTGCCTGAGTATCGAACCACCGCAGGTGGTTTGCCTGGCTTCAAATCTAAAGACTCTTAGTGTCTTGCTCGAGTACCGAACCACCGCAGGTGGTTTGTCAAGCCACCGCAGGTGCCTGGCTTCAAAGTAGCCGGTTAAAAGTAACCCAAGATCTAGTCTTAACTCTAAGTTTGTTGTAAGAATGGAAACTTAGCGTTGATCTGAGTACCAAACCACCGCAGGTGCCTGGCTTCAAGTCTAAAGACTCTTAGTGTCTTGCTTGAGTACCGAACCACCGCAGGTGGCTTGCTTCAAAGTAGCTGGTTAAAAGTGAATAGCCCGGTGGTTTCTAAAAAGATTATCTAAATGCTATGAAGTCTATTTTGTACGTTTAAGCTCTGTGTAACTTGAAACGTTTCCTGTCGTGCTGCAGTTGAATTTCCGCTGCCGTGGCGAAATCGTGACAGCGGATATCTAAGGTTTAGCTGTGAATCACTACCTTTTTGTTAATTTTTTCGAATATGGAGCGAGCATGGCGCAATACAACTTGTTTAATCCGATGATGTCAGGGTTACTTTTTTTTTTCGAATATGGAGCGAGCATGGTGCAATACAACCTGTTTAATCCCAATAAGTTTAACTCTTTGGCCTACGATAGCACAATATCATTGTATATAAAAGGTGGTCATCAAACTATGTTTTCATTCAAAAACAAAAGCGACATGGCAGACGCTTGTGATTCCGTCCCAGTACGTGGGTTAGATGTCCCTCCACCTACTTTTTCTCAGTTCCCGTGTAAACAACCGATGAACCCGCACATGCGTAGCATTGGCGACCGCTATGAGACGTTTGTAGAGTATTGGCCCAGAGAAAGGGTAGCAGCCGATCCCAAGTTAATAGCAGATGCCGGATTTTACTATCTCGGTGACGGCGATCGGGTAAAATGTTGGTACTGTAACGGAGGTTTGAAGAACTGGGAACGTTTCGATGACCCGTGGATAGAACATGCAAAATGGTTCCCGTTCTGTGAATATCTGCTAAAAAATAGAGGGGTAGATTTTGTGAAAGATATTGTGAGGGGTTTTGTTACTTTGAATCGACCGCCTGTTCCCAATCCACCACCCAAAAGCAAGCTTCAAGGTTTGGAAAAATTAGTCAACTACCCTTCCCTTAGAAAACACCAACCACCGTTCCCTCCCCTCATCGACCCTAGAGGTGGTGTGGATGTAAAAGAAAAAGTCGAAAGAGAGATGTTGTTGGGAAGGAATGTAGAAATGGCAAAATTGCTAGGGTTTGAAGACCGAAAAATATCTCGGGTGTTAACCAAAAGATTTCAAGAACACAACGAAAACTTTGCTACGTTTTACGATTTTATGTTAAAATTAATGGAAGAACCCGATGTTATTTTTAAACCCAAACTAACAATGAAACGTGCAAAAGAAATTTTGGATGAAGTGAAGTGTTTGAAATGTGAAAAGGAAGAAAGATGCATGGTATATCTCCCATGTGCCCACATTGCTCATTGTTTTTCATGCTCCAGGAAGTCGCAACTGTGTACCATTTGTGGTGAAGTTGTTGAAGAAAAAATCCGTTCGTATCGAGTGTAAGACCAGGATTGCGCCATATTCACAAAACTGGCGTACTTTCCCGTTATGTGCAACCGTGGCGCAATAACACCAAAAATAGCTGTGGACTTATTTCCATTTTGTGGTGCAATTTCCTTTTTCTCGTCTATAAAAAGAGCTGCACTCGAAAAACTTGAAATCATGCAATCTTACACCAACAGAGCAGACGAACTTTATTTAGAGGCTCAAAACGTACAAATACCAGACTACATTCCCCCGTTTACGAGCTGCTACGAGACTCTTTACCAGCAAGAAGAATTAATCGAACGTGCTAGAGCAATGGAGGATTCAGCAAGACAAATCCGTCAGCAGTTTCAAACCATTGCAGACTCTGGGTTCCCGCTACCTACCTCGACTCTGCTAAGAAAGGCAGTGGTCTCGGTCAAAAAAGGAAAGTTTATGTTCTCCACAGAACAACTTTCGCGCGTGGTACAAATGATTATGGAAAACAAACCCTACTTGTTGTTTCGACCAAAAAGCGACACAAAGGACTACGTTATTCTCGTTTTCTGGTCTACTAATTTTGATGACACGCTTTGCAGTATTCAAGAAAACGCAGAGGTAATTAAACAGGAAGTTCTAGCTGACGGCTACCAACTTCGCTTTAAAGTAGAAAACATTCCATCACCGCGAAGATTTACCCTTTACATGCTCAACAACTACATCACGTTAGCGGTTCAAAACGACGACGATTGTCATCTACCCCCAGTGGACCATAAACAATTGGAGTCTTTTTTGACTCTTTTGGAGGCAAACAACATTGCAACACCGAAGAAGCGTAAACTTTCTGACACCGCTCTTCCTACCGTCTCTGAATTACCTCTCACTCAAAGTTTAGAGACATATTTGTAATGAAAAGTGTACATTTTTCTGACTATGTGACTATTCGCTTGCTGTTTGAATCTGACGCCTGTCGCGAAGCGCGGCGCGGTGATTGGATGCGTGCTGCCCGAAATCGCCAACGTTTTCGCCGGCGAATCGAAGCTTGTGCTAAAGTAATTGAATTTTGTCTCGAACCTGTACATAGAATGAAAATCAGACGTTTGTTTTCTTTGTGACTTTTTATTGCAATAAAACACATGTGAAAAAAATTTGCGTGTTCGATTTACATGAAAGCACGAATAAACAGGTTAATGTTACGATCATTTTCAGTAAGATTCGATGAGAAACGAGAAACAATATCACGCATACTATAACCACGACAACGATACAAAATAAAATATACACAATAATGACCACACGTTGTAGAAAACAGACTTTGTACAGTTTTGTTGTTGTAAATCCAACTGTTTGAGTTACGTTCCATAAAAGCAGTAAAACCGTTCATGCTAGGGTGCAGACCGTAACTGTCAAAATATTCACCCTTTCCATGCTTATCAAAATACACCGCGATCCAATGCTCTCCAGGTTTGGAGCTTGGGTGAGAATTAATGACGTAAGCAGACGGGTAATCAACGCGAAGTAGTTGGTTTTTGGCACAAGCCTTTTTAAAAATAGTTTTAGTAAAAGGGTCTTTTTTCAATAAATGTTCGATCTGAATCGTGTTCATGCTGTATAATCGAAAGCTACATGTCTTTGGTCGTCTACTTGCAAAAGATTATCGTGCTCAGCAAGAACAACAGCAGTCAAGGTACGCGGAGTTGCTGCAGCGAAATGAACTTCCAATCTAATATTCCCGCTTTTTATTAACTCGAAAGCAGGGTCACTCGAATTTAACTGGGGAGTTAAATCGAAAGCAAACAGCGTGTAACCACCACCAAAATCAGACCTAGACAAAGCTAGACCTGTGTCAGCAAAATATTGGGAAGTCTGCGAAAACAATCTCAAGTAACTGCGAATAAATTTGTTGTTGTTAAAATCCGGTTGAAGGGGTGACGAAGGGATTTGCACCCCATCACGATAAACACACACAAAATTAATATCGTAATTCTTAAAATTGAAGGGTGATTTTGCGATGTTTCCGTTGTAAGCGTCGTTGTCAACAAAACCGACCACGATTCGGGTGGGTAATTGCCCCAAAAACAGACTTTCTTTTGAAAAAGAGCGATTTCCTTGAGGGATAGTGAAAGTTTTTACTTCTACACGTCTCAGGGGATATTTTGCAGTCCCGTGTTGTAAAGCCTTGGCGTGTGCTAGTTGAATGGACGGGTTTGGTTTCACTTTTCGGCAGAATAAAGAGACCTCTTTCAATGAGACCTTGTTTTCAGCTTGGTCGGCGTTTCCATGCAAGCAAAAACTATCCTTTGCTCTAATCAACCTGTATTTGATTTCGATTCCATTAAGAACGTATCTAGACTGGAAACTCATGTCTAGATGCAAACGTCCCATCATATCAAATTCATGACTTTGTGCTGCAATCGCTTTTCGTTTCGTATAACCGGCGTTACCTGCGCCACGCGTATCAAATGAACCAGAAGAGTTTTGGTACCACAAAACCGACGATAATTGCGAATCTTTAGCATCTTTTCCAAACGACAGCAACGTTTCTATGTAACTGCGATAGCCGTAATTGTTGCTCGACTGGGTCACCAATGTGTCGTTTAAGTATAGATCACACTGAGACCACAACGTATGTAAAAAATTGCATTCTGGGGTGATTTCGGTATCTGCTGCAAGAGCGGTGCCATCTGCTTTAGTGACCGACGCTCTTACGTACAGAAAAGTGTTGGCTAAATCAATGTAGTTTGAGCTTTCAGCAGCAATACAAAACTCTACCGGACCGCCTGAGGTTAAAACAGAAATGGGTCTGTACTCCGTAAAAAATCCATCTTCTAGACTAGTCTGAGTTGGCGGCACTGAGAATAGGTCCAATTGGCTGGTCACAGACTCCGAAGAACTGGGGTGTATCAAGGAAGCCATCCTAACTGAATATGTCGTTCGTTCGCTTGCGTCGTTTCTTTTGTACCCGCCCTGGAGCTTTGCGTTTACGACCTGCAGCTTGTCGCAAAAGGGAAGAACCGGTCATCTTTGCACGCTCGACAGCCGCCTCCTTTGCGTTTTTTCCCGCTAAAACGTCTGAGGCAAAACCAAGACCACCCTTTAAGGCTTGTTTACCTATTGCCTTTGCTCCTGACTTAATCAAGGGCATAATCGACTTTGCCAGACTAGAAAAAATTCCACCAAGACCGTACCCATTTTGAAAGGGTGCACCGCTAAAATACGGGCCACCGTGTCCAATTTGGTTCAGGTAATAAGACTGATAAGCCTTTGAATCACAACAGTACTTTACATGCATATTGCTAGGTCTAAATGAATGCAGTGTAGAATTGATGCTGAATTTAAAGAGGTAGTTTTGCTCTTCTCAAATGTAAAGTCACGATTACTTTTCCCTTTTCAAAACGAATCGGTTCGCCTTGATCATCGCGTAAAGAAATGTGGATATCGGAAAATTGTTTTCTCAAAATAGGTTTGTAATGTGGTTTGTCGAATCTACTACAGACCAGATCTCCAGGTCCACCTTGGACAGCAACCACATCTAGAAGAGGTGTCAGGGTATCGCCAACGATTTGCGGTTGAATTAAATCGTTGTAAACGAATAAAGCATGAGTGTTGTTTAAATCTACAACTCTTGAAGCTACATACGTCCCCGGTCGTCTGTAATTCATAGTGTCAAAACCTAACATGCGTGCTAACGGCGGAGAAATTCTAACTCTCATATTTTTGAGCTGAGGCTCTTGGATTTCCAACGACGCTACTTGAGCATAAGGGTCGAAGCGTAAATGTGTCTTCAATTGCGGGCGTGTCGTCATTCCTGACGTAGGGTCCGCCATTTTCTTATCTACCACATATGTGAAAGATCTTTCTAAATCACGATTGAGCTGATCGATCACATTGCGAGGGTCTTGGTAGTATCCTCGCGATAAGAAACCCATCGCCTCCACATTACCCTGCCGGCATTGCACCCAAAGATCCAAAGCTGACGGCATTGTGTACCAAGATCGTGGGTACTGTATCTCAGCTAAACCGCATTCCCAAGAACCTTCCAGACTCACAGACTTTGGTAATTGTACTTTAAAGTCTGAAGTTTTATTGTCAGGAAAAACTTGAATCGAAGAATTACTGGGTAGCACTAGAAACATGTTTTTTTGTGAGTATGGGGGTCGGTAGCAAATAACCCACACTACTCGACAGAAGGCTCACCCAGAGCTCTTTATTATCCGAACCTCGTGTCAGGTTTAATAGACTTATAACGATTACAATGTAGACAGCGACCACTTGAAACAAAAAAGCGATGATGTCAGCCGTGTTTGAGGAAAGATTAAGCATAACGTACAAGATCTCGTTCGCGTATCCAACTGTTAAACGAGTCTGGGTACCCCAACCACTTCACAAAATACTCTTGATGCTTCTTACGTTTCCGTTTTTTAAGAATGGACTCGATTTTGTAAATGTTATCGTTTTTAACTACTTTTTGAACTTCTTGCTCGTAAAAAGTCCCTTCCAAAACAGTACCCTTTAAATCTTTGACCTTATAATAGGGAGGATCGTCTGTGAATGCCTCGGCAATCTCAAACTCCTCCTCGGTCCACCCTTGATAATAACTTTTTTCAAATCGTCTGCGCATCATGGAGATCCTTACTCGATCTCCTACTTTTAATTTCGGTGTTTTAGGGTGCAGACTTCCATATAAGGTCAACCAAACCAACTCCTGATTAGAAGGGTTAACCTCCGCTGGTGAACGTTGAATCGAACGGTGAAAGGTATGATTGTAAGCATGCACTAATTTTTGAATCACATGGGTATATTTTCGTTTGTTTTCATGCGTAAAATAACGCCAAAGTTTTTCTTTAATAGTACGAATAAAACGTTCCGCTATGCTAGCCTTAATTTCGTGGTTGTGTGTGGTAAAAAAATGAATATTGTGTTGTTTGAGCCAGCTTTGAAACGCTTTATTTGTAAATTCGGTACCCAAATCGGTTTGCAAAGTGGAAAAATGTCCACTTCGTTTCAATATTTTAGAAAATGCAACTATCACACTTTTGGAAGTTTTATTCTTTAAACATTCTACATAAGCGTATTTCGAAAACACATCAATCACAACAAGAATAAATTTAAATCCGTCATTGTATTTCTGTAAACGACTAAAGTCAATCAAGTCTGCTTGAAATTGTTGTTTCGGACCAGCCACAATGATTTTTCGTCTTGGAAATCGCCTTCGAACCGGTTTGTGAAGAGTGTAAGCGTCTTGGGTTAAAAGCCACTTCTTTGCCTTAGGGTTTTGCGCGGTTCTTTGAAACGCCGCCGCGCCACTAAACGATCCAGGTTTATTTTCATTATAATAATCTAAAAACTCTCCCATGGTAAAACGCTATCGAACGATTGCCACCCTGGAATATTCGGTTCTTTTTTCACTACAGCTGAGCGTAACAGTTCTGTTATGTTGCTGGAAGGGATCGGGCGGCCGTCAAGAACCAAGTTTCCGGCGTCGTTCCAGCTAATATTTTTCTGTTCCTCAATACCTTTCAGAATCCGTTTCACCTTTTTGTTTTTAGCTTTTTTGAAATGTTTCAAAATTTCTTTCTTTGGTAGCTTTTCTTTTTTCTGCACACGTCTAGTGCGCCGCTTTTGTTGGTATACTTTGGATTTACCAAAAATATTGTTATATAATAACATTTTTTCGCTTGGCGGTTTTTGAGAACGCAAAATGTTTTGCATTTGCCGCTCAAAGTCCGCTAATATTCGATCTTCTGTCGCTTGCGGTTTACTATCTGCAGTCTTTTTTTCGTACCGCGCCGCTTTTTCCAAAATCGAGTTATAAAGATTAATTTTTTCATGTTCGGGTTGCTGGGAATGTAAAACCGTTTGCATTTGTCTATCCAAGTCACCAAGAACACGAGACTCAATTCGTCCAGCTCCCTCCTTTAATTTTTCGTACACAGCTGGCTCCAGTACCACTAATTTCCTCATTTTGCTAGACCGAACAAGCTACCCAAAACAGGGATCGCTGCGGTCAATAACGCCGAGAGGAAACCGCCACTTTGAATCACTTTTCTCTTTTTTTTGAGGGACAGTTTCCGGTCAATAAGTTTACGTAATGAACTTTTGTGACGACTGAGCCGCTTTTTATGCTGTTTTGAAATCGGTGCAGTACCTTTCAGAACGTTGTAACTTATGTCGCAAACGCATTTTACAAAATCGTCTTTTGATTTTTTTAAAACAGCTTTTTGGAAAGAAGGTTTTGCGCCATGCAAAAGCTTGAGAGTAGAAGCGTTTCTTTTTAACCGATCCATGTGTGAAGGTTACTGATAGATGTAATTCACTTCGTGTGGAAAAATTCCTGTCCGAATCCGGTGGGAGTCGTACGTATCCGGTCTGAAGTCTAGCAATAAATAACCCCTTGCTTCCGATGTTGCGTTTTTATATGCCTGAAACGCATTTTTTGCGTTTTCTTGGAAAGCTTGGCGCATGAAAGTTTGGATTTGAGTGGCGTCACGACAGTTTTTAAATAAAACCACAAAATGTGAATTCAATGATATTTCACGAATGCTTTTATTAAAAAGATTTTGTGTGGTAAATATAACTGAGAAATTATAATGATGGGAATAGACAGTAAAAATTTTGCTTATTACGTCTTTGGGGTAATGGATCAAGTCATCAAGAACTACTAAAGATTGACTTGCATCTTTCAATATTTCCAGACTGGGTAAACCCTGAATAAATTCTATAGAGTCGACGAACTGGTCAAATTTTTTCTGATATGTGTCATAGAAATAAAAAATTTTTTCGATTTTTTCTGTAAAAATTTCATTGCGATGTTCAATAAGGCGAAAAATCCAATGAGTTTTGCCCGACTGACTCGGCCCCGAAATCAAGAAAGAAGCGGGGTTGTCTACCTTCAACGCCATATTTACAACTGAAGAAATCCCCCCCTTGCACGCATTTAAAAAAAAAAAATTTCGCGACGATTGGCGTGGCGCGTGGTTCTTTGCGTTGGTTTTGCAACGTGGTTGTGTGATAAAGATTGCTTAGGTAAAGAAAGAGAGTAAACACAAATTGAAAATAGTAGCAGAGAATTAACTTTTAAAACCTATTTTTTGAGAGTGTTAGCAAAGAACTTTACTGTTTGAAAATGGTAACCAAGAATTCACTGAGAACTGTTTAGGTTTAAAAACCTAGTTTTTGTGATAGCTTGTAGTAACGTATTAAAACTTAAGAGCTAAGAAAGGTTTTAAACTCTATTTCAAAATGGTAGCCGAGAATTCACTAAGAAAAGGTTTAAACTCTATTTCAAAATGGCAGCCAAGAATTCACTAAGAAAAGGTTTAAACTCTATTTCAAAATGGCAGCCAAGAATTCACTAAGAAAAGGTTTAAACTCTATTTCAAAATAGCAGCCAAGAATTCACTAAGAAAAGGTTTAAACTCTATTTCAAAATGGTAGCCAAGAATTCACTTAGAACTGTTAAGGTTTAAAACCTAGTTTTTGTGATAGTTTGTAGTAACGTGTTAAAACTTAACTAAGAGCTAAGAAATTTTTTAACCCTATTGTTTAAAAAATATTAGTTTGTAGTAAATTTGTTTGAAAATGGTGGTTTGTAGTAAAGAGCGTTTATTCGCAAAATATTACTGTGGAACAACTTTTAGTGGATAATAGTGTGACCGTTGCAACCTTAATAATTTGCAGGTAAGTGAATCTGTTATGTTTTTCATGATTGGTATTCTTTCCAAAGCAAAAGACACGTAAGCAATTGCTAGCGCGCAATTTTTCACGCTTGACTGGCTGCACGCTTTAGAGACAAAGAGATTCTAGCCGCACAATCAACGCGTCACAACTCGCAGTGACGTCATACGCTTAGACAAAGTTCTTTGTGATCGAGTATGCGACATTTTGCGGTGACGTCATCGTGACTACTTAAATTCTCTATGGTTAAGCTCGATTCCTAGCTAGATCTGAAATAACTTTCACAACTGAATTTTTTTGAATTGATTTTATTATTATTTTATAAAACACACAGAAAATTTAATAATAGATTCGGAAAAAGTAAATTACTCTTTCCCGACAAACCGGGCAGTTTCGATTCCCTCCCTCTTCATAAAGTCGGGCACAATTTATACATAGGCAACAATGCCCGCAAAATAAGGAGACCATAACGGCCTCCTGCTCCATGCATATTACGCATGGAATGCGAGGGGTTTCCAATCCATCCTCCAATGGGGGTTGCACCCCCACATTCGCGTCAAACCACTGAATTATCTCCTCTTCTACCTCTTCTAGATCGTTGAATGGAAGAATGATGTTGCTGTAGAAATAATGATAGTTCTTAGAAGAAATGGAGGTACGTTCCTTAGTTATTTTACTAATTTATACAATTGCTCGAAATTTACATTTTTTTATGGTTCAACTAACCTTACTTTTCTTTAAAATAGTAAGTGTATTTTTTTATTTATTGTTCAACTAACCTTACTTTTCTTTGAAATAGTAAGTATATTTTTTATTATTCAACTAACATTACTCTACGAAAAAGAAGCTGTTTTCCCTCTAACTTCATGATTAATCGGTGTTCGAATTTTCTTTACACCAAAGCTCTAAAATAGTATTTATGTACTCTAAATTTTGCACCAATCTATGTCATATTTTTACAAATTTTCTAAAGCTGTGTTTACTGTATCGAAATCATTTACCATTGCTCCAACACAGTTCGTCTTAGTGGAAATACTAAGATAAATTGCTAGACTTGATAAATAGTTAAACAAACTCACTTTTCTTGTTCCATGTTGGCGAGTTTCGTTTCTTCAATGTGTTCAAATAAATGTGTGAAAATATAAGTTCGACCCTTTTTAATACTTCTCATCCCCCACTTTTTTTTTCTTTCAACTCTAGGTTGATTTTGTTAGTTTGTTTAACTTGCAAAAAAGTACTGCAAAGCGCGCGAAGTTCCCCCCAGGAACCGCGTGTTCGAACGACCTTGATGTAATACGAGTTTGCCAGTAATTGATCGTGATTTCCCCCCATACGATTTGGTGCAGTATTGATTATTTTTTACTTTATTTTTTATACGAATTGAAAGCGGAGTTTGTGTGTTTGATATTCAGAGCGTGAACGGAAACAATAGAAAATGGCGCGAGATAGTCTGCGATTGATCATAACTTCCCCATACGGTTTGGTATAGTGTTGATTATTTTTTAGTTTATTTTTTTATACGAATCGAGAGCGGGACTTGTGTGTTTGATATTCAGAGCGTGAATGGAAAAAAACAGCAAATGCTGCAAAATAGTCTGCAATGAAACTGTTGAGTTTTTTCTTACTTCCTAGTTTTTTACCGTATAGCATTGAGTGTGTTTACCTACTTGTTACTGTGCAAACAGGTTAGTTGCCTACTTTGTTACACAAACTCTTAGATCTGAAAAGTTGTTTTGCAATAAAACAAAGGTAAAATCTGATTTCATTTTTTATTCCAAATCGATATAAGACATACACATTTCCAACAATTTCACATTTGCAAAAAAAACACATTTTTTTAACAATAACAGTTACAATGCACTGGTTACAAATCAAGGGGAACTGTTTCGATTCCACAATCGAGTACGCGCCGTTTGCAGTAAAAAGAAGAAAGACCCCGTTTATTTTGCTTGCAGGAATATACACTGTGGTTCTTGGTTCGAAACCCCCTGTTTGCTATTGACAGTGTGTCATCTGAAGTTAATATTTGGAAGTAATCGTCGAATGTAAGTTTGTTTTGTTTTGTGTTTACTCCCTTGCATGCCAATTTATCCCCTTCTGGCCCACTACAAATGTAACACTTTGGGGACAAAAGGGCCATTGAGGTGGAACAAAATTCTAACTTAAATTTTCCGGGCATTCGCTTCATAAATGTTTGTCTGGCAACACAGCAAGGTTCTGGGTTCCATTCTCGCCCGGCTACTTTGGTTTCAACGTAATTTTGTTTGTGATTTTCACAAACGGCCACAATTAAATAATTTGGTTTTTGGGTAAAATATTCCCGCCTTTTTTCAGCTTTCACACATTCATCAAGATCAGGTTCAGCTAGAGCACAGTACATTGAGTCGGTATCGCATTCTAAGAGAGATAATTTCTCTTTTTGGCAGAATTTTAAAAGAAAATCGTACAAAAATTGTAGCATGGTCAATTTTGCATTCAAATACACAAACAGACCGATTTGAATTGGTAAGTCGTTAATGACTTTCTTCTTCAAAGATTTAACCTCGTAAACGCTGGGTGAAACAACTTCCAAATTAACAAATCTTGGATTATTGATCTCCTCATTCACTGTGCTGTCATCACAGTAAGTAACTACCCTGTGTTTGTCTTTATTAATTAGGGTAGCCGAATAGAGGGAGTTCCCCGCAAGTTTTGCTGTTAAAGCAGCTATTTGCGAATGTGGGTTCAAATCCCCGAGTCGTCTGGCGTCACATATCCGATTGCCTAAATCCTCAAAACATTTTTGGGGGTGAAATTCGATAAATTCATAAATTTTGGTAATTTTTAGTCCCTTTTCCAAATAAAATTTTCCCATTTCTGAGGTGATTAACACCTCCTTGCCAAAATGACTGCAAATTAAAGCTCTTTTTGGTTTTTTAAGAAAACCGTGTTTTTCAGCTACACCCCTCATATAGTCCCCAATATCCTCGCGTGAGACCATTGTGTTTTTGATAATGAGGGGGTGGTCAGCAAACAGCGGTTTTAACTCAGTTGGCGTATGAATATCAACAATTAGGAGCCCGAAAAGAGTATCGTTTTGAATCCCTTTTAGAATTTGGTCAAAACTTAGCTTTCTTCTAGGTTGGACTGTTTTTAGAGTTTTTACAAATTCAGCAACCTCTGGTCTCTTTTTCATCCTTTTCCATTCACATTCCCACAATGATATTACCTCGTACCCGTCTTCTTCAATTTTTTGTGTGATTTCCAGGGTTTGTTTCTTCAGCTCTTCCACTTTGTCACCACGCCAGTTGAACTCCTTGAGGGTGCCGTCTCGATTTCTATTGGCCCAGCAGCGATCACAGCCATGTACGGAACAACCATGCATTTGAAATATTTGGCTCCCTGACTTCCCATCAACGGGTAGACTCATGGGGGTCACGCGACATTCACCGCCATTGAATTGATGTTGGATGTGGATGTTTCGACGATGTTCTTCCCAGGAAAGCCATTGGTAGCAGGAGAGGCCATATCGGCAGGCAGGTAAGGGTCTAAAATCATCTTCCTCCCGGTACCGGCAAAAATAACCTGTGGGGTTCTTTTGCATGATGGCGTGGAGGTACAATGCATTGCAATCGTAGCCCTTTATAATAGCACATGTATACGGGTTCTCCACCTGATGAGGGCGAATTTTGGTTTGGCCAGCGATTGCTAACCGGCAAAAGACCGCGCTCAAACCGCCGGTTAACTGAGATCTTAACTTTTGGTAGAGGTCGCTATGCCTTTTTGGAAACAAGCAAAAAAAAGTCCCATTGTTAATTTCCCTCTGCATTTTGAGTTTTGCAGCACCGCTCACTGAAAAACTATCTTTAAAGAGATCAATACCATCCTGAAAATAGGGTTGTAAAAGATTTGAAATTGCTTGGACGAAAGGAGCCACATCTAACAAATTATAATAAATAAGGAGATCTTTGAGGGTTGTCCAACCCTCTTTCTCCCAAGTTTCTACAACGAGAGCATATTCCTCGTTGCTAATGTTACTTTGGTGCAGCGAGCTATAAAAAACTTCATGGGGTGGGGGTCTGGGAAAGTTCAGTTTTTCAAAAGAATCCATGAACTCATAAGGAAAAAAAAATTTCCTGTCTTCAGCCCCGTATGCAATGAGAAATTTTCTATAAGAGAACCCTGGGGCTAAAAAATTTCTAATATCCAGAAACCTAAGTTTTGTGGTTTTCAAACAAAGGAAAGAATTTGCTTTTTTGAGCACAAACTTGATTTTACCCATCAAACAACGAACCAGAGCAGGCTTAATAAGAGCCAAATCATAATTAGACGAATTGAAACCCAAAACCGGTAGCTCTTGCAGATATAAGTGAAATTCAGAAGTCAATTTTTCCCTTCTGCAATTTGGATGATTTTCAAGAGCTGCCAAAACATAATCAAATTTCTGTTTCAGTATCTCGTACGAAGCGTCAGCCACCCCTTCAAGGTAATCGATCAATTTTGCAACGAGTTCGTTTTCGTCACCGGAACTGACGTGGCAAACACCCTCTGTGAATCCTGGAACGTTGGAGGCGACACCAAAACTCAACGGCACATGTCTGGCTTCATAGGAAAGTTGTTGGGCGTTTTGTGGTAAGTTTTGTTTGTTAAATAGACTTTCAAAATCAAAGCAGGCATAATAGGGGAAGTGACGGTCATTTGGGGGAACATTAACACCAATCATTGCTAATTTATCAAAAATTGTTTCTTTTGCTTTAAATATACCCCCGGGATAAGTTTGCCGGGTGATGACTTTACATGTTTTACAATGGCGTAAGAAATGAACTCGCCCATAATGCAACTTATCACATGACATGCAGCGGTACACAGCACAATATTTTTCAAAGTCAGTAATCAAACTAAGATGATTCTGGTATTTATTCAAAGCCATTGTTTCCTGATAAAGACCTCGGCTCCTGTAAACGAGTCGAGCTGATTCTTCATCAAGTTGATATATGGAAACATTGACCTTGAACAAATCCTCGATTGGAATCAAATCCTCAATAGCAATACCATTAAAATTATGTACATCAAAACTCATAGCATACTGCGCAAACAACTCTCTAGCCTTTGTTTCACAACGTCTAACGTTAAATCCTTTAAAAACTGCTAAACAACGGAAAAAACATTGATTATCATTGCCTGAAACATTGATGAGGCCGCGATTATATTTTACAAAATTCGGGAGTGGTAACGGCGCCCCTAGCGGGGCTTGTTTGAGGTGATTAACAAAAAACAGTAAATTCGTGATTTGATACAGCCGCCATTTTGTATCAGGTCTGGAAACAGAATCCAAAAAATCTTCATCAGCAATTTGTGCTAAAAATTCATTTAATTCAGCTTCATTAGAAATCAGTACTGCAGCGTCAAGCATTAACGAATTATTTGAAGCATGGTAATAACGAAATTCACCTGTTTCAATATTTTTTAACACAAACCCAAAACCATAGTTAATTTTAAAACGATTTTCTTGTTTTTTCATGATAGTTTTTGCTATACGACCAATTAAATTACAAACATCATCACTATAGTAAAAATTAAAAAGATTTTGAACGGGTCCTCTACGTGAGAATGTACGAATGGAGTCCCAGTTTGAACGGATAAATCTTTCTAAATCTGGATCTAGTTCCTGAATAATTTCGTTTTCTTCTACTTCCCGCCATTTCCTTTTGGTTTCAGCTTTCCGTGGTGGTTCAGGAAGCAATCCAGGTTTTGGTGTCAGCGATGGCGGTGAGGGAAGGTTCGAGAGTTTGGTGGGCCGCTTGATTTTCAAACTTTTGCGACGTCGAGGGGCTGGTAATAATGGCGGACAAGTTAACACTGACGTTGGAGCACCGCTCGGAATTGGCAGGGGTTGAACTGCTGGAGGAAGTTGCTCCGCAACATTCGTTTGAAGATTAGAAGACCCTACTTCATTTGGTTGAGATTTCGGTGGTAACTTTGTTGGGGACTGAGCTTTTGGATACTGCACCGGTACAGCTTGTTCTTCATTTACAATTCGAGCTTTTTTCATAACCGGTTCACAGACATGACTTTTTTTCTCCTGGGGGGTCTTGAATTGGATGTGACACCGATGGCAAACACAGCAGGTGCGTTTATGTCTCTCAAGATCTGGCTTTCTTTTAAATTTTTTTTCGCATTTTTCACATTCAAATCGCAATATCCATTCATGCACTTCTCGCTTGTGACGCAATAAATGATCTTTTCGAATAAACGGTTTTGCACAGTATTCGCATGAATACATTTTGGTAGAATGAAAATATAGTTTCATGACCGCCTTTTATAAGCAACGGTATTGCACCATGCTCGCTCCATATTCGAAAAAAAAAAGTAACCCTGACATCATCGGATTAAACAAGTTGTATTGCGCCATGCTCGCTCCATATTCGAAAAAAAAAAAGTAACCCTGACATCATCGGATTAAACAAGTTGTATTGCGCCATGCTCGCTCCATATTCGAAAAAATTAACAAAAAGGTAGTGATTCACAGCTAAACCTTAGATATCCGCTGTCACGATTTCGCCACGGCAGCGGAAATTCAACTGCAGCACGACAGGAAACGTTTCAAGTTACACAGAGCTTAAACGTACAAAATAGACTTCATAGCATTTAGATAATCTTTTTAGAAACCACCGGGCTATTCACTTTTAACCAGCTACTTTGAAGCAAGCCACCTGCGGTGGCTTGACAAACCACCTGCGGTGGTTCGGTACTCAAGCAAGACACTAAGAGTCTTTAGACTTGAAGCCAGGCACCTGCGGTGGTTTGGTACTCAGATCAACGCTAAGTTTCCATTCTTACAACAAACTTAGAGTTAAGACTAGATCTTGGGTTACTTTTAACCGGCTACTTTGAAGCCAGGCACCTGCGGTGGCTTGACAAACCACCTGCGGTGGTTCGGTGCTCAAGCAAGACACTAAGAGTCTTTAGACTTGAAGCCAGGCACCTGCGGTGGTTTGGTACTCAGATCAACGCTAAGTTTCCATTCTTACAACAAACTTAGAGTTAAGACTAGATCTTGGGTTACTTTTAACCGGCTACTTTGAAGCCAGGCACCTGCGGTGGCTTGACAAACCACCTGCGGTGGTTCGGTACTCAAGCAAGACACTAAGAGTCTTTAGATTTGAAGCCAGGCAAACCACCTGCGGTGGTTCGATACTCAGGCAGGACCAACTTTCAAACAACTAGCTAGGGTTAGAGCTAAGACTACCCCCCGCATTAACATATTTTGAGAAATTTGGACAACCCCGCATTTAGGTAAACCCCGCATTTACGTAAACCCCGCAACCCCGCACTGGTAACCCCGCATTTACATAAACCCCGCAACCCCGCACTGGTAACCCCGCATTTACATAAACCCCGCAACCCCGCACTGGTAACCCCGCACCCGCCCCCGCAAACGTACACGTTTTCGACCATTTTAAACTACTCACTAGTCCGTTAGCAAACTTCATACCTCCGTTAAAGTTAATTCGTTATTTTCAGTTGAAATTAACGGAAGTTAATGAAGTCCGTTAATCCGTTAACATTTTGAGTATAATTTACGTATCTTTTCATTCACTCACTTTTAGAACACGCGTAATGACACTGTTTAGCTGACTGTAAGGAAATATTTATTGCTATGGTGGTCTTTTGTGTTTTGGAATTTACATTTTACAGTCTAATCTAATTTCAAGATAATGATAGGGTCATATGCAGCAACGAAGCTGCAATCGGAAAATCTTTGGAAATTGCAAACAGCGCTAATTAATTGACCTGTGAGGCTGCAGCTTATTATTTGCCACAAAAAGCAATAGATGTACTCGTTAAGTGTTTGCATGGGCGTCGAGAGCCAAACGTGGGCCCGGGTTCAGCTCAAATGTAGGGCATCTCCGGCTTTGTGAACTCCGAAAAAGAAGAGGAAAAAGCCACAATTTTCTCCGGATTAAATGTAAATTCAAAAGCAAAAAAATGTCTTCTAGGCAAAATACCACAATTTTCTCCAGATTTTGATGTGATTTCCAAAAAAAGGTCTTCGATGTTCAACAAACTGATTTGTCAGTGTCATTTCCATGGTCCCCCTAAACTCCATGGGCCCCGGGGCCATTTTCCCCCCTCTCGGTGGCCCTGCCTAAAGGCTACCAGCGCGGAAGTCCAGGGAGAGCCATTTTTTCGCATTGCTTGTTTTTAAGTAGTCGCCGTTCTGGTGGCTCTCCCTGGGCTTCCGCGCTGGTAGCCTTTAGGCCAGATGGTACGTAAACGATTAAACATTATGAAAACTGTTAAATAGAGACGGTTTCTTACTCAGTGCCAAGACGCTGTAACTCTAAGTCTCTATGCTTTCATGCAACAACAGTATCTAAAATTAACTATTTAAGCTATGGCTTGCAAAATCATTTCTAGACAGCGTCTAGATCCAATCTAACCCAAAGCTTAATCTTGACGCTTAAAAAAGCAGCTAAAAATAGTGAATGATTATTCGTCATTCATTCTCGTTTTAGTCCAATCACTAGCCCGACAAAGTCCAACCTCAAACCTCCACGTGGTGTCGGGTGGAAACAGTGGAAATACTGGCTAACTGATGCAATGGCAACCGGCTGATGAAGATGGGCGAGGCTAAGAAGTGCAGGAATTAGCAACCAGGCAATAGCGCAAGCGAAGGCCTGACACTGTGACGTCCTCCCTTCTAATTTTCCGACCCCTGATTCAAAGGCCAACAGGAGGTTGGGGGCTAATATGGAAACTGGTAGTGATAGGCCAATATTGTGGCGGACTGTCAATGCGAGTATAGGGTACAGCGGATAAAACGCGTTGCCGTGTCGCGGCCACAGGATAGAAAGGATGCTGGTCCTTGTCTAGCCAACATAGGACTTCGTGTCCATTAGCTTGTGAAAATCCCCGTGCACCTGTAGTTCCAGATGGCACCTGGGTAGGGGTCTGCAGCTGTATTGGGGGGGCTCCGCCGAGGCCAGTGCTCCAAAGATAAGTCTGTCGTTTGCAGTGTTGGTGTGTCGTTATCGGTAGAAATGGCAGTCCGTAGCCGTCTGTCTGTCTGAACAATCTGGTCTTTGGGACTTTTCCCAGTTCAAAGAAAACCAGCATCATGAAAATGTCGATACATAGAACGAAGAAAGTAACACGGATTACATCCCTAAATTCAGAAGAAGTGGCACTGTCACAACCAAGGATCAATGAGTTCTTGAGTGACAATGCCAACAAAGATAAAACTCGGTCATCTGCGCCTTCTAGACCAGACGCCGAAAAAACATCAAACATGAGCCCTCAAGTTGAGAAGGTTCCTTTGCTAAAGGAATCGGATTCAACAGCAACAGAGGGTACAGCAAAAGGGGTTTGGTCGGTTGTGAAACCGAACACCTCCTCAACTCCCCCTGTGGAGCCTCAGAATCCAAGTAACTCCTCGGATGTTGCTTGCAGGTCTGAGGTGAAACGGGGAAAAAATTATGAAAAAAAACGAAAAAGAAGAGAAAAGAAGCGAATGATGGTGGGTCTGGCTGGCATGACACTTGCTGACCATGACCTCGATTCGTCTGCTCATTCCTCCGGTCAAACTAAACGAGGCAGGGAATCTTCGGACTCTTTGTCCTCTTCAACAAACCTCCCGCAGAAGCGTGGGCGGCATGATGTCGCTCACGGTAAGCAAGGAGGCAAAGCTAAAGAAATGACTGCTGGCACAAGCACTCCAACTAGCTATGCTGGGGCGGTGAAGGCCAGCAATCAAAAACTAACAATTACACGAAAAGAGTCTGAAGGAGACGGTGGTATGAACAACATGGATCTTCGTGAAGTTCAAAGCGCAATCACCAAAATGATTCTTCGTGCCGATCCGGGTTTTCTTGTCCGTATCGAACGCACTTTTATCTTTGAAGGTAAAGTGCTGATGCTATGCAAGGATGAGAAGACCTTGGAGTGGGCAAAACATGTTGTAGAGGCCATTGTACCGTCCTTGGTAGCTCACCACGGTTACGATGCAAAAGGCCCAAAAGACTTGCCTCCAGCGAAAACCTTCGGAATCTGGCTGCCAGAGAATGAAGGCTTAAGCATTTCAGATACCCTTACGCTGGTTTCCCGATGTAATGCGAAAATCTGTCGTAGGGATCTGGAAGCAAAGCATGAAGCGAAGGGAAACGGAGGGGTGCTACATGTAGTATCCGTCCGGGAACCTTCGCTAACCACGCTGAAGGAACTGCACTTCAACCATATGCTGGTTATCGTCGGGTGCAGTTCCAGAAGAAGAAAAGTGCCAAGCAGTTTCAGAACCCGGAGACGTCATCACGATCGCCAAAGGACGATGAAACTCGCGAGGCAGTTATGGATACAGCTGAGCCTGGCACTTCGGCAGATACAGAGAAGCCGGCGACCTCTAGTGCATAGAGGTCAGAGCTTTTCTCTGCAGTAAGGAAGTAGCCATATCAGCTGTTCTAATAATAAAGCGCTCTGCTTGAGTACATCTATCAAATAGATAAGAATGGCTCAGGATTACAGCGGACAACTCGATAAATCAAATAAAGCCATTACGGCACATAAGTTATGCTCTCGTAATTTAGAGTGTTGGCAAATTAACCTACACAGATGTAAAGCAGCAAGCTACAACATGTGTGAAGTAATGAAAAATGTACGTTCCGGGTTAGTGTTAGCTCAAGAACCATGGACGTATGCCACCAAAATCAGGAGCAAGCTACGGGGATGGAACCTCTTTCAAGGTATTGAAAAGGGTAATCGCCCTCGGGCATGCATTTACGCTACTCCTGATCTCAGCTGTTCTCTAATTCCAATGTTCTCGGACGAGGATATTGTGGCGGTTAGAGTTAACAATGTGTGCCGAAAGGGAGATAGTTTTGTTTTCGTATCTGCATACATGGCAGCCGAACAACCAGCTCCACCCACTTTGTTGAGGGATCTGTTAATATTCACTGAAAATGAACAAATTCCTACTATAGTAGGAACAGACGCAAATGCACACCACACTATTTGGGGATCCTCAGATATAAACCCTCGAGGAGAGGATCTGCTGGCTTTTTGTGTTAGTGCAGACCTGAATTTCTGTAATGTAGGTAATAGACCAACTTACAGAAACAAAATACGTGAAGAGGTTCTGGACTTAACCTTGGTGAACCGGTGCGCATGGGACCGAGTAGTTGGTTGGCATGTTAGCAACGTGCCATCATTCTCGGATCACATGTATATTAGGTTCCAGGTCAAAAGCAGAATCCAAAAACAAGCCAAAAATGTTCCGAAATGTTCGTCGTACGTGCTGGAATAAGTATGTAAACGAACTAGAAAAAAAATTAAATGAACGAATATCACCACCAGTACCAGTGCCTTCATCAATAGAAGACATTGACGTGCTGGTAAACAAGGTTCATTCAGTGATAACTAAATCATATGAAGCTGCTTGCCCGATGCGTAAGTCACTTCGTAAGAAAGATAACATCTGGTGGAACTCTGAGCTAGCAAGTCTTCGAAAAGAAGCTCGCCGAGCTTGGAAAAAAGCCATTAAAACAAAACAGGAAAATGATTGGGTGGCTCAAAAGCTTGCCCTATCTAATTTTAAAAAAGCAGTCAGAAGAGCGAAACGCGATTCATGGCGCAGCTTTGTGGAGAGTACGAGTAGTCTAACAGCAACAGCTCGGTTGGTTAAGATTATTCGAAACAATGAAACGGTGCGTGTTAGCAACGTAATTAAACACGACGGAGAATTCACAAAGTCTCCTCAAGAAACAATGAACTATCTGCTAGATATCTTGTCACCGGGTAGCCAGCAGACAGAAAATCATACAACCAGGTCTGATTTAGTGGATAACCCATTCGTGAGACCTGAAGATACTGAAATGATTGCAAGCATATGCTCACTCGAGCGTATGGAAGCAGCTATCAACGAATTCCAACCATTCAAAGCCCCAGGGCCAGACGGGCTCTATCCTGTTCTGTTACAGAAAGGTTGGAACCAACTAAAAGAATATTACCACGTCATTTTTCAAGCATGCCTGAGACACAGTTATGTGCCAATGGCATGGAAAGAAGGCACAGGTATATTTCTCCCCAAACCCGGAAAGGAAAGCTATTTCGAAGCTAAATCTTTCCGTATGATCACCTTAACTTCTTTCCAACTGAAATGGCTGGAAAGACTAATTCTGTATCATATTAATGATGACAAAAACGTGCAGGCAAAGCTTTCTGCATCGCAGTATGGATTTCGTGCAGGTGTTTCTACGGAAACTGCTTTGCATGAATTTGTGCGCCGTGTAGAGCAATGCCTTGTTAGAAAAAAGCCGGCTTTGGGTATTTTCCTGGATATTGTCGGCGCCTTCGACAATGTCACCTTCCGTGGCTTTGCCACGGCTCTGCGAGGGCTGGGCATGTCCGAGATTCTCACCTCATGGATAGAGAATTTGCTAAGACATCGCACAGTCCAAGTAGAACTATATGGAGACAAAGTTAAAAGGGAAGTCATGAAGGGGAACCCACAAGGTGGTATCCTTTCGCCTTTTCTGTAGAACTGTGTTTTAAACAACCTATTGCTAGAGTTACGTAGCAGGGGCTTTTATGTCCAAGCCTATGCCGATTATCTAGCAATATTGGTCACTGGTGCTGATATGCTTTGGATCAGAGGTATGGCCCAGAAAGCAATAAATATTGCTGCAAACTGGGCTTTGGAACAATAGCTACAGTTCAGCAGCAAGAAAACCGAAATTGTACTGTTCACTCACAAACGGAATCCAGATTTGGGTTCCTTGACAATGAACGGTTCAAAGCTCGAACTTTCCAAGGAAGCAAAGCTGTTAGGTGTTACTCTGGATAGCAAGCTAACTTGGAAACCACATATAACCCGAATTACCCGCAGAGCAACTACGGCATTAATGCAATGTAGACAAATTGTGGGTAAAACCTGGGGAATAAAACCATCTATTATGAAATGGATATACACAGCTGTGATACGTCCAATCATGTCGTACGCTTGTGTGTCCTGGGCTGGCGGTCTCAACAAAAAGTACCTAGTGAGGAAACTCACAAAGGTACAGAGACTTGCTTGCTTAATGATTTCATCAGCTTTTCCTGGCACCCCTACTGGTGCTCTGGAAATACTGCTCAACATTACTCCCATCGAGGAATTCTTGTTGGCCGAAGCAGTGCGAGGGTCATACAGAATCTCTGTGAGTGGACACTGGCATGCCAAGCCCGTTGGCTCCTTTGGGAAAACGAAAAGTCATGTTGATATTTGCAATGAGGCTAGAAGATTTTTACCTCTGCTGCAAATGCCAGCTGACCGAATAAAGAAAACAAAGGTATTCGAGAGAAACTTCGAATGTCAAATCATGGATAAACAGAATGCTATCAGATCTGAAAGCATTCTAAATCACAACACTATCAGGGTTTACACTGATGGCTCGAAACTAGATGGGAGAGTGGGGGCGGATTTTTACGCAGAATACCCAAACAACTCCCCAAAACAAGCATTTTTCCACCTTGGAATACACAGCACCGTGTTCCAGGCAGAAGTCTTAGCTATTTCAGAAGTGGCAAAGAACCTGCATTTGGAAAAAATGCACAATCAAAATATTGTTGTGCTGGTTGATAGTCAGGCGGCTATCAAAGCACTCATAAAGAGCACTGTAACATCAATTACAGTGCTCAACTGCATCAGAAGCCAAAATCAGTTAGGCAAACAAAACCACGTCAGTATTGCCTGGATTCCTGGACATGCAGGGGTACATGGTAACGAAGTGGCAGACTATGTAGCCAAATCAGGATCTAAATCAATAATGTATGGTCCTGAACCTTTTATTACAGTTCCGTATGCCAATTGTGTTAGCACGGTTACGGACTGGTCCACAGTTAGATGGAAATCTATGTGGAATAAACGGAAAGACTGCTTGAGGATGAAGGAGACTGTAGATTGGACGTCTTCACGACTAACAATACGTCTCCTTAACCTTAAGAGGCCTCAATTGAATAGAGTAGTGCAAGTTTTGACTGGGCATTGCAATCTACAGCGGCACAAGAAAACTACAGGTCGTGCTGAGTCTTCCCTGTGTCCAAAATGTAGCCTAGAGGATGAAACACCAAATCATCATGTAGGCAATTGTAAAGTTTACCAAGATATTCGTGTTAAATATTTTGGAACTACCAAAACCACTGTTCACAATGTGGTAACGAAATGTTACATTAACAAACTGGCCACGTACTTAAAGGAAGCTGGAAGGCTTTCTGAGTTCGACCAGTAACCAAACAAAATACAGCAACTTAGCAGCTATAATTGCAATGGGCCCAAATGAGGCCTACGCAATGTGTAGGTGGACTTTACCTAATGGTAGCAGATTCACTTGCACCGCTGCCCTTTAATAATAATAATAGTCCAATCACTAACCACTGTACAGTAGGCCTACGTAGATTTAACGTTTTGAAACCATCTGTGATCCGTGGATGCAAACACTTTCAAGTTTTTGGATGACATTAACACTTAGCTCAAAATAAACACTGTTTTTATGGCAACATTTTAGTACCAGTACCTACATTCCGTTTTTTCAATGGTCTATGGTTTGATTATATCGATTCCGCCGATTACGATCACAAATACGCACGCATGTAATCGATTTTCCATTGCGATTGTTTCATCTTCAATCAACGATTACATGGCTTCGCCACAATTTAAAAATAATTTTTTGTAACAGCACTTACGAAGTCGGAATCTATCCTGCATTTCTGCAGCAAACTACTCTGCAATTCTGTTTTGCATTATCATAATGATTGTTATTAGGCTGTTATTAATAATTGCAATCATGCATGTCTTGCACTTGCAGTCAGTTCTGCAGTTGGTCAATGGTACCACTCCCATAATACAGTTTATACTCTTATATCATCATTCACGCTTTTGTTTGGTACTGGAAGCCTAGCCTATAGTAGTAGCCAGCCAAGGCTCGATTATTTGCAATTCGTAGATTACGATCATTTGCAATTCGTAGATTACGATCATTTGCAATTCGTAGATTACGATTTCTGATTACGGTTATTTGAAAATTGCGTAATCGATTACAAATTAGTGATTGTAAATTACGATAATAATCGAGATCATTTCTGCTATAAGTTAGGCTGACTAACTATCCTTGTCCACTTTCCTTGCTAACGCTGCCATGCCAATCACTTTCATCGTACCAACAATGACAGATTATTCATGGGTGCATCATGGGCCTATCGCAGTATCGCAGTTCAACTCATCTAAGATCTAACACACTTTATACTTACCTGATTAAAATTTTACTCGCAGCATTTCTCATCGCGCCTCCTCATTTGATCCCGCGCTTGCTTTTTTTTTTTTTTATCTTGCAGCTCTTTCGCTTTTTCTTGTATAAAACTCGCGCTAATTACGCAACAAGTGTTACCAGCGCAAACTGGTTTGTACCGGTAGGATGAATGAATGGTGCAAGAAATTAACGATGAAAACCTTATGTTAACGCAACTTAACGTAAGTTAATGAACCATTGTCGTTAAGTTAACGGGCATTTTAACGGAAGTTAATTTAGTCCGTTAACATGAAAAAACTTTTTAACGGATTAACGAGTTGATGAAAAAGTTAGCTTCGTTATTAACGGATTAACGATTAACGGACTTATGCCCACCTATGGGGTTAGGTCTTTACTCTCTGAATTGGTCGATAGTAAGAAGTTTAGTGGAGCGATTTTGCTCAGTGAGAGTTGGTTTGTGTTTCAATCTTAAATAGAAGTTTTAATTTAAGATTGGTGTGCTGCTTTCTGAGATTCAAGAAGCTAAAGAAACTGTCAACTGCCATTTTGGATTCGTTAATTAACATCTCAGTCGTTCTTTAGTTTCAGTTGACGTGGACGATTCTAGAGATTAAAGGTTGTACTCTAGCCAAGTATCAACGATCGCGACAGTCGTGTACGTTTTTGTAGTTTGGATTTAAGCTTCGCGTTTTTGTAATCTGGATTAAGAAAGTTCAATCTCTGTAGTTTTTTTACGTGCAGTTTCCGCAGTAGTGACAGTTGCACAATTTCGTTATGACCAATCACTCGTTCCTAAGCAAGTTCAAGAACGACAGAGAAAGCATTTTGATGGGCTGTAGTTTTATTATCTTGCTTTGCATCAGTTTCAACATTTTGCTGCTTTTGCGCATGATTTATATATTGTAAGTTAAATGACTTTCTGCATGATGGGTGAAAGTTTGCCTCTTTTGCAAAAAGATCCTCACCATACACTTTGCGATACAAACGGTATAATCCTACTTCCAGTGCTCGAGGCTCAATTTGCTTCCACGTAGGTACCTTAAAACTTCCACTTATGTTTTTGTACACTGGAAACCTGCTGCATCGTTCCGTTTCGCCAGAAACTTTCACTTCCAATTTATCGCAAAACACGCATTCTGGTGGAAACATTTGCGTGCTCAATTTTGGAAGCTTACGAGGAGATCGCGATGTTGAAGCTTCTTCATCAACCTCCAGATTATGTTTTAATCTATCTAAGTTTTTGGTAAAAGTTTGGTAACAACTTTTGTGGTAGCAGGCGCGTAGCGAGAAATTCGCAATGGGGGGCTAGTTTGGGGGTCTGGGGGCAGAGCCTTCAGCTGCCGTAGGCCAAAAGGGGTTTGGGGGCCCAGCCCCCAGCCGCCAGAGGCAGGGGGTGTGGGGGCAAAGCCCGCAGCGGCCGGAGGCACGGGGGTCTGTGGGCGGAGCTCCCAGTGCTCAAAAATTTTGCAAAAATAACTTAATTTTTGGGCTGTTTTAATAAAAAATAATGCTTTTAAAACGTGGCATAGAAATTGGCAGCACAACATGATTCATCTAGTTGCATTAATGGGCTATGTGGGAGGTGGCTAATGATAACATTGTAGTTCTCTTGTTTACTTGTTTGTATAGATCATAAAATCCTAGTGTTCAATAAAACTCACATGGAGTAATCTATATCGTCTATATCTTTTAAAGAAAAATATTGGGGGGGCGAGGGCAAATGGAAAGATATTTTAAAGAAGTGATTGGTAATTAACTAACACTAAATAGCCCCCCCCCTACTTATTCCTGAGTTTATGATATATTTGTTGATAAAGCCTATGTTTGACGTTTTTACACTAGCGATAAAATTTGATCGTTTATTTTTGGGCATTTTTCAAAGTTTTCATTAATTTGTGACTTTAATTTTTGACAAATTAGCCCCCCCCCCCCGAATATATGTTGCAAAGATGCTTTAAATTACTTTTTGGTCCATTCCAGCGCAAAAAAACAGTCTCAGAAGAGTTAAAAGCGTGATATTTTTCTTAGTCTGCATTTTGGTTGACAGGCCAATGGGGGTGGCTACAGCCCCCCCTTCCCCGCTACCCCCTGGCTACGCTCCTGTGTGGTAGCCATTGAGTTCCAAATCAATACCGCCCAAACTTTCTGGAATGCAGCTATAAGCCTTTGCCATGCGAAAAGGTGAATCAAGGGATTCTTTGAGCCGTCTATCTTTAATGTTTTGTAACCAAATTGAGTTTTTCCGTGGCAGAGCTTTTAATTTTACTAAACGGAATAAAGTTATCCTGCTGAAGACAAATAGAATTGCAAGATGCAAAAACAATCCAAATCTATTTGTTCCTTACTCTTACACATCGAAAATTTTCGCTTCTTGGGCATAGTCGATTAGCAAAGGTGGGCAAAGTGCAATTAAAAGCGCAAAGCGCAACTTCCGCAACCTCCTCAAGTCCGGATGTTGCGCTGCGGTTTAAATTTTTGTTTTGAAACATTGCAGAAGTTGCTTAGCGGACTAAAGTCTATAAAATTTGCTGCGCTTTAATTGCGCTGCGCTTTTAAAATTTTTTTCGGTTAATAGCGCAATTCTATGCATTTAACTTAATTTTGTTCCATTTCAATCGTAATATTGATAAATGTTGGCCTTCTTTAGCAAATTATTTACTTTTTTTCTGTCTAAAATCGCAAAAAATGCGATATTTGCATTGTGCTGTAAAATTTTAGTTGCGGAAGTTAAATCGCTCTTTAACTTGGTTCGAAAATGCCGTTCTGCAAATGTGGAATTGCATTGTGCTTCAACTGAATCAAAAGTTCATTGCGGAAGTTGCGCTGCGCTTGAGAAATTAAAAAAATTAAATTGCTCATTAGGGTGGTCCAAAAAAACTTTTTTCCGATATGTTTTTCTCCAAGGGGCTTAAATGGTGTGTTTTGGTGCAAAAATAATCCATGTAAATTTTTTTTGACTTTAATTAACATTTAGGGGTCGCGCACCCCCCCGCATTCTAAGCGTGCCCCCCTAAATCACAAAATTGCTATATCTCATTAACCACTTGAGATAGAAACTTCAAATAAAAACCAAAAGATGCAGAAGATATGATTTCCCATAAGTGTTTAATACATTTTATTCAGCTACCTGATCAAATTTTCAAGAAAAATAAAAAAAACTGTTTTTGCATCTTTATAGGGTGTACTCACATCCAAGTTTTGTTCATTGTGTTCAAAAAACGCACTAAATATGATAGTCTAACTTTACAATAGATGTTGTGACTCAATGCTGCACATCAGAAAAAAATAAATGCACTTCAAAAATTACGAAATGGATACAAAATGTACAAATATGCAAATGCAATTGCAATTATAGGCAAAATTAAAAACAAGTTTTTAAACACACGTGATGGATTGAATGGACTCAGTCATGTCAAATATCTTTTGGTGGGTTGGGGAACAGCTTGACGATGAGCTGCAACTACTTGGAGCAAGTATTGTAGTTGTTCTTCGTCTCGAGTAAGACTGCCACTGTGTGCCTGAATGAGAGCAACACCTCTTTCTGCTGTATCGTTTACTACTCTCAACTCATGCACAGTTAATTTCATCTCTGTATAATTTTTGTCTGTCAGCCAGGTTGATGGAGGTTGAGACAGGAATGATTTTGCTTTTTTTTGTCCATTTGCTTCAATCAGATCAAAAAAGCACATTGACCGCCTCGTAACGTAATTTTCTAATCCCAGTGTGCAATCAAAATCTTTCCCATTCAACCTAGCCAAGTTTGTGATTGTAGAATTTCTTTGCAAATTTTTAGCCATTGACTCTTTAGTTTTATTGGAAACTCGGTCATCAAAGAAAGCTGAAGCAACTAATCGCTCCGAAAAATACCACAAATGACCAAGCATTGATTTGATTCCTGCAGCTCTTATAACATCGTGAGGATAGTGATTCATTTCCCTAAGGAATGTTAAGTCATTATAAGCTGCCAAATGTACCAATGGCGCCTGAAACCAAAACTTGCCATAAACTACTGCTACAAAGAGAGCGACAGAAGTAAGTCCTTCAAGTAATTCAGGGGAAGCGTAAACTGGCGTCTAAAAAGCACAATTTTTATTGCATATATTGCTTTCGACATCCACCGAGCGTTGCTGACCCCACCTGGGGCTCTAAATTCTTTAAAGACATAGCTTTCTTTATTGCCTCCGACAAAAATCGTGCAAAGTTCCAAAAACTCTCGGTAATCATCACGTGGAAAAGTTGTATCAAATAATTCGGTATAAGTTTCTTTTGCTTCTTCCCGCAAATGACGAATTCCCTGAAAATCCGCTTCGTCCGGTAGATCAAAATTTTCTTTGTTAATCACATCCCATTGACTTTGAAACCGTTTGAATACTTCAACACATGGTCCAGTTGTATCTCCCATTACTGCTTTGAAAACAGATGAAAGTACTATCTCCATAATGTGATGACGGCAAGCTACCCAAACTAATTCTCTACCAAGAGCTTTTTCAATTAAAGTACATGCACCTGTGTTAATGCCTGTGTTAGATGCAGTAGTGTCAAATACTAATCCTCTTACTTGTTCTGCTATATTCCACTTGTATAAGAGCTCAATACACACATTAGCATGATCTTTCCCAGTACCAGAAGGAATATGAGGAGCCCCTAACAGTATTTCATTATTTTTCCAAGATACCACTACAGCAACTCTGTTTTCTCGATCCGCATGCACTCGAGTTAGGCCGGGTAACATTTTCCCATCCCAATGCAAAAAAAGAGGAGCAGAAGGGACAAAGTCATTTCTTTTTTGCAGTGCATAGTTTTGTCGGTTGCTTTTTCTTGCTCTTCTTACAGTGCTGCGTGAGAGAGCTACCTCTTCCAGTTCGTTACCTAAGTGTTTGGTAACAGCAGCAATAACCATTGTTGCTTTTCGATCACTTACATTGACTCGGTCCAGTACTGTGGCGACTTCGGATGTTACGATTTGCTTTGAATTTATCTTTTTTTCTGGAGCTTTTTTTTTGATGGACAAGGAGCTTCACTGCTGCATTCTTCAGATGACAAATCATCTTGCGAATCACTACTGCAATAATCTTCAAACTCAGCTGTTTGAACACAATTTGTTCTATCTTTCTCTCGATTTTCTTGTTTCTTTTTCATTTCATTTCGCTTTCTTTTCCGGTCCTCAAAAGCGGCCAGAGACATGTCACGGCCAGCCATAGAACAGCTAGTAGGATCATTTCTTTGCATCAGCAAAAACTCCCTGTCATCCTTATTGCTCATTAATGAGAGAGCATTTTGTGCAGCTACGTCAAACAGTTCACCCAGTTTGTCAACAAAAAGCTCTTCCTTTTTCTTATAACTCGTTTGCGTTTTGTAGCGACTCTTTTGTAACTTTTGATAAGAGTTGAAAAATGTTATTAACTTGCCTTGGCAAGAATCTTTTTGTTGTGTTGGAATTTTTGCCTTACCCCAAAAGCTGAGAACTTTTTGTACAGTGTCTTTAGCACTATCCTTGATCGTAAATCTCTTGTGTTTGTGAAGAAAAAAAAAGTACTTTAAAACAGCTTCATTTGTGGGCAATCCTGATCCAAGAATATTTTCAGACGTGGGGCTTATAAGCCAAAGGTTTGTTTTGCTGCGAGTACGTAAGTTAGTCATAGTGCATAAATTTTAGCCGCTAAAATTAAATTCACAGTTGTTTCATATTTTATTATATTTATTTTTAAATTATATCGAAACTAAAATATCCAACTGGCCCTTGCAACTGTGATTTCACGTTTTCTGTCTTCGCAGTCCTTAGCAGACAGTCACAAACTTTAGAAACCAACAATAAAGAGATCAAAACAACATTTGTCATTCGTTTTTCACTCAGCTTCAACTTCATGCGATATCACGTTGATGCTTCACCTGTAAGTTTGTGAACATGTGCTGCAGCCAGTAATTATATCAAGCGGTAAAATGATAAGAATGTTGAGATAACGAAGAAAAGTCAATTAGTGCCAATCGTCGTGTATAATACTTCAAACCCAAGTAGTTACATAGATTGTATTAATAGCAAACGTAAACATTTTAATTGACAAATGGCAGATAAGTTCAGTAATTATTATCAATCAAGAGCTATCTTAGACAAATTTTCAACGGTAAAAAATTAGCACATTCACTTACACATATCACAATACTCTTAACATTCACTTAAAATTTTGAACAAAAACAGTTTTTTTTAATTATCTTGAAAATTTGATCAGGTAGCTGAATAAAATGTATTAAACACTTGTGGGAAATCATATCTTCTGCATCTTTTGGTTTTTATTTGAAGTTTCTATCTCAAGTGGTTAATGAGATATAGCAATTTTGTGATTTAGGGGGGCACGCTTAGAATGCGGGGGGGGGGGGGGGGGGGTGCGCGACCCCTAAATGTTAATTAAAGCCAAAAAAAATTTACATGGATTATTTTTGCACCAAAACACACCATTTAAGCCCCTTGGAGAAAAACATATCGGAAAAAAGTTTTTTTTGGACCACCCTATTGCTCATTTTGCGCTGTTCCTTTACTTGTTGAAAAGATCGTTGCGCTTTGTGGCGCTGCACTTTTAATATACTGTTATTTGTGCCAACCTCTGTCGATTAGTTAGTAACTCATTACCAGCATACATAACTACAATAGACTCTTAAAATAGTTGCCATATCGGTAGCGTACTACTACTACTGACATTGCAATACATAACAGAGCTTTCCTTTGGGCTGCCTATAAAGTTTCTGTTTTGTTCAGATCGATGCTTGATGACTATTGACTATAAAATACGAAAGCACACAATGTTGATTAATACATAATAAAAGTGTCTTAAAAAAGCCTAACATAACTATTTCTTTGGCAAAGTTGCTGATTTTATTGCTTATTTGGTATGCAAAAGCAACCTCTCTGCCGAAGTTCTATAACCGTAGTTCTGTTTCTCATACTACACACTGCAAAATTTACCAAAAAGTTTGCGCTTCATAATACATGGCGAAAATATCGTCACCATTTTCATTCCGTGGACATTAGATTATCATCCTGTATTGATGACGTCATCCACTTTTTATAATAACGTCATCATTTCACTTGTGTAATGTTTATACACTAATCTTATTAGCGCTACTTTATACATCTCTAAGTAGCAAGAAACAAACGATTTATTGTACAAGTACAAAGATGCAATGCTTAAAACACTTACTGAGGTTACAGGAAAACTCGGCCACAGTCTTAAACGTGCTCAAAACCGACCAGCTTAGAGATGACTCGTCAAGCACACCCAAGTTCACAATTCGAACTGTTCACTATTGACTAAGGTGCACAAATCACAATCTCTAGAATCGACGTCTTTCGAATGACAGTTGACGCTCGACTCTTTGACGCTTTGACGTGAACTCCGACGCCAAACTTTTGACGGTTTTCTAAAATAAACACAACACAATGCGATAGATAGCAGGCACAGATCGGTTTTTAGCAATGTAAAACAATTAACATTCTTTATGAGTGAATTAACATTATTTCAGCTTCAGGCTTTTACGTATAGCATCATTAGAAAAGAGAAATAATTATCAAAGCAAAATAACAAATCCAATTTGCAATATAACGTTCACAAATGAATTAAATATCGAAAATAAAATGCACATAACTCACCAACTATTTTGAGACGGCAATGCACAGAATTAGTATCAAGAAATCAACAATCGAACAGTTAATTCATTTATCTCAAATCTATTTCAATGTTTTGAGTCAATTGAAATAATTTGGTGTTTTTGCATGGGCATTTATAGAGAAGAATTATAAAGAATAGAATAAAAACCACGTGGAAATTTAAGGGAAAAAAGGCTATTTTTCGTAAACATTCTCCAAAACAAGTTTTGTTTTGCAAAAGTGGGTGAATTATTCATATCCTCCGGCTGAACTAATCATATTGGAAAATACTAAGACGAATGCAAAAACAATAATCAACTTATCACTACATTTCCATTAATACTAGTAAAATCAATATACGCAAACAGAGAAAGTAACTTGTTTTCATCCCAATCCGCTACGCACCATTAGGGGTCAAGAAAGAAAAAACTAAACATGACTAAGCAAAACAATTCGCTTACTACGAACGGCAAAAGTAAACATGACATCTTATCAATGATCGATATTGGCGTGCCTTTTCTCATGTTATAAAAGGTTTTCTATTCGAATACATAGTGGTTGGAATCTTGCAAGGCGAAAGGTTTTTGTTTGAATCCAAAGCAAGCTAACTTGCTGTAACACTTACTAATGTGACGGCTGTCACCTCACCTAGAATCGAAGCCTTGTTTTGCTCAACCAGCTTGTGATGCTAATCATGTGACTTCGCATCGCGGTTGGCGTTTGCTAGAAGGTTGCTTAGAGCATGCGCTGATTGGTGGCGTGACATTTGCCTTTTTCTCACTCTCCAAACTGAGACGCAGGAAACTATTTTGAGTTCTTTTTTGGATTTGGGACAATAAGCATCAACAGCAATATTTTTTCAACGTCCACATTTTTATTTCAATTTCAAATCAAGTATTTTGGTTGAACTTTATTTATAGTTAAATCGCTTACCTTTATTTTATTTTGGTTAGTTTAGAGATTGGCGCAATAAAATACATTTTTTTTGAAGTTTATTGTGACGTTTGTACTTCTATTATTTGACAGAGTTAAACTACATTAATTATTAGAACTGTTACGCAGCGCTGTCTCCAAAGCACCACGCCCGTGAACTTTTAATTGCGGCTGGATTTTATTACACACATATTTGCTGTATGCGGTTGTATGCAATATGCGGTTTCTGAAAAAACAAAACACAAACTCAAGCAATTTTGCCACAGAAATAATTAACCAATCAATCAAAAATGGCTGTGGCAGAAAAGTCTCTAACAGTTCGAATGACAGAAATAACAAGAAAAAAACAATCGATTACGACGTAAATTTCGTATTTATGGTTTGCGGTCTAAGATCGTCAATTAACTCAATAAAAAAAACGTCAATCGGTTACAAATAACTAAGCAAGCTTTGCAAGTTAGCGTAAATAGAAATTAACAAGTAACGGCACTTACCAAATCTTTTATCGACCGCAATAAAGGTCCACAGTAATTCCCGTTGGTCACAAATGCAATATTTCAAACTGCATCACTAAAAGCTTAACATGAATACGTACATGTAAAACAAAAAAGCGGATAATAAAAACCCCTTTTTTGAAAAGGTTCCTACAAAAAAAAATAAAAACCCTTTTGTGCTGCCAGAATATCTGTCAGGCTACACGCTCAAACCTCAGGCATAACAAAAACTCGACTGATACCAAAAATTGGCCAACGCCTTTCTTAACAAAGAAAATTATCATACTCCCTACAAAAATACGAAGCTTTCTAGAAATCAAGAATCTTATCAGAGGTTTTAACGAAACTTGACAGAAAATATGACTCAGTTTCAAAAATCGACAATTTCGAAGACAAGCTTATCTTACAAAAACAATTAGCCGCAAAGCGATATTATTTTACAAGGAAAAGGTTATTTACAACTTAACAATTCGAATGGAAAATGTAACAAGAACCATACGTCACTCTAACACCTTACAATGAGTAAATGACGTCATCTCAAGTTTAATTCTATGCTGATTCAAACCCTTTCCGTGAACACTTTTTGTGTTTTTGTATTGCAATCATTATATTTATTGTGAGAAAACAGCGTCTTTAGCATGTAATAATGACTTTAATCTTACGAAAAAAACATTTTTGCGGTAGTTCCTCCTTAAAAGCTCTTCTCTGACGTCATAAAAGCAAATAACCAACATCCATATGACGCAAAATTATTATTTTGTTGTAGAGTATTAGTAAGTCACTACTTCTTCACCAAATGATTACATTTTACACTCGAATTTGCCAATGATGTAGTCGTCATTCAGAATGTTACAAATTTACTGAATTTTGATGACGTCATGATAAAAGTAGCAAAATAAACCCCATGGGACAAAAATTTTCCTTGGAAACAACAAAATTCTTTAATTGGAGGTTATGGGGATCCCAAAAATGTACGTTAAAAAATATAGTCTAAGGGTGCTCGTGGATCTCAATTTGCACTAGACTATCAGAAGTTTGAAGAAAAGTGTGCAGTTTTGAACCTTGATTGAAGTTAATTTATGATTGGTTCAAACATGGTTCAAAGCATCCTAAGAACCTAACTAAATTTCGAATGCGAATAGTTACAAGGATGCAGAAACGGTTGCACTTTGACCGCTTCCGGTTACATTCTACTTGCATTCACCTCCAAGTTTGTAGGCTACTAATTTTACCAAAGACAGTTGTAATCAGTACTTAAATTGTAGGGGAGGCGTGCCCCCATCGAGAGTTAGCGTCCCTTCATCGAGATTTAGCGTCTACCCATCGAGATTGAGCGTCCCCCATCGCGGTTTGAGTGCTGATTGAACAGACCTGGCAGCACGAATAAATCCCACAAATTCCAGCCAAATTTAGTCCTTTTTTTTCAGAAAATGTTTATTTAGTCAAGAGGCATTAACTGCATACTAATTTTTTGTAATTTGGTGATGCAAATTGAAAAAATGAAGATACGTACAATTGGAAAGTTTGCAGGTTGCAAGAGCATCAAAAATTTTAAGCCAATTTGGCGCAGAAAGTCCCAAAATAGCTTTCGTGTGGCGCTAAAGCTTTCCAACAACGTAAATTATAGCGTTGGAACGTGGAAATTTTCTCGATATTTGCAATCCTCAACGAGCAGTGAAGAACTTTTTTACAGATCAAATTGTATAAAAAAAATTCTAAGTGGAATGTTTGAGTTAAATTTGAAATTAACTTGAACTTCGAAATTTGACAACAAATTTTATGGGTTCTAATCAGAGTGACTTTTGCTCGCACTAGAGATGGCGCGGATAACAAAAAATGCATCCGCAAACCTTGTCCGCATGCTGCACTGCACCGCATCCAAACACAACTAAGTTCACGTAGCACCGCGCTGCATCGCAAGTTAAATATTCTTTAAATTTTCACTAACATCAGAAACAAATTAGCTCTTTAGCTTACGACATATAAAAAAATTGATTTTAGGGGTATTATTTTGGAGAGTTTTCAAAAGAGTCGCTCTCTCAAACCATGTCAAAATATTTGTTTTTTAAACATCTGTCGATATAAAAAAAAGTAATGCCCTAGCTTGAGCCATTCAAAAAACTAATTTCTGGGGAGTCCATTTGGGGGCACCTGGGGGGGAGGGGGTGGTACCTCCATTCTTTGTCAAACTATTTGTTGCTTAAATATCTACCAATATGAACAAAAAATTATCACCCTAGCTTGAGCAATTAAAAAAATTCGTTTTTAGGGCCTCATTTTGGGGTTGTTCTGGGGAGAAGCCTCAAAAAATTTCGGGAGACAAAATTGCATTTGCAGCTCAACAAATTTACACAAAAATTAGATATCGATGTTGTGTGGTTTAGGAGAAGAAAAGTGCACAAAATTTAGAACGCAAAAAATGAAAAAAGAAAAAAAAACTCAATGCTGCTAAAAGTGCAGGTAGGGATGAAGGAGTATCTTATGACATATAACCATAGGTGGGCAAGTTAATGCAAAATGTTAGCTTCGTTAACCACTAGTCCGTTAACAAACGTCACACCTCCGTTAACGTTAATCCGTTATTTTCAGCTTTAATTAACGGAAGTTAATAAAGTCTGTTATTTCATTTATATTTTGCATGTGATTTACATTTCTTTTTATTCACTCACTTTTAGAACACGTATTGACGCTGTTGAACTGATTGCAAGGAAAAATTTATTGCTACGTATGGTGGTCTTTTTGTGTTTAGGAAGTTATATTTTACAGTCTAATCTAATTTTAAGATAAAAACAAGTTCAAATGCACTAACGAAACTGCGATCGAAAAACCTTTAGAAATTGTGAACAGCGATAATTAGAATTATGAGGCTGCAGCTTATTATTTTCCTCAAAAATGAGCTTTTTCCTTCGCTTTCATCTACAGTATAAAGCTCGTGCTGAAACGCAACAGGTGTTGCCAGTGCAAACTGGTTTGCACCAGTACGATAAATAAATGGTGCAAGATATTGACGATAAAAAGCTCAACGGAAGCTAACATAACTTAACGGAAGTTAATTTAGTCCGTTAACATGAAAAAACTTTTTAACGGATTAACAAGTTAATGAAAAAGTTAGCTTCGTTATAAACGGATTAACGATTAACGGACTTGTGCCCACCTATGCATATAACCATGTGAAATATTTTGACCGCTTTTTACACCAAACTTTTGAAGTAGTTTTCGGGTCCTAAACCTGAAGTTACGGGACTCATTGCCTTGAAGTTTGGCGCACTCAAATAACTTACGAATCTCAAACTGTAGTCAAAATTTCATTTAGCTAGACCAAACCATTCTCAAGTCATAAGTAAAAGTCTGAAACTTCGCACTTGTTAACTTTGAAAATGGCCAAGTAAAAACCAAAAACATGCGACTTGATATCAGTCGTTTCAATTATAGGCCTTCAGGTTTAATTTGCCTTGTGTGTGCTTTCTATCAGTTTTTCTGCACCATGTTTTGGCAATCAAAAGCAATCTACCAGTCTACTTGATGATTTCATGCAACTACTGTACGGTACTAATCCTGAACCAGTAGCTCAAATAATGACATATAAGGTATCACGTGCTCTGCATGCTGTCACAAGCTTTTACGCTTGTATGAAACTACCCTATGCATTGTACCTTTGCCTTTTGCACGTGTGTTTGATTGTGGAATAAATTTTGCTACTACGTAGGCTATTCTAGTCATTGGAAATTTGTGTAGCCTAGTCTTTGTACTCTACTACATAGGTCTACCAGATCTGAGATAGGCTACAGAAATAGGACCGAAAGCCTAATTCTTGATACCATGACCTGCTGACGAATAAGCTACACTGAACTAACTCTGTCACTCTGAAATGCAAGCGCATGTGTAGTAGAAACTGTTGTCTAGCGTTGGGCTTGTACTAATACCATAGGCCTACAGCGTACAGGGTGGGTGTGTCGCTAGGCTCTGTTTTGTGTCTTTACTCTGATGATTGGTTCCCACAAACTTGTTTCTTTTACATTTGTCTGCCTTTGTTTCATCTTCTCACCGAACGTCCTAAACCTTTCCTAGTCTAGCCCACCAAAACCAAAATCTTTTTGTTGGTATCAAAAAACACAGTCAGCCGATCAAAACTAAGTTTCTTGTAGCCAAAATAGCCGATTCTAGGATGCTCCGAATTCTGAAAAAATAAACTTGAACCGAAGGCACCTTTTACTGTTTTAGTAGAATGCATTGTCTTCAATTTATATAATCGTTACATCCAGACTAATTATTGTTGTCCATAAAGAGAAAATCACCAGCAATAATTGTAAACAAAATGTAAAAAAATTATTGTACGCGGCGCTATGATGACGCTGTGACGTAATGCAGATTTTAGTTGCCACGCTGCGCTGCGCGGTGCACCAACAACAGCGCGCGGCCGCGTACGCTGCGCTGTTGCCATCTCTAGCCCGCACTTTAATCGGCGTGGCGCAAAAATAATTAAATGCTTGGTTGGCGCAAAAATCTGATGAAGTGTACTCTAATTTAAGAGGCGGGGTTGTGACCAAAATTGGCGCCAATTTCGATTGGCAGTTTCAACTGCCAATTGAAGTTGGCGTTTTAACAACTGCCAATTTTGTTGGCAGTTGGCACTGCCAATTGAAATTGGCGTTTTAGCAACTGCCAATTTTGTTGGCAGTTGGCATTGGCAGTTGGCAGTAGTGCATTGGCAGTTGGCAGTTGAGCATTGGCAGTAAGCGCTTGGCAACTACCATGAAAAAGGTGGCGATTGTTAAAACCAATAATTGGATGGCTGTTCTATTGACAGGTGATCCTGCTAATTGGCAATATTTAACTTTGTAATGACATTATATTTGCTTTTGAGAAAGTATTATTATGAATACATGAAAAGAAGATATTTTGTAGACCCCTAAAGTTTTAAATGAATGTTTTAATTAACTTAATTTAACATGAAAATTATTAGGTCAGATGTGTTTTAAAACTGCAGAAATTGTTGTTTTTATCACCTGCCACCTTTTTGGTGGTAAGTGAGGATTGTTGTCATCACAGATCATGCATTGATGCATAGGCTATTAATAATACCTAGGCTATCATTTACCAAATTTGAAATGCGTTACATTTCGTATGGTACACCCAGTAAAATAGCCTATTAGTATTAGATGATACTGTACCAGTAGGAAATAGAATGCTTTTGCAGCTGTAATCAGACTCATTCTGGAATAAACACGCTTCGGGGCGGAAAAACAAAACTATTCACATTAATTTTAAACAATTACAGATTCTGAGATTGTATTAGTAGATGATCTGATGATGACCAAAAATAAAAGTTTAAGGCTATATGTCCAATTTAGACATCGTTACTTTTGAAAAATCTATTTTCTTTGATTTCTACAATATCAAAAACTTAATTACGGTAGCCTAAACAACTTACCGGTATGACATGTTTATATAAAAATCACAGGGAGAGCACAAGCTAAATGCATGTGCGACACATTGCTTAGTAAATGAACATTTAACTAAAAATTAGCAGCAAATTAGAATCATTAAAATTTCATTCAATGATTGTCAACCTAAAACTTTAGGTTTTCGTGTTTCAACCAGTAACTTAGGCCATCTTTACAGCCAGCATTTAGAAGCATAAGTTATTCATCTATACAATTTATTATTGTAATATACAGTGCGATTGAGCTATCGCGACGCGTTTCGACCTTGCTCAAGAGTCTCATCAGGCAAAAAGAATAGGTAGTGACTATTTCACCGAAAATTTTCAACTTAGAGAGAATAAAACGAGAATGAGAAATATTCATCCGCGCTTTTTTCATTTGCTTTTTTAGGGGTTAAGATTAGGGTTTAGGTTAGGGTTTGGGTTAGGGTTCGATTTGGGAATAGTTTTAGACTAAGCATTAGAGTTTGCGTTATATTTGAGTCAGAATTAATAAAAAACTAGATAAAAATTTCCGGTGAAATAAAGCCTTCCAAAAGAATAACACAATATTTAAACATGCAATGATATAGGCCTAGAACTGCAATTAAAATTTGGAAACAAAAATTGGCAATGCACTCATTTAAATCTGCAATTACCAAATTTGGAAATAAAAATTGCATCGGTACACACATCTGCTCTGTCTATGCAAATTTTATAATGACATCAAACAACTAATGACATGCTCATATCAGATATAAAAATCACAGGGAGAGCATGAGCTAAATGCATGTTTAAAAGGTTAACCTATTGTGATTAGAGTTGGAGTTTTAGCAAAGGTGAAGTCCTTTAAACACTAAAGGTGTGTTTACACTGGATGTGAAGCAAAGGTTGGCAAATCTGAAATGTCGCCAACTTTTGCATTTTGTGAGTGGTCGCCCATGATTAACGTCACTCTCAAAGGTTGCCAGCCTTTGCGATTGCTAATGTTTGCTTCATACATCAGGCCAGCTCTGATAACCTGCTTTTTCATTGGATTCAATTTGCAGGAAGCGTTGTATGCTTTAGTTTTGAAGTGGTATTCTGTATTACTCATTAGAGCTATCATAGACTATGTTTGGTCATAGTGTACTCCAACGTGAGGAAGGTTAAGTTTGTGTTATTGTAAGCCTAGTACTGGTATGCTATCATGTCGTAATCGTGAAGGAAAAAGTTTATAGTACTAGTTGCCTTTATGCCGAAACAAATTAAACATGTTAATTGTTATGGTACCGGTACCAGGGTACAGGTTTGAGCTTAAACAGTTGTTTGTCTTATGTGGTTAGAGCTGTTTGTGAAGATTCCCGTTAGGGATGTCCATTTCAGAATATCAAATCCTACGTAACTGGATTCTATTTTGAACCGGTTCCGTTTTTAGGATTCGGTTTAGGTGTGAAGAAAAACTGCAAGCGATAAATCTTTTCAGACGTTGCGCATCAGCATGTATATATAATGCCAACGTACGCTGCACTACACTGCTACATGTGGTCTAATCGCATGTCTTGATTACTATGCAGGCACACACTTGCGGTCTTGATTAATGGGCTTACATGTTCGAGCCTTGAATATTCTGCACTACTATAAAGCTTTATTGAACTCCCTTTAAACACTGGCATAGCAAGGAAAAAAATTGAGGAGGCCATGAGTGTGAAATGTACTGTTTGTACGTGTTTTGGAGTTCATTTTTTCCTCTGTTTGTAAGATTTAAGAAGGTCATGCCTCCTTTTAGACCCTGAAACGCCACTGCCTGTACATGCTTCGGTTTCTTCAGGCCAGCAACTAGAAGCAAGTGCTTAGGGGGGGGCAAAATTATTTTAAAAGGGGGAGCAAATTAATTTATATGCCAGTATATATACACTACACACGTATTATTAGTTGATTTTCTTTTGGAGGGCTAAGCCCCCCTTTTTGCGGGCCTGTTTTCTTTCCCTAAAATCAACTAGAAATGACAGTTAAAATTAAAACGAAAAATTCAGAGAAACTTATGAAGCATTACAGAATGAGAATATCCCATTGCCATGTGGTTTATAGTGCTGGAATCCTTTTACTGGCTATACATTCATTAAAAATGAAACAAAATGTTGGACTTTTTTTGTTTTGCAGTAGTTGGGCAGTTACGTTCTGAATTGATATCAAAATAGTACTGACAGCCATTTTATAGATTTAGGATTTGGTTAAGAATTTGGAATTCTGGATTTGAAAAAAAAAGATTCTGAATTATTCTAGAATACGTAACTGTTCTGAAATGGACATCCCTAATTCCCATTGCCAATGTTATAAGTGAATCTGAAAGTTGAATTTGTTATCAATTATGTATATACTGGTAGTGAAGTTTTTGCTGTTAGTTTGAGAAAAAGTCAGTCTCTGAAATTATGTTCAGTTATTTATTTGCATATTGATAGTTCTGTGCAAAGTTGGAATTTAAACCTTAAATCGAAATTTTATTAATAAAGTGAGTGTTATAATAAAAGAAAATACATAAAAATAGTATTCGGCCTATTTAATTTCTGCAGTGGACTCCTACTGACAGCAACAAACTCTGCATCTCAAAGTCAGCTCAAAAAGGATACCAAGGCAATGATAATGACCTGTTCAAATTCTGTTGAAAGATCAAGTATTAATAGAAATTAGAACAAATTTACAGCCTTAGCTGCCTAGATATAGTTGATGATATTCAAACTTAGCCTGGCATTGTATTTAGTTTTCCTAAAGGCTAACAAGGTAAAATACTGTAGGCCTACTAACTTGGACAGCTTAAGTTGATAGCCTAAGGCTATCCTGCATCTAACAATGCCAAAATTCTATTCTTGGCACTGATACTGGACACTATGCAAAATCATATACAGTAAATATAGGCCTACTGTTTATGTCATTTCCAAACAAACTTCAAGTGCAACTCTACATATCCAGTCAGTCATTTAGTATTAATATCCTTTTAGATTGAGTATCCTATTCAATAATTCAATATTCAAATTAATAAGCCTACAAGCAAGAGAAGTTGAGAACTGCTTACAAAAGTTTGACCCTTTGCAAGTTGTTGATGACGTCACATTTTGGTTGCTTTGTGTCTTAAGCGTATCTGTAAGCTTTACAGTATTAAAATTTGAATTTAAAAGGTATTAACAGCCACATGCTATTTTCCACTTGCATCTCTGCTATGGTTTAATTAGGCCTTGGAGCTCAAGTTAAAAAACTTACTGTAGCAGTACTTAAAAAAACTATGTAGCCTATTTTGCAAAATGAGGCTTGAAAAATTGTAGAATAAGTTACCTACTATAACCAAATATCACAATTTTGTGCAAAATTGTGTACCCTTGAAGTTACAGTAGTTTGTATGGTCTTTTTTAACCAAAAAAAAAATCACTATTTGCATGTAAAATGAAAATGCTGCCAGATCAATCTGATAACTACCTCATTGAAGCAAGTCGGTTATACAAAAAGTATGCAAGAGCAGTGTTTCCTCTAAGCGCAAAAAAGTGCAAAATATTTTTCGGTATTTTTGCACACATTTTCCCAAGTGCAAAACAGCGTTTAATTCCAGTGTTTTTTATCTTCACAAGCGTGAAACGACGTTTAATTTCGGCATTTGTTTTTTGTCAGAGCCCCAAAAATTGCAGAAAGTATCGGATCTGCAGCGTAATGACTTTTTTTTTTGATCGCTTGCCAAATCACAGAAAAAATTGGTTTGCAGCACAGCACGATGACCTTTTTTTTCTTTTTGGAAATCGGTATTTTGTAGCATCACAAAGCCAAAACTAAGGCATTTTCGCAAAAACTTTTGGACATTTTTGCACTTTTTCCGGCACCTACGCAGTAGAGGAAAACTTAGAGGGAACACAATACAAAAGTTTGATTTTTGCAAATAAGTTTTGATTTTAAGTATTATTATAATTTAGCTTTCAAATGGTTTTAAAAAAGTGAGAAATGTTATTGAAATCACATTAAAATGGTTACTTTGTTTTACAGACTCACAAAATTGCTCAAGTTTCATTATTTCCACAAATTTGTAGACTTCTCTAAAACTACTAAATTTTTATCATATCATATATTGTTGTAAAATATTTTCCCTTGATCCAACACAGAACAAATCGCTGTTTTCTGAAACAAAAAACAGCTTAGTGGCACTGGTAACATTGACCTGTGACCAACAAACAGAGACTGCTTTCCAGAAAATATGCCATCGACACCTTCAAGTACAACTATACGTATACCAATGGGCCTACTTCAATGTTTAGTGATGGTAAGTTGCATGAAAGAATGCCATCTTGTTGTAACTATTTTGTAGTATGTTAGTGTAGCGACTGTAGCCCAACTGCAATGTGTGGCAATGCACATTTCAGATTTCAATGCGTTCAATTTTTGCTTTAAAAAATTTCAAAACGTTTTAAAATTTGTTGATAATTTTTTTTGATGCGACATGGAAAAAGCATTTCATTTAAATGCTATATCAAATATTGTGAAAGAATTTACACTTAATCAAGTACTGGCATAGGCGTCAATTATGGGGGGCCGAAGGGCGGTGCCCTCTCAGGTCTAACACTGAACGGGGCAAAATATGTCTGACCCCCTCGGTTTTCTGGCTAGTAATACCCACTTGGCAACAAGAAATCTGAAATTACGGACTGAGATAGATCTAAAATGCGGCAAAGACTTTTTTTTGGTCTTTACCTGAATTTGGGGGCAAAATTCCTGACTGAAATAGAATTATTAAGTTTAACCAAACTTCTCAAAAACATTTTGCCCTTTCGAAATTTGCTTAATCCACAAAGAATCAACGTCTATGAGTACTGGAATAAATAGTAAAATGCTGTTTTGTATTCGTTAAAGAAGCTTGGTGTAGGAGTTTTATGAGGTGATTCTAACAGTGTAAAAGAGTAACGTGTGATTTTGCAACACTCAACGAACTTTCTAAGAATAACTAATTGCACTTCATTGCAAAAGAAAAATCCTTATCACTATCCGTGAGCTTGTGAGATCTTCTTTTGCCTACCTATTAAGCAACATATTAAAAATTGATGTTCATTAGGTTGAGGCTATTGTATCAGGTTATTGCTGTCAGAGATGTTGCGAGAAGACTTAAGGTCAGCATTAGGCATTTGGAAATAATGTGTTTTGTAATGGTGTTGTACAGTTTGGATAAAGCCACATTCACATTATTGTTAGATACCACCAAACCCACCTTTTCTTGACCATGCTTTGTTTAAAATAATTTATTTTATTAGAACTGTTGTTCATCCATGTTATCCTCAGTAACAAAAGTACTAAATAAGTAGCCCCTACATCCAACAAAAATTCATATGGATGATTTTGATTTCAAAATTTGACAGCAGATATTACTGTGTTTGAAATTTGTAACATTATTCTATTTGCAAAAGATGCTGTTCCCTGCAATGACAATTGTTGTTCAAAATCAACTGGCAGAAGTCATTACTATTAAAAATTTGGCCGGTGCACAATCGATCACCGATATTTATACATTGAATCAATTTCATGGTAAGAATGTAAATTAAAACAGAAGTTTTTATTGTAGTATTATTGCCTATTGCAGGAGTTTTCAACTTTTGGTGTTATGGAGCCTTTGAAGAGGTTGACCATTATTTATGGAGCCCCACAATAAATTTCTAAATAAAAACAAAAAAGTAAACGAATACCTTGCAGAACCCCTGGGTTTCTCTAGTGGAGCCTTGGGCTCTGTTCGGAGCACTATGAGAACCTATGGCCTATCGAATGTTAGCAACTTTGTTTAACAATATGTGGAGAGAATTTTTCACACAATTTACAAAAAAAACTTAATAGTCGAAAGCTACAGCAGTACTTTTCAATCTATTTATACTTTGACCTTTCTTTTTACCACCCAGTAAATCTATTGGCCTTTCTAAAATTCGGTTCTAACAGTATGGATGCATTGCTACAAAAAGCATACAAATTTACAGTGCTGATTGCATGGCAGTTTTATTTAATTTTATTAAAAACAGTAAAGCCCTAATTTTAAATTTATCCAAAGTAAATTTAAACTACCAAAATTTTTAACGTTTCGGACTTGGCTATGTTCATCATCAAAAAAATTTGAAAGAGATTTTATTTCTATTTGAATAAGATTTTATTTTTACTGATGATGGACATAGCCAAGTCCGAAACGTTTAAAATTTTTTCTATTTTGAATCAGGCTTTACTGTTTTTAATCGTAAAAATTTAGATTACATGTGTGTGATTTTCACAGCACCTACAAATAGTGCTCAATGCCAAAGCGAAGCTAGTTGAAACTATTAAACATGAGCTAGATTGTGTGACCAATGATTTTTGGCACTTGTGCTGTTGTTATTTAAACACAAGGTTTTAGTACGCGTGATAGTGTACGTATTTTATAATATTTAAAGTAAATTTGTGGTAATGTTCTTGTTTGTTTTATTTAGTACATACATCTACCATCGAAACACATTGCAGTGGTAGATCCGTTTAGATCTAAATTGGAGAATTCTGCAAGTGCGTCTGTCGCTTTCAGGTAAACTCTAACATGTATGTTGAGGCCCAAGTTTTTGGAAGGATTTATTAATTTTCAAGGTCGAATGTTGCTTCAAAAGTAGTAGCATGGCTTAAACTCTCAAGGCCTAAAAATAGATGAAGTTATTATTATGAAACTTCTGGTTTATTGTTTAAATCATAGGAGAAAGAAAATAGAAAAATTTTGGTTGATTGTTGTAGAGTACCATTTTTAAAGCATCGGACTGATAAAGCACACTGTATCTTATTTCTACTCGTTTTACGAGAAAATTTATTTTTTCTGGCTGATGTTATTCAATTTGTCAATTTTCAGTAATTTTCTGCAATTAAGGTCTATTGACGAGGAGCTGAAGGAAGTGAATTGGCAGCCGGTGATAATATCGCACCCACAGCAGCAAGACGGCTGAAATTGCGGAATATATATTTTAAAGGTAACTAAGATGTAGCGTGATCACTGGTCATGATGCAGAGCGCCCCCCAAAAATTAATTACTTTGATTGGCCTAGTAACAACAACAGATTTAAATGTTTTTTTAAAGTTGGATTGTCTTTGAAAAACAAAACTGTTTTAGTCTTTCACTCATCCAGATATTTTCCGATGTTGTTTAGACCTATTTTAAAATGTTATGTTGTTATGCAAACTGTACATAAAACGGCGATGAAAATCGTCCCACTCCTGACTGAAAATGGCAGGCCTTTAGCCGTTTATGGTTGCAGACCAATCAAGTCCGTGTAGCAGTAGATCAATGCTCTCATGCCTGTATTGAGAGGATAATGGATGTTTGCATATCCAAAAAGGTTTGTGTTTTATAGATTGCGAGAAATTTGCTGAGCGAGTTGTCAAAATTTCCGATGCAAGTCTGCTTTGGAAACACTCAACCATACTTGCAATAGCTCAGATTACGATGTGCATGCCGAATATTGGCTACATCAGGTAAATAGAATAGGACGCATTGTAAAAATGAGAAAACGAAATTAAATTATTGGTATAATGTAATAGGGCGTTTAAACAGAGTAGTTTCGGATCCACTACAAATGCGCCAAATCGCATTTCGAGCCTGCATTAGCGCTTTTCGTACTGAAAACTATAGGCCTTAAGCGCTAATCGTGCGGAGAACAATGTATCATTTAAAAGTAATGAACCAAGCTTACGAAGATTAAAAAAGAAAGTAAAAGGCGAAAATTGTTTGATTTTTACGATTCGGACTGTTTTCTGTTGTTGATTTGGTAAAGAATTGCAAAACCATATTTTAAAAAAGTTTTGAAAGAGGGTCTGTAGAATATATGAACAACTATATAGAACATCAAACCAACTATAAAGTACGTTACGAAAAATAAACTTATGGTGTAGTTTGCGATTCAAATCTGTTGCGTAGGGAATTCAGAAAATTAATTGTGGTAGTGCAAATACATTTAACTGCTTTTGATAGTAAGCAAATAAGCATTGACTAAGCTAAAAATGCGAATTGCAAAATCGAAACTGATCTACTGATAGTACCAGATATTTTAACTCTTTGCCAAAGCTATATGCTGCGAAAAATGTAGAACAAACCAGCGGTGAACTTGACTTAATCCGGTAATATCGAAAAGTAATTTTTGGGCAAAGGAATGTTTTGCCGTCATTTCATTGTTTCGAAAGTTTGCTTAAACACTAAATAAGTTTGTTTTGGCATTTGTTGTTAATACTCTATATCCCATCAGTTAAACATCTAAACTTGCGTTGCGGCATTGAGCTGTTGAAAACGTTACATTTGAATTTAGAGCTAAACTTAGAAAATGTTTTGCACGCAGAAAACATGGAGAACGACTGCTGGATGTGTCTCGACGGAAGATCGGGAAGGAAAGAATGGGTGTGTTTCCCTGACTTCCTGAGGAAGTATTGAAGTATTGCAAAAAGTTTGTCCCTGGACTTCTCTGTGATAAGTCGATGGTGTAGTTTGCGATGTACTGGGCCCATGAACATGCCGACGTTTCTGGCAATGAACTTGCACTTTTTGATTCTGGCCGTAGTTTACTTGCTCGCCGGTGGGATTTCTTCACATTGGCGAAATTGATCTTTTTTTTTTATAACATCTAGAAATGCAATACTTGCATGTCTATGCAAAATGAGATGGTTTTCTATGTCTTTGGAGGAAACTGGATTATATCGTTTCGAACCATATGAACATTCCAAACTTTACGGCCGCAACCTATTTTGTCTATACACTACAGGTTAACTCTTCTTGTAGTACCCCTGACCCTGTGATTCAGTTCCTGAACGGGGATATTGGCAAATGTTCTCCACGATTCCATCGCGCAGTAACAGCAGTAAATGATACGTACGTGACGAATTTAATTCATCATCGAATTTGCTGGAAAAAAGATCATGCACGTAAATCAACAGTGCTTTTGAATCAACAATTCCTTGGATCGTATATTAGTCCAAATGTCACATCAAAAATCTACGAAAAAGAACGCATTCTAGCATCAGATTCCTAATGATTTTAATACTGGTCCCTGTAAAGGACGTGTAATTGTGTGTTCACTGTTAAATAACTGCTTCGTGAGAAATCTGTTTTTTAGAATTGCTTTGCATTACCGTTTAAAAGTCGACTTTTCACTTACCACCGTTAATGTTTTTTATTGTTATTGTTTATTAGGTTGAATGCGATGCATGCGCGCGTTGGTATCATGCGGTGGTGTTGGGTCTACGACAACTGACCGCGAACAACGCCGATTGGCTTGAGACGGGCGATCCTAAAAACATTTTACTATCCCCAGAGCCATCTTGCTCAAACCCTCAACTTTGTGGCGAAATCACTGCGACGAAACGGTTGGTTCGCGGTCAGTTGACTTGGCTCGGTTGGTGTCAGTGTTGTGAAGGTCAAAAAAGTAATATGGATGTGTCCTTTGCATCAACAAAGAGATGGTTAGTATAGATATTGCTTAAACGAGGACTGAAGGCAAAATCAATGGGAGTGCTTTTTTGGTGACCCAGCCGTTTCAGAGTTATTCTACTTCAAATACGATGTAGAGGTCTTTAATGTTACAATTTGTATTGGCAACTCTGACGTTGATAGCATTAGCGACGCCATCCCAGTTCTAACGTAACGCAATGCCGCGATTAGGCTACTGCATTGAGTTGCTTCGCTGCACACTAATCACTTTGATCTTATGGGCACAACAGATCCGAGCTGGTACAAAGAAAAGGCTGTTTGGCGGACATGACTAAAAGGCAGCAAAGTAGGAAAAAGCGGTTGCCAACCCTAACCGCCTTTGAGCACGATTTCCTCCTTTTCCTACTTTTTCGCCTTTTGGTATTGTCCCTGTTTGGCAGCCTAGCGATCTTAGTAAAAATCAAGGTATTAGATACATTTCTGTCTAAGTCATAGCCTAGCGTAGTAATAACGCTTTTATTACTAGGATATGAAGTCAGACTGAGAATAAGACTACCAGTACCCGAGTTTGTTGTATTTGGTTACAGTATTTTGTGACCCTAGATTCCTAGAATGAATTTTTCCAACTAAGTTGCCAACAATGGCCTACTAGCCTTACTTTTACTTGTTCTTAAAACGTTTGTTACGTAGGCTACTGTATTTTGTTCTCTTTTTTCCAGCTCGAATCTGTTCTACTGACAAGATCAAGCTGATTAGAGAGCAGCGAAGCGGCTGAATGCGGCGTTGCTTTAGGTTAGAACTGGGATGGCGTCGCCAGTGCTATCAAGGCCTGGGTTGCCAATAAAATTAAAATCAGAGTGGCCCCTACCGGCCCGACGTCGTGGTTGAAGTAGATTATCTCTGGAACGGCTTGGTCAAGAAGGATGGAATCGACGCCAATCTAGTCTTATGCGATTTGCCTAACTTTACATATACCCATTGATTTTGCCTTCAGACCTCGTTTAATTTTAATTCGCAAGGTTTAAAGTGTTATGTATGTTTATATTTCATTCAGCGATGTAGCCTTATTTCAGGGGCGTCCAACTTTTTTCAGTCGCGGGCCAAATTTGCTGTTCCAAAAGTTTCGTGGGCCAAAATTTAGTCTTTATCTTCTTCTTCGCAAACTAAAGTCTTCCGGTGGATTTCGTGGTGATCTCCAAAAAAAAAAGGTCTTCACTCAGATTTGATCGTTTTTTTCTGCCAAAAACTAGGTGAAGACCAAAAAAAAAAGTCTTCACTCAGGTTTTGATCGTTTTTTTCTGCCAAAAACCAAGTGAACACACACACAAAAAAAAGGTCATTCCGATGGATTTTGTGGGATTCTAAAAAGCAAGTACAAAAGAAATTCAAGGACTCGTTTCTGCAACTTCCAGTGTCAGCGCGGAAGTATCAATCAACCAATCGATGCAGAAACCTTTGGCGCGGGCTACTTGTTGGACGCCCCAGCCTTAATTGATGGGTTCCGATCAAGTGTATATCAAAAATTAGCTTTTTTGCTTGCTGTGACTATTCTGCCTACATAGTTTCTATAAAGTTATTTGGTGAACATTTGTTTAGAATGAAAGGTGTTTAGTGGTGTCAGAAAGCTAGAAAAGTTGCGGAGAAATATTGTGCAATTTGACGTAATTAGGCTACGGCATGTTTACCGACTTAGCTGATTCCAAATGCATGAACGTAGAATGGGCTTGCAATTATAGATGCAACTGAAGAAGTGAACTCCGATTCAATTCCAAAATTTATTGATAAGTTTTTAGTTTGTTTATTTTTTGCGAAACCATCCTTTTATTGAGGTTTAAAGCAAAGCTGAAATTTACTTTGAAGAACTCAACACATGAAACGATCTCATCTTTTTGTTTTCCATTCACATGTTACGTATAGAGCAACAGTTCACATTATGTTACGCCTGCTTATTGCCTAACATTAAAACAGCCGTATATCGAAGAAATAAAACAAAAGCAATCAAATGAATATTTGAAATATAGTTAGGTTATTTACCTCCTCAGTTGCATACTTTACGCGTATAACTGCAAGCCCGATCCTTTTTTGTGTTCCGTCACACTCATAATACTTCCACAACAACTTTAGCGTAAATAATATTGCAATTACATCTTTATTAACACAGCTGTCTTGGCCAGGAGACTGCAAAGGGACCTTTTGCTCTTTGAGTCAAGCAGCAATTTATATAGTCCTAAACGGTGGAGGTTTACAAGCAAATTCCCTTTTAACGCTACTAAGAAGCTGTGGATGCCAATTTTTTTAGTGTTTAGATTTGAACCGACCGAGAATCTGACTTTAGTCTACCGTTTCAATAGAAGATTCTATCCTCTAAATATGTAAAACCGGAGAAAATGCCTATGTTTTGAACATTTTTTATTCTGGACAAAAGGTTATACACCTCCACTTATTTTAGTTAATGAAAAAAATTGCGGAGTGTTTCATAGAAATTCGTCTCTATATTTTGGGATCATCTTGCATTTGCACTACCTATCATAAGCGTAGCCAGAGGGGGGTCCGCCCCCCCCCAAAAATTGAAATGCCACCAATGATAAAAATGTGACAAAAAAGCATATTGTTTCTTCAGTTTCAGTTCCTTGTATTTTTCACATGTAAACAGTAAATAACAAAAATATTGACGACCATGGAGCCCCTCAATTCAGTTTTTGCCAACCAATATAGATATATAACACGGCTGATATTAAGGGTTTTTGTCCTGAAATTTGCTACCTTAGGCCCTTACCTAACCGTTTTATGAACTTAATGCATAACGAGGGTCGGATTTGCCATATGCCGCAGTGCCAGAGGCCCCGCGCTCAGATTTAAGATTTTTTTTGGTCTTCACCTACAGTATATTTGGCTGGAAGATAATGTAAAAATCTCCAAAGTCAGAGGCCCCGCGCGAATCCGGCCCGGGCAATGGTTAGTAGGCCGTAACCATCTATTGTACCGTTTTTCAATGACAATGCTCCTTCACCTCGCCAGTTTTTACGCGATGTAAACTTTTGAAAAAATTAGCGAGTGGAAATGCTCATTTGCAAATCATTAAATTTGATTTGAGGGGCCTGGGCCCCATGGTTGTACATGTACTCCTACAGTAGTAGTAATTTTTTATTGCCGAGCAACAAAAAAATGCTTAAATTGCAGAGAATTCGGCTGTAGGATTTTGACCCAGGCGGAAAGTTTTGTTTTAATTGGTAATTAAAAAAACAAGAAAAATTACTACAACTGATTGTTTTTATGACAAAACAAAAATGTCAAAGGAAAATCTTCAAATGGATTATTATTTATTGTAATTCTCGAGTATTTATTGAAAATCTTCGAGTAGCTTTTAAAACGCGCTTTGGACTTAAATTGTAAGTTAGAGGAGAATTGAACAATTTAATTTTTGTAATTGGCTGTTACATGGTAAAAATCTAGTTCTTTCAAATGGCTCTAACACATGCGAAATGTAATCCAATGGCATTTAAACAGCTTTTCTTTTCAACAAAAAAGCTCCCAGACCCCCATAGCCTCCGGCAGTTGAGGGTTCCGTCCCCAGACCTTTTGTACATCTATATTACGTTTGAATTACACTAGTTTATTTACTATACTACCAATTTAGGCATTTTCACTTTTGGTTTAAGCTCTTTTTTTAGTAAAGTCCTGTTAAAATGCCCAACGAAGTCAATGCTGCTGGTCTTCCATTCTACGGTATCTTTGTCCTCCAAAAAGTTTTTTTTTTCGAAAATTTCTGATTACGTTATTACATGTGATTTAAAGTTTGGCCCCTCCCAATCAAAAATCCTGGCTACGCCTGTGCTACCTATGCTTTGCTGCTTGCAGTAAAATTACTAAAAGTGAAGATGTTGGTTGCAAAGCATACCGTTCAAACAATGTCCGACGCATAGTTGCATACTGGCATACACTATAGTTACGTTACAGCAGTTCGTGGTTAATTCCTTTTACTATTCTAGCCTTCTTAATGTGTTTTATTTTATTCTTTTTCTTGTTGAGTGTGGTGATTTTTTTTCACCGCTAAGAATTTTAAAAATTCAAACCTATTTTGATTTTCTGATTCTTTACTGCTGTAATACGCGATAGAAAGATTAATTTTTGAAGCAAAAATGAAGACAAATTTGAAAGACAAAAAATGTATATTGTAGAAATATGATGCAAAAATTAGAAAAAAAAATTGTTCCAATAGTTTTTGGCGAAAATTAAAAATTTGAATCTGGCGCGTAGAAGTCCAGGCGCATAATCGGTCGCATCTAATCGTTACAGCTTGGTAAAACCGAGTTATCGCCAGTGGAACTGCAGCATAAATTAGACCATATTATTTCGTATTCGTCCTACTTTGGACAGTAAAACTATGGACATGTGACGTATCTTCTCCAAGCTGTGCATAAAAAGATTACATTTCGCTCGTGTTAGAGCCATTTAAAAGAATTAAATTGCTAACAACAAAATACCAAGTTTTTTTTTTTGCATGGTAGACACTCGACAGATTTTAGTTTCTGGTGAAGTTCCTAATATTTTTGGAAATTTGCTAAGAGGGCTTCTCCCCTGTTTGCGTCACTTCTCGTGGTGTTATACCTCAAATTTGCCAAACAATTATTAAATTGGGGGTTGAAAAATTTGGTTGTTATTGCAAGTTTCATCTTTATTTTTAATGTGAATTTTATTTTGCAATTACCACACACGGTGTTACGCTTTTGAAAGTACTATTGGTTTCGCTTTTGCTGCCAGTGTTTGTTTCGCTTTTCCAATCACTGTTTTTAAAAGTGAGCTTTTTGCGACCACTACGGATGTTGGCGGCAATACCTCATTGGCAAAGCGTCGTGTTGGTGATCGAAAGGCTGCTAACCCCTGGTCGATTCCCAAACTGGCAATGTGTCGTGTCTTTGGGAAAGACACTTCACGCGTATTTCCCATTGGGGTCAACCGACCGAGCTGTCTACTCGTTGTGGTGACCCAGCTCACGAAATACTTGCAAACAGAACCCAATAAAGTACTCTGCGTTCGTGTGGTTAGACAGACGCAGAGTGCCTGGTTCATGCCGATGAAGGAACTTCAGAATGTGTTTCGTTGTTGCTGCTGCTGTTCGTTCTTTTAGTCATGTTTTTGCGCTGTTTCTTTCGTGGTTTTTGCCTTTCATACGTTGCTTTATTAATTAAAATACAGGGTGATTTAAAAAACTAAGTCAGTAGTTAATGATTATATAGACAGTGTTGAATCAGCTACGTTGTGGTGATATAAGGGTGTAGAACGCTGGATTTTGTTGTGTCCTTGGATAGGATGCTTTACGATATCAACTCTTCTTGGTGGCTTCGAACGAGTAGCAAAGACGGTGGACAAGATTTTAAAGAAATCCACTGGAACGTTGGATCACTCCTAAACATGTGCGGATTCTTCCAAGCGCGAAGTAGTCATTGCAAAGAAATGTGTGCGGATCGCCCAGTAGTAACCGTCTAAAGCAATGTGATGACAGAAGAATAAATATGCATCTCTGAAGCGAAAAGGTCTTATACCAGATTTTCGCTGCATTATTCCGCCGAAAAAAGTGAAGACCAAAAAGATGTTGGCTTATACGCTACGTTTTCGTTGCAATTACCATCCAAGCGTGGGGCCCCTGGCAGTAGTAGCGCAGCGTGGGGCCTCGGGTAACAGCAGCGCAGCTAGGGGCTGAAGCGATAGCATCTTCTCCATTGGCTAAGCAACCAAAATGCACATTAAGTGATAAACCACGATTTTTGCACTTTTTCGGCAGCTTTGCAATTAGCTTGAAACAGCTAAAAATACGCAATCAAATTTGATCTCTTGATGCAAAATGCTGAACGTAAACTTCAAAAACGTGGTGTGGAATGGAGGGGTATAGAGTTTTTAGTTTAGCTTTATTACCAATCGCTTCTTACACATTGTATCCAATTAGCCCCTCTCCAATTTTTTTTTTAATGCCAACGCATTAGGTTAAAATTTGTTAGATTTTATAATTTACCTGTTAGCAATAAAAAGGCTGAAATTTTGTCATTAACCACCGCCCTCATAACCCATTTAGCCAGCCTGTTTAATCATGCTATTGCATTGCTATGCCACGTTTTAAAAGCATTATTATTTTACCAAAATAGGCTTAAAATTTAGTTTGTTAGGGAAAAAATGCAAAATCTTCGAAGACTTCTGGGGACTTCACCCTCAGAACCCTGAAGTAGCCCCCATTAAAGCTCGGCACTACGGCTGGTATTTCTGGGCCGTGCGCCCCAAATCACTGCTTGTCCCCCTCCCCAAAATCACAGCTTGTGGCTCCCCAAGCGAGAGTAAACTTTCGTACCATCAAACTTTTTCCACTTGGTCATAGGTATTTTTATTCTTTTTTTCACAGAAGATCTATTTTCTCTCACAGGTAGTAAAAGCTGAGAAAAATAAAATTTAACTAAACGCTTTTAATGTTTCTTAAATAGCATTTTAATAAACGTAAAACTAGATTTCTAATTTGTCTTTCGAAACGGAAATTCTTTTAAACTAAAACCTCTTGAAAAAAAATTAAAAATTATTTCACGCTTGAATAATTGCACGGAGAAAATTATGAAAAATAACAACTGCCACTTTCAAATTGGCAGTTTGGTTACTGCCAATTTGAGTTGGCAGTTGGCACTGCCAATTTCAATTGGCGCCAATTTTGGTCACAACCCCTATAGTAATTTAAGGTGAAGCGTACTCTCTGGTGAAGGCTACTCTAATTTGAATTTTCTAAATACCGGTGTTGGAGATAGCCTATCCTACCAGTATTAGCCCAATAGCATTATAGCAGTTTACTGAGGTCATGGATAACATATAGTGTACAAATCATGAGCTCAGTGTATAAAATAAAGACTTTCATTGCGAGGTATAGAAGAATAGGCTAAACTGAATTGAGGTGAAGACAAGAGCCCAACTTACCTCATAAGTCGTAATCTGTAATCTTTTATTCAAGTCTGCAAGAGTTACGCTAAACTTCTGAACTGTTACCGGTACTTGGGCTAGGTCTACAGCGTAGACAGATCTGAGATTAATCTCAAGTCTATGCTGTATGGTACCGGTAGTGACTTACTGACTAACCTGTCAGCACCAACTGCATCATACGTCTGTACGTCCATAGGCCTAATTGAATTTTACTGAAGAATTTTAAATTGAAACTAGCCTAGAAACAAAAATATAGCACTAGCAGATATGAGATAGGAGACAGAAATATCGAATATTTGCGCTTGCAGGTCACTTATTTTCTGTTATTCATTTCAGATTTGCTCTTTAGGGCCCAAGATCTGAGAGTCTGGACTAGGTACCGGCACTGTATAAATTAAATATCATTACTCAAAACAAAAACCATTGTGATGTGTGTCCGCATTTTTTGAGAGCCAAGCAAACCTTTTGGACTGTGGAGTCAAATTGATGGCGAATTCGAATTAATGCCAAATGATAACAATTACTCTGAAATTTTATGATTTTTGTCTCCAGCGTATGGAATTAAGTCCTTCCCCTTTTTTTATGGCCCTAACTCTGAAATGTTGAAGGGCACCATTTTTCACAGCTGTCAATGTCATACTCATGACGTAACTTGACGTAGCTTTTGTTGTGCTTTTCAGATCAAAATAAATTTGATACCATCAAATCCGTTTAAGCTTGGGCTTTGATTCGCTCCATTTGTTACTTCACTTGCCCATGACGTCACAAAGTTACAAGCGATAACTTTATTTATGGGGTTTTTGTTCGCGTTTGACACCCAACAGTTTTGTTTTGCCTGAAACTTGGTCTGTATTGTCAACCAGCTTTCCTGCAATTTTCGTTTTAATTGCTGAAGGATTTAGGAAAATATCGTAGGTTGTTTGCATGACATGGCCATTGGTCAAGCTACAACGATAAGTGCAGTATTAATAGCCTTTGTGCTTTAAGTGATATATACCGATACCACTTAATTGTTACGTCAATGCTTATAAGTTGAAGTGGGCTGTTCCTAAAGTAAATTTTCACCAATTTTCAGCCTCATTTGTTCTCAGTTTTGTTGGAGAATAAAGTGACATACCGGTAAATTTATTCTTGCTTATAGTTGAAAATTATAATATCTTTTGGTAGGCTATTGAAAATTAGCGACTTCATGTTTGACAAATCAACAATAGCAATATAGAAAAAAGTTTTAAGAAAGTCTGCTGATAGTTTACAAATCCATTGTACCAGCCTGTGTTCTACAGGCTATTATTATTTTTTTTATGCTGAAGCAGGAATATTAGTAATTTATTTCTTTTTAAGTTTGAGCAAAAATGAGCTTCCTTTGGCAAAAATGAGCTTCGTGTCACCACCTGTACAACCTTCGCACAGTTTTAGAGCCACTTGCAAGAACTAAATTGCCAAATGTCAGAAGTCATTTAAAAGAATTAAATTCAATTATTACAAAGCACTGGGGCTATATCGCAACTGTATGTGTGAACAGGTTTTAGTGAATTTGATTCAGCCAGGAAGTGCCACCGAGAGGGGGAGGCAGAGGAAGACAATGACTCCATGGGCCATAGACTGATAGAGTTTCAGGGGGCGTATCATAGGGCCCATGGACTTCAGGGGGCCCATCGAAATGACAGTGACAAGCCAGTTTGTGGGATAATGAAGATCTTTATTTTCTTTTAGAGAACACATCAAAATCCGGAGAAAATTGGGCTATTTTGCCATAAAGACTGTTTTTTCTTTTTTTTGGGGAACACATCAAAATGCGGAGAAAATTGTGGCATTTTCAACCCAATATTCGACCTGACACCGGGCCATGTCTGGCTCTCAGTGCCCCCACATCCAGGTTGAAATTATACTCTTTGAGAAACAGATGCATTTATGACTCCAAATAGGTTTTAACAGTATTCTTTCAATTTTTAACAGAACATGGAACAACAACAACTGGTACAGGCAACAATGAAATACAAGTGGTGGAATCTTCAAACTTGAGAAATAAAATAGTTAAAATTAAAAAGTTTTCTATCCAGCTGCAATACTATCGGTACTGTTCTATTTGGAACCAAAAAATGCTGTTTCGAAACAAAAGATATCAATCAAGTCGCTAACTAATGACAATGACATAACAGTTAAGTTGTATCAGTTAAAGCACAAAGGCTATTAAATACTGCACTTATCGTTGTAGCTTGACCAATGGCCATGTCATGCAAACAACCTACGATATTTTCCTAAATCCTTCAGCAATTAAAACGAAAATTGCAGGAAAGCTGGTTGACAATACAGACCAAGTTTCAGGCAAAACAAAACTGTTGGGTGTCAAACGCGAACAAAAACCCCATAAATAAAGTTATCGCTTGTAACTTTGTGACGTCATGGGCAAGTGAAGTAACAAATGGAGCGAATCAAAGCCCAAGCTTAAACGGATTTGATGGTATCAAATTTATTTTGATCTGAAAAGCACAACAAAAGCTACGTCAAGTTACGTCATGAGTATGACAGCTGTGAAAAATGGTGCCCTTCAACATTTCAGAGTTAGGGCCATAAAAAAAGGGGAAGGACTTAATTCCATAAACTGGTGACAAAAATCATAAAATTTTAGAGTAATTGTTATCATTTGGCATTAATTCGAATCCGCTCACGATTTCACTATTATGACGTCAATTTGACTTCAAAGGTTTGCTTGGCTCTCAAAAAATGCGGACACACGTCGCAATTGAGTTAACCTACTGTATGATATTTATAGCCTGTGGTACCGGTATCTACTACCGGTATCTGTTAGTGTTAGGGTTTGAGTTTGCAAGTTTGGGTTTCAGGTTAAGGTTAGATTTGGAGTCTGGAGTAGGCCTAGTTTTACAGTTTTAGAGTTCCAGTACTATACATATGAATGTGAGTTCAGATTAACTTGTTGACTGCTGACCAGTTTTTGCCAAAACTCCTCGAAAATGCCAAAATGTTTACAGTAGCAGCACTAAAATATTAGTTCAAAAATTTCTCTGTGCGTATCTTCACAAATTTTCCAATTTTTGGCAGCTATCATACTGGTACAATTTTTATTAGGCTAGGCTGTTGTTTTTTTAAAAGACTGGTTTTTCACCTGAAATTTTTTGTAGAGCTCAACCGATATGACTTTTTCAGGCCGAAACCGATATCAATATTTCGGAAATTTTTAGGCTGATATCGATATCGATAACCAATATATATATTAACTTCTTTGCTACGAAGCTTTGTCACTCTTTCAACTAATTTGACACTAAAAGCTTCACTAATCCCCATCCAAAGAAAGACTATTGCAAACACAAGCCACACTCCAATATTATTCAATGAAAAAACAAACAAAAAATACAACGATTTGGCAATCATAGTCAAGAGTGGTTGTGCTTGCTCTCAAAAATAAACAGTTTAAGGTAATTGTTCTAAGCCGATATTTTATCGGTGGAAAACACTGATATGATATATCGGCTTGACCCTGATATCGGCTGACGTATATCGGTCGAGCTCTAATGTTTTGTACTTTTTTTTTTTAATTTTGAGCCAAATCTAACCTAATCTGAAACCCTTACTCTTAAATTAACTCGTACTTCAAACCCTCATCTTAGCCCTCACAAAAAAAAAAAAAAAAGAAAAAAAAAGGTAGTGTCTAGTGCACCAGTTCAGTGTCCAACATGAAAACACTGCTGCACCAGCAGCACCAGTCAATTACAATCAATTGCTTTTTTCTCATTAATTCAGCTTAAATACGGCACTTCACTGATTCAATTTGTAGCCCCGATGGTGAAGACTGAAGAGGTAAGCAGGTAAGCGCGCTCATCTGTCGATTCGAGTTCTATTCACACTGAACGCACTGGCAAGTCTCAAAATTAAGTAGATTCGCGCTGCATTATTATTATTTTTCCTTCAGAACCTTGCATTATAGTTAAAGGGAGGGTGCAGCCTAGCCAAGTATGACATCAAAAAATCCCATTTAATTTTCTAATCATAAAGCAAAAAGAATTTTTTTCGAAGATTGTCTAGTTTCTGAAAAAATTAAAAAAATCCGTTTCAACTTTGCACATTTGGATTGGATTGGCTAACACTTTGATGATGTACTAGTTGGTTAGCGAAAAAAACACAAAAGCTTTTTCACAATGGTAAACAACAAGGATAAGCGAGGTAGGAGTAAGAAATCACGCAAAATTACCAAAGAGAGATAGCTTTAAAAGCGGCCATTGTTTTAAAACGATTGCTTAATACATTTTTAGCTTATATGCGCCCAGTATACCAGGTGTCAGTATACTAATGTATAACCACGGTCTAACTACCGTATAGAAAAAACAGTGCACACACCTATAAGCTAAAAATGTATTAAGCAATCGTTTTAAAACAATGACCACTTTTAAAGCTATCTCTCTTTGGTAATTTTGCGTGATTTCTTGCTCCTACCTTGCTTATCCTTGTTGTTTACCATTGTGAACAAGCTTTTGCGGTTTTTTCGCTAACCAACTAGTACATCATCAAAATGTTAGCCAATCCAATCCAAATGTGCGGAGTTGAAACGGATTTTTTAAATTTTTTTAGAAACTAGACAATCTTCGAAAAAAATTCTTTTTGCTTTGTGATCATAAAATTAAATGCGATTTTTTGATGTCATACTTGGCTAGGCTGCACCCTCCATTTAAGGTTCGGGCAGCAATGCAGAATGCCAGCTTGAGAGATAAAACCAAGTGCAAAAAGAAATGATTGGTGCTGCCAGCTCAGCAGTGTTTTCATGTTGGAAACCAAACTGATGCTCTAGACACAACCAAAAAAAATAGGTGGATAAATATTCCTTATTTCTGATTTTCATTTTAGCCCCTTGAACTTGAATTTTTTTGTAAAATAGTCTCTAGCACCATCTGTCATTGTTTTAACGCATTATTGCGCATTGCCAGTAGTAAGTGAAGCTACTGAGTAGGCTATAGGCTATTGCAGATAAAGATTGTCATAGCTCAATGCTACAGGGTATTTAGGCCTACTATCAGACTACTATTGTATATATATATATATATATATATATATGTGACATCAAGTACTGGCAGCGGTTAAACTCTGGTTTCCCTTGAATGCTATGAAAGTTACTGAATTATATACAAAGGTATGATAGTTTTATATTTTTATATACCAATGCTGGATACAGGTGGTATCTGAAATAAGCTTATTTAATGTTTTTATCATTTTTTAGTTTGTTGAAGTCAGATGTTATTGCTATTGACTTGGTAATATAGGTGAATTAGTACTGGTATGGTATGTATACCAGCATTTGAACAATCAACCATAAGTGATTGTAGATTATCACAATATTAATTGTCTATGAGTAATAATGCTATTGCCAGATTGGAAAAAAAGCAATTGCTCTTCTCTTGAAAAAAAAAATATTAAGTTCATCACTGTATTACATCAAAGCACAATTACCCAATTCAGTTAATTACATTATAGTCGTGGAGCCACCTTTTGGTCACACTGAAAATGGAGTTATCTGTGTGCTATGTTTGTTTTTTGTTTTGTTCATTGTTTAATATTTCCTAAAACATGATATTTTTCTTTGAAAAATCTCCAAATTTACAAATGTAATTGGCATCAGAAGTATTTTTTAAGTTCTTAACCTTTAGTAGGGTGGCAGCTGATGCTGATGACTGTATGGTCTTTTCATTGTTCCCATTGTTTGTATTTATCTGTGAAGTGCTTAAATTTAGTATGAATAAATAAATCTGAATCTGAATCACCCTATTGTTTCTCAGCAATTAAATAATCTAGAATGTTGAACTTGGTATCTAAAGTTTCTGCTTATCTTGTAGTTTATTGCATGCCAATATGACTTTGTTTGGTTAAGTATTTAATGATTTATACTCAAAAATGTTCAAACTTTCTTCAAATGGCTACTTTTTTCATGAAAACCCGCTTTTCTCTCCAACAACTTTGCATAAGTCGTGAATGCTTCAAACTTGATCTAAATCTTACAAAATTTCTCATACATGAAGTCAATTTCTTGCCGCTTCTTGTTGGTAAATTTTATTTTTATTTATTTATTAAGTATGGTACTATAGTGCCAGGCTACCACCCAAACACACTAACAAGTGAAGAGGAAAAGAAAAAACAAAACAAAAGAGTACTTATTTGCAAAGGTATCGCTAAAAAAAAGTTTCTCTAGCTAGTGAAGAACTTGGTTTTTCTTTAATTTTGTTGATTGAACCTCGTGATCTTCAAATGGCGGTAAAATGTGGTCCGCTCTGCGCATACCAGCAGACTTCGTCATCAAAGCAAAAAGAAAAAAAGAGGAAATGGGAGCGCATTTTGTCAGTGTGCATGATTGAGCAAAACAACGCGCATGCGTCTGAAGTCACTTGATGGTGTTTTCAATACTAAAAGCGATTTTGCACTTATTGTTTTCGTTTTAGTGCTGAGAAACTCTTGGATTAACTTACTTTATTATACATGCATGGACATATGAAGAAAGCCAAACGGTGTAGTACTGCAGAGGACTTAAAATGTGTAGCAGCCATGCATAATATTGGTAACTCCAGCCATACTACCTTGACTTGATGCATAATATAACATTATTCCTTTTGCTGCCTTTCCTATTTGTGCCAAAATATTGTTTTTCTGTTGACTTGGCTACAATTGTAATGTTACTTCTGACTGAATTGGATTAAAGTTGTGTTAGTGCAAATAAAAAATAAAATAAATAAACATATATAAACGGGCTCTGAGTCTGTTTCACAGGGTTGCCACATCCTGGAAAAGTCCTGAAAAGTCCTTGATTTTTTTTGCTCCCCTGGAAAGAAAGTCCTTGAATTTTGTTTATCAGTCCTAGAAAGTCCTGGAAAATATATAGACAGTTTTCCCGTGATTTACCTGGACAGAATATGAAATTTTTTCATAATAATTGATGCCTTGTAATTGTACAAAGCCATCGTTGAAATTATTTGCATTTTGAATGTCTTTTAAAAAGCTTTATTCTATAGTTAAAAGACAGGGATTATTTTGTACGCTGGCGCACAAATACTGTAAAAAAATTGCTATTCTAGCCCTAACCCAAACTGCAATGCTAGCCCCAACCCCAATGTTAATCCTAACCCAAACTTAAAATTTTAACTTAAACTCAAAAAATAATTTAAAAAATAGAAGAGAGTAAAGGCTGGAGCATCCATTCTTATGTTCTTTGCTCTCTAATTCTCTTGAAACAGTTCTTACTTGTATGCTGGCGTGCAAATAAGCACTTTTTTGTTAAAATGCCAAACTTTGCACTTTGCAGTGCAGTATGTATAAATTATTGAATATTGTTAGAAAGAATGAATTCTTGGACAGTTATTTGTTGCCATGCATTACTCTAGTAGCAGTAACGTAGCAGGCTATAGTCCCCCATTGACCAAAATGCACAATAAGAAAAATACGACATTTTTCACACTATACTTCTGAGCTAGTTTTTTTGCTGCAAATGGACTCTAAAATAATTTAAAGCCAGTTTTGAAACATTATTTAAAGGATGTAATATCGGTCAAAATAAAATCAGTAACAACTAACTAAAATGGCTTAAAATAAACAATGAATTTGATTGCTTGATGCAAAATACTTAACGAAGGCTTTGTAAAAATATTTAAGGGGTCTATTTAACATTTAATTCAGTTAATTACCGATTACTTCTCTCAAATCTTCTTTCATTAGCTCCTCCTCCCAAATTATCTTTGTGTAGCGTTATAAAATACAAACGATTTAGATTATTGCTCGTGAGTTTTTTCAAAGGAAGTGCCTATTTGCACTCTTGCATACAAATGAACTCTGCTTATTGGGAATAGGAGAATAAGAGTGGGTGCTCATTGCTCTAATACTCTTTTAGTTTTTAAATTATTATCGTTAAGGTTAGGTTTTAGGATTGACATTAAGGTTAGAGGGTAGGGTTAGGTTTAGAATTGGGGTTAGGGCTAGGATAACGTTTTTGTTTCTTTTTCAAATGATAGGATTTTATGGTTTACTGGCTGGAAATAAAGCTAGGACCGAAGTTTTATTATTAACCATCACGAACATACTGTAGCTCATTTATGCAACCAATTTAATCTTGCTTTTGCAGTGCTAATTTCTATGCCTCATTTTAAAGGCATTATGTTTTACCAAACTAGGCCCAAAATTAAGTTACTGTTGCAAAAAAATTGCAAAATCTTCAGGTGCTGGGAGCTTTGCCCCCGACCCCCAACAGCCTCTAGCAGCTGGGGGTTCTGTCCCCATAACCCCAAGCAAAGTCCTCCCATTGCAGATTTGTGGCTGTGAACCTGGCTAGTAGTCAGTTCTAAGAATGCAAATGTGTTACATCAAAATTTTCCTTTATTCACAAGTACTGAAAAGTAGGTGCAAGAAAGAGTAGTTAGTGGAAACTAAATTTTAATTCATTTAAAAAAAAACCTTAAACAGTCCTGGAAAATGGCCTAAAAAAGTCCTGGAATTTGATTATGCAGTTTCTGTGGCAACCCTGGTTTCAAGATTCCTCTACCTAACAAATTATCCACGCGAAGCATTGCCAAAAAATTTGAAATTTTGAAGCACAAACCATGCCAAAAAAAAAAACAAACGAATATTAAGTTAGGTTTTAAAAACATATCTGGATAATATTGCTCTATAGTTAGTTGAGTGGTAACCTATTCATGGCATGGTGTTCTCTGATTAAAATTTTGGTTCTGTCAAATCGAATACAGTGTTACCAACGACTCACCACCACTATGACATTTCTACGAATAAAGGTGTGTTGCTCGTGCACAATGATGCCGAGATGGAGCTGTCAACTTGTTACATGCTTCGGCGTAATACCGCAAGTAAAATGAAAGGTTTTACGTAATCCTTTACAATTTTTTCTGCTATTACCAAATAAAACAATTCTGGATGTATTGATCATTGTGACTCAATAATGTATTGATTTCGTACTAATAAATAATTTAAATAATTATACATTTGCATTGACCGGCCAGTTGGTCGAGCACTAACCTGTTTGTCTTTGGAGAGGGAGGTCTGTGGTTCAAATCTGGGGCCGGTCAAATCAGGCACAATGTTGCTAACGACTCGCTACTGCTGCAACATTTCTTCAAAAGGAGCTGTGTTTCTAATGCACAATGATGCAGATATGGGCCCCTCGAACTCCTTACAAGCTTTGGCGTAATGCAGCAAGTAAAACGAAAGATTTGGTGTGCAGTGATGCTTCAATAAAGTCTTTACTCTGCATAGCAAAGTTATTTTAATTATTTATTATTGCTATCTAAAACACAAGGCTCTTATCTGGCTTGCATTAAGGATGAACTTGATCCGAAATCCTGGGCTGATTTACAACTTTGAACTTTAAGCTTAAACTCTTAAGCCAGTGCAAATTTTTCAAAGGCTGGAATACACCCAGAAATTTTTAACGTGGGGGGGTTCAATTTTTCAGAAAGCCACCAGTACCCAATTGTAGTTAATTTATTGTAACCATTAATAAAAATATAAAAATACATGCTATTATAGTCAAGCAAGCTTTTGTGGTAATAGTTGTATTTTGTTACAACATTTACTTGTTCAGAAACCCTGTAATAGCAATTTTGAAAGTTGTTGGTAGTGAAGATTGTGTGTGAGAGAAAAAGTTAGCACTATGGGCTATGGGGGCCTGGGTGTAAAGCCCCAGCTGCTGGACAGTTATTGCAATTTTTCGGAAAAAAATTGCCATTTGGATGACATTTTGCACTTTTTTGAGCAATTAGAAAAGGCTAAATTACTAATATTTAGAAGAGTTTGAAAGAATTTATTTTGCTCTATCCAATCATCCCCTGCAAAGTTACTGGTCAAGTCCAAAATATGTTTGAACTGAAAGATCACGTATTTGGCTTAAATCTTTGAAGTAAATAATTTTTATAATTCAAAAAACTTGTTAGAGGTACAAAATTTCACAATAGCTTTTAATAGCATCAGAGCTATCATTTTTGTTCTTTGAGAAATGGGTAGCCTTGAAAAAGGCTGTTTTAGATTGAGCGTTTTCACCCAGCTCTCTTCATGAATCTACGCTGGAATGATGAAAAACCAAAATGCAATGGTATATATAGAGGTTGACTTCATTGAAATAGACAATAAGTTGCTATTACCACGTGTATGGTGCTGCAAAAATCACGTAAAATACCATAAATTTAATGCGAAAATGTAGAAAAAATTATTTGGAATTGATAGCTCTGACGATATTAAAATTGTTTTTAAATTCCTGAATATGTTAGCAGAGTGAAAATCTACATATGAATGTAATTTTGTTGTGGCTTTCATCTTCAAACAGCGGATTTGTTTGCAAAAGTGCATTTGACTCAGTAGTTTTTTTTTTACACAGCTACTTTTTTGATTAAATGGCCATCTGTCTCTTTTTGGTATCAAGCTCTGTTTTGCTCAAAAGTTTATGATTGAGGATGATATATTCATTATTCAATATCCATGAATATATTAATTATACGTACCGTATGTATCAAATACATGAATATAATCAAATACAAGTAGTTACACAATGTTTCTGTCAGCGATATTGTAGGTGAAACTAAAGCAAAAATCTCAATTGCTTGATAAATATCTTGCGGGATCAAATTACAGCTCTAAAACAATGTTTTAAGTGATTATCAACAACTTGAGAGATTATTCAGTGAAAAGTAAATATAGCAAAGAGTTACAAACTGAGTTATATCAACAAAATTGTTTTTGTTTTTTGAGTTCTAAAAGCAGGGGTTTCGACCCCCAAAACTTCCCACTGGCCGCGCCACTGGTCAAAGGATAGCGAAATCGTCGCTTTCTTGTGACAGGAGAATAAAAATGCATCAAACAATCACAAACTGCCAAAATTCTTTTAGTAGAAACTACCAAGTCGGCAGCGCCGCCAAATGCATAATGGCATTGTTTTTAATCGCATAATCATGGTTCAAACCTTACCCTAGTCACGTTGTTGCATCCTTGGATAAGATGCTTTACGATAATTATCTTCGCTTAGCAGATTCGAAAAAGCAGCAACTTTAGTAGACAAAAATTTGAAGAAATCTACAGAAAAGTTGGATCACTGGAAACTCCTAAGCAGTTAAGGATTCCTCTAAGCATGAAATAGTCATTGCAATGAAAAGTGTGCAGACCATCCAATAGCTAGCGTCTGGCACTGTTCAATGATAGAAGGACAAATATGCACTACAACAACAATCAACAAAATAATGAATTTATTCATGACTACCAAACTAAAATAGAAACGACTTGAATAGCAATCGAAGGGATTTGATTTTGATTTACAAGTAGCAGTAATTGGGATTTCCTGTTTTACGATGTAATAATAAATTTGGAGTTAATTTTTTAAATATGTATTACCAAGGGATGAAGAACCTTGGTTATACATATTTCTTTTTCAATTTCTTCCAAGTTCAATTTCTTCCAAGTTCAATATGACTAATTTCGAAGTAATGAACGATCTACTCTAATCACATAAAAATACTGTAATGAAACGCTTTTGGAATTTTAGCTTATCTGCTACGTTGATGAAATTATATCCTAGTACCTGTCTAATTATAATTTATGCACTATGTTGATGAAATTATAATTGATGCTAAACGTTTATTAAAAAAAGGTTACTCTGTTTTAAATAATTCTGAAATTCCATTGGTACCAATTTGCAGTGAATACTTTTTTTGCTCTTCACCCGGATATGAGTAAATTTTGTTTTGATTGCTGCCATACTTCGATTGCGTCTGGACACAGCTGCGAAAATCCTTTTAGGCAATATTTTACAGTTTACCGTTAAACCGCTATTTGAGCGCCATCTCTAATAGAATGCCACTAAAAAAAGGGTCGAAAAATAGAGCGCCACCCTCTAATTAAACGCTACCTCCAATAGACTGCCTTCTTTAAATAGACCATGTTGAAGATGATGAAAACGGCTATCAGGCTATACCAAAGCAACGTGTTCCTTGATTTTCAGCAGTAAATTTTTGATTAGTTACCAGTAACTGTTATTTTTGATATTTTTTCTTTAGATGTTAACTGTTAACCTTTTTGCATGAGGTTTTGCAATGGTGAACGGTTGATGAAAGTTTTCAACACCATTTCGTCGTAAATATTGGTTATTGCATTGCAAAAGCTTGTGTCACAAATAGTATTACCTTATAAAAGTATTCATAACAACCGTGATATCTATTATGACGAAATGGTGTTGATTTTTTTCATAAACACCTTTGCAATGCCTCATGTAAAAAGGTTGAGTGTTGGATGTTTTTTATTTTCATTAATTAAATTTATCTTCCCAAAATTCTGATCAGCTTGTCAAAAAATAGAGAGCCACTCTGTAATTGAACACCACCTCTAATAGAACATCACTGTAGGGGAAGGGTTGAAAAATAGAGCGCCATGGCACTCAAATGGAGGTTTTACGGTAAATGCTATTTACAGCCATTTCTCTTCCTTATCTCTGGCATTCTGCTCTTCATGAGAAAAACTTCATTACTCTGATTAAAAATTTGTAAATTTTGAAGTGCAAAAATAAATCGCTTTTGGTATTCATCGCTACGGTACCTTTGCAAAAATAAGAATGTCGCTGCTACTCGCCAAAATAGAAAGAAGAGCGCTCCTGCTCATTTTAATGGCTTAAAATGCAATCGATCATATACAATTATATCATAAATGTTTAATATAGTGACAACTGACTGAAGTATTAAATCATTTTATTTCCAGTTATTTTGCTATTACCCGAAAACAATAATCGCAAATTATCCAAACTAATCAGTTTTTTTTCGATACTATCGGAAAATTTTGCAAAAGAGCAAGTAGTGACTGACCATTAGAAAAACAGCATGCATACTTTGTTTTTCTGAAAAAGGAGCGTGTTCCACCCAAGATCTGTCTCTAAATTTTAATGAAATTTTTTGCTTGCAATCATCTGCTAGGGTTGATTCGGGTTGTTTTGTTTCTATTGCCAGCTTGCATTTGGGTCGAGTTGGATGGTCAACTTGTTCAAGGGACGTCTTCGATTTTATCTTTTCATTTATAAAAAAAATAATCAGCTTTGGGTCAGGCAGGTTGTTCTGAATTTTTGCAATCCAGCCACAAGCGTTTGTAAGTTCTAAAATTTTTTTTGCGAAGGTTTAAGAATTAGAACATAACTGCAAATTTATGCAGCATGTTTAATATTGTAGTCATTTTATTTTTATGGCACTTTCCTGCTTACTTTTGAAAATTGTATTCACAGCGGTTAAAAGCTTACAAAGCTAAAGCCGCTCAGAATAGAAATGCTACTGCCATTAAAGAAAACAATACTGAGGGTGGTCAAGAGAGAACAACAAAAAACCAGGCTTTACGTTTTCTACGCAATTGTTGCAGATGCATTTTTTTCTTTCTGCAAAACTTTGTGTTAATTATTTTTATTATGAGATCGTGCGATGACCTTTCAAAAGTTACGCAAAAAAAGCGGCCGCAATAGTGCAAGAGGGACTGCAATAGTATGCAAAAATATTCTAAATAGTATTGCAATTTACCCAGCACCAAATTATATTTATGAGGTATGATTTACATTACAGCGCAAGTATAAAAATTCTCTATTAAATGGTACTAATTTTTTTTTTAATAGCGTAAAAACAAGAAAATTATCTACGATTTTATTGAAATTGGGTGCAAGGTGGCTACCCGACTGTATATATTTTATATATCAATAAATTACAAATAATCTTTTGTTTTGTTTTTTTACCTAATCACTTACGGTAAGCCAAGAAGGTAGCTAGCAGCAGGGCATGGTATGGAATGGAATGGAACGGAAATTTTGGTATGGAAAATGCCAGAATGGAATGGAAGATTTCAAAAATAGAAGACAATCTTCCATGCTTCCATACCAATTCCATACTAGATTTCACTCATGACATTTACATAAAAATATGTATGGATATTGATATCTAAAAATCTGTGGAAGTGTTTAGCTGCTAATCAGCTGTCGACAAATTAATAGGGTAATTCGGTTGGAACACTGCTCAAACAGTGTAGAAATTGCATCATTAGATTATAGAATATGTTCATTGCGATTTGCTGCTGCATTGATGCTTACTGACTTAATTTTTGTTTTGGAAATGACAATTTGCCTTGAGTCATCGCCAGACCAAATGAAGTTAGGGACGTACTAAAATTGACTGAACTTATGCACATGAAAACTGATCATCTACGACTGCAAATTATGCGCAATTTCAAAATTCTGTAATCATGCATAAAAAAGAGACATGTAAGTCTGGTAGCATTTCTTAGCTCAATTCGTTTCCAGCCCATAATCACTTGAAAAGTCTATCTGCAGCAGTGACTGCGACCTAAACAAACTTGAGTGTGCTCTAAAAAACAAAAACAGCTGGTCTTTTAAAAAACAAAACAGACGATTTTGTTGGCCTACATTTTCTACTCTCCGACACATCGATAAATTGGTGTGCAACCAAAATTTTGCTAAAGGAGTGGGTTTGAAAGTTCAAGTTTTTTTGTTAGAAAAATGCCTTGATTGGGTGGCAAGCTGAGCAAAGTGGTACTCAATAATTTTGTATAGACGAAGGTCTGGGGGCATAGCCCCTGTTGCTGGACGATTTTTGTTTTTTGTGAAAAAAGAACTATTTCAACCCCATTGGATCACATTTCGCGTGTTTTCAAAGCTATTTAAAAGAATTAAATTGCTTCAAGACTTAGAAGCCAGTAGAAAAATTAAATTGCCCTGCCCATTCAGCCCCTACTTTACTTGGGTCCGCGACATCCTGATGCGACCGACCTGACGCGAAAAAATTCACTCGGTATTCTTGAGGCCAGGGACATCCTGATGCCCTAACTCTAACTCTAACACTCTCCCTAACCCTAACCCTAGCCCTAACTCTAATCTCAGGATGTCCACGGCATCAGAATTCTCGCGTGAAAAGTCTCGCGTCTGGTCGGTCACGTCAGGATGTCCTGCTTCGACTTTACTTACAGGTCAATTCAAAAATACATTTAAATGTTTGCCTTTTAGGGTTAACTTTTTTAAGTTACTTGTCTAGGGGGAGCTGAAGCCCCCTTTGCTCTCATAGTTGCGCCACTATATCTGTAAATACTTAGTGGCCTATTGTGCATCCCTACCCATAGTTTAAGAAACACTGGTTTCACGCTTAGAATACTTTGAATACGATGCAAACATACATGGTTTTGAAATTGATAATATGAATAGCCTAATTATTTGATGACCTATTAGGTTCAGAGGTGTAAACTTTGGATGTTAGATTTGGTGTTTGAAACTCGAACCACTAAACTTTGGTATTTGAAAACTTCAATATAATGCTCATGTAGGTAACTTTAGTCGAGTAGGTAGGTTTGGATGTTATTATTCCGTTTTGCATCATTGTTGGTTTTCTTGTCATTAAATGATGTTCCAAAAAGTATTTTTTGTAAACCAAAATGGGGCAATGCCCCCTGGACACCAAACCGATGGCATTGAATTTGAATGTGACAAAATTTTTTCTTATATCGTAACAAAGATTTACTTTTCTTTCCTCGATTGAGCTTAATTCTTTGTTGTTGTTTTTTTGCATTTAAACTTTTTTTTGAGTATTTTTGTAAAACGTTTTTGGCAGTTTCGCTATGCCAAATTTCATAGTTGCTGTGATTACAAACTTGCAATCATGAAACCCAGTGCATACCAGTTAACCTATTGTCTGGTGATTAAGTGGTTGATATTTTTGTGCTGAGTGAAATTGAGTTAAGTGGTATCTAGCTCATTGCGATAGTATTTTAAGTATGGGATGAAATTCATTGTTCCATACTGCTTACCTTTGCGAGTGATTACCTGCAAAGGTACGCTTAACGTTGCACAAGTAAAATACCAATTATGTGTTGCTAGCTTCCGCTCTAAACTTACTTTGGTATGGAAGTATGCAATGGAATGTGGAAGAAACTTTTAGTATGGAGTGGAATATGTAGTGGAAGAAAATTGCCAGTATGGAATACGGAAAAATCGTCTTCCATTCCATACCATGCCCTGCCTAGCGGAGATGCCATTTGTTTATTCATTTGGAAGCTTTGACTATTGAAATGTTGACCTCTTCAGTCTTCATCTTCAAGAGCAGTGTTTCGACTTGCTCACACTTCTAAGTAAACTTTTCTAATGAATGATTTAATGCACCCTGATAAATAATCATTGGAAATTTTTCATGATGCTTCAACCCTAACTCCATCCCTAATTGTCCCAATAGCAAAGTCACCATGACAAAGAGTCCAAATGATGAAGTAGCTGGCATCTGCAAGCGGTTTATGGCTTTTTACTTTTTTTGAGTCTTAGCTACTGTAGCATGCTTTAACTTGTTTTAGGAGACTAAAGTTTGGGTGCCAGATGATCAGAATGTATGGAGAGGAGCATCACTGACTAAAGACTATCATGATGGAGATAAACAAATTAAAGTGCTCTTGGAATCATTGGAAGGCGAGGATGAGGTAAACATTTAATTTGTAACCATTAAGCTGATTTTTATCAGTGAATCATCGTTTTCATTGGGCATACGTCAACTTGTTTTTGGATTTATATTGGAGCCAAAATAATAATTTTTCAAACATATTTGAATCCAAAATCATAGTTTTTTCAAATATTTGAAACTGAAATAGAATGCAAAAATCAAGAAAGTTATATGCCACAAAGTACTCGCCTACAGTGGCTAGTTCTACTTTATGAGCTAGATTGACTGGCAAAAAAATTGAAATGTTAAATATGTTGCTTTACAACAAAAATGCTCTCAGACTTTAATAATTAACATCTTTAGTTTTCCGGCTTTGTGCAATTTAAGTTTTCATTAATCATGCTTGAGAAACTACAGTGTAATAGTTCAAAAAAGGAAGGTTAAGTTACCAGTATTCTAGAATAAGATTTGAAATTCCAGATTCAAAAAAATTATTCCAGAATATTTAATTACTGGTATTCTACTTTGCCCATCCCTCCCCTGCAATCGGGTTTAGTTTATTACTAGACATTTTGACAAAATGTATGTTGAAATAACAAAAATATTCTCGAACAGTAAAAAATTTTAATGCAACTTCTAGGTAAAAAAGTATATTGCAACAAAGCAAGCTTTTTAAAAAATTATTATTTCATATGTACTTTTATGAGAGCTATTTTGTTGTCACCATCTTAATGTGATTAAATGAGTTTTTTCAATTTCCAACTTTCCAAAATTATGGTATTTGAGAGCAGATTACGTGATAGGTTAAGATAGGTTAAAATTGAACTGTGTTAGTAGTTCACCGGCTGATTCTTTGTGACTCTCTTAGCTGATGATTTTCATCCAGTGTTCCCTCTAACTTTTTGGCTAATTGGCAGGTGCCCAAATTTTTCAAAACAGTTGTGCCCAAAGCTGTTAAGAATACATCTATGTGATTGTGTACCCAAATGCTGTATTGCACCAATTCGGTATTAAAGCATACCGATACTAAAAGTTACATTACACAAAATTTGTTGACATCTAAAGCTATGTTTATCATAAATTGCCTAAAATTATTTGCCTTTAATCTAACAAGTTGCTGATTCACTGACAAAGATTGGTTTAGTTTGAACACTGATTTCATCACCATGTATGCTCAAGTCCGCTGCATAACTTGTTTGGTTAGTACTTGAAACGTAAATTTTAGACTGAAACTCAAGTAATTGCTTTGAAATCTGCTGCTGATCTTCCTCCATTGCGAAATCCTGATATTCTAATTGGAGAAAACGACCTGACTTCATTGAGTTATTTGCACGAACCTGCTGTCTTGCACAACCTACAAATTCGGTTTGTGGAAAGAAATGCTATTTACACCTACTGCGGTAAGCCTTGATTTGATGATTTTATAATTTTCAGTTGCATCCATTCTGTAGTGATATGTTTCAATGCTCTGAGCTATGATTCTCATTCAGATTCAAGTGCAAATGTCGTGTGTTAGCTACCACGGTAACAAATTTTTTATTAGTCAAATTATTAAAACAAAAGGAGATGGAGAATATATTGCTGTCAACATAATTTGTTACTGAATGAAAACTTGGTATTTGGTACTGGTAGTAAATTGGTGCATCTGTTGACCTACGTGACTTTTTTAGGTATTGTCCTAGTTGCAATTAATCCTTATGAAGAACTGTCAATCTACTCCAATGACTTCATACAACTTTATAATGGAAGGAATTTGGGGGAAATGGACCCTCACATTTTTGCTATTGCAGAAGAAGCGTTTAAACAAATGGCAAGGTATTTTTCATGTTCAACTGATTAGATTTTTAAAATTGTTCTTTGATGGCAGTGTGGTTGTATCAACACAAAGCTACAGTTGCAATGTAGTCTAACGCCTGTCCTGCATTAAAGGACAGCCATGACTTCGAAACCATAGCGTATTTCTGATGATACAAACATGGGTTTGGTTCTCGTCCGTACTAGTCATTTTTTTTGACAACCGAAGGCTGATTTAGCTTGTAACTTATTTATATTTTTTCTTAAATAATTTATGAAAACTTAAGATCGCCTCATTGTATAACTGATGGCTTGACTGGCTGCACTGAGATTTGAATAGTCACACTCCAGTTTTGGCGCCAGCTGTGCGAGTGACAAGCAGTGGAGCTTATTGACCTACTACACATTGTACATTCTATTCGATGCATCTTTTAAGAAGAGAGATTATTATGCAAGGCACCCTAATTGTTACTATATCAATAAACTTTAAAAAAAAATGATTGCTTTGCAATATCCTTCAATAGGAGTGGCCCACGACAACTGACCACTAAACTACGGCAACCTGACCTCCAACAAACTGACCACAAACCAACTGGCTATCAACTAACCTTAATGTTGACGATCAGTTCGTTCGCGGTCTGTTTGTTGGCAGTCAGTTGACTAGGTTCGTTCGATACGGTTTCAGTGACTAATAATTAATTAATGCAATTTTAGTTGATTCTTGTCGTTGAACAGGAATGAAAAGAACCAGTCAATTATTGTCACTGGTGAGTCTGGGGCCGGCAAAACTGTTTCTGCAAAGTATACGATGCGGTATTTTGCAAGTGTGGGTGGCTCGAGTGATGAATCAACAATTGAACAGAAAGTTTTAGCTTCAAATCCTATAATGGAGGTGGGCTGCTTTATGCTTTGTTGATACATCCTAAGTGTTGCTTATTAATGAACTCATTGGTGTTATATTATAGCTACAGAATTGTGAGCATTGAGAAGATGCCAGCTTCTTGTTGCAACTTTCTGTATCAATTTTTAACCTAGAAATAATTGGACCGATTACATTGATAGTCTTGGGTGGAATCAATTGGGACTTCACTCGAGCGAAATGATGGAGGTGATGGAAGACCATGATGTGTAGCAGCTTAATCTTGAGCTGCTGGCTCCGCAACCCTCACGGTAAAGAGGGTAATGAAGAAAGAAAACAAATTAATTGCGAAACATTTATTTGTAATTTTTCATATGGTCCACGACTTTTCGGCGCCATCATTTCGGCGCCAATATTCGGTGCTTTTTACTAACACTAACCCGAAGCCCTAACCCTAAATAAGTAAACTGTCAAAGAGCAGCGAATTGGCGTCGAAACGATCTGTGCAGAAAACGTACGGCAACGAAATAGGTGGCGCCGAAATGGTCGCACCGAAAAGACGTCATGATCCCTTTTTCACATACCTACATTTGATACTTTAAGTGCGTACCTGCAAGAAACAAGCATAACTTTGATACCCACCCGGTTTTTGATTACTTTAGTGTCAATAACAGGATTTTAGATTCGACTGCAGAAATGGATAGAAAAATGTAGACGTAGTGATGTTAATAGTTATCATGGCGGTGGTGAAAGAACTCTCGCTGCTCTTTCAAGTCAAGTTGCTTCATTGTCTTATCTTCGTGACGCAGGCTTTGTACTGTTTTTATGTTATTGAATGTCAAGTAGTTATTGTGAATACCAGCCTTGGTTTGACCAAGCTGTAATTATAGCCATGGTACCGAAATGCTCTACTACCATGATAAATTTAATCTAGTTAACAACGTAATCTATACTTACTGTTTTTTCAGTCTATTGGCAATGCAAAGACAACACGTAACGATAACAGCAGTCGGTTTGGCAAGTACATTCAGATAGCTTTCAATCGACGTTATCACATAATTGGTGCTGATATGAGGACGTATTTGCTCGAAAAATCCCGAGTTGTGTCCCAGGTATGTGCTTGCTAAAATTTTAGAAGAGTTTTCTGGACTCGCCTAATAGGCTCCTTAATAACGTAGTGTTTTTGATGAATTGTAGCTCAAACCACCGAAGGCTAAATTTCAAATTGCTGTGACTAGGTCAATTTTCACGTTAACATCTGCAACCAAGGTGTAGCCTTTGATCGTCCACGGATATTTCTTAATTTTAGTGTTCCTGTTGTGTGATGAAGGTTCGGTTTACACTTCTCTATTTCTCATTTTAAGATCGATGCTGTACCAGTTCCATTTTGAAAACCAAGATGGGATATTCAACGATTAATCATCTTTAAAATTTTATGAATAATAAAAACATTTTATTATATTAGCTTTTCAAAGCATTAGAAAAAGATAATCGTTACGAAGTGCGGTTCAGCAATGTGTTTTTTCTCCAATGAAACGCCTCTGGCTAATCCTAAAAAGTGGCCACCGCTAGCCAGTAATAACATTGTTGGGATTAAGAATGGTTAGTCATACAACATGGCATCACCTTTCCACTTTTATCTATCTGTCATCATCTTCCGAGGACTTTATGTTAGGCAGTCTCTTGTTGTAAGTCTAAGATGATTCAGTATCAGTTTAATTAATACACTAAAAATGCTTTACCCAAGTTTGACAACATTACAAAAACGTTCTTTTAAAATTTAAACCTTAAAAACTAACGAAAATAATAATATGCACTGTTTAGTACGCGACGCATTTTGCAACCTTGTTTTGGTTTTTACCGGTGATAGTCAGTCCGTTATTCGCAATAATTATCCATCATGCGGCAAACATTAGCTAACTTAGTAGAGTGTGGGGGTGTTACCCGACTTTTTTCCGAGAGATAAGGTCCCAACACAGAGGAACTCCACAAGGTGATCCTGCAGTCGTGCTTCTCTTTAAAGTCTGAAATAGCGGTTAGACCTCTAGTAACTAGCCGTAAATAGCTCTTGAAAAAGGTTCAGGGGCAGGGCAGTTGAGAAGATGCCTACAGTTGCTGTAGGAAGAGTTCTACTGTTTGATTCTGCATGGATGTGAGAAGAGCAAGATGCTGTGACCTAGGTCTATTTTTAAGTTCATTTAGCGGTTATTGACGTAAATTTTAAGTGTCTTTTTCAGTGAAGCACCGATTATGTAGCACTGCGTGACTTCGAATGGTATATCTCAGAATATCGAACCAAAATTGGCAGGTTTTCCTAAACCCTACAGGCCTACGTTTAAGCTAACATTAACTGAAGTTATTGCGTTGGATTTTGCTGCATATCCGTAGTAAATTTATGCATTACCTAGCTTCTTTTTAGATGTGGAAAACTTGTAGTTCTAGTAGCAGATTAATAAAAGATAGCTTGATATTTAGGCGCCAGAAGAAAGAAATTATCACATTTTCTATCAACTGTGCTCGTGCTATGACTTACCGAAGTTTCAACCTTTAAAACTAAGTGAGTTTTAAGTGTATCGTTTGCTTGCCAGGTAGGAAAGCTTTTTCCAACAACTAAACAAGTGTGTAGTGACTAAACAATGAATTTGTTGTCAGTGGTGATTGAACTTCGAATCTTAAACTGAACGTAAGGCTGAGCTTGATTCTTATCAAAAGTGCTTTTGGTCCTGCTTCACCACGGAGCCCCACCTAGGCTTGGAGAACCTGGAAAAGAAAAGTGACCTTTTCCACAGCACTCAAAGGGTGGATATTTGTCAGCAATGGCGTTTGGAATTGAAATTGCTGGAATGCACCTTACTGAGCCCAGTGGCGAATGGCATGACATACTGTGCTGCTAGCAACGTACAATCTCGGCTCGATGCTCAGCTCTTGGAAACAGTGGTTGAAATGATATCAATAAAAAATGGAAAGCGAATGTATATAACACAAATTCATTTATCTAAATTTATGCAGAAAATATTATAATATCATTACAGCAAAGCTTTTGCTTTCTAAATGCAGCTTTGTTTACAACAGTAGTGCGCAATTACTGGTCTAGTTGTACATTTCGGTTTGGAACCTTGTGGTTCTTGCCTGTACTTGAGAGCATGGCTCAAAGATATGTACTGCGTTCCGTATAACCCGGCAATGAATTGGAAGAAATAGCCACAGCTCCACTATCGATAATGAAAGCACCACAGGATTTTTCTGTTGATATACACCCATCATCGTTCCTTTTTGGCTTACTAAGCGGGCTGGGACTTCACTATTTTGCTCCAAAAAAATTCAAAAGAGAATCCGCATTGTTCACGTCATTGACTCAACTTCGAACTGATATCTTTGCTTGCTCTAGAGTAAACTTGCCTTTAAAATATTTATTTTTTGTAGAATCTGCTGATCATTTTGAGTACCTGCGTAATGGAAACTGCATTACCATTGACGGTGTTGACGATCGCAAAGAATTTCAAGAAACAGTGCATGCTCTGACATTGTTAGGTGGGTCGGTATCATTATTGTACCGGACTATCATATAAGTTTTTGGCGTTGCGTGTTTCTTTTTCTTGAGTTTAATGCAGATCTATGTATTTTTAGCATTTCAAGCATGCCATAAGCTGAAATATTGAGAAAGGATTTTTTCAAAAACTTGAAACGTCTATGTGACAACAGATTAAATATACTGAAAATATTACAAGCTATAAACAAAGAAAGAAATGCAGTGTAAGCGAAACATGAATGGGGAAAATCACTTTCAATTTCAAAAGTGAAATTTTAGCCCCATTTTTACGGCCACTAGCTAATATGAATTGTAAGTAATTATTGTATAGTGCTCTATTTGAGTTCAGTTTAGGTTTTCCTTCTTTTTCAAGTGAACCCTTGGGCCACCTTTAAGGCGACCACTATCCGGTACCGAAACGAGGAACGGATTTTAAAACTTTTTTAGTTTCTGAATTTCTATTTTGTTTTACTGCTGGCAGACAACCCTGATGATTCCGTAAGCGTATAAAACAGCCTGCGGAGTTTCAGTTTTTATTTTTACACTTTGGCCTGTAGGCTACTGTGTTGTAAGCATGAAGCAATTGAAAGGATGGTACCGAAATGCTTTTCTGAAACTGTTTCAAGTTGTTACACCCTTTTTACGGTTGACTGAAATTGTACTATGACGAAAGTGTTTTACGATGTTTGAATCGGTCGTTTTGTATTTGTGCATTTGGAAAGGATATCATTACGCTAATTTTTAGTTTAGCTTCAAAGCTGTAATTACTTGAAACGGTTTCGGATAATTGTACTTAATTGATTGGTCGAAATTACTACGATACGAAAGTTTTTAAGTTGGCCAACCAACACAGTCTGGGCACTAAACAGTTTTTCAGTTCTATCGCAATTTCAGAAGTCTTTACCATCAAAAACTTAACTAAAACTTGTTTACTTACCACTAAAGGCTTGAAGGAAAAATGTCGCTAATGGCTTAATTTAGAAATTAGTAATTTGGAGAGAAACTATAACCTGAATGGTTTAATTTTAGATGCGCAGTTTAGAGTAAAAGTTTATATTGGTCATTTACATATCAAAACGTAGTTTCGTATTTTTTTTTTTTTTATCATTTCAATCTCATTAAAAGCATGTCAGTTGTCAATCATGGAGTTTCTGCAATGTCTCATACCCTGAAATGGCGTAGCCGGTTAGGAGTTACTACCAAAACAACCATCCAAAGACTGTGTTTTCAAAAGCAAAAAGAACTTTTTGGTACTAATTTTAAGGATTATTTCTGTTGTTTCGTGATCTTTTTTAATCGAGTTGATACAAATCTTTGCTTGAAAGCCTTTTTTATTAGACCGTTTTTTTTATTTAAAAAAACTTTCGTTAAACGAGATTCTTGTTCTTAAATAACTATGGTGATTACTATTCTTTTGCAAGTGTCTTTTGCTTTGCCGAGAAAGATTTTTTAAGTACTACAATACAAGAAGGTTAGCTTGGAACTTGCTTTAACTTGAATTTGTTTGGTAATGGCTAGACTTACTGTATCCAACCGCAGTCTTAACAGCGGAAGGTTAAGTTTTTTAACTAAAGGTTTTGCTTCCAAATGATCGATGCGTCTGCTAGGTTAGTTTTGGAGTTATCCCAACTTCTCGGTCCAAACAAATCGCTTTACTAATTACAGGTGAACTCCTGTTAACCATTAATTAAGCTGACTCAAAAGTCGCACGTGCGTTTTGTTGATCGGTTAGTCGACTTTGAAGGAATGACGTCATGCACGCGCGAATTTAGCCCCTGCCACGCGAACATAAAGAAATTGAATAGATAAGAACACGTAGTTATTACCGTTTGCAAAAATTCTTTTCTCTTTGAAACCACTGGTTTGAAATGGTGATTGCGTGTTTAGCGTGGTGTTTGAGCAGTGGTCAAACCAAAGATCATAAAAATGGTACAGTATTCAAAGGTTTTCTGCTTGGCGTTCAGCGATAAAAAGGATAATGATTCTTGTGTTTAGGTATTAGCAGCAAGCATCAATCGCTGGTGTTTCGTTTGATATCTTCTATCTTACACATGGGCAACATCGACATAGAAGAAGACGAATCAGGCGACTCCTGCAAAATACAGGTTTGTTGTCTCAAACGACTTCGAGATCAGCGATGCACCATGCACAATAATTTGCTCTTAATTTCTTGTCAGGACCCACGCGCTGCTGCATTTACTCAGTTATTCATTCGTTTTGTTTTCTGTAGTAGTAGCAATGCGTTGTTTTGTTTCGGGAAAGCACTTGACGCTTATTTTCCATCACGGCCAAGCAGTTTAGCCGTTGTGGTGGCCCAGCTTGACAAAGGACTTGCAAACAGAACCCAAAAAATAGCGCTTAGTGTTGTTGTGTTAAGGAACAGACGCAGAGTGCCTGGTTCATAATCTTCGATGAAGGCACATAAGCGTGGAAGCCGTAAACTTTTTTTATCTTTTTTTTTTCAGCCTGACGACGAATCGTTACTGGCGATGTGTGAACTACTAGGCATCGAAGCAAAGCAAATGGCGCAGTGGTTTTGCAACAAGAAGATAACAGCGATGGCGGAGGTGCTGGTGACACCTCTATCGTATGAACAGGCAAGTAGAATGACATTTCTTTGCATGTTGCATCAATTGATTCATTACAAAATTACTGTTTTTTACAGGTACTAATACGTTTATTGAGCTACCTTTTATCGATTAGCTTAAGGAACCTTGCGATCTTTGATTCAAGCTGCCCAGTTGCCTACCATTCACGGTGGAGGACTGGAGCCTTGAGGGTTACTCTGACCTTTCCGTAAAACAAAAGTTTACGCTGTGTACTAGCCAGAGTACTATGTTATGCTAATACTGAATTTTTTGTCCCTTAGGAAAGGTATTTATTATTATCCAGTATTACTATCCAGTTATTTTGTGTGCCCTAGAAAAATTGGTCAACAGCATGACCGAGAGGGCAAACGCGTTATTTTTACGACGACCCTAATCGCATGATCTGGGTTTAACCCGCACCTTGGTCACGTTGTTGCGTCCTTGGAAAAGACGCTTTGCGATGATTATCTCTGCTTGGTGGCTTCGAACAAGCAGCAAATTTAGTGGACAAGAATTCGAAGAAATCCACAGGAACGTATTGGATTACTGGAAACTCCGTAGCAGGCGCGGATTCTTCCAAATACGAAATGGTCATTGCAATGAAAAAGTATGCGGGTTGTCCAATGGTTAACGTTAGAAGCTGTCCGGTGACATGAGGATAAATATATACTACAGCAACAGTTTTTTGTTTCTATGGATGGGAACATAGTGCTGCAGAAATGTTGTACCACACAACATTGGCTGGAGTGGGGAACCCCAGGAAAGAAAAGTGGCTATTAAAAATGAATTTTCAATGTTTTCGCAGGCGGTGTTTGCTCGCGATGCTTTAGCGAAGCACATGTATTCGAAATTGTTTGAATGGCTCGTTTTGAAGGTTAACCAAGCCCTGATCAGTGCAACTAAGCAGCATTCTTTTATTGGAGTTTTAGACATATACGGGTATGTGTGAAATGTAGATTACTCTTAACAGTTGTTAACAATAGTAAATTGCATGCGCTTTAACCGTAATAACTTTTTTTGAGCTTTAAAATTTAATACTAAGATATTATTTTACTTGAAAAATTGTGTGCATGTTTTAGGTTAAGATTATCTATAGCTTGACGTTACCATCTGACTGACTGAGGGGTATCATGTTAGTCAAAATGCATTCTCTTCACAGATTTCTTTGCTCGCCTATCCGGACGCAAGTCTAAAAACAATCCGCATTTTAATTAGTTTAAAAAACTTGCTACCAATTGAATCGGCCTAAACAAGGACCAAAGGCAAAATTAATGGGGTTTTTTAAAGTTATGCCAATCGTATTAGATTAGATTGACTCCGTCCTTCGTGATCCAGCCGCTCCAGTGATATTCTACTTCAAACACGACGCAGGTGCTCTTTCTAATTGTAAGTTTTATTGACAATTCTGACGTTCATGGTATCGGCAACGCCATCCTCGTTCGATCCGAAGGCAACGCTACAATAAGACTAAACCACGGAAGCCTTTCAACCGATAAATCGATTAAAATTTAGCGATATATTTTCAACCGATTGTAGGCCTCTGTTGGCTAGGCTACTGCATTGAAATGTCAGGAATGTCAATAAAAATTATAATTATGGAGGCTCCTACGTGGTGTTTGAAGTAGAATATCTCTGTAACGACTGGGTAAAGAAGGGTGCTGTCGACGTCGATCTAATCTAATACGATCTTTATATACCCTCATTGATTTTGCCTTCGGTCCTCGTTTACGTGAAATTTATGCATCTTGAAGAGCTTCGAGATCTAAAATTTTGGGAAATGTTAACGATTTTGCTGCATTTTAACATTGTCAAATATTGTGTGGCTAAGCTAACTCGCTACTACGTTTTGCTTGTAACCATGCATGTGTAAGGGCGAATAACTATGCTTTTAACCAGGTTTGAAACTTTCGAGGTGAACAGTTTCGAACAATTCTGTATTAACTACGCGAACGAGAAGCTGCAGCAACAATTTTGCCAGGTTGGTCTTAAAACTTGCAAAAAATTTCTTTGCTCTAATCGATTTGTGAGATTGTCAGTACATTTTTATTCACCAAGTTGTCGTGGAGAGGTGGCAGCGAAGGGTTCTTTCGATCTTCGAATCAAGCTGCCACATGCTCTCCTATTTATCACACACGTTGGCGGCTTTACGCTATTTTTAAAAGAGTGAACGTCAAGCTGGGAAGCTTTGAATGCCAATTTTTATAGTCTTTGGTTTGATCCAGTCGGGAGTCGAACCCGAGTCGACCGTTTCAGTAACAGACGATAAATAATTGGTCGGTTTTGAATGTAGCAGAATTACGAACTTGCATGCGTCATATCAAGATGCTTCATCTCAAGATACTTTAAAAGTTTTGTTTTAATGCAAATAAAATTCCTTTTAAATTTGGTCGAAACTGTAAACAGTATTCAACAATATCAATCATTCAATAGTACTTCAAAAAAGTCCATCTAACCCGTGATAATGATCACGTTAGTTATTAATGGCTTAGTCTGCTGATCTATTAAAATGCAAACTAGGTTTAAAAGTAAAACAAAGGAAGAAACTATTTCACTGGAAATTTTTATCTACTTTATTAATAATTCTGATCTAAATCTAACCTAAACTCAAATTCTTTTCTTGAACTAACGCCATATCTAACCCAAACCTAACTCAAATCCTAATCTTAACCTTTAAAAATGTAAATAAAAAATGTGCATTTTAAATTTCCCATTTTCTGTTTTATTTCTTCAACTTAAAAATTTTCAGTGAAATAGTGATTTCCGAAAACAAATTAAGCTTATAAACTAACCCAGTCGTTTTTCGATTCCAGCACGTCTTTAAGTTGGAGCAAGAAGAGTACGTGCGCGAAGAAATTGAATGGAAATTTATCGATTTCTACGATAACCAGCCTTGTATAAATCTAATCGAAAATAAGCTCGGTATTCTTGACTTGCTTAATGACGAGTGCAGGGTTAGTACGAAAGTTGGAAGATAATAAATTTAGTTGAAATTCTGGAACAGTTTTTTTTGTCGCAATAGAAGGATGGTGTAGAACAAGGGTCTGGGCATTCGTGGCGCTATGAAGTTGCATAAGGCCCACACTTTGTCTTCACCTTTTTTTCTACCGATTTTAACCTGAAGATTTTAACCTTAAATACTAGTTCGAAGCCTAAATCCATTTATATTGTGTTGACTACAACGAAAAAATGAGCTGGTTCTAGTGTTTTACTCTACTTAAAAGAACTGTGAATGAATATTTTGTCAATGCTATGTATGTCATCGTGACGACTTAAAATGAAACGCTGTGCACTACTTCATAAAAGTAAAAATATGTGAAATAGGGTGGCCATGACTCGGTGAGCGTTTCGCTCTTTCGTGGTCTCCCTATGTACCGTACTTAATATACAGTATACATGCCAAATGTGGGTTTTTCTTGCTTGCGTGTACTGGTACATGAATAAACTGATACTGACTGACTGACTGACTGAATTAGCACATAAAGCATGCTGAAGTTGTTTTATTTTTGGCTGAAATTGCTACGAAAATGTCCGGAAAGTCTGTTTTTAGATCTTTACCTTGTTTTTCAATTTGCATACTACTCGTGGTCTTTTGGTACGCTGAGTGGTGCCATCAAAAGACATCGGCTCGCCGGTACCATCGCGTAGATTAATTTGGTTGTTGAATAAAGTTTGGGACAACCCTATCGTAGAGCAAGTGTGGAAAGATATAAACTTTGGTTTTACCTTGCCCGTCAGTATAATAGGAATATTTAAATGGATTTGCAATGTCATAAATTATAAACTTCACACCCAGTTTAATTGCTTTTCCTTTAATTGCGGTATTCCTTTGCGTAGCGCTAATATTGATATTCGTTTTGTTTACTTAGTATATTCTTTCCCACTGCTACAGAAGCCACTGCTTATTCGACTTGCTTAGCTTGGAGTTTGTTACCTAATAATGTATAAGGGCTGAAAAAACCTGACTTATCTTTGTAATTACATGTTTATTCACGGAGTTGCCTTGACCAGTGGACTGATGGTCCTTTGCGGTCTTTGAGTCAGGCTGCCACTTGCCCAGGCTTCACACCGTCCCTTTTAGTTGCTAAACATCAAGTGAAGAAGCTGAACACCAATTTTTCTAGTCCTTGATTTGACCCGACCGGCAAGGAAACCTTTGTCTAGTACAGAAAATCAATTTCCTGACCATTTCACTGTCTGCCTATGGCCCAAGTATCAAGAAAGGCCTTTGCGGAATTGACGAACCACGGTGTAAAAAGCTCGACAATTATCTATGTTGTAAACCTTCAACTAAATGATGTAGCGAAAAATTAAACGGCGGCAATACATATTTACTTCTGGAACGTGATTGTGTGATTGGGACAGCCAGAGAATCGAAACCGTACCGAAGAGTACTAGCTGATGATTCTGTTGAGGCGTTTACACGCAATTTGTCGTTAAATAATCAAAAACAATTAAATTAGTTTAAACAACTAAAATTTGTGCATGAATAAGAAACGGGCGATGGTCCATTGCTTCCTAAATCGATTTTATTATTTCAATGAAATTTTTTAATAAATTCAGTTATTTTTAATAGTTTATTGATTGATTTTGCTTAAACGCCCAATGCTTCATCATTTACTTCTAGAAAAGCGGTAAGCGTTATTCAGTGAATTTTGGTAAGTTTTATCATTTTTAGATGCCGAAAGGGAGCGACCAGTCTTGGGTGATGAAGCTGTACGACCGGCACCTGAAAAAATCGAAGCATTTTGACAAATCAAAGCTTTCCAATACTTCATTTTATGTGGTACATTTTGCAGATAAAGTCAGGTAACTAGAATTTCTAAGCCTCTTCCCTAACTTCCAGGGTTGTTTTCAAAACGTTTTTGGCTCAAATAACAACTGCCAAAAGAGCGTCATCGTAGGGTTTGAATTAAAGTTGGGGTTTAGTTAGGTTTTTCAACGAAGTCGCAATATAGGATCCGCAGAGTTAGATTTATGTTCACCAATGTCTCAAGACAATTTAGATTTTCTTGTTTGTCTTACTCAGTTTTTGTGTTCTTGTTTAAAAGGACATAATTTAGAAAATACACGTATAGCCATGTTTTATAAATGCCAAACAGTTCATCTCTAGAAGGGCACGAAGCAAAAATAATCAACAATAGATGTGCGGCAACAATCAGTAGTTGCGTATTGTGCAGCCTTATGCTGTTTAGCGTTTAAAGCTATTCCGGGGTGAGGTTGGAATGTTTGTCGTTGATATGAGAGAACAAACTGTGCTAAGGTACTGTTTTGCTGTTACTATCATTATCATTATTTTTTTGTCATTAAAGGTATGAAATTGAAGGATTTTTGGAAAAGAACCGCGACACTGTACAAGAAGAACAACTGAATATTTTAAAAGCCAGCCAGGTAAACAAAAACCTTTTTGTTTTAGATCTTCACAATATTGTCAAGACAGTTCTTCTGCAATTTCCACTTAATCTTCAAATCTTCAAATTTCAATCGAAGATTGAAATGGCATTTAGTGGTGGATGAAATCAAGTTATAACTTGAATATTTTGCTAATTTCATTCTTTCAAGCGTTAGGACGTGCTTACTTTACTTGAGACCATTAGCCATGGGGTTAGTCATTAAATAAGTTACAAGATAGGTTATTAATATGCTTGTTCTAGTCGGACTGGCACTACGCCTATGTCACTGCTCAATTATGCCTATTAAGAAAAGCGCGACTAAGCTAATCCCGTATCTCATATTCATAAAGATTTTACTTCGTATGGGAAGAAGGGACCCGCAACATACATTAGAAAGTTATTTGTTACAGCTTCTGGTTAATTTGCCTTGTTTGATTTTCACGCAATACAGTCAGCTTAACTTTGTTAGCACCTATCAGAAATGATAGCGGACTTGGCTTACATTTAAAGAGCTACCGGTATTTGTTCATACTCCACTTTAACTGCTTGAATGCTTGTCTTTCTTTCCCTTCAGGACGTAAAGGAAATATATCACACCGTACCGGTAATATTTGATATTTAAATAGGCTATGGACTTCTAAACAACATAGTTTTTAAGTCCCACAATCTTAAAAACATTTAATTGACTATAAGTAACTATACTTTTAGCCAGTTGTTAAAGCTGTCTACACGTAACTGATGAGCTCCAATGCGCAAATGCCTGATAGGTGTCTGCAGTGCTTTAAAACAACTCGCGCTCAGATCACCAAGGACGCGGAAACGCGTTCATCGTGCTGAGTAAGCCTGTAAAACAACCTTCTCTCTGAGCAGATACTTGAAAAAGTGTCTACACCTCCAAACACTGCTCCCACAACCATTCCACAATCTTCAAGTTTCGAGCATATCCAAATCCACAAAAAAGAAAATATTGATGAAGTGAACCCGTAAACAAAAATTGATCTATGCTACTGTAGAAGTCCATGTCGAAATTACTGTGCTGTACTAATTGCTTTTTTATTTTTTATGTATTTTGACTTCGGCAGAAGGTACTGTTAGCTCTTGCTTTGCATGCTCATGTTTTATGTTGCTAACATGCCACCACTTTGCACTAGAGCATGATATTTTGGTTTGTGCTGTGTGCTATCATCTTAATTAGCGATTTTGCTCGTTTACTTTCCAGCCCAGTTTTTCGTTCTGATGTCTGCTTATTACTGTTCATACCAAAAAAAGTCCCAAATTACGAAAAAAACCTGTCAATCAAAGAGTTTCGATGTCACCAAAAGAGTATTGTTAATATTTAAATTTTTTCATTTCCACAGTTCATTTCTTTTGTAGTTTGACACTTTTTTTTGACACCTAACTAAGCATTAAGGAGGTACCGGTACCAAAAACCGGCCTGGAAAGTGGGCAAGTAAAAACACGTTAATGTTACGGTTATGTTAAGCCTGGTTTATGTTTCGTTTTGTTTTTCTACATTGCATCAGTATTAGTTACAGTAGTTTTGTCACACGCGAATGATAAAAAGACGTTTTGTTTGTAAGCAGACCATTAGCTACTTTGTTATGTCAGTCTATTGGCATGAATGCTATAATACCGCTTGCTCTTTCATTCATCATCAATCCAATTTTTGTGGAGTGTTTTTATTTGAGTGGAAAAACTCAGATGTGTACTTGTAAACTACACTACAAAGCTAGATAGCCAGTTTTTTACCACTCAGCGATTTGATTCAAAATCTGCAGTTGCACAAGTATCATCTTTGCTTTCTTTGATAATGCCATATTTGTAAGATTTTCGAATATTTAACTTTGTACTGGTGTTAATTTTTATAGCTTTGTTTTGGAAGAGAAAGTTTGTCCGAAAATGCAACTATTTTGACTACTTAATATGTTATATTTTTTAATTATTTAACATGCACAATTTTTTTTCAAATCTTAACAATTTTGTCAATTATTGCAAAGCAGCAACACAGGGTTGAGCGTTGAATAGGTTACTTAAATACCAAACATTTTCGATGCCTATCATTTCGCCCTCATCAGGATCCAGAAGGCAGATATTTTTATTTCATGCTATGCTTTTATACAGTAATTAGTCATAAACTTAATTATCCTCGCCCATAAAAACATGCTATGCTTTTCATTTATTAAATTAATTAATTAATTAATGCGACTTTATGATTCACTGGTTTTACCTTTTTCTGTAACTTTTCGCAACTGCTTGACTGAAATCATTTTATATCTTCAAAGTTTGAAGTGGAAAGAAGAGCATGTTTTGATTTCATTTTCTGGGCGTGGATAATTAATTTTAAGACTGTTTATTGCATATGTGCGAAGCGTATTCAATATTCCATTTAGATCCTGATGAGGGTGCAATGAAAGACGCCGAAAATGACTGAAAATACGCATTAATTAATCAATAAGCAATTTAATGCAGTACTGCTGCTAGCGTAGTTGAAAATATTGGAAAGTACCTCTTTACCGTAACTATATTTTAATTATTCTTACTTGCACAACTGAGTGCTTTGCCTTATGCCTTCCCATGCTGATCATAGTGCGGCTGTTTCATCATACCTTAAGCTAGCTACTTGGCTTAAAAATCGCAAGGTTAATTCTCATTATCTTACTGCAGTATTTTAAGTTTGCCACGTAAAATGAATTGTCGTAAAAAGCTGTAGTTTTCGGATAGTTTACCAATTTGAGAGAAATGTGTAGAATTCTGCGCATTAACTACATCCTCTCATTTGGCATGTATTCAGTTATTGGCAGGAGGATGCTTTGTTTGCATATTCAGTTTTAAAACAAATATTTTTCAATTGCTGTTTGCATTACCAGTTTGCATTGTTTATAATTGTGCAAGTGCAGCAGTTTATGCTCGGTCGAAACGACGAGTTATTCAAGATTGTTTAAACAAAGTCATTTCAAAGTTTCCCGCGGATGTGTTCAAATACTGCTACCGCTAACCTCGCTTTTGTCCAAAACTGACCTTGTAGAAGTTGTACAATTAATTTTTAGCTGCAATAAAACTATCAAAATGCCAGTTTTTGTGCTCCTAGCTGCAAAAAATATCGCTCTGTGCAAGTTTAAATGCAATATTGACTAACCTGATACTGGGCATTTCATTGACTGGTTAGTGTTTGTGTACCGGTTTGGCAAGCATTGAGCTTGGTGTCTTCCATGTATAGCTTTTTTGTATGTATGGCGTGTGTGGTTTTGCTTTTTTCACAAAATGTTTAAATCGCACTTCGTCGTATTCAAAAATGTCCGAAAAGTGTTGGTTGAAAAAAGGTTTCCCTACTGCTAAATTGAAAACTGATTTAGTCAAACTAATTTTTAGGTTAAAAAACACACAAAAACAAGACTTAAATCCCCATGTGTAAGGCTGTATGCTAATAAAACAGATAGGCAATCTTGCCCTGCCGGGCAGATTGGCAACTGGAATTGTCGAAGCCCAACCTAATGTCTGTAGTCGGCAAGAAATGTTCTTCCAGATTTAACAGTCGGCTTTCTCTAAACATTTACTCGGGAAAATACAACCATTTAATTTCTTTGGTCACAAAAAGCGTTGAAACATGTCCACTTTTTCAGTTTTGCTCTTTGTTCCTAAATCATGTCAAAAAAGGGCCAAATTCCGCTAGAAACGTGCCAATTGAAAAGTTGGTATGTCATCGAAAGAACATCGCTAACATATAGATCCGTCTACACTGTGCGCAAAGTCGTGAGCGTACCAACGTATCCTTAGTTTATTTCAACCAACTGTTAGTTGTGTGCTGGTAGTGTGGTACGCCCTGCTCACCGAATTTTTGCTTAAAATAAACTTAAAATACGCTTGTACGCTCACGATTTTGCCCAGCGTAGACCGGGCCTCAAACTCTGTAATTGGCACGTTTTTCTTATACATTGCCACTTTCTTTAGCTTGACACTGCAATAAGCAAACATCCGCACCAAGAACCGACTCCGAAAAGCGTACATGCAGAAACTTTAATCAGTTTTCATTTTTGTTTCCATGGGTGCTTAAGCTTAGAGCTTATCAAGTTTTAATCGCATCAAGCAGCCTCCGTAACAATCTATGTTTTTAGTTCGAACTCGTTAGTGAACTTTTCATGGACGAGCCCTCCCAAGCAGAAGTAGAAGTGAAAGCAGGGGTCGGGAAGCAAGGCCTCAAGAGAGCCACCGTGACTCGCTCAACCGTCAAGCCGCTCTCCGGAACAGGGGGTGGGGGCAGGCGCAAAGAAACGAGGAAGACTGTGGCAAACCAAGTAAGAGCCTGTTTTCAATTCGGAATTTGAATGCACCGACGATGATTAAGACAATCCACAAATTAACCCTTTTCCAAATTAACCTTGCGCATAAATCCAACTGTATTGGTATCTGGACCTGTCAGACTGAACACTAGTCTGGAGTCGCTAGCGCTGTGAGTTGCTTCAAATAGCAATTTGAGCAATCTGGATGTGAGAAGTTATTCAGTTCTGCAAACATAAAAACTTTTAACTGACTCTTTGAGTCATTGCACTTGCAGCCAGTTGCAAACCTGTCAACATGTTACTGATGAGCTCCAATCGAGCAAAACGGTGCTGTCTTGAGTTGACTGGTACAAAATAATATTGGAAAGTAATGCGAGTTCAAGTTACAGTAGTTCAAGTTGCAAACCATCTTGTTTTAAAATAGAAAAGATTTTAAATTGTTTCGAATAGATTGAGATGCGACTCAATATCGTAACTCATACGAATACTATGCCGTAGATCTGCTTGTCTGCTTTGTAGTGCCATTCAAATCTTTACCGAGACCTTTGGATTTTGTCTTTGGAGTTAATTTTATGCCAGCGGCTGTAAATTCTCTATCAAAGAAGTATTCATGCTAATAAATACACAACTTCGCAAAAACATGCCACATTTGCATGGGTTGGAATAACGAAGGAGATGAAGCTGCGTCGTGACAGTAACATCTAGCTTAATATACCTTACCAAATGACGAAGCATGGAAATTATTGCTGATTTAGTTTCAAGAATCGCTATCGAAATTAATGGCCACGCTCAACTCAACCACCCCTCATTACGTTAGATGCGTCAAGCCAAACGACTTTAAACTCAGCTTCACGTAAGTTATTTAGTTTTTGTAGCGGAGCAAAACGAATTCTGATTACTGATTGCTGCTTAGGTAAAGCAGTTGTGCTCCATGACATTGTTTGGGTTAAATTGACGGAAAATTGCTGGTTAATGTTAGTAATAAACGCTCAGTCTATGGAGGTGCCAAATTTAGGTTGAAACTTATATCAATTGACATTATGACTGTATAAACCCTTGAAAATTTGACGCCATTGGTATTCAAGAAAAGAATTGGTAAAACTGTTCTGTTTTTGAAAAAGTCGTTTATAACCATCTTTATCAATATTAAGTTGGACCATTTTTAATCGCTTTTTATTTGAATACGATTAGTTTTGTAGGTTTGGTGAATTGACAGTTGAACAGTGTTCATTTTGCCTTATGTTTTTCAGCCTCATGCAGGTTGCTGGTGGTGGAACTGTGCAGCCTCCACCATCCACTGTATGCTTGTATCTCCAACATCTAGCAATATTTTTGTGCTCTATCAGTTTTTAATACGAGCTATGCGGTTATAATTTTGTGAGCTTGTGCACTTTTTCGCTTCGAGTTTTCGGTTAAATTTTCAAATAATCAAATAGTTTTTCGGTTATTACATAAACTTACCGTAAGTTTTTTTTTGGTAGTTGTAAGCGTGATTTTGGAGCTTGTAAGTAAAACAGCAGAACTTTTTTCTTAGTTTTCGGTCCTTTTGAGCGAAATAACTTCATCTTTTTTTCAGCAATTCAGTAAAAACTTAGGTCAATGACCGCTAACGAAAAAAAGCAAAAACTGGGTAGGTGGTAACAATCCTGTCTTCTCTGCACAGATTTGATGCCAAACGAGCGGTGCAGCAACTCCGCGCATGCGGAGTCCTGGAAACAATTCGCATCAGTGCTGCCGGGTACCCGTCGAGGTGGTCCTACCCAGAATTCCACGGGAGGTACTGTCACTAATTATTGTATATCTTCACTTCCTAAACCAGGGTCTCTTCTTTCTACCTATCTTCACTACCTAAACTTTTGTGATGGAGTGCCAAATGAGCCTTCACGAAGCCGCCGGCCAGCCAACAGATCAGACCAAAAATACTAGCTTATGTATAAGCAAATCCAGTGGAAAGGCGAACACCCCCCCACCGCAAAAAAAGTCTGGCTTGGTTTAAGGGCATTTTTGATCGTACAAATAGGTAAAAGCCAAACAAGCATATTTATCAGGCCATTGGGTGTCGTAGAAGAGTTTTTTAGACTGGTTCGTTCGTGTATCTGAAGGATAATTTCATTTGAAAAATAGGTGAACACTGAACACTGGGCCTGTTTCTGACGTTGGATTGCCGTGACCTAAGCCGTCGTAAAGTGTTTTTACTCTTTATTTAGTTCAACTCCAATTGTTTCTTAATTGACTGTCGGATTATTTATCTGTTATGACTTGAAAACTCAATCGTTATTGTGCTTTGCCGCAACCCGTCTCTGCACCATTACGCCTGGGCTGCATGGTACACCTGTACTTTCTTGCGAAGAAATTTTGCAGCGGTGGCTAGCCGCTGCTGTAGTTTATTTTACCTGACCGGGAATTAGACTCCAGTTCTTCCCTTTCAGATGCACACCCGTTACCCACTCCATCTATACTTTAAAAACGTCAAATTGTTTTTATTCTTCCTAAGCATGGAATATTCAGACAGAAGCGAAGCCCACAGTACTGCATTTCGGATTGCCACTCGCGTTTATTTGTTTCTTCAGTTTAGGGCCGACCATGCCCTTTCCCTCTGCGCCTCACTGTCTTTTTGGTTTTTGGTAAAAGAGATTGATTATTGCAGATATCGGGTGTTGATGAGAAGCACTGAAATTACCAGGAACAACTACCGCAAGACGTGCGAAACTGTGCTCGCTCGCCTTATACCCGAAGTTGACAAGTATCAACCTGGAAAAACCAAGATCTTTTTTCGAGCCGGGCAAGTACGTGCAGAATTTCTAGCCCTTTTACATGTCCGCTTTTCTGTCGAGCAGGGGGGGGGCGCCATTTTCGAGAGTCTGTGCAAGGAGGAGCATTGTTCATAAAAGGTTAAGGACCACTGTTCTAGGATATTGTATCTTCACATTATCTGTGTCCGATTTGAAAGTTATTGTTGCTGCCAGGTGGCGTACTTGGAGAAGCTGCGAGCAGATAAACTGCGCGCATGCGCTGTGATGATCCAGAAGAACGTTCGTTGCTGGTTGCAGCAAATCAAATACACCCGGATGCGAGTCGCTGCAATCACAATACAGAGAAATATCAGAGGCTTACAAGCCAGGAGGTATGCACGCTGTACTAATTCTTTATTGATTGGCGTTCTGTTAGACGTAGTCCTTCTAGATTTTATCGCAAACGATTACACTATTACCGGGTCCACGTTTGGATTCGAGTTGAGGTGGAATTGCTCGGACGTTAAAAGCTAAAGTTCTACGTACTTTAGAATTTCCAAGTCGAAGAAGAATTTCTGAAATTTGATGAATTTTGCTTGTTCGTTAACTAAAATCAAGCTTGAGCCACCAACGCTCTTGTACAACGGAGCTACGAAACCTAGGTTGTTCAAAACTTATTTTGAGGAAATATTGGAATCAAGGATGAATTTAACCGTGGCGATTGTTGTAGCATTTCGTTTTAGCTGAAAAGTTTTTCAAAATTTAGCTTAAGTTAGCAAAATACGGTTCGCCGTTGGCGGTAAAAATCTGAAAACAGTGTGTGAGACTAAACGATAGTAAGCAAACGAACAAGCTGAACTGCGAATAAATTTGGAAGTTTAGTCGTAGGTTATATTATTGAAATTTTACTGTAGTTTTTGAGTACCGGTATTTTTTTAGTTTTGGTTTACTCCGGAATTCAAAACGTATCCAATATCACATCCAGCTTGAACCCCAGGCTTTATAGTTTGATTGGCTCTTTCAACTTTGCATTATGTCCCAGGTTGGCCTTTTTCTTGCGTCGTACGAAGGCTGCAATCCGCATCCAGAAATGCTGGAGAGGCTTCGTGGAACGCAAGCAGTACAACCGAATCCGACAAGCCGCTATCCTCATCCAGGCTTATACTCGCGGCATGTTTGCGCGCATTCTTTATACGTCACTGCTACGAAATGTCAAGGCCAAGCTCATACAGGTAGATGCTGGACGATGTAGAACATTTTGTAGCTTAAAATATCGGATCAAAATCATATCTCATTATGCATGCTTTTATTCGCCGTAGCGTGTATGGAGTTTCCAGGGCCCATCTTTGCGTCATTGCGCCTAGGCAACACAGCTTCTTTCGTATATATGTCGCAGCGGTGGCCAGCCGATGGCAACACTGTGTCCTATTTGACCGGCCGAAATTTGAGTCTCAGATATTCCGTTCCAGAGGCGAACGCGTTTGATTTTACGTAAAATATGCTTACAACAATTTTTTGTTTAAAAACTGATGAGAGAATGGGAGGTAAATTACGGAGCGTTGCTTATAGGTAATTACCGATGAGCATCATATTGGGCATCTTAGCTCCAAAAATCAATTAAAAAGCAGGTTACCCGTTATTCGTCTAGAGTGATTATTAGTGTTGCTTTTTACGTGATTTGTGTTGTCAATAACGTATAACTATACATTGGAAATCCTAGTTGGCGACCATCTCGAGAACGAGACCACAAACCACCCCCTTAACCCGACCGCTGGGTACGATCTCGTGATTAATCAGCTAACTGGGGTTCTAGTGTAAATGTGTTTGCCAAGATCATAATGATTACTAGCTCTGGAATCAAACTGGTTAATCTAGTGAAGCCGGTATTTTGGTCTAAAATGTGGAAAATTGTTGTTACAGCGCTACGTTCGAGGCTGGCTTGCTCGGGTCCGCTATCGTCGTGAACTTCGACTCATCGTTTATTTGCAGTGCTGCGTCAGAAGAAAGAAGGCGAAACGCCAGCTTAAAATACTCAAGGTGAGAATCTCGGAAGTTTTGCAGCTCACCAACATAAAAATTTTGTTGTGCAGTGCCGTTTCTAGAGCAAGTGAAGTGGGAGGCTTGAAGCGAAAGCAAATGGGCTGAAAACTATAGCAAATTTTAATCATCAGAACCGATTTTTGTGCCTGCTAGGATACGGTTGTGCGAAAACTACTAGGTTTGCTGACCTAGAGTTTTTACTACCGAAGTTGTTGAATGATTTTTGTTTTGTTTTACTGGGTCGAACCGCTATCGATTTTATCCTTTAGAATGCTTGTGTTCCTAATAACGACTTCCAAAACAGTGACTTCTAAAATCCAACTGCGTTAGAATAGCCAAACCTAATCCAGTAATCCTAATTCAACCCTAATCGATAAAAGTCGTTTTTTTGGCAGTCGCAATTCGGCCCTTTCACAGCACGTCTTCAAAATTTTTTTTTTTTTCTTTTTGGGCCCTAAAAGTTTTGACCAATTGTACGATTTTAGATTTGATTATTCGGTCTCTTGAGAATTTATTTTGTTCATTTTCATCATTGCAACGCAATTTTTGCTCATAAATTCAAAGTCTTGCTAATTCTTCCTTTAATTTGGCAGCGAGAATCGAACTCATGTGCTAGACGTGTCAGGCGTGCGCCTTTAACGACTGCACTACGGAGACTACGCTGTCGAATCGTCAAAGTCTATTTAATTCTAAATAAAAAGCGATAGATTGTAAATATAAGGGTACACTTCGTAAAAATGCATTCCAGCTGTCTGTAACTCCCAATTTATATTCCAGATCGAAGCTCGGTCAGTGGATCACTTCAAGAAGCTCAACAAAGGAATGGAGAACAAGATTATGGAGTTGCAGCGAAAACTTGATCATTCGGTCAGTGGTTTTGTAAAAAAAGTTCGCTGAACTGTTGCACGATTTCTATCGCTTTAATATCAAAATTTTGTATCGTAATAAGCTGATAATGATTGAAAAGCAACATGTTTGTGCTTGAAAAAACTGTCATTTCTGGAATTAGATTTATGAAACAGTATGTTGCTTTAAAATACGTGATTGTTTCTGCACCTTTATGTTTCAGTAAACTTGGTTTTTTGAATGAAAAGTGGCGTAAAACTGTGACGTATGAGTTGAAAGATATCCCTATTAGGATTTTTACTTTCGTCACATGCTTATCACCACAACATGAGAATTATGTTGAGCTAAATTTTCTCAACGCTCGCCCATGATAAAGTCCATTGATGCTTATAATTCAAGCACTTCACGTCTACCGATTGTTGAACCTCATCAGTACATAGCATCCTTTTAAGGTTCTATTTGCAAGTCTTTCGTCAAGCTGGGCCACCAAGACCATAGAGTGCTTGGCCCTAATGGAGCTATGCATTAAATGTCAGTCACAAGGAGGCATTGCCCGTTCGAGAATCGAACCGGGGGTCAGCAGCCTTTCGATCGCCAACCCGACACTGCATCAACTGAGCTATCGCTGACGTTAAGCTTACATGGTCTGCTAAAGCATTGTTGATGCAGTAAATGAGTTTATGAATCGTTCATATTTTTTTCCAGGTCAAAGAAAACCACAACTTGTCCACCAAGGCGAAACTGATCGATTCGCTACAAGCTCAAATTGACAGCACCAAGGAGCAGGAATCGATGATAAACCGACTACGAGCTAGAGTGGAAGAACTAGAACGCGAGAAGTCGGAAGTCGAAACAAAACTCACCGATTCGAAAGCGGAAACGAAAGTCGCTCTTGAATCGATGGAGAAAGAAAGATGCGAAAAAGACGAGGTAGTATTTATGTTGCATGAAACTTTAAATCTGAATCAACGTAACGGGATGGGCTTTGCGGCTCTGATAAAATCAAATAGGCTTGTTCATAGATATGGATTTGATAGCATATGACATGCTGGTGTAGCGATTTACATGTTCCCTTATCAGGCCCGGTTTGTGGTGCCGTTGCGTATTATTCTGGTCTTGCAAAAAAGTACCGGATTCCGTAAGAACTGGGCAAATCATAGAATATACGTTGGTGACGAATCATATCTTAAGATTTGCACTGTTGTTTCGTGATTTTGCCCTTTTTTTTTTCACACGACTCAACAATAGGCAGGCACTGTAACCATGAACCACGACTGAAAAGGGACATGACCATAAAAGTGTAAAACCGCAAATAGTTGTCTGCTTCTAATCACGTGATATAGATTTCGACTTTCCACAATCTACCCCAGGGCTGCCCACACCTCTTTAAGCATAAAAGAAGATTTTGCGGCCCGCGAGTGGTTGCGAAGTGAACTAATGAAGAAGGAACGAAAACAATTTTCCTCTTTCGTTTGGTCACCACTTCAAATTTCGGCAAAAATCACATCATAATGCGGTGAAGACCTTTTTTTCTGCCAATCTTTGCATCAAATTTCACCAGAAAGCATTTTCGAGTTCTGGCCGGCACTGATTGTGTGTCCCGATCAAGGTCACTCCGGACTGTTTCTCGAAAAGTTTGGGCCGAGGGCAGTTGGGCACCTCTGATCTACAATTCTATCATCAACGTTATAGTTCAGTTGCATCAGAACACCACTTGCCGAATTGAATATTTTTCAAATTTCGACCGATTGCCGCCATTTTGTCAATGAATATAACTTTATACATTCCTTTTTGTCGATTTTAACGAGTTTTAAAACTTGAATTAATTTTGCAGATTATTGTTGCAATAACATCGGAAAAAGAAACGCTTGTTGAAGAAAAAGAAAAGCTGCGAAAAGAGAGACTGGAAGCTGAAGAGCATTTGAAAAGTTAGTGTGCCGTTGTTGGCGATTTTACTTGTGTACTTGTCGGACCCGATATTCAATTTCTCTTCATGTTTCTTGCTGAGTCAAAAGAAGTGACAAATCGCGAAAGAACAGTTCAAATTTAAAGAGTGCTTAACTGCGCCAATAAAATAACATCACAAACATAAATCAACTCTTGATCTGATTGGCATGGCTCGTAATTTGCCACTTTTGCGCGACCCAACATTATGCAATTGTAGCAATCGAATCAAGAACCAACCTGCAATACGGACGACAGAAGTCTCATCTGCTTTTAAAGTCACTCTAATCAAAACCTCCCAACTTTAGCCTTAGACGGCTAAAAGAATTCATGCACATTATGAAGTTGAACAAATGCACGCTATTGTGCATTCAAGACCTCGCTTTAACTTGCGGCTTACTAGAAATCTCGCTTTGATAAAAAAAAAACAGCAACCGATTAGAGACCATCTGCTGCGTTGGCTAAAAAATACTCAGCGGCTGGTGTTGCTTGCAGAGGAGTGCGAAGATGAAATTGCGAGGCGTTGCGAACATCTGGAAAACGACTTGAACATTGAAAGATCGCAGCACCAATCTTGTATTAAAGACTACAACCGGCTAGAACAACGCTACGAAAATTTGAAGGTTTGTTGAGGGAATTGAATTTGCCCCATGTTAAGCCCGTTTTACACTAGTCGTAAAATTGTGTGCGTACGAACCTATTTAATATTATTTTAAACTGAAATTCGGTGCTCCTGGCGTATCGTTTCACCAGCGTAAAAGTCGCATTAAATTAAAAGATACGCTCGACGCTCACAATATTATTTTACTACGCCGAAGAAAACTGGGCTTTTATTACGGCTCTAAGTTTTCTTTGAAATAAACAAAAATGAAGTAAAACATTGAGAATAGAGAAGATGCTAATTGAAGAAAAAAAATTTATGATTGTGTTTATTGCACTTAATCTTTCACCTGGCTGCCTCTCCAGGAAACAGAGAAGAATGTTTGAGATTTTCGGGTCAAGCTGTCACCGCCTCCTGTCCAAGACACACGGTGGTAGCTTCACACAGGAGCGTTTTATTGCTGAAGATCAGCAGGATGGCTATGAATACCATTTTTTATAGACTTTGGTTTGAACCGACCAGATTTTGCCGTTTCAGTAGCAGACGCTCTATCAACTCGACCGCTGCTCGATTATTATCATCATTATAATGCGCCTAGTTCATAGATTTTTTCAGTCATGACAGTACAAATATTATCGTTGACAGGATGAACTACAAATGCTACGTGAGCAACAAGATTTGGCCACTGAAATTCCTCTGGCTGCTCTAAATGTGAGTTTAGATAATTCCATATTGTTATCATTTAAATATAGCGGTATTCGCTGTTTTTTTTTGTTTTTTTGATTAAAGAAAGCATTTAGTTTCTTTTACTCAAATTTCTAACCCTACAGTTAACCTACGTTGGTATATCTGCTTTTAAACTAGGTGAAGATTAATCATTGTTTTCTGCTATAGTTTAAGGGCGTAAATGAGACTAGAACAGTTTCAATCAAAAAATTAAGTCTTCATAATACTCGCTGTATTACACTAAAGCGTGTAACGAGTTTGCGGGGTCCCCATCTTGCGTCGTTACGCCCGCAGGCAACACAGCATGTTTCGAAGAAATATTGCAGCGGTGGCGAGCCGTTGGCAACACTGTGCTCGATTTGATCGGTCCGAGATTGAAACACACCTTCTGCTCCAGAAACGAACGCGTTGCCGCTCGACCAGCTGGCCTGTGATTGAAATAATAATTTGTTTTTGACAATATAATACCCAACCGATACTATGCAGGGAAAAGAAAACGAGCTGGAGGAGGTGAATGGTGAAATCGGAGGTCTTGCGTTGAAGATTGAAGAGCTAGAAAAACAAAAACGCGAACTGGAGACGAGCATCGCTAACAAAGTGCAGGATCGAATACAGTTTGCTGATGAAATACGAGTACGTTCTGCGACTAGACTCTACTTGTATAGCATCTACGAATAGTTCTTTTTTGTTCGAGTAGTTCTTGGTTTATAGTAAAACGGGAGGAAATTTTGTATCAGCCAGTATAGAGTCCACCAATTGGATGCTTGTATCTATAGGACACGACCGCATATTTTGGGCCACATTCTTTTATTCTGAGCGAAGACTTTTTGGATGTGTATTGGGATTGTGAGACCTTCCCTTAAGCGTTGGTGATTTAGGAATGCTACATGTTTTTATTGGAACGCTTGTAAATCAGTATGCTCTTGTAGAATTCTAATAGCGTTACCGGATGAAGTGAATTTTTCTACCATGAATAAAATTCGAAGACTAACATCTTGCCCTCAACAAAATAGTGGCACCAGTATCAATTCAAAAAATGCAAAAAATTGCCATTTGCAGCTTCCCTGTCGGACTGTAGCATTTAGGGGGACAGTGTGAAGCCTCCACCTTGTGCTGTTGAGAGGGGCAGCTTGACACAAAGACGAAAGGTCCCTTCGTGTCTCCTGGCCAAGGCGACCAGTGAATAAAGACGTAATTAGAAATTGCAATCAAATTGAATTACATTCTTGTCGTAGATAACAAAATAAATGGAGAGGGAAATCGTTTTATTGTTGGTTGTTTGATTTTTCAGTTGAAAGAAACTGCTGAAGAGAACGAAAAACTTCGCAACGAACTCACCAGTCTACGACGGTCGGTTGCTGAAAGCGCCAAATCCGGTCTGACCAAAGACAGTCAAGTTTACCAGGTACGCTTCAATCACTGTTGTGTTTTGTCAGCCAGTCTCTATAAAAAAACCGTTGCCCTTACCGGTTCACACCTTCTTTTCGCTGCCCGTACCGGTAGTAAAGCAAGGCACTTTCTTTGGTGGAGCAGCAACTTTTTGACGCGGCCAATTTTAACTCTAACTCAAACGCTATCCCAGCGCTGAATACCGTTTAACGCTAAGCTCTATTCCTTGCCTTATTCATCAAGTTGCCTTTGCCAGGAGGCTACGAAGAAAAATGAAACCTTTGCGATCTCGAAGTCAAGATGCCACACACGGTGAAGGCAGTTCACACTGTTCTTTTTAAATGCTGAACATCAAACAGAGTAGCTCTGAATAACAATTTTTATAGCGTCAGTTTTGACTCGACCGAAAATGAAACCCGAGTCTACCGTTTCGGTAGCAAACACTCTATCCACTCGACCTTTTTTCGGTAAATACGTCATTTGTCTGATGTCACTGTTTACGCGCTAGACTACTGTCATGGTTGCTATCTCCTTCCGCAGGATCTGATCATGCAATTAGAAGCAACGCAAGATGAACTCCAGGTGCGCAGGGCGGAAGTAATTGAACTTAAGTCGTCTGCTGTTGTTCATCAGAACATCCACACCGATTCAGACACCAAGGTTCGTATTCAATTTCGAAATTCATTAAACACTACTTAAATTTCAAGGCTTTGAAGTGCGTGGTACTATATTACTAAACTTAGTTCTTGACGTATGAGTGACTTTAAACCTGCACGGTTCGAATAGCGACTGCTAAGAGAAGGAGACTTATGCTTAGCTATTCTGATGGAGTCGCTGTTTTGACATAGAAAGGTAACTGCTATTTTTTTCCCGTTTAAAGGGTGGTTGATTTATGACAGTCTTAAAAATGAATACCTGGCTCGGGCACCACTTAAACTCAAATTGTTTAGTGTAGCATTTTTTCATGTCAACTTCACGTACCCCGTTCTTGCTTCCGATGCATGCTTGTTGCTGAGTCAAGGAAAATATGATCCAAATAACGAACGAATCTTACCAATCAAAATAGTGTAATTTTTCTGGCTATGTTTGTTTTTTTCGGTGACATAAACTCTTTAGTTTGTGGTTTATATCAGTGTTTCAAAAAGAGCTCGATAATGAAAAGTTGGAGCAAATTATTTTAATTTTGAATGTTTTAATATTGTGGTAATCTACTGTCACATAAACTGTTAAATCGGCACTGTTCTTCGTAATTTGGCACTTGTCATGAGTTAGCAATGAAAGCAGGCACCGGAACTAAAAAACGGATTTAAAAAGTAGACACGTTTAAACGCGTATAGGCTTATCTTTACGACGATGACAAATTTTTGGTGAATTAATTTTCAGCTGACTGATAGTAAAATGATCTTGTTGGTTTATAACTGTTAAATTTGCTGCAGACGACCATGACCGATCCGGAGCTGCTGGGGAGTCGCAACCGCATGGAAGACATCACACTTGAGAAACTGGACAAGAGCGATTTGAAGGCCGTGCTGGTGAAGGTGTACGACCATAACAGGTTAATTGGCGTGCTTCTGTGGGTTGGAGAAGCAGGTAGTTTTCGGTCGGACCTGGTAATGCAAATATCGAGCATGTTGGGTTGGGATCGAATTGATTCTTGTCAAAGTTGTGGAAATCGTATTCATTGGCAGCGTGTGCTTTTCGATGCTGAATTTTAAGCAGTGAAATTGGTATTCACAGCTTCCCTTCTTGACGTTCAGCAATATAAAGGGACAATGTGAAGCTTCCACCGTGTGTTGTAGACAGGTGACAGTTGAAAGCTCAACTCGAAAATCGCGGTGACTCTCTCCTGACTCTTGGCCAAGACAATTTGATGAATAACGAATTTATGGCGTACTGCAATAACAATCGTGTACGTTTGGTGATCAGAAACGAAATTTTATCTTGAAAAATTAATACAATCGCATTAACGAAGTTTCACAAAATGTAGACTTCAAGATGGCTGGTAACTTGGTGCAAGTGTACAACCTTCCGTCTACATGCTTTTGACATCGGTCTTTAAATTTTTAGGATGCTGGAAATGGAACTGGAAGAGGAGAGAAGAAGTCACGAGACGGAAACGTTTGAACTGCGGAACAAAATCGAGCAACTTGATAGGCTTGAAAAAGTTAGTGACGTTAAGGATTGTAGTTGGTTTTGAATTTCTGTTTGACTGAAATTGAACAAAATATTTTTATTTCGCAGTTTTTACTCTTTTTCATCGAAATGCTGTAGAATTTTGTTGTGTTTGGCAAAGGTGTTTGTTTTCTATCAATTCGCTTTTTAGAATACACTGTAATATACTGATTACTTCCCATAAGAATATAATTTAGTAGTTACACATGATTATGAAGGCTGTGTAAGAATATATTATCGTAGAATCTTTTGAAATACAATAGAGGTACTAGGCTGGTAGTACAATCTGCAGCTTGGCGGAGAGGTGTTTGAATTATCAAAGAAGTGGATGAGTAAATCCGCCCATCTCCGTTGACAGAAACAAGAAACAAAATTGGTCTCAATGATAAAACTTCGTGCTCAATCTCAGCAGTCAGCTGATTTTCGATATTTCTTGTAGGTCGGGTTATTGGACGTGGGGACCGATGTCCAGTACGAGTTGACTCGATTATCAAGCGAAAATCTCGAGCTGTTGGCCAAAGTTGAGTCCGTCGACAAGTTGAACAAGAAACTTAAGCGACAGTTGAAGTTGTACAGCAAGAAACTCAATACTGTGGAAGGTGCGGAATAGATTTTGCGGAGTTTATATCGACGCCGTTTTTAATGTGAAATTGTCCGCTGCAGTGTTAGTCGCGGCTGTGTAATTGACATTCGAATTTTACTACCGGTATTTGTTAGCTTGCTCTGAGTTTAGCGTGAAGAAAAATTTAATATTTGTCAAAAACGGCTTCTGGGATTAAAGTTGCTATCTGTGTTTGAATCATAAAGATAAACCGTTGGTAAGTTTGGATAAACAATCAGGGGCCGTTTAGGTCGCGATGTTGCAGGATTTTGTATGTACAAATGAGTTTACGTTACCGTAGGACTTGCTATCCATTGGTTGGTTCAAGTCCTCCAGAGCAATACAGGAAAAAATAATTAACATAAAATTTATTTTCCAGGTGGAGCACTCCATGGTGCGGAATCTTTCAACAACATAGCACCTTTGCAAGCAGGAGACGATGAATCCTCCATCCGCTCCCACCCCGTCCTCCGGCACAAGGATTCATCTGGAGGAATGGGGATGCTGCAGTACAAAGCTGGCGATGAAGCGAAAATCATACAATGCCTTATATTGGGTAGGGTGTTTTATGCTTTGCGTGTCGATTTTCACTTGTATTGATGGGATGGTTGGCGGCAACGGCGCAGCTGGTAGAGCGTCGTGCTAGTGATGGAGAAGTTGCTGGCCCCTGGTTCCATTACCGAACTGGCAATACATTGCTTTTGTTCTTGGAAAAACGTTTAATGTTTATTTCGCATTGTGAATTAGAAGTCTATCTGTTGTGGTGGCTTAGCCTTACGAAAAACGTGCAGAACCAAAAAAATGTTGTTTTGCGTTCTTCTTAGACAGAATCAAAGTGTTTGGTTCATACGTATGATAAATGGCTGAAGAGAAAAACTGAATTTAATGTTACCCCGTACAAAAGTGATCTGAGTATCAAAGCGCATCAATTCATTAATCTCTTTAGATTTCAGACCACGTGGTGTCGCTGTTGGTATGATACCTGGCCTGCCAGCTTTTTTACTCTTCAAATTACTGCGCTTTGCTGATTATTCGAATGATGACAAAATGATCAAGCAGCTGTTGCAGCACATTATAAACGGCATAAAAAAAGTCGAAAAGGTAAAAAATCCGACAATTTAAAGAATGTCACCTCTCAATTGCAGCGAATGTTTTAGTTTTTCATTGAATTTCGCATGTAGTCAACGCAAGATAGACCTTTGTCGCTCGATGGCAGTTTAAGTTATCAAAGTTTTCACAATGTCACCTGACAAACTCCAATCGAGCGACGAAAGTCCATCTTGCGTTGACATTGTGAAGACTTTGATAATTGGCTGCAAGTTCACGCATTTATGGTTGGTTAAAAATTGTTTAAGTTGATGGGACTTAAAAGGGAGTGTTTTATTGTTAGTTTAAATATAAACGTTTAGAATTTCTGACACAATAATACTGTACGTACAATACAAAACTTTGCTGTGTGATAAAGACTTTTATGGTCTTTTAAGCTCCTCCATCTTTGATCCTACCCGTTGTAGTAGATAACTCCGCGTGACTAAAGGCTTACAAACAGAACCCAAATACGGGTGCTCTGCGTTGGTGTGGTTAGACAGAGGTAGAGTGCCTGGTTCATGCGAACGAACGACCCACTTTTAATAACATGTTTACTTTGTTTTACAGAAGCATGAAAAAGATTTCGAATTGACGTCCTTCTGGTTGGCAAATACCTGTCGATTTCTGAACAATATGAAGCAATACAGCGGAGAAGATGTAAGTTAAACCAGTAAACGTTTTTACACTTTTACAGTTTATTAAGAACAATGTACGGAGAAAATTAATTATAAGCTATTGACAGTACACAGAGTTTTGTAGGCACAATCAAACCTTTGATTAACAGCCTAAGACATACTGTTTCGGAATCGACAATCGTCTTCTATTCATTATTGATAAATTGGTAAAGATGCATGTTTTGAAGACTTTTATCACTGGTGATATTTGTCCTCTTTGCCTTGCTAGCCTTACTGATGAGCCCTGAGATTAGGCGAAACAGCTGTCTAAGACATGATATTGGAAATTATTTTGAATTGAACTATTAGAATTATCTCGTGTAATATTGTGATTGCTTTACATTTTTTGGAAACAAAAAACAAAAAAAAATTGTGTCATGATGTGGTTAATGTGCGGTTTTTTGCCTTTCTACGGTCATGTTCATACCTGTAGTCCTAGCTATACTGACGAGGTATAAAAGACGAATGTCGATTCCGAAACAGTATGTCTTAGGCTGTTAATCAAAGGTTTGATTGTGCAGTGCCTATTAGACTCTGTATACTGTCTATAGTTTTTACAGTTATTCAATTACTCTTAGAATATTGCTTTGTCACCTCTATTTTTTCAACAACCACTTAATTTGCCGGTTATCATCACTTACGCACTGTTTTGTGTGTTTTAATATTTAAGACAGCCTTGATATTGCACCTTTTGTCGAAGCTAAAGTGGAATATTAGATTGCGCCTTTGAAATCATTAGATTACCATTGTTAATCTATTATTTTTGAGCTTTAAACTCACTTGGATATTGCCAACAACGTGGTGGGACAATTGTCGAGTGGATAAAGCGTCTGCTACTGAAATGGTAGACTTTGGTTCGATTCCCAGTCATCTCAAACCAAAGACTCCAAAATATGTATTCATTCTCAGCTTCCCTGCTTGGCGTTCAGCATTAAAAAGGGACAGTGTCAAACCTCCACCGTGGTAGGTTAACTGTGCCCTCTACTGTCTCCCGGCCAAGTCAATCTGGCGAATAACGACGTAATTACAATTTGCAACCAGTTTGCAGCTGCTTCAAGCGCAACAACTCAGAGATTTTTTTTGGGTATCGTCTGGCTGGGCTATTGCGAGGGGGTAGGCTATCTTACCTCGACCTAAATAGCTTCTAAGACCAAGACCTAAAACGTTTGCTTTTATTCAGGAGTTCATCAAGGATTGTTCGGAGTCGCAGAAGAGGCAGTGTCTGAAGAATTTTGACCTGGCAGAATACCGACCTGTGTTCAGCGACATCGCGATCTCGCTCTTTCAACGATTAGTGCTGATCATAGTCCGCAAGATTAAACCTATGATAGGTAAGCTCATGCATGTACTTTCGATGTGGCCCGTTACAGGTACTTTAAAGGTGCTTATTCGCAAAACTGCGACAGTGTCTAAACCACGTTTTTCTCATTTCAATAAAAAGAATAGCTGTCCTGTTTGTCCCCTGATTACCAGGTAAGTTGGTGAATACAAATTTAATTACCAAATATCATACATCAATGCCAGTATATCTTGATGCTTTTGGTGTTGCGCTGTCATTTTTGTGCGAATTTGTTTGCGTATCTATTTCGGCTCAATTAGCTACTGGCTTGGCTTGAAGTTGCAAAACAAGGGCGAGTCCAATAATTTCCTGCAATTACAATGCGATTAAGTCGCAGTTTCATTCGTTTGTGTGAATGAACCAGGCATTTTACGCCCGTGTAACTACTTCAACGCAGAGCGCCCGTTTTTGGGTTCTGTTTGCAAGTCGTTGGTCAGGCTGGGCCTCTTCGCGATTGATTCGCGATTGCATTACGACTTGACCGAGAGTCGGACACCCCAGGTAGATATACCGCATAGCAAGTCGCGGTGCATCCGCAGTCAAATTTCCATATGTTTGAAAGGGACATGACTCAACGCCCAGGCAAGTTGACTTGTTACAGGTGACCTTGCAAAAACTTGGTATGCTTTTGAGCAAAGCTTGTGGCATATGCTTGCACCATGCTGTCAAATGTTTATCTTTTCAGTGCCGGCGATGCTGGAGCACGACACCATCCAAGGGCTGTCATCGTCTGTTAAGCCTTCTGGGTTGAGAGGGAGAAGCTCGAGCCACGACGGAGAGCCTGATCCATCTTTCACTGTGGAAGATCTGCTTAAGCAGGTGATAATTCTCGGTTGTCGAATTTCACGGGATAAATAAAGATACTTGAATTTTGATGAAGTTGAAAACACCGGGTGTTTTTTCTGTTTTTTAATAGTTTGCAAACCAAGTTACCACAGCAGTGTGTCCTTGTATCCATCTCCAAACGTCATTTTGACAAATGGCACGTCATATTTGTGGCACCATAGTGAAGCGTGGGCTCGGCAAGTATCGTCCTCAAGTTCAATTTAAGTTGCGTTTTCTTCTTCTCTGTTGAAGCTCACGTTAGAGTTAAGGTTTGGGTGGAACTACCATCCTTAGCGCTAGCATGACGATGCAAAAAGAAAGGGCAACGTGCCTCTAGTACATCTAGTTTGTACTTACTATTTCGCCGCAAGTCGCAACTAGAAATGTTTCAGTGTTTCAATTTCGTACTTTTTACCTTTGTTGGTTTATACAATTTTTGCCGTGAATCAAACCAGTTCTCGCAGTTTCTAATATAATAGAAGCAGCTGCTGTACGGAAACGTGCATTTGTTTTTGCAGTTGAACATCTTTTACAACCTGATGGTGCAACACGGCATAGATGCAAATTTGATTAGCCAGATTTTCAAGCAGGTCTTTTACAATGTAACTGCGCACACGCTAAACAACCAACTCGTTAGAAAAGAACTTTGCAATTGGTCAAAGGCCATGCAAATACGGTACGTACATCTCGGTCTTTTGTGTAATTCGGTAATTTTTATTTGGTAATTTTGTGCGTGGATGTCAGTCAATAGAGACTGTGTTCAAAAATTGGTTCAGAAATATCCAATTGCGGTATTCAAGTTGTAAATTTCATCTTTATTCACCGAATTGTCTTGACCAAGATTGCGAAGGAACCTTTGCGGTCCTTAAGTCAAGCTGCCAACTGTCTACTCTGCACATTGTAGGCTTCATACTGTCCCTTTTTATGTTGAGCGACAAGCTGGGAAGTCAGTCAGTCAGTCAGAGGTTTATTTTGTCGAAAAGTTACAGTATAGAAAAAGTGCAATACAACAATATTCATACATATTAATCAACTAGGAAACCGGAAGTGACCTTTCAGTCTTCGAGTCTACGGTCACCAGTGAGTGTACAGTAGCTAGTTTTGCCGTTGAAAAATTGAAAATTTAGTGAGATCGACAAATTGTATGTATAAAACATCTAAAATTTTTATAATCAATGAAATATTCATTTTTGTGTAGTTGCACTTTTTTGAAACAAGTGCAATTTATATTTTTGTTTAAATTTGTTGAAGGGTAAAGTTCTGATCTTTAAAGGTATATCATTCCAAATCTTAACTCCTACATATTTGATTGATTTTTGAGCACGTTTTGTTTTATAAAGGGGTAAGTACAAATCATCCTTGTCCGCTTTCCTGGTTTGGCGAGAAGTGATAACTTTAATATAAGAGAAATAATTGTTAAACAATTGCGGTAACTTATTCCTTTGATACAAGAACATGAATTTAGCAATTTCAAAATTTAGTAGTTGATCAATATTAAATATTTCAAATTTTATGAATAAAGGTTCAAGTTTTTGTTTTATCTGCCAACCTTCTATTATTCTCAAACATTTGTTCTGGAGCATCTGAAGTTTATGCAAATTATTTTTAGACGAGCATCCCCAGAGCAAAATTCCGTACATTAAATGTGGAAAAACTATAGCGTAGTACACAGAAAGCTAAATTTTAACAGGAGCCGTAGATTTTAATTTGCACAGTATGCCAATGGCTGTAGATACTCGTCGCTCAACCATTTGAATATGACTGGTAAAATTTAGCGTTGAGTCAAGATGAATGCCTAGATATTTTACACTCTGTCGTATTTCAATAAAAATATTGTTAAGGGACAATAAAAACGGTTGGAGCTTTTGCTTGGATCGGGTTAATACTAGAGCTTGTGTTTTATGTGGATTAAGAGTCAACCTATTGGCGATCATCCATTCAGAAACGCTTTTTAGTTCATCGTTGCTTTGAGTTTCCAAATTTACAAGGCTGTGGTTGCTAATCAGGATACAAGTGTCGTCGGCAAATAAAGTTGGTTGATTTATTAAAGAATTTGGGAGATCATTGATATATAAGATAAAAAGTAGCGGACCTAAGATCGAACCCTGGGGGACGCCGTATTTTATATTAATTCTAGACGATTTGACATTGTCGAGTTCCACATACTGAAATCTGTCGGATAAATAACTTTTAATCAATTCATTTGCCACTCCTCTAATTCCGTAGTGGTTTAATTTTTCGATAAGAATTTGATGATCAATACTATCGAAAGCTTTTTTTATGTCCAATAGAATAAGACAACAATGCAATTTACTTTCTAGTTTTTCATAGCATTGTGTTATGATATCTGTCATGATATCTGTCATCTATATGGATATCGTCTACATGGATAGTCGAATGCTTTTTTCTAAATCCAAATTGACGTTTATAGAATACACTGTGTTTATCCAGAAAAGCAAGTATCCTGACGGCTATTATTTTTTCAAGAATTTTTGAAAAGTTTGAAAGCAAGGAAATTGGTCTATAATTGGTCAATTTAGATTTTAAACCCGCCTTGTAAATTGGTATAACTTTAGCAATCTTAAAACAATCAGGAAAAATGGCAAAATCGAAGCAGCATGAAAACAAAATGGATAGATATGGTGATATAACAACAGCAATTATTCGAAGAAAAAACGAAGACACATCATCGAAACCCGGCGATTTATTGACATTTAAATTTTGAATAATGTTAAAGATTTCATTGCTTGACGGTGCTTCTAGAAAAATAGACGATTTATTTCTGTGTTTCAAAAAATTTATAAAACTTGGAGATCTTTTAGGCAGAGAGTTAGCCAAATTTTCTGCAATATTTCCAAAGAAGTTATTAAATTTTTCTGGAATAGCTTCTATATCATTGATAGTTTTATTGCCAATCGTTAAACTTTTAGGTGTTTGTCTTTTTTTAACCTTTGAATGATTAACTAATTCACGAATTATATCCCATGTTTTTTTAGGGTCGTTCTTGCTACTAGCAAATGCCGAAGAGTAGTACAAAATTTTGGCTGTTTTTTTAACTCGAGTTAGGCAATTGTTATACTTCTTATAAAAGCTGCGTTCATAAGAATTTCCTTCAAGAAACCACGTTTTATATAGCCTTTGTTTGTTTTTAATTGATGTCCAGATGCCTTTAGTAATCCATGGTTTTTGGACTAGCTTTTTTTGTTTTCGTGATAAATTTGTCAAGGGAGCAAAATTTTCAATTTCATCTTTTATAAGTTGAACAAAATTTTCACATACTTTATTAATGTTATTCTTATTAATATGTTCTAGATTGTCGAAATAGATTTTCAGTTTCATAGATACACAATCAGCAAAACTTTCTGAGATAAAGTTTTTTAGGTTTCTTCTAAACATCTTATGTTTCATGTTATAGGATATTTTAAGTTTAGAGATGTAGGCAAATGTTGGAAAATGGTCACTTATATCAGTTTGTAGTACTCCAGGTTTGATTTCTTCTGAAGTAATATTGGTAAGTATATGATCAATTGCAGTTTTAGTCGTTTCTGTTACCCTGGTGGGAATATTTACTACAGAAAAAAAGGCATTTCTAGCAATAGTATTTTTATAGTCGGTTACAAAAGGAGTTTCATTTAGTAAATTGACATTGAAATCACCCATAATAATACTTTGACTTTTATTTTTATTAATTTTGTGTAAAGTAAGGTCGAAATTTTCTAAAAATGAATTTAGGTTTGAGTTAGGATGCCGATAGATTACTCCTATCAATAATTTGTGTTGGGGAGTACTAATCGTTGCCCACATATTTTCGCATCCTTCAATTTCTAAATTATATTCCGGTGCAATTTCAAAATTGATATCCTTAGTAAAGTACATTGCTACTCCTCCAGCTTTGGTAGGTGAATTTGCAAATTTTAAGTTGTAACCCTGTATCTCAATGTTAACTGCTGGGGCTTCTTGTATTCGGGTTTCGGTGATGAGTATAACATCTGGCGATCTACACAAATTGGAAATCAGTTCGCATAGCACATCAATATGTTTTTGGATTGATCTGATATTTATATGGAGTATAAATAAAGTATCAGTTGAAGGATTATAGTTTGTTAAGTTAGAAAGATCCGAATATTCACAAATTTTGACATTTTCATGCATACTTTCAAAATTTTTGTCAAAGTCAGAGCATAGAAAATGTTTTGTTTTATCCATATTAATCATTCAAGACAATTTCACAAATTACTTAAAATCAAGTCCTAAAAGGTAACTTAAATAGCATTAAAGACTGTCTAGGTCGTCCTCGCAGCGAATTGGAATTGCATCTTCTGATTCGTTTTTCTTTATCCATATTTGTCCGTTTGTTGTCCAGAAGAATTTGAATTTTTTTGCTTTGGCAGTTTGCTTTGTTGACCAAAATAGCCTCTTCCTAAATTGCGTTAAATTCTCATTTATATATAGGTTTGTCATTTCGTCAACAGGAAAATCTGTCATTTCTTTTGCTTTCTTCCTTTTTGCAAAAATTTCATTTCTCACCCGTTTGTTGGTAAATTGGGCTATTATTGTTGGTGGCCGGGATGCCGAATCATTGGCTTTAAATTTTTTTGGGGGGAGCCTATGAGCGATAGAGATATCGCTCCTTCTAACTTCAACATCAAGTTTTTTTGAAATTTTTATGACAATATCAGTCACATTCTCATTTTCTTGATTTGGTACTCCATCAAATTCGAGATTTAGTCTTCGGCCATACTGCTCTAATTGATCGATTTTAAAAAATTCTTCCTTTTTCACCTTTTCCAAGTCTGTTAGCTCTTTTGAAAGCTTTGTAGCAGTTAATTCGTTTTTCTTGTTGGTGGTAGCCATTTTTTTGATCTCTTTACTGAGTTCATCTAATTTATCGGAATTGAATTGTTGACTAGTTCTTAATTGCTCTAACTCATATTTAACAGCGTTTAATTCTCTCAGATAATCATCTGCAAACGAGTTAAAAGCTTCCTTGACTAAGCCTTCAATCTTTGGTACAACTAGTTTCATAACTATTCCAATAATTTCATTTTGGTCCAAACCAAGCTCGTTCTTTTTTGATTTAAACGACTTTGCTTGCATTATGATTTGTTTGTCGTTTAAAGTCCTAAATCCTCAAAGTTTTTGCAGCAAAAACACGTCCGTTCTACACAAACGCTGTAGCTCAAAAAAGAATATCAATTTTAATAATCTTTGATTTGACACGACCAAAATCCGTCACAATTCCAACAATTTGGAATACAACCTGAATCTTTGTAAATTCATTTTGAAGCTTGCCAATTTGTTTATTCTTCCACAGCTACAATGTGTCGCAACTGGAGGAGTGGATTCGGAAGTGCCACATTGAGGATCCAAGCGTCCGCAACACTTTAGAGCCGCTAGTGCACGCCTCGCAGCTTTTGCAGGTGAAGAAGCAATCCGAGGGCGACGCAAAAGAAGTGTGCGACATGTGCACGAGCCTCAACGCTCAACAGGTAACGCAGTGCTTCGAATGCCAAAAAAACTGCTTTATTTTGTATTTGATTGAAAAAATTTTGAGATCTCACGGCTCGTTGAAAAGTTGTTTGGAAAACCAAGCTAATAATCCGATAGTGGAAGTTAAGGCGGTTCATCATCAACATCCACAGTATTGTCGAAATTAGTGCTACTCTTAACTTTCTTCATTTGTGCCCCCCTTCAAAAGACCCACAACACTATTAGACTGCTGCACAAAAACAGTGTTAGATACTTTTGTGCTGTATGCATAAAATAAGCGTTGAGTACTAAAATAGAAGTGCTAAATCCGAACTAATTTCAAGATGACCTAAAAAACGTCTTCAGTATTTTTTAGTGCCCAGCTTCTCATTTTTAGACCAATATGAACTCGAAGACAAAAAAGGTTTTCAGTGCAAACTTTCCACTTCTAGTTTAGTAGATGTAAGCAATGCTGCCAAGCGTGGGCCGTGACTTGTGGTCACTAGGCTGTTTCATAATTTCACCACTTTCGATTTTTTTAATGGCTACCCTTTTATCTGATGGGATTTTGGACGCTGATCACGAATCTGACATTATTTTTTTATTATGACGTCATCTTGGGGGTGCCCCGAGCAATGATGACGTCATTTTTACCGATTTTGGCATATCTCTTGAACTACTTGCGGTAGAAGTATGAAATTTACACCAAACGACGCAGAATATATGATTTCCTATTTGTCCTCCATACATTATTTTGTCGTATCTACACTAGAAAAATAGTATTCTCAAAAAACACGTTTTTTGATCATTATCGCACTTTGGCATCACTTTATTCATCAAATGATTTTCGTATCCTTACGCTTAAGTTTGTTCCGGGGTTACTTGTGCTTTGGGTTACTTGTGCTTTTCCTCCACAAGAGCATTTGTTTATTAATAAAACACCTTACAAAATTTAGAACATACATCATAGCGCACTTTTTCATACATCATAGTACTCTACAACCACAACGGTGCATTTTCTCAAAAATGACAGGCCCTTCAACCCTGCCATTTCGTGAGGGAAAAATTTCTTGAACAAAAGTAAAAAAAAACTAAATGAACCACCCCTCGAGCTACATCACATGTATGTCATGATAGCCTACCCACAAAACATAGTAGCCTTGAACAGCTGCTGTTTCAAGGAATAACACCTCTCGTCAGCTAGGCTAGCTACGTAAGCTTATAAACTCTCAACCGAAACTAGAAAAAATGGCACCCATGAGAGACATGTGGTGTTACTCATGTGGTAATTCATTTCTTCTTTTATTTCTTTTTAAGAAACTTTTTCCCGTTACCAAAGGGCAGGGTTAAAGGGCCTGTCATCCTGCCATGTCATTTCATTCCACAATAATTTAGGGTGTTACCGTAGAAAAAATTTAAAATTCAATATAAAAATTTGCTTCTAAATCATTAGAAATAAGTCGCCTGCACGTCTCGCTATAACTATTTGGATCTTTCAATTTTTTTGGAGGCTTACATGGTTTGGCCGATGACATGCCATTAAGTAAAGAAAATCTAACAACGGTGCACTTCACTAAAAAATATTCAAATCTCAATACTACTGGGCTGAATCAGTAATTTTTTTTTTGACAATTAGGGTGGTTTCTTGACTTGATGACCGTGAGGTCCTTTCACAACTTCATTGTCGCAATTCTAATAAATTTATGACTGCCATTATATTGTTACTGAGCGACTAAATAAAATTTGTCGTGTCGTAAGAAATTGTTCCATAATATCCTCTACCAAATAGGCCCTCTTGGGGAGTTGAAATGGGCCCAATAAATGGAATACTACTTGCGTAATAATTCAACGGTTGTGTTAGCATCATAACCTAGCGGATATGCTGGCGAGTCGATTTTGTGGCCGACAAGCCAACATCGATAAGCCATCATATGTGCTAGAACAGCTAGGTTATGATGCTAACAGAACCGTTGAATTATAACGCATGTAGTATTCCATTTATTGGGCCCATTTTAATTCCCCCGAGAGGGCCTATTTGGTAGAGAATATAATTGAACAATTTCTTTAGAATGACAGGCCCTTTAACCCTGCCCTTTGGTAACGGGAAAAAGTTTCTTAAAAAGAAATAAAAGAAGAAATGAATTACCACATGAGTAACACCACATGTCTCTCATGGGTGCCATTTTTTCTAGTTTCGGTTGAGAGTTTATAAGCTTACGTAGCTAGCCTAGCTGACGAGAGGTGTTATTCCTTGAAACAGCAGCTGTTCAAGGCTACTATGTTTTGTGGGTAGGCTATCATGACATACATGTGATGTAGCTCGAGGGGTGGTTCATTTAGTTTTTTTTTACTTTTGTTCAAGAAATTTTTCCCTCACCAAATGGCAGGGTTGAAGGGCCTGTCATTTTTGAGAAAATGTAACGTTGTGGTTGTAGAGTACTATGATGTATGAAAAAGTGCGCTATGATGTATGTTCTAAATTTTGTAAGGTGTTTTATTAATAAACAAATGCTCTTGTGGAGGAAAAGCACAAGTAACCCAAAGCACAAGTAACCCCGGAACAAACTTAAGCGTAAGGATACGAAAATCATTTGATGAATAAAGTGATGCCAAAGTGCGATAATGATCAAAAAACGTGTTTTTTGAGAATACTATTTTTCTAGTGTAGATACGACAAAATAATGTATGGAGGACAAATAGGAAATCATATATTCTGCGTCGTTTGGTGTAAATTTCATACTTCTACCGCAAGTAGTTCAAGAGATATGCCAAAATCGGTAAAAATGACGTCATCATTGCTCGGGGCACCCCCAAGATGACGTCGTAATAAAAAATAATGTCAGATTCGTGATCAGCGTCAAAAATTCCATCAGAAAAAAGGGTAGCCGTTAAAAAAATCGAAAGTGGTGAAATTATGAAACAGCCTAGTGGTCACGTAAGTTGCGGTTACACTGGACGCGAAGCAAAAGTTGTCACCCTTTTCGAGTGGTTGCTTACGTCACTTGCTAAAAATAGGTCAACTATTCAAAAACAATTTTGCCTAGGTGAAGTTAAGCAACCGCTTGCAAAGTTTACGACCGGTTGAACCCTTTCGCAAGTTGTCGATGACGTCAAAGTTTGGTTATTACGCGTTTAGTGTAATTGCACTTTTAAAGGGGCTGAGTGGCCCCTTTGAGAAAACCTAAGCTAATTAGTTGTGTAATGAAAAAGAATTAATCAGTACCGGCAAAATGCCGATGGCAAATGCATCCCCGCGGCTAGTAGTGCAGAAAATCGTTGCCAAATGTCGATACTGCATTAGGATAACTTTCATCTACTTTTAGATTGTCAAGCTTCTTCAAATGATCACCCCTACCAATGACTACGAAGAGAGGGTGCCGGTTAAATTCATAAAGATGGTGCAGACCAAGCTGCGAGGGATCCGCCCTGCCAGTCCAAATGAGAGTTTGCTCATGGACAGCAGTTTCATGTATGGGGTCACTTTCTCTTACACCCCTTCTCCTATGCCTCTCGAACAAATTGCCCCGCCAGAAAATCTTCGTTGTTCTTCACTAATCAAGTCTATGTAGTGTGTGACGTTATTTCAACGATAACGTCACGTGTGGTTGATGACGTCATGTTGGTGTTATTGAAAGCGCTTGATTTCGTCACCTCAACTGAACGATGGTACGAGTTTTTGTCATCACGATTACGTCGATATGACGTCATTATTTGTAATTGTGCTGTGTTGTGATTCCATTTAATAATTATTGTGAACTTTTTAATTTTGCACGTAAAACCCGCAAAGCATTCTTGATTTGGCGCTAGGTGTCGTGTCACTGTAGTAAATTGGTCGATGTGCTTGTGTCGAATTGCAAAGAATTTCGTCATCAATTATGTTAGGGGTTTCCATCTTCCTGTCCGCGTCACGTTCTTTCCTTTTTAGGGCTCAATTTACCCCGCAGATATGTGTTATTCGGTCCAGAAAACGCGCAGAGACCCTTGTTCTTCAGTCTTCGCCTATTTTCTGACCGAAAATGTTTCTTTTTGTTTGGTTTTTACTTTTTTTCTGATCTGATTTGCAATTGGCTGGTGGTCTTGACCTTATATTCTGGCACCCAAAGTGGTGTCATTGAAACACTATTGGCCTTCAGGCACTTTCGCGAAACCCAATTTGGCATTCCTTCAAAAAAGTTTGGACCGTGGAAACACCGAAACACCCTTGAGATGAGTGGATTTCTGAGCTTCTTATCAAAATAATAATCATTCTACCGGTGTCTTTAGACAATTACTTTGTCATTTTGTGTCGCATATCTTTATATGTCATTTCATTGAGTTGATGTCGATTTGAACACCGCATCTGATGAAAATGATCTGGACAGGTTTTTTTGTATATGAAACGGCCATGAATTGGAAATACATTATCATGTGGTTTAACTTGAGAAGGGCACTTTTTTGGCGTGTTAACGGAGATGCCTGCAATGAACATGCGCCGCTTTTGAGGTGAAAATGAAATTTGTTTTAACATTTCCTGTACATTACTGAAACACCGTTTTCAAGCAAGATTTCTATTCCTAAGTTTCTAATGATAGTACCGTTGTACAATTTTGTATTTGTATGTTTGCAGTAAATCAATGCCTTTTTTTGTTAATAGCATCGCTAGGAAATACGCTATGGTACGTAATTTAAACTTGTTTAAAAGTGAACTCCTTTTTCGAATTGCACAAACTAAATGTTTTGTTTTAATTAGCAAAATTTTCCAACTTCTGCGATTTTTTGCAATTGAATTTACTTTAGTACCACTTTGTGAGTGTTGTAGTGAATGTTATGCAGTCACGCATTTGTTGCAATGGCCTATAAAAAGCGGATTATTTTGACAAAACAATCATCATTGTATGGTTTTATTTCCTTAAAAATTGCTTCAACAATCAGTTCTCATCCAACATGACCTATATTTGAAATCATTTTGACGTCACAAAGCAATGTAACGATGCGTTAGGGGAGCTTCCAATGGAGGCCAAATTTTTGCCATAACCAAGAAATTTTCTAAAATTGCCTCAGAATTTAATTTTTATCGGAATTTGTTTTAGTTAATTTTGTTGCTTCGTCAAATTGATATTGATAATATGCTTTTTCAGTTTGTGTTTGTCTGTAGATGCAGTGCGTCTGGTTCATCTGCATCAACATTCTTGTCAATTTTTGGTTTTGCAAAAGGGATGATAGAGGCTGGTAAATTGACTTAACCTTCGAATATATAAACCAATAATACAGTAGTACCGATGCTTTTTAAGAAACCGCATTTATTTGGCAGGATTATTTTTGGAAATTTGTTTACTTAGCGCTCTTAAAATTCGTTTAATTTTCTTGATCAGTGTGTTTTTGAAGCACTATCATTTGCCTAATTGTGACTTATGTAGTACGTCTACTTTTTACCTTTGCATAGTCTTCTTACCAAATGCATTACAGATATATTTAACAGTGCAACTACCAAAGAAAACTGAAAGCACTGATTTGTGAGTTGGGTTCAAACATAAAAATGTGATCAATTACACTTCTTTTTAATAAAAACCAGTTAGTTTTGCATTTAGGTTGATTGTTCTTGAATTTTGGTGAATTTTCAGGCTAAAGGTGAATTTAAAGAGTATTCGTTTTATCCGTTTTTTTGCATTTTTGTTTCTCCATGAAAAAGTGCGCTTTTTCGTCTGCATTTTTATAAGTCCACATCCGTACTTTATAGACTGTTAGCTGTGGATAAAAATTTTATGTTTGAATGATAAGAGTGGTATTTCAAAATAGGGTTGTACCCGTTTATAAAATTTGTGTTTCGGAAACTTTTGTCCATTATGTGACGGTGTGGTTAGTGCGGATATGGACATAAAATAAAGAAATGTCAACAAAAAAGAACATACTTTTTCATGGCGAAGAAAAAACGGATACTGTGTAAATACACCGTCCTTCATTTGTTCTTGAATATTATTGGAGAATAAAGTTGCAAATTCATTTTTACTAGATTAAAAAGTTGTTTTTGATTACAGTAATTGAAGTTGTGCTTGGACAAATCAGTAAGAGCTACAGAAAAAGTTACTAAACCTGCTTATTTTGTTACGATATATGGGAGCTTTACAACAAAATTTGATTTTTTATATTTAAAATTTGGTCTGTGCTTTTTTTTTTTTTTTTTTTTTTTCATGTCAAGACTGGCATTGCTCGTAGTTTGTTTTAAATTTTGAGCAAAAATGAGCACCATGTTTTCAAAAACAAGTTTAAATGCAAAATTCACCGACTAGCACTTTACTGGTTCAGTTAGATCCTTGGAAATTATTTCGCAAAATCGTCATTTTTTCAGTTTCACCCAAACTCTTTTCTCATCATGCAGCATTTTAGAACGTGATTCTGTAGGTAATTCTACATATTTTAATTTCTGACAGCAGTAACGCTAATTCATTGTTTGAATTCTGCATGGACAGCTGTTGATTACTTGGTGCTTCTATTCGATATTACGGACGAATTTATTCTAATGTTGTGCTTTGAGTTTGTGTGCAATATAGCTCGTTGCTCTTATTTCAATATATTCTGTGTTTCACTTGAACTTGCATTGATAAATCTCTGCAAGTAAATAACAAATAAGTCAAACTTGCTGTCATACAGGGTTCAGCTTTTGAAAACCTGACAGTGGGGAGCCATTCAAATACCAACGCCATAGAGAAAACGGTCATAAGGGGTGTTATCAAAAATGTCCATCTATAATTACGATAACGTTATGACAAAACCCCCGACCACGTGGTCGAGCGCTGATGCGTTTGTCTATAAAGCGGGAGGTCTGAGGTTTAAATCTCGGGCCGGTCAAATCGGACTCCGCTGCCAACGGCTCGCCGCCACTGCGACATTTTTTATCGAAAAAAACTGTGTAGCTTGGGCGCAATGACGCGAAAATGGGCCCCGCAAACTCGTTACACTCTTCGACGTAGTAGAGCGAGTATAATGAAAGATTTGATTTGATAATTTTAAAGCACCGAATTGGATCAAAATTTGTGTAATTTAATCCTAATAGAGAAGTTTTGCGGTAGAATTTTATTAAATAGAAAGTGTTCACGATCTTTCAACAGAGGGGGTTAGCCAGAAATGTTATAATTCCGTTAGAAAGAGGTCAAAGAAACAAAATTTTCCAATTCTTCGAAATAGCAATTCAATCGATATTTTCCAAATAGTGTTGACGTGTTTCAGCAAAAAAGCGAGTGCAAAAAATTCGCAGCAAATCCAATACCAAAGGAAAAACCAAAAGGTTTTAGTTGTCATTTAGTGATTATAGAGTTGTGCCAAGCTCCACGTGTTGATTATGACCTCATAATCTTTAAACAGCTGTCGCGGATGCTCTTAAGAGCTGTTTGTCCACTCGTCAAGGGCTTGAAAACAAAATGCAACGCAATTAGTTGAGACTATTTGGAGGGAAATAACTAACCATAGCAGATTGAAACTAATAATAGTGTAGAGAGTAATTTTGTTCAAGCGATGTATTTACAGTATGATAATAGCCCTAGGCTTACACAGTACCCAGTAGCAGGGCCGTATTAAGATCAGGGAAGCGTTGAGTGCAATTGCCCGGTGTCCCCCTTCAGAGCCGCAGTTGGACGCGTTATTTGCACGGGGCTCAACATCCGTACAGTTATGGAACTACAGAGTAAATAATGATCCAGGCAGGACCCATGCTTCCTCCTCACAGTTTAGCTACGGCCCATCCTAGTGGTGCTCTTCAACTGTTGCAAGAACTGCTTCTAGATTGTTTAAGAAACACTACATGAAAACAATTCTGGTTCTTTGATTTGCTTAAATGCTTAAAATCCAAAACTACGCGAAAGATCTTATCTCATTTTGGAGATCAACGACGAGTACTAAATCTTATAAAAATGTTTTCGCATTCTGAACTTTTTTTAGGAGCTAAATTCATACGAAGATCTAAGATCAAACACGCACTCAAGAAAAATCTGGCCTTGGCGTAGTTCTAGCTTGGACCCGACTAAATAAAGAGCCAGCTTTAATTTCTTCCTTTTTCGAGTGTAAAAAATGTGCGAAGCAATTTTTAACTACCGGCTTGGGCGAATAGGCTGAATAGTACCAGTGGCGTAATTAGGGGGAGGGGGTTGAAAGGGCTGAAGCCCATCCTTTTGACTAAGTCAACTAAAAAATTTAATCCAAATATGCATGCTTTTAAACGTGTTTTGAACCTGACCAAGAAGTAGGTAAGAGGATAAAGAGAGTAATTTAATTCTTTCAAAAAATTTCCAAATTTTAGCAATTAGTTTTTTCTAGTAGCACTACAAACGTGAGAATGTCATCTAAATGATGTTAAAATGGGTATTTTTCAGAAAAATTGCAAAATCATCCGACGGAACTGAGCTTTGCCCTCCACCTCCCGTAGCCTTCGGCGGCTGAAAAATCTGCCCCAGACCCCCATATGTAAAATGCAGACGAATTTTAGTTTTGGGGGCAAGCCCCGGTTTTAGCGAAATTCTGGTTACGCGCCTGCCACTGGCCCAGCCCCTCCAAGGGTATCTCTGCATATTGCATAAATACGAGTTACTCCACGATCAAAAAGAATCATTTATCGTGCATGAAATTAAGTGGAAATAAAAAAAAGGTTTTCAGCATCTCTAGTTGCTAACCAGTAACTGGGTAATGTGTGCTTTTTGCTGGCTCCTGTGGAAGCCCTCCGACTACGATCTACCCAGGGCCAAACAATGCAATTTAGTCAGTTCGCGCGAACCGGTTGTTTAAAATCGCTTGCTTAAGATATCTTGCACTTTACGCTTGAACGAACCGGTTTGGCGGCTTCGTTCCAGTTTCTGCAAAATTTAAGCTGCGTCACTGTCCAGGCTCCAGTCTGCTCTGTAAGGACATCACTGTCCTGCCCAGGCTCCAGTCTGCGTCACTGTCCAGGCTCCAGTCTGCTCTGTAAGGACAATTTTTGTAAAACTTTCGGATCTTTATCAACGCAAAACCAACCCTATTTTCAAGTTTTAGGTGATGCTTTTCAGTACAGTAGTTGCGCATCATTTTCAAAATTTTTTGTAGGTGAAGGCTAAACGAAGTTTTCGCCGTCTCTTGCACCTAATTTTTGGGCTTCAAAATGACATCAACCTAAATTTCAAAACGGCATTTAAATCAAAAAAAAAATTGACAAATCTGAAGACCAACTTTACCAAGTTTGAGCTTTCTTCGCCCTTCCGTTCCCAAGATATGACAATTTAGATTACTCCTTAGAAAAACCTTTTACCCTCAAGAACTTTGCCAGGGTTTCCAACCACAAGCAAACTTCAAAAACTTACTGTAGGTTTTTAACTCTCAATGATTGGTTTGCAGTAAAGTTGTAGTCAAAACAAAGTAAAGGGTCAGAATTGTAAATTAACAGCTTTTCAGGTAAATTCAAGCCAACTTTCCAAAAGTAAATTTTTTGTCACAATACTGGCAAAATGGCAACACTGCTGAAGCAAGAGAAAAATATTTTGAAAACGGCAAAACGTAGAAAGTTCAAATTTGTTGAGAAAGCATTTTAGGTCTTTCCCAACATTTTGGTCAAGATTGAAAAATTTGACTTTAATGCTCTTTTAGATCCTAAGTTCTAATCACTTCTTACTAGAATAACAGTAGGATTGTAGGCGAGTTATCAGATCAACTCCCTCTACCCTTTCGTTCCTTCAATAAAAATTTTCAGTTTCAGTGATTATGTGATTTCGATGATTGAGTTAAGCATGCAATTTACAACTCCGTAACTTACAGTACTTTAAAGTAACTTGCCTTCTCCTCATGCAGGCTGTGTTGAGTATATAGATCCAGTACGGGCTGACTAGTTCAGGCCCGAACCCGAAAACTAATTTGAAACCCAAATCATGCCCGAAAAAACCGCAAGTTAAGTTACGTCTGAAAAATTTAGCAATGTTGCCAAGTTATTTTGATTATATTTTGTGCACCTTAGACAAAAAGTACGTTTCAGGTCCGAATTAAGCCCGAAATTTTTGTCAACTTTAGGCCCGAACTCGACCCGAAAAGTTCGTCCCGACTTACAACTTTGTATATAAAATTGATTTAAAAGAAATTTGCAGGTCAAGCAAGCATAGCGATTAATTTACTCGTATCTTGAATTTTTTTCTGCAAAATGCAGAATCCTGTTGCTCGAACGTTTGCTGATCCAGCCAATATTATTCTGCTTGTAATCGTCATTCTTACCGTTGGATTGATGTTTCACGGAAAAACGCTTTGTCTAATTCCTCGCTACCGAGGAATGGAAGTTCAATCCAAAGACTCTGGCGAACAGTGGATGCTGGATGACAAAGTAAACTTCGAAAAATTAGATAATGTCAAACTTTACGCTGATCCAAAGCAAAATCCAGAATGGCAACCTCCTTGTTTGCCCAACGAAGCTCCAGATTATCCAGAAAAGCAGAAGTTAAACTTGGAAAAAAATCTAGAAGCCACAGGAGTAAAAGTGGTCGTGGATTCGATAGAAAAAGAATTTCAAAAGGCAACAAAAGATCTTTTTGACTCAACATCGCCCGAGTCGAAAACATAGCGTGACTGTTTAGCGGATTGTAGGCCTTAGACCTAATTTTTTTTTCATTCTTAACGACACTACTCTCGTATTTTATATACTACTGTATATATCACATTATGAATGTTTATGGGGAACCGGGGCTGCGAAGTCGAACTTTAACTCGAAAAAACTCGATTGTTTTGCCGAACTCGACCTTGAACTAAAAAAAAAGAAAAAAAAAATTAAAGATTTTAAAATTGTCGAAAAAAAAATTTCGTCTTGTTGATCATACTGCGTGAATTGAAATTGATGTTTGTTTGTTTATGTTGTGACGATCCAGAAAAAAACAGCATGTATACAAAAAAAAGCGATTAATTCGAAAAGCAGACTTTGTATTTTTGTCGGCCGGAATTAGCACAACTTGATGTTTTTGCCGAACTTGAACTCGAAAAAATTAAATTACAGAACTCGGACTTGCTAAAATAGGCTAAACTCAAATAAGAATTGATCGAGTTTGCAGCGCTCTGGGGCAGAAGCACAGTTTATGCCAATTCGCGTTTACGTTACATCCCAGCTATAATTTTACTTCATTAGAAAACTCAAAGAAGAACGAAGAAATACCTAAAGATCTTTGACTGTTTGTGGCCCAAAGTTTACATGCACCCCAATGTTTAGCAGTCCCATTATCAAATTTTTTAGGCCCTAAGTTTTCATATATGCTTATTGGATACTGGCCGACCAGAAAATATTCCCATTCCGCAAATGCGCCAAAGGCGACAAAAAAAGTCTTTCTATACGCTGTTAGTAGCAAATTCGGGCCTAAATGCAATAATGGTAAGAGAGAGAGAGCTCTAAGATAAAAGATAATATAGACATGATTATTTTTTAGGCTAATTTGAAAAACTTATTTGGAAGCTCGATCGTCCTCCAAATTCGAATTTATTTTTGCTAGAATTACTGTACGATAGGTCTATGGAGAAGCTAATTTTCTGGCAAATATTATCTTCGCCATATTCAACAGTATAGCAGGGATCGCTGGTTCTTTTATATCGCGATAGCAATTGTAAATTTAAGATAGCAACAGACAGCCAGACCGCATATTTTTGTTTACATTTTTAATGCACGCCAATACTGTATTTATGTACGTTTGTATTCTTAATTGTGTTTTGTCAGAAAACTGTAGATATTTTCGGTTACATGAATTACATTTATGTTGGTTGCATTTATTGGATGCATATTTACAAAGGTGGGCACAAATCCGTTAAGTTTCAAGTTTATTAAATAGCACTGCACAAGTCCAAAAAAAAAGAAAAAAAGACAACTTTGCCAGTAAAATTAAACTAAACAAATATCAACGAAATAATATCGACAAGAGCAGCGACAGAGAAGCTACGCAGGGACCGTGAGGTCTTCGAGACAGTAGCCATCTCTGTTCATCTTGAAAAGATGACTTTAAATTCCAAGATAGTCGAGGGTAAGAAGAGGAAAAATAACAGGCAATAAAAGAATCCAAGGTGCTAATGTCAGCTACTATGAATCAACCAGTATGAAGAGCAACAGATCCCCGTCGTCAGCTAAAGCCACAGGAACCATGCAAAAAGCGCATCCACTACGTTTCAGTAAATACAAGAAGATAAATGAACCATACAATTGGTTGACTGAGTGTAAAACGACAGAACTTTACTAATCAGTATCAGATGAGAGAAGTAGATATGCTTTGAACATTTTTTTAAAGTTTCGAAATGAGGATTTTCGTGTATAACTCGGGATAGAATTCCAGATTTTAGCACCTGTAAATTTAATGGATTTTTGGGTTCTTTGCCGTCTTAATAACGGCGTCTGTAAGTTTTCGTTGGTGATAGACCTAGTTGAGTAAATATTTTTTGACATTGTAAAATAATCGACAGATTTACAGGAAGATCGTTCCTGCTGTGTCTATGCACGAGTTTGGCCGTTTCATATTGAAATAACAAGGGTATAGTAAGAACATTTGTTTTTTTAAACAAGGGAAAAGCACTATCGTTCCATCCACTACAGGTCACGATTCTTATTGCTTTATTTTGCAATCTCATTAATTTAAGAAGATACGAACGATAGGTGTTACCCCATGCTAATATTCCATAATTAAGATGAGAGTGAATTAAAGCGTAATAAAGTTTAAGAAGAGCATCTTGAGGTAGAAAATATTTTAATTTACTTAGAATTCCCACGGATCTAGAAACCTTAGTTTCAAGAGCTTTAATATGGTCTGAAAAAGTTAACGTAGCGTCTAAAAGTGTACCAAGGTACTTTGCTTTGTTTACTGATTTAATAAGGCCGTCCGTACATTGAATATCAATGTTAACAGAGGGAGAATTGAGCTTTGGAGTAATTATTAATAAGTTTGATTTAGCAGGATTGAATGTTAGTTTATTAGCTCGCACCCACATACTAACTCTGTTGATTTCAGAGATGAGCAAACTTTTCAATTGCTTTAACGAAGGCGATGTTACCAAAAGGCAGGTGTCATCTGCAAATAACCGTGGAGTGGAATCAATGCTGTTGGATATGTCATTAATATATAACAAGAATAGAAGTGGAAAGTAATAGAAGTAATAGAATAATCGTTAATCCGTTTGTAATGAAGCTCAAAAAGTTTTTTTTTGTGTTAGCGGGCTAAATTAGCTTCCGTTAAGCTTTTTATCCTTAATATCTTTCACCATTTATTTATCGTGGCGGTACAAACCAGTTTGCACTCGTAACACTTGTTGCGTATTAGCGCGGGTTTTATGGAAGAAAAAGTGAAGAAGGGAGCTCTGTTTTGGGGAAAATAATAAGCTGCAGCCTCATAGGTCTATTACAGTAATTATCGCTGTTCCCAATTTCCAAAGATTTTGATTTGGTCAGCTTCGTTAGTGCATTTGAACCTATTTTTATTTTGAAATTAGTTAAGGCTGTAAAATGTAACTTCCAAAACACAAAAAGACCACCATAGCAATAAATTTTTCCTTACAATCAGCTCAACAGTGTCATTAAGAGTTCTAGAAGTGAGTGACTAAAAATAAATGTAAATTACACGCAAAATATTAACGAATTAACGGACTTCATTAACTTCCGTTAATTAAAGCTGAAAATAACGAATTAGCTTTAACGGAAGTATGAAGTTTTTTAACGAAGTAGTGGTTATAACGAAGCTGACGTTTTGCATCAACTTACCCACCTATGCAGCATATTTATATATGAAACTGTTTCATTTTTTTGAACAATTACAATTTTAGAGGAACACGAGGCTCATTTTTGCTCAAAATAAGAAAAAATTCAGTCACAGCTCACAGCAAAAAAAAAAACAAATGAAAGAAATAAGAAAAATTCCAAAAACGGAAGTTTTTGGATTGAAGAAGATAAAATTCTGTCAGGTCTATTTGAAGTTTTTGTGGTTGCCCAGTTACAGCTTCTCAAGAAAATTATCCTGCTGTAATGCTGTAGCTGTGTGGTGGTCTGTACATAAGTTTCCAAAACAGAACACTAGTTTGCATGAAATTTAAGAACAAATCACCGAAAAACACTTGGTGCTAAAAATTCGCGAAAATTAAAGAACCAGCCTCAATACAAATTTACGCGTTATGTTCTTATTTTGAAAAATAGTGTAAAAAAATAACATTTTTAGAAAACTCATTAAGCGGAGTTTTACCAACTTTCGACATGTTGTCGAATGTCAGCTGTTATAATTTGATTTATTTGATAGTGAGAGTGAGCAGCAATAGTCTGAAAGGCCGTTCCGATAAAAGATTTAAGAGCAAAAGCAAGGTTGTAAAAGCTTGAACTTTATCTGCAAAATCGGATAAAAGTCGAAATTTGAAATGATTTTTTGTTAGAGGCTTAGCAAAAACAAACATAAATTTACTCAAGCTGACAACGCATTCGCTATTAAACAGTTTTACAATAAGGTCGCTAAAATTGACATTGCTACTCTCAAAATTTCAGTACAAAATGAGGCTGAAAATCTGCAAAAGGTAAAATTGATCTGGTGTTTTCACTTTCTGCAGTGTACCGTACTGTTACTAATAAGTTACTGCAAGTAAAGTTTTATTGATTTTTGTACTTTGGCTAATAGCATCGCTCAGTTCAATACAAATACCACCAAACCAGTTACTAAGAATTGCCAGAGCAAGTGAAATGGTAAGCACGAAGGGCTCAGTGAGGTGGCACTAAACTGAAGTAAATTTATATATCAAAATTCAAAATTGATTATTATACAGCAGTAGCTGCAAATACAGTAAAGTTGTGCACTATTTTTCATTTGAATTCGTAGAAATGAGCCGGCGCTGTTATATGCTGTTATAATCAGGCAACAACGTCAGCTGGCTGAAGAAATAAATTAACATACTGAGGTACTGCGTCAGTGCAATGTAATTACATTTTATTTACCAAGTAGCCTTGGCCAGCGAAGAGACCCCTTTCGGTCTCGACCCCAAAGCTGCCTTATGTTCACCACGCACGATGGAGGCTTCACACTGTCCCTTTCAATGCTGAACATCACGCAGGAAAGCAGCGAATGCCAATTTTTATAGTCTTTTCTTTGATTTGATCGGACCTGGAATCGAACCCAGGTGTACCGTTTCAGTAGCAGACGCTCTGCCCACTTGACTACTGATCAGTCTATCTATGGCATAGCTATTCTACTGGCGAACCGCGATTCACACCCGGACCTGCGGAGTGCTAAATTCGGGCCTGCACTCTATCTTAAAGTTGAACTGGGGTGTGAGAAGGGACTTCTTGGGGTGGGAACTTATTCAATCGGAACCGGAGACCAAATTCGTTCGAAACTGCGACGTAGACCTTTTTCTTTCTTTTTTTTGTCTTCTATCATCTCCGGGGACTAAATCCGTTCGAAATTTTTTTTTTAGATCTTTACCTTTTCTTTAAGTTTTGGACTGGACCCAACGAGGTTTCATCTTGTGTTTCTGGACCTTTGCCAAAACTAGTTAAGTACCAAATTTTGGTTACATGGTTAAGAATTACCATATTTTCTTTAATTGTCATTGCGAAGTATCCTAAAAAAATTGACCAAAGAAATAGGAAGCGTGGCTATAAAAAGGTATTGATTTTTTCTTTATAACGACCCTGATCGTATGATCTATCTCGTTGAACCGTATCCTGGTCACGTTATTACGTCCTTGGATAAGATGCTTGACAATGATTGTCTCTGCCTGGTGGCATCGGACAGACAACAAAATATATGGACGCAGTAAAACGTTGGAAGAAGTCAAACACTGGTCAAACGTCAGAGGAAAAACTTGGAAAATAGTCGAATCCTATGGATTGACTACGGAATCGTTTAATAAATAGCACCCCCATTGCTTTTTTGTGGCAGGAGGAAAAAATGCATTAATCAATTTAATTATCAACTGCTGCGTATGTTGAACACTTGAAACTTGCAATAAGTTTTCAATCTTTAGATTTGATTTTCTAATTCTGGTTTTTTCTAAAAAGCATCTTTAGCATCTTTCTAATTCAAAATTTTTGAGAGAGGCAAAGACAAAAATCATAGTCAAGAGATTTCCGAACAAAAAACAAACTAAATTCAAAGAAAGGGGGCCTTCTCCAGCTATTACAATTTTCTTGGCTAATAAAACAAAATTGGCCTTTGTCACCTGATGTCCCATGAGCAAGGACGAAACGCGTTGCGACTGCTCAAATCCATTTATTGTCATATTGTCTGACTTTCATTGTCATATCCGTTTATTGTCATATTTTATCCATTTATTGTCATATTGACCAGATGAAAAACTGTGTGATGGTGTGGAAACTGTAAGCAAGTTCACTTATCTAGTGACAGATTGAATGCAACTGGTGGGTGCGAAACAGCGGTAACAGCTAGATCAGAATTGGTTGGATAGAGTTCAGGGAAGGTAGCGAAATACTTAAAGGCAGAAGGTGTTCATTAAAGATGAAAGGAAAGGTTTACAAAAGTTGTGTAAGATCAACTAAGTTGTATGAAAGTGAAGCATGGTGCTTGAGAGAAAAAGAGATGGCAATTTTGAGAAGAACAGAAAGAGCTATGGTTGAGCTATGTGTGGTGTGAAGCTATTAGATCGACGAAACAGCGAGGAGTTGATGGACATGTTTGGCATAAAGGAGTCTTTAGATAGGATGGCTAAAGCAAGTAGTGTGCTGTGGTACGGTCATGTTTTGAGGAAAGAACATGAAAATGTGATAATGAAGGCTTTGAAATTTGAAGTGAGCCGTAGCAGAGGAAGAGGAAGACCGAAACAAACGTGGAAAAGCAAGTAGAGAATGAGATAAGGAAAAATGGACTGGTGGAAGAGGATGCAAGTGATCAAACAAAATGGCGAGGCGTGGTAAAGACAATGACCATACGAAATCTGGTTAACTCCGTCGAAGGGGACAATACTGGATCCAACATGTAATGATGATGATGTCACTTTTCAGTTTGTGAAACAATGTTTCAAGAGCTCTTATCCTGAACCCCTAAACTGAATTTCATCTTTCTAATTCAAGAGATACTTTAAACATCATCGAATTTAACTTTTGAATGATTGGGGTAGCCTTGAAAAAGGCTGTTTAATACAATTGATTCAAACTGTTTTCGTCACGCCGGTGTCAAGAATCAACACGAGAGTAAATTTGTTGAAAAACTCTACAGTATTTTCAACTCTCATTTTATTCTCGCGTAATTGAAAAATCTCTCATTTGTTTTCAACTCTCATTTATTCTCGCGTTAATTCTTGATACGTGCAGGACGAAAACAGTTTGAATCAATTTTATTGAACATCCTTTTTCAAGTCTACTCCAATCATGCTCCAATGATTCAAAAGATGAATCCAGTAATGTTTAAAGCGATTTAAAATTTTGTACCAACAAACAATAGCGTAGCCAAAGGGGGTGGGGGGGCAAAGCCCCCATTGGCCTGTTGAACAAAATGCAGAATAAAGAAATTAACACGTTTTTAGCACTTCGGAGACTATCTTTTGCCCTGGAATGCACTAAAATATATTTAAAGCATCTTTTGAATTATTTGTTTAGGGGGGGGGGGCTAATTTGTTTGAGAGAAAACTTGCAAATCATTAAAAACTTTTAAAAATTGCCAAAAATAAATTATCAAATTTGATTGCTTGTTGAACATGCTGAATATAGGTTTCTCAAAAAAAATAAACAAAAACTCAGGAATAGAAGGGGAGGGGGGGTGAAGTTTAACCGGATCGATTGGTTATTAACTCAAGTTGGAGATCAGCTTACAGGTTGTTCAACCTTAAACTCCTCTCTAATAGACTGGGAACTGACAGTTTTGTCTTTTTTCTTCACAGTTCATTTGTTCTAAAATATGCTGATTCGTCCAATTAACGTAACTTTTTCTTCACGCTTCACTCATTTTACCAATATGTCCAATCAAATCAGTCGAATACGCGTGACCGCAAAAAATCTTCGCCACAACAGCAAACTTTTTTTTTCAATCCTCTTTTCTTTTTCTCCGCGAGTCTGTTTTTAGTCAACTAAATAAAGAGTGTATGATTCTGTCGAGCCGGTTGACCGCATCGGAACCAGGAATACTAGGCAAGGATTGTAGTACGGTACGTTCAGAATTTGCGTACTACGTACCTTGCACCTCGAACCGTACCGTACAAGCGTACTGCGCAGCAGTTCAATTTTTGAAGCGTACCGTACCTTGGTACTGTACCAGCGTACCGTACTCCAGATCAATTTTTGAAGCGTACCGTACCTATGTGCCGTACAATCAATCTTGTTAAACAACGATCCATTAATGACATACGCGACTTATGTAGACCTGTTTTTTTGTTTATACCTGATTCGTATAATAAGTTAATAAGCATTGGCTTAAGAGATACTTGAACTTAAAGGCGGTGAATCATCCAGCCAATTCCGGTGGTTTACAATAGCTAAAATTGAACTTTAATTTTTGATATTTTTTGTTTTAATTTCGGGACTGCGGTTGCAAAGATATTCAACAAATGCAAAAAGATGTCCCCCCGAAAAAAGTTTTTGGAAACTCTGAGTTTTGTTCTTCCCGCCAAAACCACAGTAGGCCTAATGGTTTAGAGAACTGTGGTAGGCCTAATAGTTTAGAGATAGTTTATTTCCAAATAGTTTAGGCCTAACTGTCTCTAAACTATTAGGCCAAATAGTTTAGAGATAGTTAGACCTAATGGTTTTAATAAGATTACAGTAGGCCTAATAGTTTAGAGAACTGTGGTTTTGGCGGGAAGAACAAAGCTCAGAGTTTCCCAAAACTTTTTGTTGGGGGATATCTTTTTGTATTTGTGGAATATCTTTGCAAACGCAGCCCCAAAATTGAAACAAAAAATGTCAAAAATTATAGTTTAATTTTAGCCATAGATGGGCAAGTTAATGCAAAACGTTAGCTTCGTTAACCACTAGTCCGTTAACAAACTTCACACCTCCGTTAACGTTAATCCGTTATTTTCAACTTTAATTAACGGAAGTTAATAAAGTCCGTTAATCCGTTAACATTTTGCGTGTAATTTACTTTTCGTTTTATTCACTCGCTTCTGGAACACGTATTGGCGCTGTTGAGCTGATTTTAAGGAAATATTTATAGCTGTGGTGGTTTTTTTTGTGTTTGGAAAGTTACATTTTACAGTTTAATCTAATTTCAACATAAAAACAAGTTCAAATGCACAACAAAGCTGCAAGATATTAACGATAAAAACCTTAACGGAAGTTAACAGAACTTAACGGAAGTTAATTTAGTCCGTTAACAGCACTTAACGGAAGTTAATTTAGTCCGCTAACATGAAAAAACTTTTTAACGGATTAACGAGTTACTGAAAAAGTTAGCTTCGTTATTAACGGATTAACGATTAACGGACTTGTGCCCATCTATGATTTTAGCTATTATAAACCACCGGAATTGGCTGGATGATTCACCGCCTTTAATAACATGTTGAGCTTTATATGCCGATACTTCATTCGAGGCCGTCAAAATCTTATGGAACAAAACATAATGCAACATCTACTGTAGAAGTGATTCTTTATGCTTCAAGAATTCTTTATGTTTAGTGATGAAAAAAAACAATTTGTGTGCGAAAATTCAGTTTTGTTAAAAACAAAGACAGCAAATAGGTTACTACCACACATACGCGTAGCCAAGATTTTTGATTGGGGGGGGGGCACAAATCACGTGCAATGACGTCCTCAAAAACTTTGAAAGAGGAATTTTTTGGGGGCAGAGATATCGTAGAATGGAAGATCAGAAGCCGTGGCCTGGTGTTGGCACGTAACTAGCAGAGATGGAGTCGAGGACACAAGGCTCGAGGCCAAGGCGGAGGACACAAAAAAATTTCGAGGCCAAGGACAGACCCTCTCGTGGCCAAGGCCATGGACCAAGGACACAGACGCAAGTGTTCTCAAAAAAAAGGTCTTCAAAATTTTTTTTTAGGCGAAAAAGGTCTTCAAATTTTTTTTTTCAGGCGACCTCTACTCGAGGAAACCAAAAAAAAGGTCTTTGCAGATTTTCCGGAAGGTTTCTGGCGTTTTCCAACGAAATTTCAACGGTTCAAAAATACTGCTGTCCTCGAGCCGAGGACTGGGCAATTTTTGAGGACTTGAGGCTTCGAGGCCAAGGCCAAGGACTTCAAAGTGTGTCCTCGAGGCCAAGGACGTCCTCGAGGACTCCACTTCTGGTAACTAGGGCTTAAACCAATAGTTAAAATGTGAAAATGCCAAATTTGGGAGACGTGTTGAGTAAAGAAGTATGCTGTAATTCAAACGTATGATTGAGGGGGTCTGGGGGCGAAGCCTCCAGCCGCTGGGCGATTTTTCGTAATTTCTTGAAAAAGAAGCTGTTTTAACGCCATTGGATCACATTTCGTACGTATTCAGAGCCTCATTTGAAAGTACTTGATTTTTGACATTTGAAAGCTAATTGAAAAAATTAAGTTGTTCAATCCTTTTTTTGCTTGCAGTGTAAGTCCAAAACATGTTCAAAATCTTGCATTTTGGAGTTAAATTTTTTAAGTGACTTGGTCCAACTAGGGAGAAGTAAAGTAGGCTACATTGCCTCCTGCAATATTTTAGCAATGAATAACAATTCACTCGAAAATTTTCCTTAGGGATTATTGTTTTGTCATGAAAACAACCAGTTATAGGAGTACATATACAGCCAGGGGCCCCAAGCCCTCTCCATTCAAAAATTTGTTCAACGAGCATTTTCCTTACTGTAGCTAATTTTTTTCAAAAGTATTTTCTTGCATAAAAACTGGCCAGGTGGAGGTGAATTGTTATTGAAAAATCTACTATAGATGGTTACGCCAACTAACCATGTTATTGCCCAGGTTGGACCCCTGGCACTTTGGGATTTTCGCAATATTTTCCTGCTAAATATAGGTGAAGATCAAAAAAGTCTTATATGAGCGCGGGGCCCCTGGCACTGTGCCATCTGGTAAATCCGTCCCTGGTTAGTGGCTATTGCATCACGTTCATAAAAAGGTTGCAAGAGGGCCTAAATTAGCAACTTTTAGGATAAAAACCCTTAATTTCACTCGGGTTATACGTTTAAATTGGTTGGCAAAAAATTAAATTGAGGGGTTCGGGCTCCCTGGATCAATACTGTTGTTAATTACTGCTGTACGCGAAGATGCTAAAAGAAACTAAAGCAGAAGAAACAATAGTTTTTTTGTGACATTTTTGTGACATTTTTATCATTGGTAGCATTTCAATTGGGGGGGGAGGGTGGCCGGGCCCCCAGCCCCCCCCCCCCCCCCCCCAGGTTACGCCTATGCTACCACAATGTATTTGTATCTTTTTTTGCATTTTTCTACTGCAAAGATATCTGTATTTGTTTGGTTGGCCAAGTTGATTTTAATGTATCGGAAACCTGTTTGCGTGTTGTTCACGAGGCGTTATTGCAATGCAATTTATTAGTAGTTTTCTCCCCAATACATAAAACCTATGCAATGTGCGAAAAGACTGGGATTTTTAAACCAGGGCGTATTTAGCTAAAGCGTCGCAGTTGTTTCCGTTTAAATTTTTTCTTCAATATATGACATGACACGAGAGTCCTAGGCTCCTACCATCTATAGGCAATAGTTATGACATCACAATTGGCCGTACTTGTGACCAGAAGTGGAGTCGAGAACACAAGGCTCGAGGCCAAGGCCAAGGACAGCCTTTCCGAGGGCAGACACTCTTGAGGCCAAGGACAGGAATGCTCGAGGCCAAGGACCAAGGACACAAGCGCAAGTGCTCTCCGAAAAAAAAAAAAAAAGGTCTTCACAAAAATTTTTCAGGTGATCTCCATAAAAAACGTTTTCCAAAAAATTTTTCAAGCACTCCACAAAATTTTAACAATTCAAAAATTAGTGCTGTCCTCGAGCCGAGGACAGGCCAATTTTCGAGGACTTCAGGCCTCGAGGCCAAGGCCAAGGACTTCAAAATGTGTACTCGAGGCCAAGGACGTCCTCAAGGACTCCACCTCTGCTTGTGACATCACAATACAACTACAACGACAAATTAAGAAGCTATAATGATTACTTGAGAAAAGCCTAGACTATGCGCACGCCGGACACGATCGCACGAATCTTCACTAACAGCCACACGTTGCACAAAAAACATTTAGTCAGCAAATTCAAACAGCGTACATACGTACCTTAGCCGTACCATTACAAAAAAGACGTACCGTACCCCTACCGTACACGCACCGTACCAACGACCAACGTAGCGTACCCGTACCATTACAAAAAAGGTGTACTGTACCAACGCACTGTAGCCTACTTCTTTGCAAAAATTGAGGCGTACCAAACCGTACTTACGTACCGCACTGACATCCTTCAGCGCGATTGCGCTTAAAATTTCTTAAATACTTGCGGTTGCATTTAAAATTTTTAAAATTGCTAAAATACTCGAAATTTAATAATAAGCTAGAGACAGTATACAGAGACAAGACAAGATAGTTTATTTTAGTCGCTCAGGAACAATATAAAGACAGTAATATAGAATTTAAGATAGAATTGCGACAGGGAAGTTGCGAAATGACCTCGCGGTCATCGAGTCAAACAACCACCCTATATGTCGAGGAGACTGAGTTAGTCAATGATATTGAAATTTCAATTTTTAAGTGAAGTGCACCGATTTTATGTTATTTTGTTTGCTTGATCAGCCGTATTGTCAAGCTTCCAAGAAGATGTAAATACAAGATAGATAATATATTCAAGACTTGCAGGCGAATCTAATGACTAGATCCATTGAGCAAAACATTTTTATACTCAACATTAAATTTCTTGTATGATAATACCCTTATTTTTTGGGGAATGGAATTCCATACTTTGACTCCCTGATATTTAATGCATCTTTGTAATCTATTAGTCCGGTAGCGTGGTATGTGTAAATTAGAATTATCACTAGATTGTCTCGTAACTCGGCTTGAATGTTCAAGGGTTTTACAAAAATATTTACGGAACGAATTAGGAGTTTTGTTAGTTAAATAGCAATAAACAAATTTGGCAATTTCATGCTTAAATAAATCATCAAGTTGCAAGATATTAAATTTAAAATAATACGGTTTGACGTCATCTCGGTAATGACATCTGGCGACCGCCCTTACAGCTTGATTCTGTAAGGATTTCAATCTTTTGATGTATGTAGGATATGTGGATCCCCAGATTATTAAACCGTAAGATAGGAATGGATACACTAATGCATGATAGAGTTGTAGCATAACTTTTTGAGGAAAAATGTACTTTAATTTGGTTAATATTCCAACTGAACGAGCTACCTTTCCCTCTAACATTTTAATGTGTTGTTTAAAATTAAGATCGTTGTCTATTATTACTCCCAGATATTTAGCGCTATCGACTATATTTACTGGGGATCCATTACTTATCAAGGAAAGATTTGGAGAAATTGTTACTTTAGTTTGTTTCGGAGGAATAATTATGACGTTGGTTTTGGTGGGATTAATGGAAAGTTTATTTACGCAGCACCATTGATGAAAGTTTTGTAATTCTACATTGATTTTTGTTTGTAATTGTTCGCAATTCGAGTCCTTCACTATTAAACAGGTGTCGTCGGCAAAAAGTCTTGGTTGGCTCACTAAAGCATAATTTAGGTCGTTGATATAAATTAGAAAAAACAAGGGGCCAAGCGACGAACCCTGGGGTACCCCACAGTGAACTAATTTTAGGTCAGACCTTCTTTGATTAATAGAAACGAATTGTTGCCTGTTATAGAGATAGGAATGAATCAAATTGTACGCAACTCCTCTAACGCCATAGTTGCTAAGTTTTACCAGAAGTGTTTGATGCGACACAGTATCGAAAGCTTTCCGTAAATCCACAAAAGATAAAGCTGTGTAACAGGAATCATTAATGCCATCGTAGCAAGAAGTGACAACATCCAGCATTGCATGTATTGTAGATATGTTACTTTGGAATCCATATTGATTTTCATAGATTACGCTGTGCTTTTTGAAAAAATTGTAAAGTCGTGCATACAAAATTTTTTCAATAATTTTAGAGAAACAAGTAAGTATGGAGATGGGCCGATAATTATTCATGTCATTTTGGGCTCCAGATTTGTGAATGGGGACGACCCTGGCAATTTTGCAATTGGTAGGAAAAATACCTTCAGTGAAAACAAAGTTCAGAAATAAGTTAATATAAGGGGCAATAACAAATCTGGCTGTTTTTAAAAAAAAGGGCTGGATGTTGTCATGACCCACTGCTTTGTTTTTCAAGGAAGTTATTAGATTAAAAACTTCATTATTAGTTGGTGGTACAAGATAAATGGAATCCGCGACCTTTTTTTTGAGAAAGTCCTTTGATTGTTTACCCGTGGCATAATTTATGTTATCTGCCAATTTTGGTCCAATGCTACAGAAAAAATCATTAAATTGATTAGCAATGACATTTGGGTCCTGTGTGACTAGTTCATTAATTTTTAACATGGCGGGAGGATCACGGCTCGGTTTACTTGGCAAAACTGATCTTATTATCTCCCACGTTTTGCGTGAATTCTTTTTGTTGCGTTCAAATTCGGAATGAAAATGAATCTTTTTAGATAAAGCTTTGATTCTAGTAAGTGTATTGGAATAATGCCGAAAGAAAGTTTTTTCAGTTAAATTACCTTTGACAAAATGAGTTCTAAACATTGCGTTTTTTTTTCGTATGGAGATCAATATTCCATTGGTAATCCAAGGCTTGCTAGCAAGTTTTCTTTGCTTCCGACTCATTCGTTCGAGTGGAGCATGTTTGTCAATGATTTTGGCAATTAAATTTACAAACAGATCAAATATTTCATCAAAATTGTCAGTATTCAGAGGGAATTTACTAGAAATTAGGTTGCCTAATTCCTTATCTAAATCATTTGAGAACGCTTCTGAACAAAAATTCTTTTTATTTCTATATAGTGGAATTGGTGATTTTGTGCAAAAAGTATCAATTTTACTAATTTTACACATTATTGGATAGTGATCAGTTATAGCGCTAAGAACTACACGCGGTAATATTGAGTGCGCTGAATCATTGGTGATAATATGATCAATAACCGTTGCCGTTTTGTCCGTGACCCTGGTTGGTTTAGTTATAAGTGAAAACGCTCCATTACTTGTTATTGCTTGCATGTATCTGTCAGCCTGAGGATAATTTTGATTGGTTTTGTTGATGTTAATGTTCATATCGCCCAGAATGTAAAATGTTTTCTTTTCATTTCCAAGTTTTTCCAAACATTCCGAAAACTCGTCTATAAACTTAACAACGTCTTCGGCTGGATGATAGAGCCAATTATAAACGATTTTGAAGAATTGTTAGTCACGATTTTTAGCCATATGGATTCCGTACCAAACAATTGAAGAGTCTTATAGGCACAATCAAACCTTTGATTAACAGCCTAAGACATACTGTTTCGGAATCGACATGCGTCTTTTATCCCTCGTCAGTATAGCTAGGACTACAGGTATGAGCATGAGCGTAGAAAGGCAAAGAATCGCAAATTAACCTGATCAATACATAATTTTTTTTCCCAAAAATAAGTTATAAAGTAATCACAATATTACAAGGGATAATTATTTTGCATTGAACTATTAGGATAACCAGTGGTAAATCATAAAATCCTATACTTCAACAAAACTCACTCAGAGTAATCTATTTCGTCTAAATTCATAGAGAATAATGATTGGGTGGGAAGGGGGCTATTGAAAAAATATTTTATAGAATTAATTGGTAATTAACTAATACTGAACAGCCCCCCTCCTGATCCTGAGTATATAATATAAGTTATTTGTTGATGAAACCTATGTTCAGCATTTTTAAACAAGCGATCAAATTTGATTGCTTATTTTGGGATATTTTTCAAAGTTTTTTATTGATTTGTAAGTTTTGCTTATGACAAATTAGTCTCCCCTAATCACCTTTTACTCTATTCCAATGCAAAAAGCTGCTCCGAAGTGCTCAAAAAGTGGTATTTTTATTATTATGCATTTTGGTAGACAGGCCAATGGGTGGGGACTCTACCTCCCTGGCTCTAGCCCGAACGGGGGGCTCTAGCCACCTCCATAGCTACACTACTGCCAACATACCATAACCGTACCATTACAAAAAATGCGTACCGAACTGAACTGAACTTTATTTTGTTACCTGTTATAAATAAACAGCACAATCCCATAAAGTAATGCAAAATGAAAATAAATTAAACACATTCAGCGTAAATCAGAGCAAGGTAAAAATTATAGCAAAACAGGCACAAGGAGACTGCGAAGGGACTGATTTTGTCTTCGTGTCTGCAGCCACCTATTGTTATTAAAGCCTTACTTTTTGTTCAGTAATATCTAATCTTTTTTTTTTTTTTGAGAACACACCAACAAACAAACAAACAATAGCGGCGGAGAGGAGAAGGGAAGAAAGAGGGAGAAGCAGGAATCTCTTATTGTTTAAAAAAAAAAAAAAAATTAAAAAAATTGAAAAAATAACTTAAAACCAGAGGTGGAGTCCTCGAGGACATCCTTGGCCTCGAGGACGTCCTCGAGGACACATTTTGAAGTCTTTGGCCTTGGCCTCGAAGCCTCAAGTCCTTGGCCTTGGCTTCGAAGCCTTAAGTCCTCGAAAATAGCCCTGTTCTCGGCTCGAGGACAGCACTATTTTTTGAACAGTTGAAATTTCGTTGGAAAACGCCAGAAACCTCGCAGAAAATTTGCGAACACCTTTTTTGTTTTCCTCAGTTGGAGCATCGGCGTAGGCTAGAGGAAGGGAGCTGACCCCCCCACAATTGAAATTTCACCAATGACAAAAATGAGCCAAAAAAGCCTATTGTTTCTTCAGTTTCAGTTTCTTTTTAGCATTTTTCGCTGACAACAGTATAACTAATTAACGATATTGAAGACCAAGGGCACCGGGTCCCCCTCAATTCAATTTTTGCCGGCCAATTTAAACGTATAACCCGGAGAAAACGGAGATTTTTTGTCCTAAAAGTAGCTATCTCAGGCCCACATCTATCCTTTTTGTGAACGTAATGCATTAAGCCGGGCTGGATTTACCATAACATGACCGAGTGCCAGCTAGGGGCCCCGATCTGAAATCGTTCGATTTTTTTTGGTCTTCAACTATATCTGGCAGAGAGATGTTGCGAAAATCTGCAAAGTGCCAGGGGCCTAGCGCGATGTAAAGTGGTTAGTAGACTTAACCATCTATTTTACCATTTTTCAAAAACAATTCAGTATTTCACCTCCAACCTCGCCGGTTTTTACGCACAAAATACTTTTAAAAAAATTAGCCATGGAAAATGCTGATTGAACGAATCATTGAACTTCAATTGAGGGGGCCTGGGCCCCCTGGCGAACGTGTACTTCTATAACTAGTTATTTTCATGACAAAACAAAAATCCCTGAGGAAAATCTTCGAGTGGATTATGATTTACTGCTAAAATGTAGCTAGAGACAATGCACCTTACTTCCCCTTACCTGGAGCAAATCACTTACAATTAAAATTTAACTCCAAAATGCAAGACGTTGAACGTCTATTGGACTTAAATTGCAGGTAAAAGGAGGACTAAACAATTAGATTTTTTCAATTAGCTTTCAAATGTCAAAAATCTAGTGCTTTCAAATGGCTCTGAACACTAGCGAAATGTGATCCAATGGCATTAAAATAGCTTTTTTTTCCAAAAAATTACAAAAAATCGCCCAACGGCTGGGAGCTTCGCCCCCAGACCCCCAAAGCATCTGGCGGCTGGGGGCCCCGCCCCCAAATCCCCGTCTGTGATACATTTGAATTACACAAGCTTTCTCAACACGTTCCCAAAGTTAGATATTAGCATTTTTCAATTATTAATTTAAGCCTTCTTCCTTTGCAAAATCCTGGTTACGTGCAAACAGGCAACAACGATTTCAGATCTTCCATCCTACGATATCTTTGTCCCACAAAAAGTTCCTCTTTGAAAAAATTTTGATGACGTCATTTCATGTGATTTGTAGTTTAGGACTACCCCAATCAAAAATTGTGGGTACGCCAATAAATTGGAGATCGCCTGAAAAAAATTTTTGAAAACCTTTTTTTTTTTTTGGAGAACGCTTGCGCTTGTGTCCTTGGTCCTTGGCCTTGGCCTCGAGAGGTTCTGTCCTCGGAAAGACTGTCCTTGGCCTTGGCCTCGGACTTTTTTTGTGTCCTTGACCTCGAGCCTTGTGTCCTCAACTCCACCTCTGCTAAAAACTATAGTCGTAATATTTAAGCTTATGTTTCTTGATCATATTTTTGCAAGAGTAAGTTTTTAAGTTTTGCTTTGAAAGATTGCAATGTCTTGCATGTTTTTAAATCGGCATCCAACTCGTTCCAAATTAGAGGACCTTGGTGTTTTATAGATCTTTGAGCTTTTGACATATTCAAAAGAGGAATAAAATAATTGTTTTGGTAGGATGCTCTGGTAAACTTTTCGTATACCTGACTCGCTTCAGTGAGGTAGTTGCTAAATTGATCTGGTTGCATTTTCATTTTAAATTTAAACACAAATAATGCTTTTTCAAAAAATACCATATCAACTAATTTAAGGATGCGCAATTTTACATAAAATTGTGTTGCTCGATCATGATATTTACCTCCTCCGACAATTTTGACAGCTTTATTTAGTAAAGTACTTAATTTTTTTTAATAACTTTTAAAAGTTGAGCTCCAAGTAATTAAACCATGTTGCAGATGCGAGTGGAAAATAGCAGAGGTGGAGTCCTCGAGGACGTCCTTGGCCTCGAGGACGTCCTCGATGACACATTTTGAAGTCCTTGGCCTTGGCCTCGAGGCCTACAGTCCTCGAAAATTGGCCTGTCCTCGGCTCGAGGACAGCACTATTTTTTGAATTGTTAAAATTTTGTGGAGCGCTTGAAAAATTTTTTGGAAAACGTTCTTTCGTGGAGATCGCTTGAAAAATTTTTGTGAAGACTTTTTTTTTGGAGATCGCCTGAAAAGTTTTTGTGAAGACCTTTTTTTTTGGAGAGCACTTTCGCTTGTGTCCTTGGTCCTTGGCCTCGAGCATTCCTGTCCTTGGCCTCGAGAGTGTCTGTCCTCGGAAAGGCTGTCCTTGGCCTTGGCCTCGGATTTTTTTTGTGTCCTTGGCCTTGGCCTCGAGCCTTGTGCCCTCGACTCCACCTCTGGAAAATAGCATAATATAAATTTAATAAAGCCTTAGTGTTTAAAAACGGTTTTACCTTTGCTAGAATTCCAACTGATCGCGATAACCTTTTTATCAATTTTTGATATGGCAATCAAAAGAAAGAGATTCGTCAAAAGTAACACCCAAATATTTAGCATTTTTCACTATCATGATCGGTAGAACTTCATTATAACAGTTTTTAGACGACTTGCCGTTTTTGTTTGAGTTTATAATAATGACATTGGACTTAGGGTGCGTTTAGACTGGACGCGAAGCGACGCGAAGCAACCAAAATTTGACGTCATCGACAGCTCGCGAAAGCTAGCGAAAGGTTGCAACCGGTTGCAACCTTCGCAAGCAGTTGCGCAACAGCGCTTGCTTGCAGGCTGTAGTAAGATAACCTACTAAATCACTGATTGGATTTTTACAATCGCAGTTTGCTAGAAAATAATGTAAATAGTATATTTGTATGGTTTAGCGCCTATTTGTCAGTCCAAAGAGTACGTTGTTGGAAAAGTTAGATTTGCGATAGCCCTAGGCTAGCCAAGTTAATTCGGATCTAGACAGCTAAGGCTGTAAATCCTAGAGTGATTTTTCATAGCTATGCTGGATCTCAAAGCTTCATTATAATGAATACAACAAAGCAGTAGGCCTAGCCCCACGACATCTAGCTTTTAAAACAAAACTTTTTTTTCTGGGCAGCATAGCAGAAGCTATTGTATCAGTTCAGTGGTTCTTTTGGCTGAGCAGCTTTTGCTTTTTTGTCTTAAAGTAAACTTAAACTAACATAATGTTGTTTTTTTCAGAATATAAAATAACCCACCAACAGGCTAGTTTTGAATGTGTTGATAGTGTTTTAACCCATTGTTTGTTAACAATTGAACAATTCCTTGAATACTGGAAAACTCGCGAAAGTTTTTTCACTGTCTGCTTGACCAAGCCAACTTGGTGAATAAAACTGTATTTAGAATTGGTTTCAAGCTACACTGCTACATACAATAGAGCTAGAAAGATACAAAAAATCAAAAAATTTCTATGAACTTTTGGATTGGCCAATTAGTAGTCACTTCTTTGAATAGCTACAAACATGAAATTTTTTCTTCTGAATGTCCTCTTAAAAGTCTTCTTGATTCTGAAGGTTTGTGACAGTGATCAAGTTGAACTGGAAGCAATGGTTTTGGACTATCCCAAGTTTTATAATCATGAATATTGTGGTCTGGTGGTAGTGATTTTTCACTCCAGTTCTATGTGATGAAAATAGAAGTGTCAAGTGTGTTAAATATTCATTTACTGTGTCTTTGTGTAATATCTGAATTTAGTTGTTTGTGAATTTCAAAACATTTTTACTGTCTCTTAAAATTTTTACTGCTTTACATGGTGAATAAAGTGACAAAGTAAACAATTTTAAGTCTGAAGTTCAATCATTACAATTACAGTCAGTGTATTTAGATGAACTAGAACGCCAATATATATCTAACCAATAGAAAGTGAGTTCTATTTTTTTGCTGAAATTACAATTATTGGTAGAGAAGTACCAGCCAAGCAAGTTCATTAATATTGTTCCATTCTCATTAGTCACCACTAAACAAAAAACTTGATAAAGCATTTACAATGAAAATAATTGGACTGGGGAAGGAAGCGTCAGTTACATGAAAATGTGAGAACTAACAACACTTTTATTCAGATGCTTGAGTAACAATTTTCACATAAAAAAACCTAAATGTTTTTTTTTTATCAGGGGCATAACCAAAAACTTGCTTAGAGGGGGCTTGACCTTACAGCTATTAATTTGTCTATGTCTTACAAACGGTGGTTAGGAGCGAAGCCCTTTGAGGTAAACGCGACCGTCGCAACGTAGCCTACTGGTACCGCAAGAAAATGCAAACTAATAAAATGCTCTCAAAAGCATTTAACTTCGCACTAAATATCGATAAGCGCTCCGCTAGCGAGTAAAACACCAAACTTAGTTTTAGAAGCTGACTTTTCCTCAAAGCAACTGCTAGTATTACTGTGCTAAATTCTTGTCCTTCGATGATAGTGTCAAATCATGCAAAAACTGCAATGTTTTTTTGCTTTCTCCAGCAAATCAACACAGCAATCCATTGCACAATAAGCAAAAAATCCACTACATAACTGATGACAAATCCAGCTTTCAGTTTCACTCATAGCGTTAACACTGGGAGTATTCATAAACAGCACTAAATAACAAATACCAACAACTGTTTAAGCTTACTACAGGTATCATAACATGCTTGCCTGAAAAAGAAACATCACATCAAAAAAACAACGTAGTTTATGCTTTAAATGTACCTGTAGACTAGCCTATTGGTTTACACTCTACAAGATACCGGTTGATCTACCACTACCATAATGAGACATGGATGGTGAAAGCGTTTAAGGATTTGTTAACTGAGTAAACACCTAAAGAGAACTTTTGACATCTGCTACCAGCTTTTTGCGTTTCTGCATCAAAACCCAGAACTGTCATCGTCAAGACAGATTATGGCAAGTTTTCAGTTGAAGGATCTAAACATATCATTGATAGCTAGTAAATATAAGTAGGCCACTATGGTACTACTACGTTTTTGAAGAAAAGACTAGTCTTTTCATTACCAAATTCGATCTACTGTACTTCGTTTTTCACTTATACTTTACAAACTTTTTTCTCAAGATTGTTTTGTAACCTGAGCTATTAGTCTAGACTCTTCTTCACGGTTATTGCGTAATAACACAATATACACTCAATTTTCGTTTTACCGGTAATTCCAGCGCTCTATGACGAAACAGAACCTGTGATTACTATAATAGCTCTTCAATAATAAAGTACACAAAGCTTTCTGCTCATTGAATACATTTTAAAAGTAAGTTATTGAAATTAGCCTATGCAGCGACCAGTCGCGAAGATTAGCAACCTCTCGCGAAGGTTGGCAACCTTCGCGAGTGACGTAATCGACCACTCGCGAAGGTCGCCAACCTTCGCTTCGCGTTGCTTCGCGTCCAGTCTAAACGCACCCTAGACATGTTTAAAGTTAATTTATTGGCTATAGTCGTACCAGCCTACAGAACTTCTAGACAAAAATTGAGGCGTACCGTACTGTACTACCGTCCTTGATACTAAGTACCCCTGATTGTTGGGGTGCGTACTTTCGAGTTTTGACTCTGATGTTACGCATGACTGAACCACACTGAACTGAACTAAATCACCAGTCCATTACTAAAATCTTTCAGCTGAAATCATCGATCTGTGACGAGTTTTCGTATAACTGCAGTGACGTAGGCAGAAGTCTCGTGATTGGTACTATTTTCCCTTCTTCACTGTTTACATCTGGCTTGTTCATGTTTCTAGTTTCTAGGAACTGAACAGAGGACAGTGAAGCACTGAAAGGAATCAAAGGATACAGCTGTACGGTAGGCGTAGGTCTGCAGTGCTAGTTTGCAGTCGTTCCTTTCTGCTATGCCTCCACGGGCATTTCAGTTTCCAGTAATTCTCATAAATTGGCCTAGGCCTAGCCTACTGAAGAAAAATTCTAATTCACCAATTTGAGTTATGCACCGGTAACAGGGTAACACCAAACTAGTAAACAGTAGTCTGCCGGTACCGGCTACGGTAAACTAAACAGTCTACTGTGAAACTCTGAACTGTTGTCTAAACACTGAACAGAAAAATAGCCTATGAAGTGTCGTGCACACCTGACACTGTAGTGTACTACTGTTTGGGAAAGCTCTTAGCTTACAGCTGGCACTGGTAGTGGTATCGGTAGCCTACAGCATAGCTTACTGTAAATCTGAAGTGTTAATGATTACGAGATCTGGGGTTACGAACGGAGAACAATAGCCTAGCTGATGTAGCCTACTGATAGTGATATATGCTGACTGAGGTTAAGAGTTTATTACAGTAGTGACTGGTAGTGGTTATTGGCTATTTGGTAGGCCTTTGGGCATGGTATGGAATGTAACGGAAATTTCGGTATGGAATATGGAAGATGCCAGAATGAAATGGAATGGAAAATTTTAAGAATGGAATGGAAGACAATCTTCCATACTTTCATACCTATTCCAAACTAGATTTTGTTCTGATATTTACAGATGTTGGGTAGGCCTAGTAATGATTAAAAATAGCTTATTTTTATTGGTGGGCTATTTATCATCTATTATTTATGTGTATTTTTTTGACAAATTGCGATACTTCGGTTGTGTGTGTTGCACAAACAGTTTATTTTGCATGCTGTACTGTCAGATAGTACTGGTTAGCAAGGATGGCAGTACAGTACGTTCAGAATTTGCATACTACGTATTTTGAATCGTACCGCACTAGCGTACCGTACTTCAGTTCAATTTTTGAAGCATACCGGTACCGTACCAGCGTACCATACTTTTTAGCAAATACTGAGGCGTACCGTACCATACTTACATACTGTACAGTACTGCCATCCTTGTTTTTACTACTCGCAACTTTAACTGACTTTGAAATCACTAACCTATAAATCAGCGATCTCAATCAGTCAATTTACCCATTTAGCATTGGTTTCAGCTGTTTTTTGCCTCACTATACGAAAAGCTGGTGCAATGTGTGAAAAGTCTTGGGTTTTTAATTGAAAGAGCGTACCAACATACCGCACCCCTACCTTTACAAAAAAGGCATACCGTACTCGTACCATTACAAAAAAAGGTGTATCATACCAGCGTACCGTACTTTTTTGCAAAAATTGAGGTGAACTGTACCTATGTGCCGTACTGCCATCTTTGCCAGTAAGTACATTGCAATTTGCAGCCTTGATGCTTATTATTGTAACTGACAGGTTTAACATAGGCTATTTTTTTGTTTCAAGATTGACAATTTGCCAAGTCATAATTTTTTTTCTATTGTTACAAAAATTCGCGTTTGCTATTTCATCACCATTTGAGCTTATTTTTATTATAATACCGTATTTAAAGGGGATGAAGCATCCAGCCAAACGCAGTTGTTTGAAATAGCTAAAATTTAAAGGAGGCCTTTAATTTTTGAAATTTTTTGCTTTCATTGCGAGGCTGCTGGTGCAAAAATCTGGGATATTCAACAAATACAAAAATATGTGCCCCCTAAAAAGTTTTTGAAAACCCTAAATCTGTCTTCTCAGCATGAACTTCGAGGAAAGAAAAGAGAGAATAAATAGTATTTACCGTTTTAGTACTGCAACATCACATGATCAATCCAATTTTGGTAAACAAAACCTTCTTCTTTTTCTGGAAATTCAGGCAGGGAGAACAAATTCAGGGTTTCCAAAAACTTCTACTTGGGTATTTGTAGCGAATCAAACAAGACCATTGAATGTATATGGGATCAGCTGGTGCAAATCAACTCTTTGGATTTATTGAATATCTTTGCAACCACGGCTCTAAAGTTAGAACTGAAAATTGCAAAAATTTTTTTCGATTTTATATCTTTTGTAAACTACGAGAATCATTGTGATGCTTCACTCCTTTAAGTTTGAAGTTCTTTGTTATGTTAAAGCTTGGCATTTCTATTACGGTATATGTTCTTCAGCAGTTTGGTTATGCCCAATTTTATAGTTGGTGAGAATGCAAACTTAAATGGTAATTGTATCAAATAAATCAAATCTTTCATTATACTCGCTGGATTATGCCGAAGCGTGTAACGAGTTGGCGGGGCCCATCTCCGCGTCATTGCGCCCGGGCAGCACAGCTCCTTTCGAAAAAATGTCGCAGCAGTGGCGAACCGTTGGCAACACTGTGTCCGATTTGACCGGCTCGAGATTTGAACCTCAGACCTCCCGCTCCAGAGACGAACGCGTTACCGCTCGACCAACTGGCCGGTACCTATGGTAATTGTAATTACGTTTTATTCACTAAAAAAAAAAAAAAAAGGTAATTGTAATTACATTTTATTCACTAGGTTGCCTTGGCCAGGAGACAGTGAGGGGACCTTTCGGTCGTCAAGTCAAACTGCCACCTGTCTACCACACACAGTGGAGACTTCACACTCTCCCTTTAATTGCTGAACGTCTAGCAGGGAAGCTGTGAATACCAATTTTTATAGTCTTTGGTTTGACCCAACTTGGAATTGGACCCTAGTCTACCGTTTCAGTAGCAGTCGCTCTATCCACTTGACCACTGATTGGTAATCATTAAACCCAGCCTGCAGTGCATACCAAATACCACATGTACCAGATACTATGCAGTGCATAATACAACATACGATATGCAGTGCATACCAGATACCCAGCCTGCAGCGCATACCAGATACTTAGTAATGTTTTGCACTTCTTTGCAAGTGCATTGCTTACAACTTTACAAAGGTGCAAATTATATGTTGCGCTGCTTCCAGCCCGAAATTCTTTGGTATGAAAGAATGGAATGAAACATGGAAGAAAATTTTAGTATGGAATGGAAGATTTTTAGTATGGAATGGAAATGAAATGGAAGAAAATTTTCTGTATGCAATATGGAAAAATCATTTTCCATACCTTGCTCACTTGCCCAGGTTCTGAGGATAGTAGAATATTTCAATGAATGTGCTTCTTAGTCAAAGATTTAATTTTACTAATGAAATAGTACAATTGCAGTTGCCAGATAGGCCTATTTTCTCCATCTTTTAAGCAAAGAATGCCTTTGTTATGTAGTTGCTTTGTGGTGTGATCCCTGGCAATCGACCCAGACACCTATAGCGTAGTGCAGTGTTCCCTCTTTGGTTTTAACATGTGACCAAAAAATCGGCAATTTTGTTACAGCAAACAACAAAAAATTCAAAAATGAGTCTGTGTGTGCCCAACAAAAATGTTGATTTGCTGATAAAATTCGGCTTAATGGTTGTATAGGTACAGTGTTCTCCCTAAGTTTTTGGCTAATCGGCAAATGCCCAAAGTTTTTTGAAATTATTGAATATAAAGCTGTAAAAATATTTTGTATATGTGCCCTAATTTTTGTATCAATCTATTATTAAAGTATAAAAGTCATCTTTCCGTAATCCATAAAAGCTGTACAGTATTTATCATATTGCGAAATATTATTTGCCTTTGGTCAAGCAAATTGCTGATTCGCTGACAAAAATCAGCTGAATGGAAACATTGCTATGGTGTGACTTTGTGTTTCCTCTTTGGTTTTAATGAGTCAGCATGTGCCCAAAAATTAATGATTTTTTTATCGTAACCAATGGAAAATTTAACAATGCATCCATAGTCTGTATTTACTCACTAAAAATGTCGATTCGCTGATGATAATAAGTTTTATGGTTAAATAGTAACGGCATCAAAATAAAATCTGTAAAAATACAGATTGTATTTGACTAGATGTTTGCTTTTAGTATTATTTGTAACTGTTTGACTGCCTTTTCAGAAGGAAATGCCGATGCCCTTAGGAGGGCAAAATCAGTTTTGCTTGTTTCTGATGCTTTTGAGCCAATAGATTTTAATTAAAGTGTTTATACTTTTCATTTTAGTAGAAACAGTACTAGAAACTTAGAGAGTGGAAAGTAGAAATCTGAACTAGCATTAGTAATGTCTGTTCAACCCAAACAGCCACCTCCTCCATACCAACAAGTATCACAATATCAGTATCAAGGTACATAGTGTTTTACACAAATTGTTCATTTTTTCTTTTCGTTTAATAACAATAATATGGTTTGGATATACTGATAGTTGTATTAATTTTTAACTGCATTGATTCTTTTTTACTGCTTTGGTGACTAAAATTTTATAAGTTGGTCATTTGAAAAAATCAGCGAAAACAACAACCCCTGTCCCCAACTGCTATCGAGACAAGTTATATTAAGTATAACATGCTAAATTTTGTACCAATTTTTGATTTAAAATTAAGGGTGTGTGTTATACTCGAATACATAAGGGTAGTCAAATTGTGCACTGTTGCCTGATAAATCCTTGTGGCTACAGCCAGTATTCACGCAAAGCAATCATTATCAAAACAAGATGTGCAAAAAGAGTTTTGATAACTGCTGTATATACTGGTATGGAAGATACAATTTTTGCTAGCATGCCTCTGCCACCTTATTGACAAATGATGCATTCAGTATGTTTCAAGGTTTGTGCAAGATGCCGAGACTACAAACTCACTATGCGTTAGCTTCTTGCTGCATTAAAAAAAACGCAGTTGGCAGTTTCAACGCTATTACAATAAACATACCTTCAACAGCATTTGTTACTTTCTATTCTTGGTCTGAGCTGAGAAAAAGTGAAAAAAGTTTTTACACCAATTTTCATTTAAAAGTTAAGGGTGTGCGTTATGCATGAGTGCACGTAATAGGATAAGCATTATTTTGTGTTGCAGCATGCAGAGCAAGTGTATTGTTTCTGGTTTTGTATGCAGAGCAAGTGTACTGTTTCTGGTTTTGTATGCAGAGCAAGTGTACTGTTTCTGGTTTTGTATAACTGTGGATCATGATAGAAAGATTACTGATTTTCATTTGTTTAGGTGCCAATACTACAACTTATGCAAACCCACCTGCCTACAATCCCCATCAATATCAAGGTAAAGGGTTTTTGGAACCAATGTATCCATTTATATTTAAGTGTATAAAACTTAATCTGCAATCAAATTAATTCATTTTTTGGACCATGAGTCATACATAAGATTCAGCAATTTTCTCAGAAATCGAAAGTGTGTCTTGTAATCTGATGCACCAACATGTTTCATGACGAAGTGAGGCAATTTTAGGTGGCAAGCAGTACTGTTTGTCTACGTAATTGTTAGTTGCAGCTTAATTATGAGTGTCACAAATATGCTCTTATTATGATTTTTTGCTGTGCCTTATGTTGTGGTGCTTTAACAGCTTTTTTCCACTATTTTGGGTTTGAATAGTCTAGATAATTTTTACAAGTTTATTCTATGATTTTCAATAAGTGTTTTTTCTGTACTTATGACTTATTGGTTGCTAAGTTTATTTTAAGTGTATGATGTGATAATTATGTACAAATTGTACATATCATTCTTGTAGGTTTGGATTTTTTTTTATTGTGATATAAGAAGTATTTTTAAGTTGCTGAAATATCCTAAAGCTATTGTCCTAGCTATAAATAAGGTAAAATTTTCTATTTTGATAATATTGATGTTCTTGAGTTTTAGCTATTAGTTTCATAGTGGCTAAAGTTTATGACAGTTGGGCCAAGTGTGTGTGTCTGTGACTAGCTAGTGTAGCCATAATATGTGACAAAATTTGGTGCAAGAGTTGAGTTTTAGTGGAGCGATTTTGTTCAAAGAGATTTTTTCCACAAGATCTTTCTTGAAAGATATTTTATCAGTAGGACAAGTTTTTTCAATGAAGTCAATTGTTTGAAGTAAGTACGAGTAATGTGATTTTGCAAGAACTCTGGATGGAAAGAGTCAGTTTCATATTCTTGATTGGTCAAAAAAAGTCAAGTTTTTACCGTTAGATCAGGATTTTTTTTTGGGTGCAATAAGGTCAATTTTTTGTAAGTATCACTCATTTTTCAGTTTATCACCCATAAATAGCAACAGCCCTACGCGTTGCCGAAAATCTGCGATTGGGAGATGTTTGGGGGTGTCTGGGGGCAGAACCCTCTGCGTTTGGAGATTTTGTAATTTTTTGCAAAATGTTTAATTTTAAGCCTACTTTGATAAAATTCATGCTTTTAAATCATGGCATAGAAATTAGCATTGGCTGCAAAAACATGATTAAACTGGGTGCGTAAATATAGGCTATGTAGGCTGGGTTTACTTAATTGTAAAATTTCAGTCTTTTCATTACAAGCCAGTAATATCATTAAAGGGACAGGGAACACAACTGTAATTCTTTTCGAGGTTTAGTCATTTAAATAGTACTTGTAACACCTTACAAAGCTGATCCGGTGATAGTTTAAATTTTTTTTTCGTAACTGAGTTTTATTTAGTTTTTTCTCAAGTAGCTGTAAACATAGTAACATTTTTAATTGAGGTATCTATGACGTCACAATGGCCTGTGACGCATGGTTCATTCATAATTATCCAGTGGACTAATCGCGTACGCGTAACAACGTTGCACCATTTCGGTCTGTTTTGAAGAAAAAAAAGCATCGTCTTGCTGAAAAAGCAAGCGTGCTTTTTTGCTAATTCAATAGAACGGGTAGCGCAGTATAGCGTAATGTACGTTTTAATGGAAAAGCTGAATGCACAAATATACAGCATCAGTGTTCACACGATTTCGAGAGAAAAACTGCATAACACAGTAGACCTATGTTGTCAGTCAAAACCTGTGCTGCGATTTCTGCTGCTGCTTTTTCGAAAAGCCATCATCTAAGTCTAGTGCAGATTTCATTTTTTTGTGCTTCGAGACCTCAGTGATTAGAAGCAGTAAACAAGTCCCTGTAGTGTAGAAATGTAGATGGTAGTCATAGCATACAAGTTTGAAGAAAATAGAAACGCCGTTTTGCTAGAAAGCAAGCCTGCTTTTTTGCTAATTCGATAGTATAGTTATAGGACGGTATAGCACAGCTGTATGTAGCCTAGTGTACGTTTTAGCGGAAAAGCTGAATGCAAATACTGTAATTGCTGATTTTAATAGACAACCTAGGTGAGGTAAAGGAGTGTCAGGCACCCATCTACTTCTAGCAAAAACAGTCAGAAAACAAGAATAAAATTTTGTACAGTAGGCCGATTGTGAAGTATAAGTATGCACTGTTTTTGCTTGTAGTGGAGGGTGCGTGGCACTCCGTTATCTCCCCTCTGAAGATGCTCGGCCATATTCGCTCTGGTATCAACTTTTATTTTGCGTCAATTGGTGGTCAATTCTGACAATTTTGATTGGTGATTGCCATAGTTTTGCGGTAGCAACCAGGTCCGTTGCTACGGTAAAACTACTGTACGTAGTTTGGTTTCAGAGCGTATACCAGCCGAGCGAAAAGTTAGGTTGAATAAATAGCGTTGTTCATTGTTTCTTTGATACCTCTACCGGAAGAGCAGTGAGGCTGGGCTAACCTATTATTAATTACCATCCCCGGTAGACCTGGTGATAACAACCACTCTTATTCTCTAATTTAGTTGTAGATATGTTCAAAAAATCAAATTTTTATTACACGCGCTGTATTACGCCGAAGCGTGAAACGAGTTTGCGGGGCCCATTGCCGCGACATTGCGCCTGGACAACACAGCTCCTTTCGAAGAAAAGTTGCAGCTGTGGCGAGCCGTTGGCAACTCTCCAATTTGACCGATCCAGGATTTGAACCTAGACCTACCGTACCAGAGTCGAGCTCGTTACCGCTCGGCCATCTTGCCGATTTTTGTTGTAGATAATGCGCATAATGCATAACAGAATGCATGAATGTATTTGCTACGACTAACATGGTCGGCAGTGTGGTCGAGCGCCGTTTTTACGGTGGTCATGATCGAAAGGTCTGCAGTTCAACTCGCGCCCTCGTGGCATTGTTTCGTCCTTAGATAAAATGCTTCGCGACGCTTATCTCTGCTTGGTGGAAATGGGAAGGAGCAATAAAACTTTCGACAAAACACCGGTAACTCCTAAGTGGGTGAGGATTCATCCAACGTATAGCACCATTGTCGCTTTCCCGTGAAAGAAGGATAAAGATGGAATCAATCAATCAATCAGAATAGGTAATGCAATCGCAGGGGCGTAGCCAGGTGGGGGAAGGTGGCCATGCCCCTCACTTCGATAGTGTGTAACCAAAAAAAGTTCCAGTGTGAACCCAGGTATATGCTGATTGTGAAACGCTGCAAAAATGTGGAGCAAATCGAATCATCCCGACGAAGATAATGCATATAATATCTGCTTTGTGCTGCATTTTATTTGGAATTAAGCTACCTCACAACGACCGACAGAAAATCTTTTTTTAAATGTGCTGCTGCACTTACATAGGTTGACTACGAATGATCAATAGATAATAATTAAACCCCTTTTAAATTCTACTGTAATTGCATAGATTGCAAAACAAAATAGATTTTCGCTGACAACATAAAATACAGGTTCAATGTATAAAAACAGAGCTAAAATAAAACGTAAAACCAGATCTGAAAGATCTAAAAGCTTTAGATCTGGTTTTACGTTTTATTTTAGCTCTGTTTTTATACATTGAGCACTTTCTGCAAGCGCGTAAAATGCAGGTTCTCTCGAAATCAGCGATTGTTTGCATTCAGCTTTTCCATTCGTACACTAAGCAATACTGCACTAGACCCGTTCTATTGAATTAGCAAAAAAAGCACGCTTGCTTTTCCAGCAAGACGGTGCTTTTTTTCTTCAAAACAGACCGAAATGGTGCAACGTTGTTACGCGTACGCGATTAGTCCACTGGATAATTATGAATGAACCATGCGTCACAGGCCATTGTGACGTCATAGATACCTCGATTGAAAATGTTACTATGTTTACAGCTACTTGAGAAGAAACCAAAAAAAGCTCAGTTTTGAAAAAAGTTATAAAAATATCACCGGATCATCTCTATAAGGTGTTGCAAGTACTATTAACACGATTCAAAACTCAAAAAACATTGATTTTGAGTTCCCTGTCCCTTTAAGTGCTATAGTTCGAAAAAATTCACTTAAGTATTAACCTAATTCGTATGCATTTTGTTAAACAAGATAGGTTAGGACAAAGGCCTAATGGAATGAGGTTTGAGAGAAGTGATTGGTAATTAACTAAATTAAAATAGACTCCTAAATACCCCTTCCCATCCATAATTTGTTTGATGAAGCCTACGTTAAGCATTTTGCATCAAGCGATCAAATTTGATTATTTTTAGCCATTTTCAAAATTTTCCTAATCTGTAAGCTTTATTTTAGACAAATATTAGCTCCATTCTAAATAAATGTTTTAAAAGTGGCTTTAAACCACTTTCAAGTTCATGTCACTTGATGGACTATTTCAGAAGTGCAAAAAGCACAGTATTTTCCTTATTGTGCATTTTCGTCGACAGGCAAATGGGTGGGGGGAGGCTATAGCCTGATAGAACTCTTGGAACTAGTAGAAACTCTATCAGTTATTCTCTGATGCCACAAAATATTTGGTGGCTGCAGGTGTAACACTGAAGTCTATGTATCCTAGCTGTTTGAGATCTCAGTCTTGAAAGATGTGCTTGAAAGTCGGATCTCATTTTGAAGATGTTAATCAGCTAATTGTCAAAGAATTTGCAAGATTTAAAAACAAAACCAGTTAAACCAAATTCGCCACTTTAAGTTACCCTCCAAAGCCTGTTCTAATAAGATGGTAATCGAGTAAGCTGGTTAAATGCTGCTTTATATGCAAAAAGAATTAACCTGAAATGACAGTGATTGTGAACGTTTTGAAGGGTCTGGTATTTTGGCAACTCAACAAAAGCTAGTTCAAACGCCTGGTTGAGCTAGTCAGCTTCGCAAAATCAAAGCACAACATTACAATCATAATTTTACGCTTTACCCCTTCTGCCTGGTGATTAGCTTGCAGTGTTGCTGTTTATCGCAATACTTTAAGACTTATTTTGCAATACCACAGACTTGTTTTGTAAATTTCGTTGAAATGTTGTGTGCTTTCTTTTATTAAATGTTTGTTTTAACATAAAATTTTGTAAGTCTCTAGAACTATCTTTTATTCAGTCCAAGTTTTGTTAGGTCAATAAAGTCAATTTTTTTGAATTTTTAGGTCAATAAAAACTTGCCATGTTTATCACTTTGCTGCTTTCTTCGGTTTCAAGAGCTTAATGTTAACAGGACTATCAACTGCCATTTTCGATTCGTCAATTAACATTTCGGTCGTCTTTGGTTTAGTCATTGTAAACTATTCTAGGAGTTGCACTCTAACCAAATTGATTTTTGCGACAATAAATTTCTTTAATTTAATGTGCACCTCATAGCCCAGTGCTGTCTTATGAATAAAAGTTTGCGCGCTGCCCCCAAATGCTTTTTTTGTACAAAGAGTTTAATCTCACTAAATCACGAAAAAAAAAAGAGCTATTATTACTTTGAGTTGTAAATAATTATAGACTGAGGGCACAGCTGTGCAGTTTGTGCACCATATTTCAAAATTACCCTGCTTAAAAGAGGTGAAGCAGCCAGCCAATTCTGGTAGTTTAAAATTACTGAACTCGAAATATAAATTTTTAGTTTTTCATTTTCGGGTTGTGGTTGCAAAGATCTTCAACAAGTACTAAGAGATAACCCCCTAAGAAAGTTTTGGGAAGCCCTGAGTTTGTTCTTCCAACCTGAATTTCCAGACAAAAAGGAAGTTTACCATAATTGGACTAGCCACGTGATCTTACTTTTCTTCCTGGAAGTTCAAGCTGAGAGAGCAAATTCAGGGTTTCCAAAAACTTTTTAGGGGATATCTCTTCGTATTTGTTAAATATCTTTGCAACCGTAGAACCAAAATAAAAACAAAAAATTTAAAAAATTTTGTTTTGATTTTAACTATTGTAATCTACCAGAATTGGCATAATGCTTCACCCTCTTTTAATGAAAAACCAGTCTATCTCTATAATGTGATTGTAAACAAATTGTGCACCTTAATCAATTCGTATTTTCAAATATTAAAAATGATCTTGTGCAAAAGTAAAAAATTATATCTCCAAAGCCCATCAGAAATTGTGACAATTGCTAGAGTCTTCATGTTTTTCAAATCTTTTCGTATGGTTGAGCTTTGCAGTTAAGCGTTTCTGGTTCAAATTGTTGAATTTACTTGTTCAGGTGGTACTCAAGCTGTTTCCCAACCTGGTCAGGGATATGGTGCAGTAACGAATGCTTATGCGCATACAACGATAATACAACAACCTGCTGTTCCTATTGTAGTGGTTGGAGGCTGCCCATCTTGCAGGTATGTGCCTTCTTAGGAACTTTAAAATTTTTTTTTACAATTTTTGTACTCTATTTCAAGTGTGACCCGTTTTTTCCCCGCCCCACGTGTGTATTTATGTTACTGTGTAGTTTGAATTGGCTGCATTTTTCCCTAAGTTTTCAATATAGTAAGCTGTCAATCTTCAAGTATGGACTGGTACATTCACTCTGTTCGCCAGTCACCATTAATACCTTAACACAAACTTCATATGATTTTGCACCTGAGTAATGGTCATGAAATTTTACCTGTGTTGAGCATGTTTTTGTAGGTTGTTGTATACATTGACGTAATATGATACAAAACTATTAACATTTGCCATTGGGAGTTTCTTGGATTCGTTTCAAGCACGGAAGTGATTCAATTTACAGCAGTAAATCGATTTGTGGTTTAGGGAATTCCTTTCGTTTATGCTATGTGTTGTTAATTAGACAACATAATAAACTTTAGCTTCATGAGCAATTTTAGCCGCGATGCGGAAGCTCCATTATCTGTAGATGATTGTACTAATATACACTTTTTTATAAGAACAATTTTGCAAGAACACGAGGCTCATTTTCGGTCTAATTTAAGAACAAATTAAGAACAATGCCAGCCTTAGCATGAAAAACTAATTAAGAACACTGGCTAGTACAACACATCTGAAAGTAACCCGCAGAGTTTTCTTGGCCTTTTCTAGATTACTTATTCTTGATTTGTCTAACGTTAGATGATCTACAACAAAAAGCGACTTTTAACCAAGCAAGAATAAATTAACTTGTGTCACTTTAATCCCCGATATTGATAGAATGGGGATAAAAATCACAAAATGTAGGAAAATCCAATCTCATCCGATATTTACTGATTTTATGAAAAAAGGTGTAGTTGAGAACGAACTTTTATTTTTTCAGAGTCGGAGTGTTAGAAGACGACTACACATGTTTGGGCGTTTGTTGCGCAATCGTATTGTTTCCTATCGGTTTTATCTGTTGTTTGGCAATGAAAGAGAGAAGATGTCCTAACTGTGGCGCTGTATTTGGTTGATTCTCTTTCTCTCACGCACATTCGCATCACAGACTTCCGTCCTGCCTACTTGATCGTGCTTGTAAGGCTGCGTGGGCTCCCGTCTCTGCAGAATGCAATGCGAGATAAACCTTTATTTTGGTTACTGTTGAATTGTTATGAAATTTCTTCGTAAAGACTGTAGAAATTCTTACTGTTCTCACAGAAATTTGTCTTGATATGTTTTTTTCACTATGTGTTGCGGCTCCGTCAAAGACGGAGAACTACCGTCAACCCCATCTATCTCCTCCGCAATCTTTAAATTGGCCAATACTACCAGTCAAAATCTCCCGGAGATTTACTTTCAAGTGTATCGATAGTTGGATGTTTTTTGAGTGGCTTTGTTGCCTTTAAAAGTCGATTTACGGGCTCGTTTATTTTTACAATAATATGTCGTTTATTGCTGGAGAAGGGGTGACTGGAAAAACTACGATTCGTTGCTGTGACGCAGTCAGAAAAGAGGAGGAGGGAATTAAGAGAGGTTTAGTCCATCCCGCTCCTGCTTAGCCAAATCACTCAGAGCAATAAACCTCAAAATACCAGCATTTAAACGTGTTTTTGACCTGGTCTGTAAGTAAGGGGTGAAGGCTAAAGGAGCTTGGCAAATCAGTTCAATTGCCTTTCAGATTTTAGCAATTTAGGTTTTTCAAATGGCTCCAAAAACGTGCGGAGTGTGATTTAAATGGCGCTAAAATGGCTATTTTTTGCCGAAAAATCGCAAAAATTGTTTTGCAGTTGGGGACTTTGCCTTCAGACCCGTCTTGAGTTGCACCAGTTTGCTTGTCAAATTATAAAATGGTGCAGTTTATGTGCTGCTAATTTCAATCTTGTCGGTTGCACTGGGTTGGAAATTGGAATAAGATCGCACTTTTCTAATTATGCTAGTTCGGTCTTATCGTGTAACGACTATTGTAACTGCATCCATTGTAGCGGTATAACTTTCAATGGGTGTTATTTTGCATTTTGGGCATAAAATGTCTACTACGTGCAAATACTTTTACTTTTTTTGATTGAATGATTGATGTTTTGCGTTCTACTAAAAATCTACTTGCGAACTACCAGTATTTATTTCTTTGATTCGCTGAATTATTAGCGCTAATATTTTTCATAAATTTGAGATTAAAACTGAAGTTAGTGCATCGTATGTAATGACACTGACAGTTAGATTGGAAAATGACGTCAAAATAATTCCAGTTAAGAGGATTACCAATTTCACGTGCACTTCAGAGTAAATTAGCTTGTTACTGCCCTTCACTGTTAGGGTCGGGATAATCACGATGGTCTCGTGGTTTAAAAACTTTCACGTGATGATATTCCGAAATTCTCATGTCTTTTGAAAGCGACTTCGTTGGCTTGGGAAAAAGGCATGCTTAAAATTCACGAGATAAACGCAATCGATATTGAGGATATGGTGCATGAAAGACTGCTCCAAAACCAGTAAGTACTGGTGAATAAATGCAACCCAAACTGATATTGTGCTGATTTAATACGTTAATTTATTTATAATATAGTGTGAATTTGCTTCATTAAACTATCGCAAAGAAAACACCAAAAGTTGGTCGCCTAGTGGCCGGCCGGTGTATTCTGATTCAGGCTGGGTCAAATAATGGAAACGTTTTAGAGTGTTGAAGACTTTCCAATCGATTATTATTCACTTTTAACTCTTTGAAAAAAAATGTGTATTAGTAGCGTATTTGGTTGCAAAAATGACTTTGGATCTTGGTGTCGAAGAATTCCGATTTCGGTGCTAGTGTATATTTAATAACTGAAGTTTGTTTTCGGACTTGTTACAGCATGAGGAAATATCAAAAGGATTAACAGAATATTGGTTTGGGTTGCTGTTTTGAATGAATTTTTCAATTGATTATTTGTCATTGATAGTAGGTTAATTTTTGTTTTTGCGATATTGTTTCGCTTGATTTTCTGTTTTATACTGCGCTGATTATAGGATTAGGTTTACTCGAATTTTGTGTGCTGTGCAGTTTAAATGATTGTTATTTGACTCTTCGTCTTTGTGCAATTTCATATGCGTTTTTCATACACTTTGTTTGCGATCTCATTATTGCGTTGTTCAGATTCAGAGGCCAAAAACGTGATTACCTTTATCCACTGTCTCGCTCAGAGCCGACTATATTTGAAGCGGTTTTGCAAAACGAGATTCTAGCCCATCATATGATGCTTAGCTGTACTATTTATTAGTTGCAGTTCTTTTCCTTCGACAACGTAGCTCCTCAACTTTGTCTTGACATTTGCTTAATCAGTTACGTTCCAATAAGTGCTCAATTCTGCCAATACTAACGGAGCGGCCACCAAAAACATAGCTCAAAAGTGTTACTGATGATAACTTTATAGGTACGTGGAAAAAAACAACTTTCGATATTTGCTACTACCAGTCAACCATTAAAAGGGAGAACCAACGCATTATTCATAGGTTTTTGCTGGTAGTGGCGCTATTTACAGCTATTGAGTAGAAAATGAACCAGCTTTTTTTTTCAAGTTAGAATAAAATTGGTGTCACGCAGGCTGCAGAAGATAGCGAATGAATCTTTCTGTCTTTGAGTCATGCTGCCACGAGCCCAAATTGCCCACCTGTCTAACAGACACGGTGAAGGCTTCACACTGTTTCTTTTAGTGCTGAACGTCAAGCAGGAAGCCGTTGATCCCAATTTTTTTAGTCTTTGATTTAACCTGACTTGGAATCGAACCAGAGTTTACCGTTTCAGAGTAGACGCCCTATCTACTCCACTACTGATCGGTAAATTTAATGCATTCCACACAATATTTTATTATACGTCAAACAACCATTAGCTTTACATTGCAACACACACATGATTGGCAGCGTTTGATACGCAAGTGGAAGTAATGGCTTTTTGATGCGAGCAGTCGATAACGCCAGTTGAAAACATCACGTGCGACATGAATGACGCGTAAATCTCATGACATTTATTGACTTCTTAGCATCTGCAACCGTCGTACTCTATTACGCAAGCGGCCTGCCTTTTTGCGCTAATTAACAGAATCAACTGCATTACACATATTCAAGCTGTGTTTCGCAATGATCTAGTACAATAATTTTGCTTTGAAAGCAACAAAATCTGGACCAAACAAAAAATAACCTAATAAACCCTAATACGCCGAAGGCGTAGGGGAAAGGGGTGACATCATTTATAGATTTAGCTTGAATTTTTTGAAAACGGTAGACTAATGTTCTTTAAATGAATGCTTATTTCGCAAGGAAAATAACACAAGCCCTTAACCTGAATTTTTCCATTTATAGTTTGAAGAAAGCAATAATCCGGTCGTTATTTAAACTAAATACAGTACCGGTATTTGAAATTACCGAATAGACTAACTCCATTCACTATTGCACCGCAAAGTCTCAAAAAAGTGAAGTGCTTTTTAAAGTGTTTGTACGCCAATAATTGCTTACTGGCATTATGCTTAATGTTAAACTGCTCCTTCTACAAACCTGTTCCCTGTGTGCAACGGCCGCGCTAACTCTCAGTCGCCGAAAGCTTTGATTGGTAACGTAGCATGTGATGCCCCTGGAGCAGCTGGCTGTTTACACGTGCAAATTAACTGGCAATACAGCACCAGAAATAAAAAATACACAAAAATTAACTTTTTAACTCTTAAAAATATCGCTGGTAATCAGGCTATTCCTGAACCTCGTGAGGATACGAAATGAGCCTGACGAGAAATCACTTGTGATGAGGTCGATTCTTTACAAACTTGCGTACTTCATGGTGGGATCGCTGCAAACCAAAAAAATAATTATGCACTCTACTGTTAGTAGGCTCTAAATTAAAAAAAAGATAAAAATCATTATTCTGTCGTTGGCGAAGGACAACTTCTTGAGTAAATTGAAAGAATAATACTACCAAGAAAAAATGACACCAATAGAAACAAAACAGAAGCGAAGTTGCGCAACGTAAACCGTTTTGTTATGGGCTATGATCGCTTTACGTTATGCATAAATATTGTCTGCCAAAGATTTTACATATCGAGCGGTAACGAGTTCCTCTATAGAGCGGGAGGTCTTGAGGTTCAGATCTCGAGCCAGTCAAATCGGACAAAGTGTTGTCAACGGCCGCCACCACTGCATTATTTCTTCGAAAAAATCTGTGTTGCCCGGGTGCGATGACGTGGAGATGGGCCGGGCAAACTCGTAACACGCTTTGGCGTAATACGAGTATAACGAAATTTGATTAGAGATTTTACATGCAACAACTATGCTACTATTGCACACGCAAGTGGGTTGAGATTGATTTGGGGGGAAACCCCCGACGCTATTAATTTTTTGGCAACATTAACGATAATAGTAGCCGTTTGTTGGACAGATTAAGCAAATATGTAACGGCTTGATATACAGTAAATTTGTTGTATAACATCTAGTTTGAAAATATTTTAGCAGGGTGTGTAGGTACTGGGAGGAGGGGACAAAAATGCTGCAAGCAGAGAGAGCGACTCTCCTGGTTGCGGTTCCGAGGTTGATATTAACGAGGCGGACTCTGGTCGGACACCTGCTATAATAAATTGGTCACTTTTCAATTTTCGCACTCTCGGTGTGAAGACTGAATAACCACAAGAAAGACCCAACTATGACCTTCCTTAAATGGCGTTTTGTTCCGTGTTTTTATACAGCTTACTTCAAATTTGTTTGTGAATTCGTCAAAAATTTTGAAAAATTGTTGCATTCCAATGTTTTTTGGGTTTTCTCCAAAATACTTGGCCGCTTTGTGGAATTCTTTGACGGTAGAATTTTGAAGTTGCTCCAACCGCTTGAGGGAGCCATTGGTGCGAACTAAGCATGTTTCCATTGCAATTCTATAAACCAAACGATGATGTAACAAAAACCAACCAAAATAATTTAGCCAACTCCTACTCTACTTACTGCATTATTTGATAGAATGCACATCGTATTTGACATTATTGATCATATTTGGAAATGTTGGAATCACAGTCTCCTTTATTGAGGAGTAAAAACAAAACGGAATGGCTGCTTGGAATAGCTGAATAAAATGCTAGGGCCTATCGTGGTATCGAAAACCTATCCTGTTGACAAACATTTTCCAAAATTTTATCCTGCTTAATTTCGATTATTGAATTAAAAAAGTTAGTTGGTGGAGTGGAACTGGAGTATTGCTTTAGCCCTATTTTACTTGGGGTATTTGACCAACGCAAAAACGCCCCCCTACAACTAACCCCTAAACCAAGTCATGGGAACACCAAAATTGGTATGCGGGTTGGTGTTGAAGTGTTCACCAAACTTTTTTAGAAAAGTGGCTTTGAGTTGATGACGTCATCATAGCGACGTCACGACAATATTTTCAAAAAATAACGTCATTTTTGTTAAGACGTCACAGACAATTCAAATTTTGTACATATGATTATTTTTTGAATACTGAAGTATAACATGCCTAAGCCAACTTGGTTACGTCACAAAAACGTCCTCTATCGTCATTTAAGTTAGATAATGGCCCAAAATGCTCAGGTTTCGGAAAGCGTCCTCGGGAAACTTCCCGTTGCCTCAGCAACTTCAAATTTTCAAGAGTTGTTTATGATGAAATTTGACTCAAATTCATGTAGATTTGAAATAAAAATCTTGTTTCTGAAGAGATTATCAGGAAAAAAACAAGGGCGGGGGGACAAAAATGCCCTTGTGTGAAATAGGGTTAATCAAAGTGTTCATTGTCTTCTGTGCTTTTTGTCTGACTCCAGCCAAGAAGAATCGTCTGAATGGAGAGCGCAGAAATAGAACGACCCCTCTGCCGGCAAAAAATAGTGTAGCCTGTATTACGCTCTACTATTTAAAGATCTCACACTAACTTGCAGCAATTTTATTGGTCCTTCATTTCAGCCAATCATGGCTCGGTTTGTTTTTATTAATAGTCGTTCTTTTTTACCCTCCATTTTGAGATTCTTCTTGACATGAAATTAAGTGTCGGACGAAAGTTGAATACTCTGATCATCATCATTAAATTCTAACACCTTCACGGTCTCAACAAAAGAGTATTATAACATAACATTAGGGATGATGCAGCCAGCAAGGCTGCAAACCCGATCGAATTTTTTCGAGTTCAAGTTCAGCCTATTTTAGTAAGTCAGAGTTAAAGTTCGAGTTCTTTAATTTTTCAAATTCGGCAAAAATATCAAGTTTTTCGAGTACAGGCTGACAAAAATACTGGTTTACTTTTAGACTTAAACGCTCTCTTTTTGTAGACATGCAGTTTGTCTAGGTCGCCACGGCATAAACAAATGGCCGCAATATCAATTAATACGGCATGATCAACAAAAAAATTCTTTTCGACAATTTTTTAACCTTTAAATTTTTTTTTAATGAACTCGAACATTTTTATTTGAAAAAAAGTCAAAAAATAAATGAACCATACCAAGCCTACAATCTTTAAGAGTTTTATTTGAATTCAACTTCGAGTTCAGAAAAATCGTTTTTTCAAGTTCAAGTTTGCAGCCCTTATGGCAGCAGCAGTTGGTTTTTAATCGAGCATTACACTTGATTTCTGCAGCCACTTAAACATTAAAAACTGATTCTGCTTACTTGAATTTATCGTGTTTACTTTTCGGAACGGTTTCATGAAGATTGTCTCGAATGTGCAGCCACAACTTTCTCTGTTCTTGCAACTCCTCAACGACAGCAGGATAAAGCACTAAAACAGACAAAAATGCTCCAAGAAACACCCAAACTCATATTTCAATTTTCAACATTTAATTTTTTAAGTATTTTGATACTCGAATACATATACAATATTTCGATTTGATTATTTCAATACTCTACCGAACCCTACTCTTATTCCACGCAATAAGATCATAGAATTCCGGCTAGTTGGTCAAACGGTAACGTGCTCGAATCTGGAACAGTAGGTTTGAATTTCAAATCTCAGGTAGGTCAAATAGGACACAATATTGCCAACGGCTTGCCACCGCTGCTATATTTCTTCGAAAGGAGCTGTGCTGCTTGCAGGCGGGGTAATACAGTGTTACACGCTTCGACATAATACAGCAACCATATAATGAAAGATTTGATTCTAAGATCAAGAAATGAACTTTCGTGTTTCATTTTACAGACAAATTTAACGGAAGTCGTTGAGGTTTGAACTCATTTTGAGTATTTTAATTCCTAGTATTCCCGTCTGTAACGATTCTAAATAGCAGCTAGCCAGCAGTTGGTCGAGCAGTAAATGCACTTGGCTCAAAAACGGAAGATCTACTGTAGGGTATAATTTTCGGGCCGATCAAATCAGTGTTGCCAACGGCTTGCCACCGCTGAAAATCCCTTAATAAGGATACTGTAAATCGAGCCTAAATGCCCTAATACACGGTAATCGTTACGCGCTTCATTTATGTGATGGACTATAGCATAGAGAAAATATTGAAGAATTTTTTATTTTAGTGTTTTTATAGTTACCAATGAAATGTGCTATCCATGACAGGCATACAAAGAGGCACAGGGCACAAGCTTTTTCGGGACCCCCAAAATAATTTTTGCCAATGGAAATAAACGTCATGGGGTATCATAATGTGGATTGATTCTGCTAAGACTTTATTGGATTCTGCAGCAACAAAAATATTGTGTTGGCATTGTGGCAGTTTTACATAAATACCTGTTAATTTAGGCCTATATACCGACCTCTGGACGCAGCTTTTACGTCTGTGATTTCGCTTGGAAAAGTAACAACATCCGGAAATTTTGTTATTACAGCCCGTGCAAGAATATGAAGAAAAGTTAGTTTGTTATCGCTGGTCTTTGTCAAATCCATCTAGAAAATTTTATGGGTTTAATTTTCTTTTCGCTTTCAGCCTTTCTATTCTTTTCATGCTGAAAAATACAGCGTCTTGCTTATAAATAAAAAATTTTAGTAGTACCATACTGTTGTTAGTTACTTACTGTACATTAGACAATGTTAAAGAAAAAATTGTTTTGCTGCAAACATTTATGAAGTGGTTGCTGCGACTGCGATTATCAATTTGGATTGTCTACTGCTGACAGTCAGCGAGTGAAAATGGTGCAATGATTGTGGATTAGGGTTTTCAGACAATTAATTGGAGCAATTAATTGTAACAATTAATTGCTTCAAAAGTTGCTCATACCAGTTACAGTTAATTGTTAAAATTGGGCAATTAATTGCACTTTTACGTTTTGGAATCATGGCGTGTTTACACCAAGTGCGAGGCAAAGCAAAATGTTATATTTGTGTTTTTTATTATACCTTTTACACTTACTTTGCACGCGAAGCAAAATACTACCATGCGAATATTTTGTTTGCAAAACGAATATAGCCTACACATGACTCACAATTGAGCAATTGTTGAGTCATATTCAAAGTGACTTAACAACACCAATGGTAATTAACTGAATAGTGAATGCTGGAATTTTGCACGATTCAATCAACGAAAAGGACGTGTTTTGCAAAATAAATTGTGTCGACTAATTAAGCAAGGTGTTTAAAAATTTACAGCAGATTTCAATAAAAAAAGATAAAAGCTAACAGCGATAAGAATAGGGTTGTTGCTCCTCATCAAATGAGGATAACTTTTGCTAAGCTAGCTCATAGTAATGGAACTTATGGGCCAACGGCTAGGCTAAGTGGTTAGGGCCTGTCTACACTGTGCGTAAAATCGTCAGCTTACGAGCGTAACCTTAGTTTATTTTAAACAACTGGCAGTTGTACGCTGGTAAGGTGGTATGTAGCGTGTCCCGAATTTTTGTTTAAAAGAAACTAAGGTTACGCTCGTAAGCTGACGATTTTACGCACAGGGTAGACAGGCCCTTAGGCTTGTCAGGTCAGCGCTGGAGAAAGACAAAAGTAAAAGTGGTTGAGAAAAGGTTAAAAAAAGACTATTTTATTAAAAGTAGCCACACTCCGACTCATCCGAGATAAATTATTAACACTGGAATTAACTTATTGAGCAAAGCGAAGAGTCTTGAGCGAAATAATGACGTCAAGCAAAAGTGTTTACTGTCGATGTAAATAGCAATTTCGCTTTGGAAATATTTTACGTTGCTTTGCTTCGCATCGCTTCGCACTTATAAGTAAAATTTCTTCAATGAAGTCAATTCTTCAGTTGTTAGAAGACAGAAGTAATAAAATAATGCAGGATCAAGAAGCTAAGCTTAAGGCGTCACTGCATGGTTAAAAGCTATCAGAATAAAATCTAAATGGAATATAGCGAAGATCGTTGATAAGACGACCATCTGGGGTAAGACGTCCACAAGCTGTTACCAAAAAACTACAGCTTGGTTGTGGCACACTCAGGTTTTTGCTGCAGCATTTGCTCACCAATTTAATAATTTTTCAATTAGCAAGTTAATAGTAATAGTAAGTTAATAGTTAATAGTAAGTTAAAGTAATTATTTAAAAAGGATCTCCAGTTTGTTTCCAACTAACCACCCCACAAAAAATAGCTCAGTTTTATTTTATAAATCTTTAAAAAATACACATTGAAATTTCATTTAAAAAGCGCTTCACAATTGCAGCTTAGCCTACTAGATGTTAGTCGCTTACAGCAAATTGGTGCAGTGTAACCAAACTATGTGACATACCCAAACGTGGCATCTCATTTCAATATAAGAGTTTTTGTGAAAAATGACGTCATAGTTTACCAATTAACTGTTTGCTATAAAATGGCAATTAATTGTATTTGTCCAAAATAAGCAATTAACTGTTTGTTTACGTTAGCAATTAAATTGAAAACCCTATTGTGGATAATCGTTATAGAATTGTTGACATACGATAAGATATCACGGTTGTAATGAAGACTTTATAAAGTAATAATATTCGTGAGGCGTGATACAAGTTTTTCTGATGCAATAGCGATAACTATGACCAAATGGAGCTGAAATTTTTCATAACACCATTGCAAAACCTTATGTAAAAAGGTAGAGTGATATTCATGTGCAGTACAGCCAAAATGCAACAAATTTTGACCACATAGGTTTCGATTAATGATCACATCCGAATTTCTTGTGCTCGTACACGTTTTAATGAGATCAGTTTTACCTCCGCAAGAAAATGAATACGGAAGCCAGTTGCTTTCGAAATGCGAATGTGGCCTCTATTCATGTAGTTTCCCATCGCCAAGACAAACTCGAGGATTTTCGCCAATTTTCGACTTTTTCTCAATTGCATAGAAGCACGTTGTATCACTTCCAAATTCTACAAAGATAGGTTACATCACTTCCAAATTGAATCAATCAGTGCTCGCGTAAATTGAGCGTTTGCTCATGAAACGATGTAGTCGGGTTCTATTCCCGGTCAGGTTGAACCAAAGGCTAGAAAAATTGGTACACATTCAACGCCCAGGAATAAACAGAGACATCTGTGAAAGACGGACGGCAGGTGGCAGCTTGACTTGAAGATTGCAACTGCAAGGTGCCTTCGTTGTTTCTTAGCCAAAAAACTTGGGAAAAACAATATAAGTAACGCAATTTCAAAAATTAATCGTAAAAGTATGACGCAATAGCTGGTGACGTCATCACCAATCTTGTTCATGTGCCCTCAAGAAAGACACTTTACGCTCATTTCCCGTTGCGCTGGGGCCTGGCCCATCCTAACGAAAGAAAAAAGGAGCTAAGCATCGGCGTGATTAACCAGACGCAGAGTGCCTAGTTCATACGGCATGAAAAATAAATGAATCGCGAATCTTACTTTTTGAATTTCCTCTTCTTTTTCACAGAAGCTGTGCTTGAACATGAGCGCTTTCAGTCTCAGATGGTATCCGGGAATATTCACCAACTGCAAAAGCAAAAAATACTTTCAAATACTACTTTAATAAACAGGCTTACAGCTGAAAATTATTTTATTTATTATCCTACAGGTCTGTTTCAGTCATAAATACTACTTTATAAATTTTAAGTTTAGGCCTTCTGCACTAATGAGCTTATACGGAAATGCACTCTTTTTTTATAAGAACAAGTAAATTTTGGGTTGAACCTGGCTGTTTTTAAGTTCGAGACTATCATTGTTTTAATTTCTTCTTAAATTTTGAGCAAAATGAGCCTCGGATTCTTCGTTCTTATAAAATTTGGTGTATATTATTTAGATACTGTATTCGTCCATTTGTTGCTAAGTGGTATTGCAGTACATTATACAATTTTCAGCATTGCGATAGTTGGAACTTACGAAATACTACGGCTGCGAGCTCGATTGATTTTATTCGAGTTTAAGTTCGATTTCAGCCTATTTTAACAAGTCCGAGTTCAAGTTCTATAATTTAATTTTTTTGAATTCAACTTCCGCAAAATATCAAGTTTTTCAAGTTCGATTTCAGGTTGACAAAAATACTAAGTTTCCTTTTTGACTTAATCGCTCTCTTTTTACATCCCTGCTGTTTTTCTAGGTCGCCACGGCATAAACAAGGGAACGAAAATCTTAATTTACATGGCATGATCAACAAAAAATATTTCTTTCCGACAATTTTTTAATCTTTGAATTTCATTTTAATGAATTCGAACAGTTTTTATCGGTCCAAATTCGAGTTCAGAAAAATAATTTTTTCGAGTTCAAGTTCGAGGCCCTGCGAAATACTTCAAAATCTTTTGACCCAGAATTATTTGGGCTTGCTTTAGACGAAAAGAAATATGACAAAATTTTGATTGAATTTGACTTTTACCGTAAAATTAATTCACCAATGTCTTATACTCGACTACACAAAAAAACATCAACAAACAAACATTGTAAAGAGAATTCGACTTTTACAACAGTTATCAGTTGTTGCTGAAGATACGCGCAAGCATGCCGTTTCATTGAAATACAACATTATTTCGTAATTTTCAAGAATGCTTCAAATATTTATTTAGCCAATTGTTAACAAGTTTTTACATGTGATCTTTGACATGCTTGATCAATTTAACTCGTCACGGTTTAATGGAATTGGTTACGTCGCGCATGACTGCACTTAATAGATTTTTTCAAACTACAATGTAGAAAGTATCAAATTTCTGCAGGTTTCCTGTTCTCTTGGTTGCGCTTGCTTGAGTTGTTTATCGGAGAACAAAAAATTTATCATTGTTATGGACGAATTCCGCAAAAGAAGATGTGGTTGACAGCTGGGAGCTTATAAATGACGTCAGCACAAAGCTGAGGCTGTAATTAGAGCACTGAACTATTAAGATTGAACTCGAACAGTTCAACAGTGAAATCCACATTGCCACATGCAGAGAAAAACAAACATTGCATGCATTGGTGCAAGTAGGCCCACTGACTCTCCAGCAGAAAAGCAACAAATTTGTAGTAAATGATCACATCAAATCAAGATCAGAGCATAATGATTGGAACGTTTAAGTAATCTTAATATTAAGCAAAGAGCCAAAACGTGAGCGAACATTTTTTGCTGAACGTTTCAAGACATTACTAGTCTCATCATATTTTATCTGCTGATGATGAGACTAGTAATGTCTTGAAACGTTCAGTAAAAAATGTTCGCTCACGTTTTGGCTCTTTGCTTTATACTAAAATCAAGATCAAATCTTTCATTATACTCGCTAAGGTACTCGCTATATTACGCCTGAAGGTGAATTACACAGTATGATATCCGTTTTTCATTCGTTTTTATCCGTTTTTTTCACGTTTTTGCTTCTCCATGAAAAAGTATGCGCTTTTTTGCCTTCATTTTTATAAATCCATATCCGCTCAACATAGACTGTTACATATTGATAAAAATTTTTGTGTATAAACGATGAGAGCGATGTTTCAAAATAGGGTTGAAAGGCCTACTCGTTAACAAAAATTGTTTCGAAAAACTTTTGTCCAATATGTTACAGTCTGCTTAGTGCGGACATACAAAAATGCCGGACAAAAAAGAGCACACTTTTTCAAGAAGAAAAAACGGATGCTGTATATATCCACCGTAAGTATGAGTAACGAGTTGGCGGGGCCCATCTCCGCGTCATTGCGCCTGCGGACAACACAGCTCCTTTCAAAAAAATGTTGGAGCGGTCGCGACCCGTTAGCAACACTGTGTGCAATTTGACCGGTCGAGATTTGAACCGCAGACCTCCAGCTCCAAAGACGACCGCGTTACCGCTCGACCAACTAATGTTTGAAATGCTTCGGAATAACGAATTAAAAACAAGACAACTAAGATGTTAATTTAAAATGCTTTTGGCCTTTATTAAAACCAGTTTTTGATTTTATGAAAGCCAAAAGCGATTAACAAAACGAGCCTTTTAGAATCATAGTTTTAGGTTGACAATCATAGAATAAAAATTTTAATGATTCTAAATTGCTGCTAATTTTTAGTTAAGTGTTTATTCACTAAGCAATGTGTCGCACATGCATTTAGCTCGTGCTCTACCTGTGATTTTTATATGAACATGTCATAAGTTGTTTGACGTCATTATAAAATTTGCATTGACAAAGCAGATGTGTTTATCGATGCAATTTTTATTTCCAAATTTGGTAATTGCACTTTTATATCATTGCATGTTTAAATATGTGTTATTCTTTTCGCCTGATGAGACCCTTGAGCAAGGTCGAAACGCGTCGCGATAGCTCATTCGCACTGTATATTACACTAATAAATTGTATAGATGAATAACTTATGCTTCTAAATGCTAGCCGTGAAGAAGGCCTAAGTTACTGGTCGAAACACGAAAACCTATAGTTTTAGGTTGACAAAACGAGCCTTAATTTATTGCAGATGCATCTTAATCAGTAAGCAAGAATGTTAATTGAACAGTTTGGAGATTAAAATTCTCAAATGACGGTTTTTACGTTAAATCGCAGCAGATACGAAGTCATCAAATCAGTAATGCATTTCCAAAAACTTTACTAATAATAGAGACGCAAAACGGTGGTACATATTTTATTTGAGAGATGTTTTGACTTACCAAGTAAGTCATTGTCCGTGTTATACAAACAAAATCTGAATAATTTACTGGAATAAGATTGATAAGAAGTCATGCAGTCAGTCTAAACGTTTCTCACAAACAGTAAAATCACTAAAATGTATACTACCACTATATCATGTTTATTTTTAGTTTTTCTGAAGTAGTCCAATTTTTATGCGAAAAACAGCTGAAATAGATTTCTTCTATTTTACTCTACAAATCAACGTTCTAATTCCACGACAATCTACAAACAATTAAAGAGCTTATATAATACTGCTGCAGATTTTAGAAGAGATAAGTAATATTGGTAAGTCTGACGATATGCGCTTTGAAGGCCGTAGCCAGACTTATTGTAGGCAGGGCTCAACATATCGGTAAATTTTGCGTTACAACTATACTCTGATACTAAGTGTGAAATTTTACGGAGGGGCGTTTTTGAATAGGCCTGCTGAGCCCCGATTGGCCCCACTCTGGCTACAGCGCTAAGTGGTTTTGAATGCAAGGTGTAAAAGTGTCTCGGACATGAACCCGACTTTTTATTCAGATTAACTCAAAACTGATCAATTTGCAATTTCCTTACAGTATGAAAAAATACAAATAAGAGAAAAACAACAATGTGTAAATAAATAGTGGCGTAGTTTTTGTTAATTTGAAAACCACGTTAATATTAAAGAAGTACAACGTTAATATTCAGGAGGGCCACGCGAAGTAGCCTTCCGCAAGTGATACGACACTCAAAATCCACTAAAGCAAACAAAGAATACGGTATCTACCGTAATTCTTACAAAATGTTGGGTCCAGTGGCATCGCGCGGTTGAGTAAATGAACATTCCGCGTTCTTAACAACATCAGATCTCTCTTTGAAACTCAGATATGAGCAACTGTAGTTGAGTTAACGTCAACAAAAACGGTTTTTCGTTATAATAGCTTTCTTGTTGGAAAGCATGAAGCAACTTTGCTGAAAGTCACATTATATTTTACACCACCTCTAAATAGTTTTCAAATCTTTTTCTTTGATTGTTACAGTTAAAAAACGCATTTTACTCTTCTCGTACTTACCCTTATGGCGAGAACATCGACTTCGTTCAGCTTTGACATGTCGCCGTTGTAAGATTTTAAGTTGTCAACTTCCTCCTGATTTGGAGCGTACATGAGGAGTTGCTTGTAGTGGGAGGAATCCATCCTCTTGCGGACCTGTTCGCTTCCTGTTATCATGAGACAGTCGCATATTTGCCGGTGTGATAACTTGAGGTGTGCCAACAGGATTGCTGCAAAGAAAATAGTGGATAAAATAGTTGGCCGCTTGACCCGAAAACTGGCAGGTCACTTCGAAGCCCTCCTAATCTACACTTAGTGACGCGTTCGTCTTTGGAGCGGGAGGTCTGAGGTTCAAATCTCGGGTCGGTCAAATCGAACACAGTGTTGCCAACGGGTCGCCACCGCTGCGACATTTCTTCGAAAAAAGCTGTGCTGTCCGCAGGCGCAATGACGCGGAGATGGGTCCCGCAAACTCGTTACAGGCTTCGGCAAATTACAGCGAGTATAATGAAAAATTTGATTTGATATTTGATTGATTGATTGATACAGAAGGTACAGTACAGAATACATTAGACGGGCCAGTTGCTCGAGCGGTAACGCGTTCGTCTCTGGAGCGGGATGTCTGAGGTTCAAATCTCGGGCCGGTCAAATTGGACACAATGCTGCCAACGGCTCGCTACCGCTGTAATATTTCTTCCAAAGTTCGGAACTGTGTTGCCCGGGTGCAATAAAGCGAAGATGGGCCCTGCAAACTCGTTACACGCTTCGGTGTACTTCAACGAGTACAATGAAAGATTTAGTACTGCTAACAACTTCAACAAAGGTTCAGAAGTTGACCAACGATGTCCCATCATTAATCAGCCACTGTCATCGTAATTCGTAATATAATTGGAACGACCGACGCTCGCGTCGCGTGTTCCTTTGTTTTTACTCGGCCATTTTCCAACTAACGAGTGCGAAATTTCAGACTTTTGCTTATAACTCGAGAACGGTTTGGTCTAGGTACATGAAATTTTGACAGTAGTTTGAGATTAATGAGTTGTATGTTTGCACCAAATTTCGAGGCAATAGGTCACGTGACTTCGGTTTTAGAACCCAAAAACCGCCCCAAAAGTTTGGCGTAAAAAGCGGTCTAAGTCAAAAACGGCTTAAGTACGGCAAAAAATATTTCGTATGGTTGTATGTCTTAAGATACCCTTTCATCCCAACCAACCCACTTTTGGCCGCGATGAGGTTTTTTTTTTTTTCCTTTTTTTCTACCTAATTTTTGTACGCTCTTCTTCTCCTAAACCACAACACATCCAAATCTAATTTTTGTGTAAAGTTGTTAAGCTGCAAACGCAATGTTTTCTCCCGAAATTTTTTTGGGCAACTCCACCGGGAACCCCCCAAATGGGGCCCCATCAATTTTTTGAACGGCTCAAGCTAGAGTGCTAGTTTTATTTGATATCAGTAGATATTTAACAGACAAATATTTTGACATAGTTTGGGGGTGCCACCCCCCCGAGGATCCCCCAAATAGACCCCCCCAAAAGTCTTCTTCTTCTTCTTCTTTCTTCATTGCCCGCTTTTCCGTGAGGGTTGCGGGGGCAGTAGCTCAAGATTGAGCCGCCACACCTCACGGTCTTCCATCACCTCCATCATTTCGCTTGGGCGAAGTCCCAAGCGATTCCATTCAAGATCCTCAATGTAATCGGTCCATCTAGTTCTAGGTCGTCTTTGAATGGCTCAACTTAGGGTGCCAGTCTGTTTTGATATCAGCAGATAGTTAACAGACAAATATTTTGACATAGTTTGGGAGTGCCATCCCCCCGGGGACCCCCCCGGAATGGACCCCCAAAAATCAATTTTTTGATCGGCTCAAGCTAGGGTGCCAGTCTGTTATGATATCAGGAGATATTTAACAGACAATTATTTTGACTCTACTTTTCTGGAGGTTCCATAATCAGATATTTTTGAATAATCGCTGATTTTACGGTAGACAAAAAGTACTTTTGAGCGTCACAGCATTAGCTACGCGTCGGTCGTTCACTGGGTTTGCTGGCAAACTCCCATCTGGTTATACATAATCTTTATTCAACAAGTTGCCTCGGCAAGGAGACAGCGAAAGGACCTTTAGGTGTTTGAATAAAGCTGCCGCTTGCCCATCTCTCATCCACACGGGGGGGGGGAGGCTTCACAATGTCCCTTTAATCGTTGAACATCAAGCTGGAAAGTTGTAAACGACAATTTTTATAGTCTTTTTGTTTGGCCTGATCGGGAATCTAACCCGAGTCTACTGTTTCAGCAGCAGAAGCTCTATACATTCGACGGCTGGTTGGTTTGCATGATGTAAAAATGTTTTACCCCCGAATAAAATCAGCACCACTTACACGTGTTATATGCTTTCTTGTGGGCAAGCAAGTGAATAGCATCTGATCTAAGGTCGTCCATATTCTTTCGTCCTACAAAAGAAGTATGTGTAACAAAACGACTTTCAAACGAACAGCATTCAGTTTTAGGTGATTTTCAAGTGAATTCCTAGTGAAAAGCGATCAAGCAATTGCCTAAATTCTAGAGGCTGGATGATTTTATTATTTCGCTCTGAATATTGTCGATCTTAGCAGGCGAAACGTTTGCAAATACGCCGTGCTTCATTCGAGGCAGAGTAGTGAAGCTGCCCACCCAGTGGGCCGTAAAAGGCGACCAATGGGTGCCCATCAGCGGTGTCGCCTGGGTGGTGACGGGGTTCCTACTATTTGAGAGGGTAGAAAGACCATTTTTCTCTCCTGGGTTCTTCAGACCACCTTCAATTCTGAGGTGAAGCATTTTTGCAGCACCATGTTTTCATTCACAGAAATAAACTAAACAATTCCAACCAGCCAACCACACAGACATTCGCAAAAATCACCGAATAAAATCGGTGAATTCGTTTGACTACAGCTCCTAAGAAGGGCGCGCAATTCAGTTAACCTGAAAATGCTCGTTGTAAAGTGTCAAAATTTTTTCAGGAGCATACATAACGCGAAATAAATGAAAAAAAACTATTGAGGGCGCTGTGGTCTATGACTTGTGCCACTGTCATTGGTATTGCTATAGCCAGTATAACAAATGCCGTTAGATAATTCTACTGTGTAAAAAGCAACGCCAAGTTGAAGAAATGATTGGAACACTTCAGCTCACAACCAATAACTCAAGCAAATACGCAAACCTGCGGCAAATTATGAAAAGCGCAAAATCGAGTCCACTGCAGAGCGGGAAAAACAAAGCGGAAGAAAAAATTTGTTTTCCAGAGTATACACTAACTATCTCATCGTCTAGTAATGTGTAGAGACGAGATGGTTACTGCTGGTAGAGCATTGGATTACTGGCTGATGGTTCGATTACCCAGCTGGTCGCGCAAGTGTGTCCTTGAAAAAGACATTGCTTTTGTTTCTTATATAAGGGTAGAGTAGTTTTCCATTGGGGTTGCTTAACTTGTTGACGAAAACGTAGGTGCTCTACGTTGTATAGTTAAACTGACATAGAATGCCCGCGGTTAATACCCATGAATGAGAGTAGTTTGTATTGCAGCTTTGTAAAAAAGGCGAAATATCTTTTGTATCAAAATGTAAATGACAGTGATGTTGGTTACCTAAACCCACATTCTCTCTTTTCATCACCACATGATTGTCCCAAACTGAAACAAATAGCTGTAAATGCAGTGCAACAAACAAAAGTGATTTTAAATACTTACTTCTTAATGGTGCATGATCACCAAAGCTATGTAGATTTTTAGTGCTAACTCAAGTAATGTAAATAAATTGAAATTTTTTGATTTTGGAGTAAAGTTTGTGGCACTCCTTCAAGTCGCGCGCTAGATCTGGTTATCACATATTAAATTTCGTAATCATCCAAGTTCAAAAAGAAAAAGAAACTTACTTAAATCTTTGGCTTTTTTCATTGCGAAATGCTCTTCTAATTCCATGTACTTTACTACATCCTTTATTGTTTCGTGGTCATCTCCCAACTGGCCCCAAACCGTATCCGTTAAATCCGCTGGCTCTATTTTCTCCCAGTTTATCCGTTTCACTGGGACTCGATTAGGACTAGATGGAGGGGTGTTCTTATACATCAACGGGGGAGATAATGGTGGAGGGGGAGGCGGCGGAACAACTGGGGGAGGGGGTGGAGGGGATGGAATCATAGATACATCCGTAATTTCGTGGATTTCTGACGATTGAGGAGTTTCTTCTTCGTCTTCTTCATCTTGCTCGTCGTAAGCCAATCCCATAGCTAACACCTCATCTTGAAGAGGAGCGTATATTTCGTCGATATCGAGGGGCCTCGATTGGTGGTGGGAATCCTCCGACAACTCAAGAGGAGTAGGAGGACGAATGTTCGGGGCAGAAGCAAAACTGTTGCTGTCTAGATCCTCCTCCGCTCTTGAGAACATATCCTCCATAGCAATACTGACTCCGGAAACGCGGAAGTTCTTTTTCTGAAAACAAGGTTAAATTCAGATAAATTTTACTAATATGCGACCGGTATCCGTGCTTCGTTATTCAGAATCTTGAACCAATAGTTCAACAAAAACTTTCAAATAGATCAAAAAACAGAATTGCTGAAGTATCTGCAAGGTATGTTACGTTCTTTACTTTGTATCCACATTTAGTTAGTTAGGTTTTGCATGGAGAAGCAGGCGAAATGCATTAAAATTTGATGTACCGTTATAGTTTAAGTTTGGTACTCAGTGTAGGGTGGGGGGAGGCGGCCCACCCCGGTTGTCACCATTTTGGGGTGACACCATTTGTTTTTTTGAGACCGAAAACCCACTGATTGGTAGGCAAAGACCTCTTTTTTGGTCATCACATACTTTCGGACTGAAAACTAACTCGTTTTGCACCGAAGACCTTTTTTTTTTGGTCTTCAAACTATTTTTTTGGCCGATAAAGGGTGCCAACACGAAATCCCGCCCCGGGTGCCACCATTCTTAGCGCCACCATTCTTGTTGGTACTTCGGATAGTTGTGAACAAAGAAAAAAATCCAAAAGAAAAAAAATCAATAAAAAGTACAAGATCTCAGTATAATGACATTATCATTGATTGAACTATGCGGCCGAAAACTCACTCTTCGAATATGAGCTTCAGGATTAGTCAAGAGAGAGTGCTGATACTTTCCACTTCATAATGCAAGTTCGATTGCATGACGTAAGCGCAAAATCACATTCAAGTAATTCTAGCTCAAATAAGAGTATTGAGTATTAATAAAAAATCATGACGGTGTGGTTATTCAATGTAAGCTCAGTTGCGAGTCTGAAGGCTTTAACCTTGATACTTGATTGGGTCCAAGTTAAGTATTGGATGCTCTTATTGTGAAACTTTGAAAAAAAAACTAGTCATTTTTGTTAGAACATAGCTGATGCATTACACTTTTTTGAAAGAAGAATTTTGTAATTAATTAACAACGCACTTGTAAGTCACCAGCAACTTCTTTGACCTTTTCTGTATTGCCGCTGTTAATTTGACCAACAGTTATACAATAACAAAAGAAAATTTATGATCCATAGCAAAAGATAACTTTTAACCAAGCCAGAATAATTTGTGTCACTTATTCTCTAACATTGTTGAAAACAAATAACGTTGAAAATTCATGAAATTTAAAAACAGCCCCAACCCAAAATTTACTGATCTAAAAAAAAGTGTTATATAACAATCTTTAAACAGCAAAGCCAACACTGCTGGGCGCAAAATCATGAGCGTATATATAATACGAGCATATTTTTAGTTTATTTTTAACAAAAATTCGGCGCGCCCGGCGTACAGCTTTACCAGCGTACACGCTACCAGTTAGTTAAATTAAACCAGGGATACGCTCGTACGATCACGATTTTACACGCAATGTAGACTGAGCGTAAGTGGTTTAAAAAGCCGTTACGCTGCGCTTTTAGTATTACTGTTATCCGTGCCCACATCTGGACATTATGTATGTTCAATGGTGGAAAAACGCACTACTATTTTGACGCGGGAATTTATAAGCTAGAACAACTACGATTTTTTCCCCACAATTTGAAGTCATTTTTAGAGCAACTGTTTATACACCTGATGGCTATGAGCTTGCTTAATGTACCGCTAAGCTACTAGACTAAAAACTTAGAGACTCTGACTTATCCTAGGATAAACAAAAACCATAATCACAGCGGGAAAATGTGCAAAGGATTAGGCTGACGGTTTTGAAAATCTGTAACGATGATAGTCGGTTCTATCGGTTCACACGGCTAACCCTGGTATTAGCAGAGGTATAAAAAAAAGTTTCAATCGTTTTTGACGTTAATTTTAAAATATGTCTAACACAAATCGAAGTAGCGGTTTAACATCACTCTAGTAGCACCCAGTCTACTAAAAGGGTTTAGCCACAGCAAGAGTTGTGCAAACAATCAAACAAGCTGCAACTAAACCAGTTTCAGAAAAAAATTCAAATTTTGCCGACAAGGAAACTTCCCGCTTATCCAAAATTATGCCGTCTAGATGAAACTTTAGCAAAAGATTAAATGAATCGTGATTGCAATCAGCATTAAAAAGGACTGTGTGGGACTATCGTCGTGTGTGGTGGTCAGGTGGCAGCTTGACTCGAAATGGAATACTTTCTTTTTAATGCTAAACGTCAAGCGGAAAGATGTAACATTTTTCGCTATTGGTTAGACATTGCCTGGAATCGAACCCCAGTCTATATTTTCTCTTGCAGACTCTCGAACACTAATCATAAACGTTATCGAGAAGTTTTTGCGCTAACTTGCTCAGGCAATGAGAATGAGTTAATATAATACGGTTATATTATCAAGCGATTTATTTTACATCTATGTTTTTCTAGTTCATGATCTCAACTTCTTTTCAAAGCTGAGTATCCAAAAGACGTTGGATGTTGCTAGTCGCACTCTGTGTCTAACCACTAACCACTCAAATACACGTCGCCACTGGACCTTCGTAGCGCGTTATATTTCGGATGCTCTAACAGATCAAAACTCAAAGTGGTTTTGGAAAGAATTGAACTAGGGTTTCACATTGAGTAAATTTCAAAGTCCAGTCATTTAACCACTACATCAGCACGGATGTTTGCCTAATACCGTAATTTAAAGTTTTTTTGAAAATTTATAGCTTACTTTAGCTCTGTCGAAAAAAGTTGCCTGATCGACCGGAGATGAACTTCTCATTTTGACTCCGTCTGTGGGATTGGCAAAATCATTTTCGTTCCATACGTGCATTCTCAGCTCCGTAGAATTTCTCTTGTTTTTTTCATTTCTTCTATTGGCCCTTGATCGGCGCGTGTGCTTTTCAACGTTGACGTGGGGACGCCGCGGAGGCGCCACCGTAGTAGCTGGCTTCGGCACGTCATAAATGACCGCATCGTCTTGGCGCACGGATTCATCAGATTGGAGGAGAACTTGAAGCGGAACAGACAAACGTCTGGAAGGTATTTCTTCCTGCGGAGTACTTTGGCGTGCAGTCTCACTTTTCTTGCTTGCGGAGTCGGGATTGCGCCTTCGACGTCTTCGAACTCGCTCCTCTCGGTTGGGTCGCGTGTGTTGCGCTTCTTGTGGAAGATTGGTGAGTTGGGAAGCAGAAGTTGCGCTAGGGGGAGATATATTGCCTAGGTTGGTCGGGAAAGGAGGAGCATCATCTGCCTCGGGTATGGGGTCTCTTAAAAATTGGTTTTTGTCTGATCGATCGAAAGCCTTGTGGTTGGCGCGAAATCCAGACGTGATGTTCACGTGGTACGAATCTAGCTCTTTTACGGCCTCCAGCAATGGATCGTTGAGTACAGAAGGTTCAGTTGCACTTCTGTTATGCTCCGGTTTGGGAAGGTAGCTCCACTTCTCTCCGAATTTGTGATCTTTTGAGTCATCTTCGGCTATTTCAATATCATCAAGAAGGTTCATTTCGGCATCAAATTGAGCGCTTATTTCGCAGAGAAAAGTATCGGTATCGGAGTTTTTCGGTGGGTTTGAAAACGTTAAACGCTTCTTCAATGCATTGAGATAGTTTTTCTTTTGCTTTGAATCGTCGAGGAATGTTGAGTCAAATTCTGGGGATCGACAAAACCCAGATTTCTGCGGATCAAACTCTAGTCGATTTCCGGTGTTACCAGATCCGCTGGGTCTCCTATGGTTGGGCAGGTCCTCCGAAACGCTTCCTTTTGTCTCCTTGATGTCATTTTGTGGTGAAGTAGTAGATTTTAATTGGCCACTGGTTGAAGTTTTTCGTGAAGAAACGTTTTTTCCATTACCACTTGTTTTTGTCACCACATCTAAAAACAAAAATTTCTATGTATAAGTAACTCTTGAGTCTTAGTACATTGATCTAACACAAGTGCAGACTGTGTACGGATGGTAATTTCTTAGTTCATACGTTTCTTATAAGGGATTGCCTTGTAAGAATTGCCAAAATTAAAAGAATATAAAATAACATTGTCAAAACAAGATTACCCAGAGTGAATTCTTTACTGATTCGCGACTCGAGGTTAGAACAAATGTCAGAAGCAAATAAAAATTGTGGGATCCGTAGAAACCAGACAGGCCATTATGCAACGTATCGCAATTGTTATACGAGATTTTACTTTTTCAAACCAAAACAAAAAAATCATAGGTGGGCACAAGTCCGTTAATCGTTAATCCGTTAATTAATAACGAAGCTAACTTTTTCATTAACTCGTTCATCCGTTAAAAACTTTTTTCATGTTAACGGACTAAATTAACTTCCGTTAAGTTCTGTTAACGGACTAAAGTAACTTTCATTAAGTTTTGCTAACGTCCGGTAAGGTTTTTATCGTTAATATCTTGCACCATTCATTCATCGTACCGGTACAAACCAATATGCACTGGTAACACTTGTTGCGTATTAGCACGAGTTTTATGAAAAAAGCGAAGAAAGGAGCTCTTTTTTGCGGCAAATAATAAGTTGCAGCCTATTAATTATCGCTGTTCACAAATTCCAAAGATTTTCCAATCGCAGCTTTTTTAGTGCATCCGAATTCATTTTATCTTAAAATTAGATTAGACTGTAAAATGTAACTTCCAAAGCACAAAAAGACCACCATAGCAATAAATATTTCCTTGCAATCAGCTCAACAGCGTCAATACGTGTTCTAGAAGCGAGTGAAAAAAACGAAATGTAAATTACACGCAAAATATTAACCGATTAACGGACTTTATTAACTTCCGTTAATTAAAGCTGAAAATAACGGATTAACGTTAACGGAGGTGTGAAGTTTGTTAACGGACAAGTGGTTAACGAAGCTAACGTTTTGCGTTAACTTGCCCACCTATGAAAAAAATCATCATTATACTCGCTGAATACATCGAAGTGAGTAACGAGTTCGCGGGGTCTCCGCATCTTTGCGCTTGCAGGCCACACAGCTCTTTTCGAAGAAATGTATTAGCGGTGGCGAGCCGTTGACAAAACTGTGTTCAATTTGACCAGCAACTGTGACGGACGAGTAACCGCTAGACCAACTTTTGGCCATTTTTTTTTTAACTTATGGCGCCGCATATCTTTCGGAAAGATGAGTAATAAGGTTTCAGTTCTTGGTACGTGACCGTGAAACAAGAGTGATGGCATCCACAAAGACTGGTTATTTAAAGTTTAGCATTGTTACTTTGGATAAATTGTGAATCAATTTAATCAGAGATATCTCCCGCCAACTCGTTACACGCTTCGGCATAATACAGCAAGCATAATGAAGATCCGATTTCTAAATCAATTTTTGTTGTAAATCAACTCTTAAAATGTATGTCTTGAAATATTTTTGACAAAAAATGGTAGTTTGTCAACTTCCGTCAATAACAGCACCAAACAGGTTGAGTTGAAGACTTAACAGATTGATCGTTTTGATTAGAGTTTAAGCCTTGAACTGCATGGCCCCGAGGCTATAGCAAGCAGTCAACCTATTATTCATAAACTAAAACAAAATTCGGTGTTTTCAGACATTTTTAAATGCTATGTAAACACAGGTAAACACTTTAAGCACCTTTTTTGATGACGTCATCTTAGCGTAAGCCTCAACGTTGAGAATTTATGATTTGGGACAAACAATTTTTTTTTGAATAATACAAGTTCTACTTTCGCTAGCTTGGTGAAGATGCTACACGTAATTACGAGTTAATACGTTCGATTTAGCTGTTGAATCTTTTTTGCCTCTAAAGATTTAAACAGTAAACAAAAGTATCCATCTTATGATACGAGCAGGGAAAGTCACGGGTGAGTGGTTGGCTAAATGCCATGTGCCGCATCTTAAATCCATATTTGGTCAACAGACATTATAAATATTAGCCAGAAAAGAGTAAAAAATAAAAGTCAACTAAAGTCTTTTCGAAAATCTAAAAGTTTTAATACTTGCAATAAAAATCGGTTTTATCTGCAGCAGTTTCAGATTTGGTAAGTCCTCATGTACGTGTCCGCATGTATGTGCTAAATACTGAAGGAGATAGTGAAAACTGAAAAATGCTTGTTTACAAAATTAAAATTATTCCCTCAACCTTCATCAGGCCAGTAGCGTACACAGGGGGCAATGTGCTACGCCAAGGTGATGTGCAGTAGGCCTATGTAAAAACCGAAGAAGGGTAAAGGATGCTCTTTAATTTTAAGATATTGCGGAAGTTGCGTTGCGGACCATTGTCTTCTCTAAAAGTTGCTGTGGATTAATTGCGCTGCGCTTTAAACATTTTTTTCAGTTAGTAGCGCAATTTTATATTTCGAGCTAAATTTTGGTTTGTTTCAATCGTAAGAACTACTGCACCACAACTTCCTCATTTCCCAAACCCAAATCAAAAGCAAAAAGCATGACTAATGCTATAATGCTTTGCATTTCAAGCGCAATTTGGCCTCAGCATGATTTGCTCAAAAATAGAAGAAAATCTATTTTCGCAAAGATATTAGTGGGATCTTTTGTTGTTGGGAGAATATAGGCTATATTTCGACTTAATTTTCGTTGGCCCAGCATAAGTCGTTAATACGCGCTGTGTTTGTTTACAATCAAATGAGATTGCATAGTTTTATCTGAGCTACAAATTTCGAAATTAAAGCGAGCCTAATTACAGTGCAGTAAAAAATTCGCCGGATTTAGGCTTTACAACCAATTTCTATATTTGGGCATAATTGCCTTTATTGATTTTAATCTTGGCAATAAAGTCAGCATCAATTTGACCGAATCACGTGATTTTATCCAGTAAGAGTAAGAAGTTGATCTAAGTCGTGATTTTATCCTGTAAGAAACTTAAGTCGGGGTCTAAATCGTAACGAACGTCATAATTGATCAAAACGATCTCTGGTTGGTTATTCATAGCTGCTAGAAACTCTTCATACTTTAAAATACAGCAGAATTTGACTAGTTTTGTAAAATGCTATATTTATTGGTTTAGCTAGTAGCAATTTGCTTATCAGACTCTTGAGACCACGAAGCATACATATTAAAGTCTTAGCTCTTTATTTTGCACGATGCCTGTTTCAATATCCAACTTGCACCAACACAGGAAACACAGAGTTTCGAATTGAGAATATAGAAAGTACGTGCCTCTAACGCGTTCGTCTTTGGAGGGGGAGACCTGAGAATATATCTCCGGCCGGTCAAATCGAACACAGAGTTGCCAACGGCTCGCCACCGCTGTGACATTTCTTCGAAAGGAGCTTTGTTGCTCCAAAACCCAATAAAGCGCGGAAACGGGCCTAACGAACTCGTTAAACGTTTTGGAGTAATACAGCGAGCGTAATACAGATTTGAAAATAATGTTTTTAAATCGCCCTTGTAACTCATTAATTCTTGTTTATGGAAAAAGCTAATGCTATTGTAATCAGGTTTCTTAATCAAACAATATGAGAAACAGTGACCAACAGCATTAGTCCATGCAAATGTGACGAAACGCAAAACTGAAAGTATCAAAATATCCACCATCAACAATATTAAAGGGGTATAGCTCCGTTTCCTTAGCATCTGGTAATTGGTGCAAAGGTGGCTGTTACCGGTTCGATCTTCGAACGGGCGATGTGTCATTGTGTCTTTAGAAACGACACCTAACATTTATTTTATTTCCGGTTCTGGTGCCCCAGACCGACAAAAGACTTGGAAACATAGCCAAAAAGAGCGCTATGCGTTGGTGTGATTCATAGTTGGATAGATGCAGAGAGTCTGGTTCACCACAGCCAATGATATCCCAGTTGCGAACTCATAAAGCACTCGCATCTCACTATTCTTGCGCAAAAAACCAATCATAGGAGATAGATACGAGGAAAATAATAGATCTTGCATTGTGCGTTAAGCAGGTCATCCATTAAAGAATGTGAACCAATTTTTTATGAGCATTATCGCAAAGCCTCATGTAACTGGTTGAAAGTCACCTTTAATCTAAATTGGCGTGGATTCAAACCTGGGCTACTATCACATTGATTTGAGAATAACATTGTATTGCTTACCATCGATGGCGGTAGAGGGGAGACTTGTTGATGCCTCTGCTTTATGTTTTTTTTTCTTATCACCTAAATAGTTTTTTCATGAGTAAGACTTCAAAACAGAAAGTATCAAATTTCATCCATCAAACCATGGCTGCCACTAGCTATGGTTCTTGAACGTGAAAGTGCCAATGGTTTTTATGATTCTTGCTGCTGTGATCTCATTACTAAATTTGCAATTGAAAGATAAAAAAGTAAATTTATAGTATTTTTACGTGCTCACTGTTCCAGGGCCGTGATCAGATGGGGGTGGGCCAACGGGGTTGATGTTAAAATAACCCAACTATGCCAAGCCAAAATAACCCATGTAACCCAAATCTGTATGCTTTTAAACGTGCTTTGATCTTGACCAGAGAGTGAAGAGGGCTGAAGGGGCTAAGCAATTAAGTTCTGTCAAAAAGTTTCCAAATCTTGGCAAATAATTCTTTCAAATGGCTCAACATACTGTATATGCGAAATGTCATCCTAATGGCGTTAAAAGGCTATTTTTTCCTCAAAATCACAAAAAATAGTGTCCTGCGACTGGGGGTGCCGCCGCCAGTACCCAGTCTGTGAGAAGTAGACAAATTTTAGGTTTGGGCTCAAGCCCACCATTCTAGCAAATCCTGGTCACGCGCCTGCCCTATTTCGGTCCAGTGCTTGGATTTTGTGTCTGCTTATTGCTTAGTCAACGTAAAAAAGTGCCAAATTACAAAATAACATTAACAGTTTAACTCAAAAGAATTGGCGGTACTGTAAAATTATGTTAGTGATGTTTTTTTGGTGATTTGATAAACTCTTTGATTTGCACAATTTTTTGATAATTTGTCAACACTTTTTTGGCATGGCCCAACAATGCCAGTAAACGCAGACACCAGACCCATCAACCGATTGTGAAAAGTGGATATGGAAAAAATGCTAAAAATGGTCTTTATTGCGTAAAAACAAAGGATATTCCAAGAAATAAAACCAGCTGAAGTCCTTACAAAAGTGGGGTCATTTCAGACCCGAACATTAATCCCATAAAATTCGTTTAAAATATAAAACAGAATTAAGCCAATATCGTGTCAGTGGTCACCGGCTGCAAAATTACACTTAAACAGGAAATTGATCCCCAAAAATTAATTCTAGTATCTGATTACCTTTGAAAGAAGCTTTAAGTTTCTTGAACATTTTGTAAAATCAAAAACGCTACAAAAATTATTAAAAACTCCTAACGAATCTCATTCTATTTCTTCCTGCAAATTTGAAATTGACGGTAATTTCATTAGTGATTTTGTTTCGGAAGAACTTATTGCATCTGCACTGACGTTTTCTTTTATCATTCAAAACTTGAAACAAGATAATATTCTGCAAATGCAATCGTTTTGCTTTCGTAATCAGTAATCACTTAAGCTGCAAGTTCTGTAGTTAAAAAAAAACATCTTTTTACGCATCAAGAATTATTTTAACTGATGCACTTTTAATAACTGAACTGAAACGGTCGATTTCTCTCGTCTAGCGAAATCAGCCAAGCCGAAAATTTGAACACAAATTTCTTTTTTTATGAGAAAAAATGTTATTGGCCCGTAATAATTCTGCGTTAACTTGAAACTTAAAATTGTGCGCGGAATTTGCATTTGACTCTATTCCAAACTTGCAAATATTTAGAGGCAAGCACACAAAGGTATTTTAATTGCTGTCCCTCGGTTTCGAATTCCATAAATTTTACAAACAATGCTAATAGGAAGGCAGAACATTTTCACAAACTATTAAACAAGTATGTATTTGGGATATCTGGAACTTTAATGATTTTGAATTTTTAGGCAAGATCTTATAGCCATGGATTGCATTAACAACATATCGAGATATACCACAGCGGTGCTGGACAACCGCTACTTAAAGAGTAGCGCCGCTACTGCTGGCGATGCCCCTACTGCATGCAAAATAGTGCGCTACCACTAGTCGCTATCGCTACTTTTAGAAAAACAACAACCAAAAACAGAGGATTATTGTTGCTCAAAATTAAGAATAATGCCAGCTTTTGCAAAGAAAAAAAGAAAAAAAATTAAAAACAAACTGCAAACTAATACGTCATCGAAAATTGGCCAAAATACAAAAACAGATAGTTAGTTACTCAGTTTCAAGCCAAAATTTCTGAAACCTTATCAAGTCAAATTTGTGTCAGTTAAAGTGGAATGTTGAATCCAAAATAAAATGCATATTAAAAAACCACGCGACTGCTATCTAGGCGATAGTCGCGGCAGCTTAAACATTTAAAATCCAATACGCTATACACAGATTACTTTGTCTATTACATAAAGCTGTACATTTTGCTTCTACACCAGGCAAAATACAATAATTATTGAAGAAGTAGGTGTTGAGCAGAGGTGGAGTCGAGGACACAAGGGTCGAGGCCGAGGCCAAAGACACAAAAAAATCCGTGGTCAAGGCCAAGGACAGTCCTTCCGAGGACAGACACTCTCGAGGCCAAGGACAGGAATGCTCTAGGCCAAGACCAAGGACCAAGGACACAAGCGCAAGTGTTCTCCAAAAAAAAGGTCTTCAAAAAATTTTTCAGGTGTTCTCCAGCAAAAACGCCTTCTAAAATTTTTTTTCAGGCGTCCTACAAAATTTCAACAATTCAAAAAAAGGTGCTGTCCTCGAGCCGAGGACAGGGCAACTTTCGAGGACTTGAGGCCCCGCGGCCAAGGCCAAGGACTTGACCTTCGAGGCCAAGGACTTCAAAATGTGTCCTCGAAGACGTCCTCGAGGCCAAAGACGTCCTCGAGGACTCCACATCTGGTGTTGAGTACTGAAAAAGAAGCTGATAAGTAGCGGCTCTGCTGCTCACTCTGCATCATCCTCGTAATGATCACTCAATTTATTTACAAACATAAAACACTCGAGCAATTCTCTCCACAAATTTTCCGTAGCATACCTGCTACAGAGAATCATTGTCCGTTTGAATAACTTGACTGATCGATCTCAAATTTGCAAAGTAATTCTCTTTTATATGTTTGTAAATAAATTGCGTATTCCTTATGGGTTTAAAAAGAATTTTCTCATTCAACATGGTTAATTTTAGATTCTTTCTTCCGCGCAGTTGAAACGCCTAGACTTTGCGCGATATCATAAAAGAACTAGTTTGTTGTCACTATGCTGAGTAGTATCCTAGATGGAGAACGCCAATTTCTCATCCTTTTTCTTGTACTTTTTCTGGTTTCACTTTTGTGTTTTTCTCGGGTAAAAATCAAAAATGGCGCCAGGGTAGTGAAAAATTAATGAATGCATTAGGCTTTTAATAAAATTTTTACAAGGTACAGTATCATGTCAAAAACAAACTCGTATAATATCGATTTTTACCAGAAATAAAAGTATATGAGTACGTTTACCAACGCATGATTTCGCGAAGATGTTATGGAGAGGAATTGGTATCCAAGTTTGTGACATTTTGCGAGTGATGATAGTCTCATATAGTAAAATTACTTCTGCTCCATTTACAGTAAATTGCCGAAAGGGTAAAGGCGTTGTTTTTACGATGACCTTGATCGCATGATCTGGGTTCAACTCGCACTCTGGTCACATTGTCGCGTCCTTGAATAAAACGCTTTACGATGATTATCTCTGCTTGGTGGCTTCGAACAAGCAGCAAATTCAGTGGACAAAAATTCGAAGAAATACACAAGAACATATTGGATTACTGGAAACTCCTAGGCAGGTGTGGATTCCTCCAAGCCAGTGATTCCCAACCTTTGATGGCCTGTGGCCCCCTTCTAGAGTCTCTCAACACCAGTGGCCCCCAGCACGGCTCAAAAATTGGCTGTCGCATACCAAACCGATTGAAGACCAAACTTAAAGGCATTTTTCCCCGAGTTTTTGTTGAAGACCAAAAAAAAAGAAGGTCTTCATCAATGTTCCCTCAAATTTTTTGTGCCCTCTGTGTGCAGAAGTTTTGGGGTGTGCGCACTTTTTGTGGGAATTCTCCCAGAATTTTGTGTCCGAAACCAAAGCGGTTTTTGTGTCCGAAATCAGGTAAAGACCAAAAAAAAGAAGGTCTTCATCTCAAACCGCAGGTATTTTTTCCGAAATTTTCTTTGAGGGATTTCCCAGAATTTTTGTTCACATTTATGACCAAAATAGATATTTTTTGGTCCAAGGCCCCGTGGCCCCTTGCTTAATGTCCCGTGGCCCCCCAAGGAAGCAATTGGCCCCTGGCTGGGAACCATTGCTCCAAACCAGAGTAGTTACCGCAATGAAAAGTGTGCGGACAGTCTAGTAGTTAGCGTCTGACGCTGCGCGTTGACAGGAAGATAAATATGCATTTTAACAAAAACAATAATTTTGGATTTCCCATAAAATGCCGGTTTTTTGTGATCGTACTTCAATCTTAATTTACCAAGTTGCATTGACGTCAGAGGGATCTTGCAGTAGTAAGGCTTTATGTGCCCTATACTGTCTAGTGTCTAAAACACACGGTGGGATTTTACACCGTCACTTTTTATTGCTGAACATCGAGCAGGGAAGCGGTGAATATCAATTTTTATAGTTGTTGGTTTGACCCGACCGGGAATCGAACCCGAGTCTGCCGTTTCAGCAGCAGACTACCTAACCACTTGAGCACTGATCAGTATCTTTGATGGTGAAGTATACTTTAAATATTAAAAATCGTGAAGTATACTTTAGATACTAAAAACTCACCCAGCAAGAAGTTGGCCTTGTTGAAGGTAGAGTTACGAAGGTCGATTGAGTTAATATTTTCTTTACATTGGTTGGCAACACTCATTCCAATCACGTTGACTTGTGATTTATTTTGGTTTAGCTGGAGGATTCTTTTTGATTCAATTATCGGTGAAATTAGTTGAGAGGGTGCGGCAAGAACTTTGGTAGAAGTTTGAGAAGAATTCTCCGCTAGGTTATGCTGTCGAGCTAGATGGTGCTCTCGTCGGCGCTGCTGGCGCTCGGTGGATCGGTGCTGGTTAATGGTGGATTGAGTGGAGCTAAAGATGAGCGCGTCTTGTCCTGTCTGCTCAGCTTTGGAGAAGCCAGTAGGTTTGCTATGCTGAATGTCGGAGCTATCCACTACCTTATTGTTATTGTTTTCTACATCCAACGATTTTCGATTGGACCGTCGTCTCCGCTGTCGTCTTATAACCACCGGACTGGGTAGGTTATCGCTGGTAGGAAATGCTGAGTCATCATTATGACTTGGATCACCCAGCAGGTTGATGCAAGAACTTGTCAATTGTTCGTCGACTCCGTCACAAATAGATTGTTTTCTGAGTTTACGGTCATCGCTCCGAGCAGCAAGGATCTTTCTGTCTAATCCTGGCCCTGCAAAATATCGTTTCAGATGATGCAATGTTGTGTAAGTCGGTGCCGCCAGAAAGTGTTCTATTATTTCTCAGAGCTTTATTAACAAAATCAATAAATCAATCGGACGCAATCGGAGACCATAAAATGTTAAATCTAAATACGATAAAATAAAGCCCCCTTCAGCCTGTTACTAGTCGAAACAGGCTGCAGGGGGGGGGGTTAATTTATTGTTTTAGATTTAAAATTTTACGGTCTCTGAATGATTTAGTTTCATTGAATAAGTTAGTAGTCCTATTTGCTTTTGTAACTGAACATAAATGCTTTAAGATGAACATTTACTTAAATAAAATTAATTTTAACCCGCTAAAATTATTCCTGCAAATTAGCTCTTTTGGTAACAGGGATTAATTGAATTTTGCACGTTGACAAAACATTTCAATTCCAGATGCTGCATAAATTTTTATCATTTTGCAGCTTTGTGGCTGCCAAATGCCAATGAATCAATTTGCTCTTGTGCGCCACACAGCGACAAGAAAGGCTTAGTCACAAAATTGTTTTGTTTGTTTGTTTTTCGCTTGTTTGATTCCGAAACTTCTGTTTTGCCGCCAGGTAACAGAGACTTTGCTAGCCATCTGGATAGCGCAGCTGTGGGATGTCTGACTCTGATGCCGTAGCGTAAAAATTCAATTCCATCTGCCGTCGCAAATTTTAGAAGTTCGTCATACATACTAACTTATTGTCACACAAAAATTAATATTTCCGTTGGTCCTGTTCTTAAAAAAATTTGAACTCTAATATTCACAAAGAAAACGTTAAGCCTTCATTACCAAGCTAAAGTCTTAACTGTATTTGGTATATCACTGCCTTCGAAATGGCTATACAGTATAAAAAAGTTGGTCGAGTGGACAAAACGTCTTCTATTAAAACAAAAGACTTGAGTTTGATTCCTGATCGAGTCCAACTAAAGAGTAGAAAATTTGTACTTACAACTTTGCTGTTTGAGGTTTAGCATTAAACAGGAAAGTGTGAAATCTCCGCACTGCCTGTGGTGGACAAGTGGGCATCAGGTGCCACCTTGACTCCAAGGCAGTAAGGCTCTTTTCGCAGCCTTCTTTAGCTATTTTCGCTGTCTTCTTCTGTTACAATACAAAGAAAATGAATCTATAAATGAGACCCTAACCAGATGAAAGCTTGACGTTGACAAGTTCAAACAAACGCTGGCGGAGTAATTTTTCTTCGTCTTGAGTGAGGTACACTAACACATAGTGCCACAGCCCCTCTCTTCTTTTAATACTCAATACGGGGTAGAGGGCAAACAGCAATATGTCAATATTTCGCTCGAGGCTGAAATCCACAAATCCTTGCCTCAACGTTTCGTTTTCCTCACTGCTCAGCAGATTTTCAATCTGAAAACGTGATGCAGTGAGAGAAGTTTGAATGAGTTTAGACAACCACTTTGAGGGAACGTGCTGAATTTTCAAATTTCAATTTAAACTTAAAAATCTTGCACATGTTGCTTCAAACATCAGCAAGTACTTAGAATCAGGGTCCATTGAAGCTACTTCCTTTATTCCATGGGGCGGTTTCGTACTTATGGCAGATCCTGATGGCATGGCATGCTGTTAGAGTGTCTCCAGCAAGGATGCCAGTACGGTACGGAACGTAAGTACGGTACGCTTCAATTTTTGCTAAGAAGTACGGTACGCTTCAAAAATTGAACTGAACGGTACGCTGGTGTGGTACGGTTCAAGATGCGATATACGTAGTACGCAAATTCTGAAGGTACCGTACCGTACTGCCATCCTTGGTCTCCAGCACTCACATGTTGCAGCTGTTTCTCTAGAACTCCATCGGAGCATTTTGGAGCCAAAACGATTAACAACCGCTCAGCTTGACGATTCAGTTAGCTTGAAGCAAGTTTGGGGAAATTACAGTTCATCAGTTTCTCAGAAAAAGATGAGTATTAAACTAAATCATTAAGCCGCTCCACAATCTAACCATCCAGTCGAAACACTGCTTTTTTTTCAGTCATTTTTAAAAGTTTCCTCAGATATAGAGCGAGATCAAATTTTGCCAAACAAACGTACGTAAGAGAGGGTCTAAAATTAGCGGAGAACACATTTTGCTAAAAATCGGTTTTGGTTCGCATATAAAAAACATACCAGCAAGAGTTTACTTTATTTTATTTGCGTCAGCTTAGAGCCAACAGTTCTAATCATTTTAAATGAAAAATATGAAACAAAAACTTAGCAAAATACACAAAAAGCAAATAATCAAATAAAATCAAATGAAATAGCAGTTTTTTTATTTTGAATTATTTTCGTAACGGTGTACCTGTTCTTTGAAAGATTTTTCTTCATATAAAAAATCATCTGGAACAAAAGCTGATGTCCAAGAAGTAGAAAAATTCTGGAGATTTGTACATGATCTCCGGCGAAGGTGGTTAGCCATACGAGCTTGGGTTTTCTTCTCATTCAATAAATTGCAAGAACGAATGGAGGTCGAATATGAAGAAGCAGGCACTGCAATCAATTAGGCCATTTTATTTTGAGAAAATACAGTAAATGAATTGTAAATCATGCAAATATTTATTTTTTCTTTGATTAAAGAATTGCAGGCAAAATCAATTGCTTTTTGATTAATGCAACAACATTATTCCATCACACAGTATTCGTGCTCCAATTTTCTTGATCCGATATTGTTCCAGAAATATTCTTCTTCAAATATATTATAGCTTTCCCAAACTTTCCAAATTAAGATCTTTACTAAATTGACAACACAGTATACATTTTCAAACTTGGATCTGTACTGGTTCCAACTAATTAATACCTAATAATAATTTAGATGTCATGTTTTTGACGTTTGCTGGCCACAGCTTTTAATATTTAATCGTTCGCGGGCTATCTGGCCTACAGGTTACCAGCGCGGAAGCCTAGAGAAGAGCCGCTGCAACGGCGACTACTTAAAAACAAGCAATGCGAAAAAAATTTTTGTGGAAAAATTGCGGGAAGACAATTTTTTCGCATTGCTTGATTTTAAGCCGTCGCCGTTGTGGTGGCTCTTCCTTAGGCTTCCGCGCTGGTAACCTTTAGGCCAAATAGCACGCAAACGATTAAATAATTAATACCAGCTGCTATAGACTCCAGGCAGAAATCAACAATACGTTATAATGGCACTGACGTAATTGACACCAATGCTGCCCATTAAATTGTCAATATATTGCTCTGAAGTTGGCCACGCAAAAATGCGTTTGAAAAAGAATATTTCTGGATGAGTATCGTGTTGTTAGAGCAAATTCAACACAACAGTATTGCACTTAATTTTAGAAACCCCTTTTACTTTGCCTGCAGTCCTCTATTAAAAGCGCAATGATTTAATTGGGTTATTAGCCTAAGTGCTCATATTTTTCCGACACCATAGTACGTCGAAATTTATTCTGTTTCTGCGCTTATTATAAAACTTAAAAGACTGAGTAAAGTTTATACATTTTTATCAAAGATATTTTTAGATTGGTCAATACATATTAGAAACCCATATCTATGAAGGGTCTGATGTGAAAAACTCTAATACATGAATAGCATTGTGGCCTTACGATCGTAATTAAAGAGCTGGGGATTTTTATTCATCAATGGGGATATGAACCAAACACTTTGCGTTTGCCTAACCAAACAAAATGAAGAGCACCATTTTTGGGTTTTGGTTGCAAGAAATTTTCAGGTTGAACCATCGAAACAGGTAGACTGCTTGAGCTCTATGAGGATTAGCTGTTAAGTGTACTACTTATTTACCCACTGATACAAAGCTGGATTGCCAGTTCGGGGAATCAAACCAGGTGTCAGTTATTCTTTCGATAACTAATCCGAGGCTCTTGTAACTGAGCTATCACCGTAACTATCAAGCTAACTAATTCTGGTTGCTGGGCGGGTTTCATAAATAAACCAACGGGGATTACCTGGATGCGGTAAGGATCCAGTTGAGGATTGGATGATTAAACTCGGCATCGATCCGCTACCTTGGAGAAGATTATGCGTTTTTGTTGGTGAAAGATCTCTGAAAAAATGAGCGATTTAAAGTTCTAACTCAAACAAATCATTCAAGCTCAATTAAAACCATGTGAACGTGGATTCAGTGTAAATAAAAAAAAACAAAACTACTGGAACAACACACACAAAAGCAACTGAACGCAATTAAAGGTATAAAAGCATATAGTTTACTTAAATGAGTTGACTCAGTACTTAAATTGCAGGGGGACGTGTCCCCCTATCGAGAATAGCGTTCACCATCAAAATTCAGCGTCACCACGCCGAAAGTATACGCGTCCTAGCTGATTTGGACACGAAAACTTTTTTTCTGGTCTACACCTAATGTTTGGACAAAACAATGGCCAATTTAGACGTGGAAACTTTTTTTTATATTTTATGAGCCTGAATATTTTTGTTTTTCCGCCCTGAAACAAGTTCATTCCAAGATACGTCCGGTTACGGTTGCGGAAGCGTCCACTTGTCCAACATTTTACAGTTAAAGTGCTGAGTAGACTCGCACATAAAGTCATTGATTGAATAATAATGTAACTACATTTTTTCTGCAGTAGATATCAGGGTTTAAAAAAGTGCTCCATAATAACGTTGAACTTGAATATCACAAAATAATGCTGAATATTTAGGAAATTTTAGACGTACGCTTTTCAAGCCATTAGCGAGCAGTCAAAATTGACTAGTAAATAATTTTATGTGAACTTGCAAGAACCAAAATTGTTGCGTTTGTAAACCTATACTGAGTTTTGTATAAAACCCAAAGTGTAGAATGTTGTAAATTATTGTGAGTTTGTGCGTCAACATAATTTAGTATTCGTCATGTCGATATCGGTTTTAGAACAATGAAAACGAAATTTGAAACCAAAATTGTACAATTACGCTAGCAACGTTCCTATGTAATGTACATTAAAATTGCTAGTGTACTGATAAAAGAAAGTTGTATAAATCATAGCAATTACTTTACGCGACGACAATAACTACAACAGATTTTAAAATAATCCTCTTCATTTACGTAAACGTGTAGCAATACAAAACTTATCAAAACAATATTTTCAATAATTCCGTTATTTAAACCTCGATCACATTTCATGACACAACATAAATAGACCACTCAAGAAGATTTTGCTGAAACCGAAATTTACCTAAGATCTATTCCGTTAACTGCTAGAATGCGGTCTCCATTTCTAATTTCTGCCTCTTCCGCTGGAGAACCTGGATAAATGGCGGAAAAGTTGAAAAAGAAAAACCTCCTCTATGATCTAAAGCACGCAAACAAAGCCTTTATAAACTTCTAAATTCATTACCAGCAAAATATTAGGTTAGTTAGTTTATTAATTTTTGCGATGCACTACAACACATACAGCAAGCATTTCACTAAAGTCTTGGTCTGGAGTTCAGAAGGTCAGGGAAAGCTTCCAGCCGATAAACAATGTTCTTGTTTTTGGTCAAACAGTAGTTTGAAGTTGCTTGCAGAGATTTATTTTTAGTCGGACTATTTTTTTCATGTCAGTTTACATTATCATCAGATCAAGGGGCCTATATGTTACTATATGTGAGCGGTTCGTGTTACAATGTCTCCCTAACGACGCTGTTGCTGTGGTGTATTGCGACGCTGTATATAGTAGGGCACAAGAGCTGCACTTTGCTTTTGTTAATTTCAGCTGCTGTGCTTTTGGTAAAACTAGTCATTTATTTTCATTTCACTTTGATGCCGGTCATCTGAATATGGGATTTTTTTCAAATTTTAATATGATTGTTCTTTGTAACTACCAGAGTACCAATGGTACAAAAAGCATAACTCCCGCAATTTCGGAATTGCGTTGCGCTTCAATTGTTCATTTTCATGCATTGCGAAAGTTGGGTTGCGGACTAATGTCTTTCAAATTTGATGCAGATTAATTGCACAGCGCTTTCAAAATTTACTTTTGCTAATAGCGCAATTTTATACTTTAAAATTAATTTTGTGTTATTTCAATCGTAATATTATCAAATGTTAACTTTCTTTAGTAAAATTATTTGCTCCTCTTTTGCGTAAATCGCAAAAATGCAGAATTTGTGTTTTATTTTGTACTTTATAGCGGAAATTAGGCTGCAGTTTTAATTGGTACCAAAATTCTATTCCGCAATTGCGCAAGCTGCATTGCGCTTCGACTAAAGCAAAGAATTCTTTGCGGAAGTTGACAAATTTAAATTGCACATCTTGCCCTGCGCTTTTAGTGATTTAAAAAATTGTTGCGCTTCTGGTAAAATGTTTTTCGTGCCCATCTCTGGTAACTACCTCTTGTAACTCACTCTGCTATCTACAAACTTCTCTGATATTGCTGAGAGTATAAAACTAGTTATTGTACAAAATAGATAAAATTCTCAATTTGACATCTAGCGTGTGAAAAAAATGACAATAAAGTATAACTCAATTTTGCGTTACATTTAGGCGAAGCTCAGATTAAAACCCAAAAGAAAATTACCCGTTTTGACGCTAAGAAAAGCCGACAATTTGTCGCTAGAAATTGAACTGGGTGGTTTGATAACAATGAATTGAAGGAATGAACCGCAGGCATTGATCTACATGACTAAGCCATGGTTCACTAGACGTGAATTTGAATTTGTATTTCAGCTTTGCATTATTTTGACTTTTAAATCACAATATCTGAAACAGCGCTCAAAAAAACCATATACCACTCTAATTCAATCAAACTTTGATATCATAGGATATGCTATTATTATATTTTATTTGAATATGGAAACCCTGATCACCCCGATTACGGGTAAAACAATATGTAGGGTTTTTAAATTTTTACATGTGACGTGTTCTGTGTTCTGATATTTGCTCTAGCCGTCGCTGTCGAGCACTTTTTTGAATCTGTTGAATTCAAATTCCACTCATTGCAATTATGTTGGTGTTGTTATTTTAAATGTAGCAGCTAATATGTTGTTATTTAAAATGTTATCTAAAATCAATAGATTTAAATTGTCATTATTTGTTAAAGGAATAAAGATATTCTAGAGTTTAGAAGAAAAATCAAAGATTCGGAGTTGGATCCAACAACTCGTAACGCGCTCCGGCGCAATTTAGCGGTTATTATGCAGATTTTAATTGATTTTTTACAATGAAATAAATCCTCTACAGATGCACGAAAAGTGTTCTGATGTTTGCCGTCAAAATATTAAGTTGAAGAAGGAAACTTGTATCCCGTAACCCAACCACTAACAAGTACTGAGAGCTGATTTAATATTGGATCCCGACTCCAACTGGTTTGATAAGTGAGGTCCTCCAAAATTGAAGTGCCGGTCCATATTAAGTTTTTAATTAATCCACGGTGGCAATTATCAACATAGACAGATGCTAAAAAACTGCATGCTACGCACAATATATCTTAGTCTAGAAAAGCAGCATTTAAATTGCAGATGTTTCACTGGCTTTATCATTGACAATGTTACACGTCAAGAACCACACGCAGGAACAAGAGGGAGGGGGCATCGTGAAAATTTGCTCCCGTCTCTTTTGTAAAAGCTCCCAACCCAAAAAAAGTATTCATGCTCCACTTACATGAAATAACATTTTTCGGGCGTGACAGCCAGTGAAGACTTTTCGATTATAAGACTTGCACCTTCAACCTTCCTGCGCATGTGTCTTAATATAGCCTTGTGAATAAGTCAAAATTTTTGTTTTTGTATAGACAAGTTCCTAGCCTTCGCTTCAAGATTGAGCATAGTCATAAAAAGAGGCAAAAATTATACGATCATTGAAAAGATGGGCTTAACTTTTAGACATCTTTTTAAACAGGTGTTTTACAAATAAGTTTTATGCTTACACCATCTTGCAAAATAGCGGGGTTCGGAAAATTTTAAACAGTTATTAGTTTTGTTTTCTATTCAATGCAACACAATTTAACGTAAAAGAGTACCAGATTTTTATGGGGTTCTGCAATTATGTTGTTATATATGAAACACTCCAACAAACAAATAATTATGACGTGGGTATAACTAGGGGCGCAACATTAGATATCGGAGACGCCCATCAATTTGGCAAATAAAGCTTAATATTGCCTTTGACCACTTCATTGACTGCTAAGCTGGAATGGTATAAAATTAGTCCTAAATTCCGCTTTTTCCGCTTTACCAGAACCAACCTTAAAATAAAGCTTAATTAACAAGTAAATGCAACGTTTTTATAGGTCGCAATACTTTGATTCGTTACAACAACTCTGCAGGGACGAATCCGGGATTTTGGAAACCCCAATTTGGAGCGCCCTTTATTTTACGTGAATTATGTTGGAGGCCAAAAAGAAAGTCTGCACAAATCGAAGTCACTTTGTCTGACCCTTATGCTTGCATTGCAGACCAAAAAAAGACGAAGCAGTTCCAGCCTACCTAACGGTAGGAGTCCGAGAGCCTTCTGTGCCTTCCGCTTATAAATAAACCAATGAAAATACGTTTGAAGCTCATCAAATATCAAGTCTTTCATAATACTCGCTGTACTTGGCCGAAGCGTGTAACGAATTTGCGGGGCCCCTCTCAATGTCATTGGGCCCGGGCAACACAGCTAGGTTTGTACATTGTAATCGGTTAGAACCGATTAGCGGTCGATTGGATGGAACATCAGTGCTGCCGTTCTAAACAAACAGGTGGGTAGGCTCTTGATCAAATTCCAGCCGAAAAATATGGTAGAAATGCAAGGAAAAGTCTTCATTGCGGGCGGAAATTTGGGCAGTGGCACCGCCAGAAAAAAACATTGGAGGAGCGAAATTACGTCTTTTTTATGACGTCATTAGAAATAGCGACAAACGAGTGAATTATGTTTTCTACCAACTAATTTTGTGCGCTGCAGCGTATTTAGTAACACCATTTTTACGCAACTATTCGGTTTTGCATGGGATCCTTTTTATTGCCAGGAAGCATCTAAATTACATTCGCGATTTACTTTCCGATAAATCAAAGTAAGTTGCTGATCTACAGTATATATTGACTTAATAACTCTGCACATCGGAGAAATATGATCAGCTGGTTAGGACTACATAACAGCAAAAACATAAGAAAAAATAGCGTGCACAGCACATTCGTTAGCACTCTTTCTCAAAGGCGTAACCAAGATTTTTAGTGGGGGGGGGCAAACCAAAAATCCCACGCAATGACGCCATCAAAATTTTTCGAAAGAGTAACTTTTTATAAGACAAAGATATCGTAGAATGGAGGATCAGAAGCCGTGGCCAGGTTTGGCATGTATTAATTAGGATTTTGCTAAAGGGGAGGGCTCGAACCAAAAATTAAAAAGTAAAAATGCCCAAATCGAGAGACGTGGGAGAGCAAAATAGAGTCACTCAAGCGGATCACAGACGGGAGCGTAGGGTGGAGTCCCCAGCCGCCGGAAATTATGAGGGTATGGGGCAAAGCCCCCAGCTGCAGAGCGATTTTTTGTAATTTTGTTGAAAAAAACAACTATTTTAATGCCATTGGGTCACATTTCACACGTGTAGAGCCATTTGAAAAAACTACGTTTTTAAGGCCTTGGTCCCTTCAATTTAAATTCAATAATTTGCTGAATAATTTCTTATCAACTGAGCGCGGAGCCCCTGGCACTGTGCCATGTAGTAAATCCGTCCCTGGTTATTGCATTACGTTCATGAAAAGGTTAGATGAGAGTCTGACGTTGCAACTTTTAGGACAAAAACTCTTAATTTCTTCCGAGTCATACATTTAAATTGGTTTGCAAAAATTTGAATTGGGGGGACCCGGGCCCTCTGGTCGTCAATATTAACATTATTGTGAATTAATGTTGTCCACATCTACTGTTGCACGCGAAAATACTAAAGAAACTGAAACTGAAGAAGCAATTGGCTTTGTTATTACATTTTTATTATTGGTGGCATTTCAATTGGGGGGCAAGGGCCCCCTGGGTCTCCCTCTGGCTACGTCTATGCACTTTCTGTAGCGCTAAAGCTCCAACACCTGCAGCAGAGTAGCAGACATGTTGTTTACTGCTCTTCAACTGAAACACAGGCTTGAAGCGCACGACATACATCGCACTAGTTATCATAATTTGTAATGGAAAGTGGTAAACGTGAATTAATGAGCAGAAAGAGTCAGCAAAAATAATAGTAAGTCTATGATACAATCGAAAATGTTATACCACACAAAATCTTTTGATCGATCCAAAAGACCAAAACCACATTCAAACATTATAAGTGATGATGTCACCTCCTACACCCTTGAAAAAACTCTTCGGTTCTAGGCGAAAAGGAAAACTGACCAAAATTGCATTGAGGTGGCGATTCAACTCTTTCGCCCCCCTGTGGTGGAGGCACCTCTGAATTCGGGCACTGTTCCGTGAGAAAATAGATGTAGACCAAAAAAAGTTCTTCACCGGAAATTGGTGCAAATTTCGATCGGGTTTTGGTCAGGGCCGATCGCAAATTCATGACAAATGATGAAAACCGCGTTTAGAAGCTGAGAGCCTATACCCTGTCAAAATTAGTCGGTAGGCCAAGCCTAGCTTATCAAGCCTACCCTCGACGGCAGCACTATAGAACATTCGCTACTGAAACGATAAGCTTTGGCTCGATTCTCGGTCGGGTGGAACCAAAGACTGTAAAAGCTTCATTCCTGCTTGACGCTCAGCAATAAAGGACAGTGTGAAGCTTCCACCGTGTGTGGTATACAGGTGGCAGCTTGACTCATTGACCAAAAGCTTCTTTGCTGTCTCCTGGCCAAGGCAACATGGTGAGTAAAGATGAAATTTCAATTATTGTAGTTGAACATTGTAGACTGCGTGTTGCTTTTTTTTTTTTTTTCAAACAGGGCTCTCGAGCCAATGCCTTTTGTACCAGGCAAAACGCTATCGTTCAGCTTCCCTAGGATACAGATGCATGTTACTATTATTCTATCTATTTGATTTTTTACTATAACATTAATTGCGTCAAAATGAAATACAATACAATACTGCGCTGAATGATATTGCCACGAATCAAAAAATACCCGAACTAAAATATTATGTCATAGGATCACCAAGAATGCCAAATTAAAGAGAACCAAATCAGGTATCGCAAAGGTCCCCGCTGACCAGCAGTTTTTTGGTGGGACAACTGTTGGTACCAGATGCCAAAAACACTGGTCAATTGCTGATTTATTATTCTAGAAAATTCTGAAACCAAAAATTGTAAATAAATAATTAAACAAACGAATGAAATAAAGGTTTTCGGCGTTTTTCCTAGCGCATCACTCGTAGGCCTACGTATTTGCAGAAAAAATTCTTGATCGGAAAAATGGTAAAAACAGAACGCGGATAAAATTTCATCGCAGGTAGCAAATGGCCCGTGGACCGAAGTTTGTTACAGTACACCACCACATTACCTTGTTTTTTCGCAAAACTCATTTGCGCCATTATCATGCTGAACCGCAGCGTGACTCCATCCGAGAGGTGGCGCTACTGACATGCAGCTTAATTGCAGTTTTCTTTCAAACACTAGATTCTGCAAAAAATTGAGACTTATTATGTTTACAATAATCAATAATTATTGCCGAAGATATAAGCAAATGATCAATTATAATTATTTACAGTCTTTACATAGGCTACCAGCCTACCATACAGCTTCCTTTACGGCGTATACGCTAGGAACGGCCGTTAATATTTTCTGTGTTTAGCGATACTGCTCCGAAACAAAAATTTTGTTTATGGTACCATTGTTACCGGACCCCCAAACAAAAACACCCCCAAAAAGTGGCTAAATTACAACAAGGCTGATGGTGCTACCGTAGCATTATTGTTATTATTATTATTTTGCCAACCGGCAAACTTAAAAAGTTTTTATTTCAAATCAAAATCAAATCTCTCATTGTAATCGCTGTATTGCGCCGAATCGTGAAACGAGTTAGCGGGCCCATCTCCGTGTGATTGCGCCTGCAGGCAACACAGCTCCTTTTGAAGAAATGTTGCAGCAAGGGCGAGCAGTCGGCAACACTGTGTCCGATTTGACCGGTCCGAGATTTGAAACTCAGACCTACCGCTCCAGAAGAGAACACGTTTATTACCGCTTGACCAACTCGATCAACATCATTTCAAATACTATAAAAATGCATTTTGTTACAAATATTAAATTTGCAATCGATTCAGCAGCGACCTACTTACTAACTGTACCTGAAGAGTCGTCATTTCTACTCTGCTTCATTCATTTGCTGTGCTGTGCAAAGTTACTCATAAAACATTCATTTTTTCCTTGACTAAAATAACCTGAAGATTAACATTTTTTCGGGTCAGTCCCTTTCAACATCATCTAGAATAAATTATGCAATGTCGTTTTAAAGGGATCGCATAATACATATGCGTTTGATGCAGTTTTTTGCCATTAGATCCCATACAACAATATTTCGTATAAGTTTTCTAAACCCATCGTTTAAAAATTATTACCGGAATTTACTTCAGTAATAAATGATACGTAAGTGTAGAAAATGAACTACCATCTTTTAACAAATGCGATTGTGGGGTTCCACAAGGTTCAGCTCTTGAACTACTATTATTTACTATGTACATTAATGACATTAGCAGAGGTGGAGTCCTCGAGGACGTCCTTGGCCTCGAGGACGTCCTCGAGGACACATTTTGAAGTCCTTGGCCTTGGCCTCGAGACCTCAAGTCCTCGAAAATTGGCCTGTCCTCGGCTCGAGGACAGCACTATTTTTTGGAATGTTAAAATTTTGTGGAGCGCTTGAAAATTTTTTTTGAAAACGTCTCTTAGTGGAGATCGTTTGAAAAATTTTTGTGAAGACCTTTTTTTTTTTTTTTTTGGAGATCGCCTGAAAAGTTTTTCTTTGGAGAGCACTTGCGCTTTGTGTCCTTGGTCCTTGGCCTTGGCCTCGAGCATTCCTGTCCTTGGCCTCGAGAGTGTCTGTCCTCGGAAAGGCTGTCCTTGGCCTTGGCCTCGGATTTTTTTTGTGTCCTTGGCCTTGGCCTCGAGCCTTGTGTCCTCGACTCCACCTCTGGACATTAGTAGCAATGCAACCTATAGTCCAAGATTATTAAGATTATTTGCGGACGATACTAATACTTCAAGATAAATACTCTTCACAAAAAAGTAACAGCTGAAATTTCGTCTGTCAGCAATTGGATGGCAGCTAACAAACTAACTTTAAACTTAACAAAATCCAACGCAATTGTGGTTGAACCGAATAGTCGTAACAGTAAACAAAAACTAACTCTTCCAGTCACTCACATTACTCCAGGCTTGACCACGTTAAATGCGCTAAATATTCAGGGATTATACTTGACATTCAATTGTCTTTCAGTGCACACATTGACATGTTAACTAAAAAATTATCCAGGGCAGTTGGCCTTCTTTGCAAGCTCCAATCACTTATATTATGCTCTACTTCACTCTCACATTCCGCATTGTTTATTAGCATGAAGTGCTACTTCCAAGTTATTGTTTAAAAAAATTAGCATCCTACAAAATAAAGCAGTTAAAATTGTGGGTGGGGGAAAGTCATTGGCGAAGCCAAAATTTTTGACTGGGGGGTCCAAACCACAAATCACATACAATGACGTCATCAAAAATTTCCAAATAAGGACATTTTTGTGTTGCAAAATATCGTAAAATGGAAGATCAGAAGCCGTGGCCTGGTTTAGCATTTTAGTAGGATTTTGCTGTAGGGAGAGAGCTTAAAGCAATAATTAAAAAGTGCAAATGTATAACTTTGGGAGACGTGTTGAGTTAACTAGTGTCACTCAAATGCAATCACAGACGAAGGTTTTTCAGGGCAATTTTTTGTAATTTTCTGGAAAAAAAGCTTTTTGATGCCATTGGCTCACATTTTGCACGTGTTCAGAGCCATTTGAAACAACTAGATTTTTATATTTGAAAGCCAAATGGAAAAAATAAATTGTTCAATCCTCTTTTTACTTGCAATTTAAGTCCAAAACACGTTTAAAATCTTGCGTTTTGGTGTTAAATTTTGTTAGTGATTTGGCCTATGTAGGAGGAAGTAAGGTGCATTGCCTCCTGCAATAGTTTAGCAGTAAGTAATAATCCACTCGAAGATTTTTCTTAGAGATTTTTGTTTTTTATGAAATTAATCAGTTACAAAAGAACATATTACGGCCAGGGGGGCCAGGCCTCCTCATTTCAAAGTCATTAAGCATTTCTTCTAGCTATTAGTTTTTTTCAAAAGTATCTTTTGCGTAAAAGCTGACGAGCTGGAGGTGAATTGTTATTAAAAAATGGTACCATAGATGGTTGCGCTTACTAACCATGTTATTCCTGGGCCGGATTTGCATTCCGCGGGGCCCCTGGTACTTTAGGGATACGTCTTCCTACCTAATATAGGTGAAGACCAAGAAAAGTCTTGCAGTCTGAGCGCGGGGCTCCTGGCACTGTGTCATGTGGTAAATCCGGCCCTAGTTGGTGCATTACGTTCATAAAAAAGGTTAGGTGAGAGCCTGAGGTAGCAACTTTTAAGACACAAAGCCTTAATTTTACCCAGGTTATACATTTAAATTGGTTGGCAAAAATTGAATTGATGGGGCCCGGGCCCCCTGTTTGTAAATATTATTCTTAATTACTGTTGTACGCTCGTACTGTTGCACACAAAGATGCTAAAAGAAACTAAAGAAACAAGGCTTTTTTTTTTGGTGTATTGAGTTAAAAGTACTAAAAACATGATTGATGTGGTTGGGGTCATCAAAGGTCAGAAATAAATCATCTACGTAACGGTGAACTGTAAACTGATGATTGGATTTAGTAGAGGCAGTTTCCACCAGCCAGTTCATGAAAATGTCGGCCATGGCAGGGGCCAACGACGACCCCATTGCCATGCCGTCAATTTGGTGATAAAATTTGCCGTCGAATTGCAATGTTGTTGTTTTGCATGTCCAGTTTAATAGTTTTCTGAATTGTCTTTTATTCATGCCGTAAAATCTTGTCGATTTGTCGGGAAAAAGTTTTTGGAGAATGATTTGTATTGTAAAATCGACTGGAATATTGGTAAAAAGACTCTTTACATCAAAACTTGCTAGTATTTTGGAACTCAAATTAACCATGTTAGAAAGTTTTTCTTGAAAGTCAAATGTGTCTTTTATGTTGGAATCGTGCTCGCGCAGAGGCATCAAAATTTTGTTTAGCCAAACAGCACTTTGATAATTAAAACTTTCGGTAGACGCCAGAATGGGTCGCAAAGGTATTCCGTCCTTGTGGAGTTTTGGGAGTCCATAAAGCATTGGGGTAGATGCAGCTGTAGGTCTGATTAAATGATATATTTCATCATCTAATTGCTTGCTTGCTTTAAGTCTGTTTAAAAATCCTTGAAATTTTGAAAGTTTGCTAATATTATCATCAGATTTAACTGGTTTGAAAATCGTTTGATCTTGCAAAACAACAACATTGCAATTCGACGGCAAATTTTATCACCAAATTGACGGCATGGCAATGGGGTCGTCGTTGGCCCCTGCAATGGCCGACATTTTCATGAACTGGCTGGTGGAAACTGCCTCTACTAAATCCAATCATCAATTTACAGTTCACCGTTACGTAGATGATTTATTTCTGACCTTTGATGACCCCATCCACATCGATCATGTTTTAAGGCTTTTTTTGTTACATTTTAATCATTGGTGGCAATTTGATGAGGGGGTCGGGCCCATTGCCCCCCCTGACTACGCCTATGGGAAAAGTGGAATGACAGGACAACGCCTTTCTATGCGAACTTAAATATTCTTAAACACTCTGATTTAATCGAACTTCATAAAGCAACTTTTGTATTTAATTTCAAATCCAACAAACTTCCAAACACCTTTAAGAATTCTTTTGAAGCTGCATGTATATAATAACTACTGAAAAATTACCTGAAGTTCTAATCTTGATAACTTTTACTTACCTTACTACCGAACTAACCAATCGAAAAAATCAATTAAATTTCAAGGTCCGAAGGTATAGAACTCCATTAAGACTTCCCTAAAACAGTGTAAATCACCAAAAATCTTTAGAAAAAATAAAATAAAATGTTTTTTAATAAAAACATACTCAAACTGCGCACTTGCAAATCAATCAGCAATCCAATTCATTTCATTCTTATTGCCAGAGGTGGAGTCGAAGACGCAAGGCTTGAGGCCAAGGCAAAGGACACAAAAAAATTCGAGGCCAAGGCTAAGGACTAAGGACACAAGCGCAAGTGCTCTTCAAAAAAAAAGAAAGGTCTTCAGAAAAAATTTTCAGGCGATCTCCAAAAAAAAGGTCTTCAGAAAAATTTTCGGGCGATCTCAAAAAAAAAAAAAAAGAAAAAGAAAATAAAGGTCCTCAGAAAATCAGAAAAAATTTTTAGACGTTCTCAAAAAAAAAAAAACGTTTTCCAAATAATTTTTCAGGCGCTCCACAAACTTTTAACAACTCAAAAATGTCGTAATGTCTTCCAGCCGAGGACAGGACAATTTTCGCGGACATGAGGCTTCAGAAGAGGCCAAGGCCAAGGACTTGATCTTCGAGGCCAAGGCCAAGGTCTTCAAAATGTGTCCTCGAGGCCAAGGACGTCCTCGAGGACTCCACCTCTGCTTATTGCATTATCTGTTGTTAGATGGGAGGAAGATTTATGCTACAGTATATGGTTGCTGGTTACGCGAATTAGAAATGAGTGCTTGTTTACGGATGAAAATAGTCAAACTATAGTATTGCGTTGAATTTTTTCTTGTCTTTAATATTCCGTTTTTTGTTTTTCTTTTTTATTAACAATGTCATTCAAAATTGGCTTACTTAAATTGTAAGCAATAATGTTTTCTAGTGCATGTTTTGTTTGTGTGCTTTTGATAATTATGTATAACACTCTCTGGGTGGCAGCACTTCGTATCACTTCGTTGCCTTCTGGCTACCAATTTGTCGTAGGACATTTTTTTAAAGTTGCAGTACAATGTAAGTGTTGTTACGTGTTTTATTGTTTTTCGATATATCAAATCAAAATCAAATAATACTCTCAAACAGACGCGCAATTTTAGGATTTTGGTAAGAGATGGTGAAGGGGACTTTGAACTCAAAGCAAAAGCTTTTCCTCGTTTTATAGTTGGAAATGCGGCGCCGTTTGGAAAAATATTATTTAATTTGTGACACGCTTTTTTGAGCTTATTTACAATAAAATTTGTCCGATATGTAGATATACGACAAAATACGCTATAAAGTTGGTACAAAAACGCCTACAAAAGATATTTCCAATATATATCAGAAGTTTCCGATATATATACGACAAAATACACTCTACATTGGAACAAAAAAGCCCACTAACTATATCGTAAATTTTCGATATATATCGAAAGTTATAAATCCGATATAATTTTCCGATACATATATCGCTCCTCAAGCTGTTTGGAAAAATGTTGTTTATTTTGTTACACTTCGCGACAAATACATTGTAAGTTGGAACAAAATATCCTACAAAACAAGTTGGAAATTTCCGACTTGTTTTGTAAGCGTTTTTTGTTCCAATCTAGAGTATATTTTGTCGTATATATATAAATATCGGAAACTTCCGATATATCGGAAATTTACGACAATATTTAGTAGGCTTTTTTTGTTGCAACTTAGAGTGTATTTTGTTGAATATATTAAGTCCAAAATTTCCAATATACAGGGTGGGCCGTAAATAACGCACCAAAGCATATAAAACATCGACTGGAATTGTGCATCAACGCAAATGGCGAGCATTTTGAGCATTTGTGATTGTACCAGCGTGTACGTGTTTCTCTGTTCATTTAAGTCTTTCTTTAATAAAAACGTGTGTTATTATTATCAATATTGTTTAATATGCTTTGGTGCGTTATTTACGGCCCACCCTGTACGTATATTGGACAAATTTTGTTGTAAATCAGCTCAAAAACGAGGTGTTACAAAATAAATCATTTTTTCCAAATGGCGCCCCATAGTTGGCCGCCAGAGGCGATAAGAGTCTGGAGGCAAAGCAGTCGCTAAGCGATTGTTCCAATTTTTCGGAAAAAATAGCCAGCATTTAAATGGCAATGCAAACGTTTGTAGAGTCATTTGAAAAAACTAGTCGCTAAGATTCGGACGTCCTTTGACAGAGTTAAATTAAGCTACTTAGCTCTTTCAGTTCTCTGCTCTAGCCTACATACTGTTCAAGTCCAAAATACGTTAAAAAGCATGCATCTTTGGGCTAAAGTTTCTTAGTACTTAACTAGAGAAGAGGGTTCAGCTCTTTAAGTCAAACCTCCTGGTTGTGCCACTGCTCTTAAGAGAGTTCTTAAAGTTGATTTAAAGTAAACGAAGTTCTCAAAGTAGATTCTATGAGATTAAGAAGCGACAAGAGCTAAGATACTAAAAAGAATAATAATATTCATTTTTTTGTGATTCTCTATAAAAGTAGTGGATGTTTGCCTGTTTTTACCACTTAGCTTGTAACAAACCATAAGCTTCGCTAGTAAATGCTACATGTTTCTCACATCATTTCGATTTCATGCATTTTGCTCAGCTTATATTTTATCTTTTTCTAGTAGCAACACTTTATTTGTAGGCCTTATTGACTGCATGCCTCATAGCAAAATAAAATGATCGCAGCAGAGTCATATCTGTCCATCTGTATTTTCAACTTTCATAAGCTTGTTATCACTTGCAGATGTTGAATTATTGATGATGTATACCATCGGTAAGTAATATCCAGCAAATACCCGAATAAACCTGCTTAAAGTCTACTATTGACACGGATGTGTACTCTACAGTAAAAGTCTTATTACGTTTTTTTTTAACAGCTTTTGCACTTAAGCGGGACAGGTAGCCAGAATGGGACCAGCAGGGCCGCAACTAAGGGGGGGGAGGGGCAGGAGAGGCGGCGCCCCTCAAACTAAAAATTTGCTCCCTCAAACCGACTATAGGAGAAAATATTGGTATGTAGTCTATCGTAAGGCTGTTGATTAATGATTTGAACTGATGCGAAAAAATTGCGTTTTGCAAAACTTTTATAATGGTACATTTATTGTGATGGCACCCGGTAATTGCATAATAGCAATGCTTGCTTGATTTAGCCATAGTCACTAAACATTAACCTACATATTTAGTGACAGAGGTAGGCTCTAGCGCGCCACTGTAATAGCGGCGCTACCGCTATTTTTTAAGTAGCGGCGTTACCACTACCGCTACTTTTTGAATAGCGCCGCTAGTACAGAAACCGAGTAGCGGGTGGCTGTAGCGACGCTACTTTTTTGGGCAAGTGGCGGTAGCGCCACTACTTTTAGAAAATAAACCATTCCGCCACCGCTACTTATTTCACGTGCTTATTGCAATATATATATATATTTTTTTTTCTATTATGCAATTATTATTGCAATATGTTAAATAAAATCAAAAACAGATACATTAACAAATTGTTATATTTAGTTCATAAAATTGTTAGTACGGGTAATAATGCCGAAATATCTTTGTTTGTGACGTTGTAATGATGAATTGATTGCGTTTTGCAATTTCCAACAAGAGATCTGTTCGGGTGATCACTGTCCTCTAATAGTATAAACTAAACTATGGCCACATGGCCGTGGTACAGTATACTGTAGCCGTGGTTCGGTAGCAGCTGTATCTGAATAGGAGTAGCGTATACTACAGCTGTAGGTTAGATATTTGTTCCGGACGCACCCTTTGGCTGTGTTTAAGTTCTTTAATTAATTGTTATTATTTCAATGCCTTACTGTGACGTAACAACTACACTTGACGCAGTATGTGTTTAGCAATAGCCTATAGGCAGTTGACGGGAGACTAGCGTCCAGTAAACCCAGGAACAAATAAGTTGTCCTTTGCTCGGAAATGCTTGAATAGGATGGCTCAAAAAGGCCCAATAATACTTGAATTGTTACTGAACATCAGTCGAGGATAACTCTGTTGCTCAAACGTAGTGAAACAATCATTTGTGTACATCTTGGTGAATTTTCAAGTTCAGCCTATATGAGTGTGGTGACGACAATTAGTGAAGGTTAACATCGTGTTTGGATTATCAATAGCGAAAGGATTTCCTTATAAATTTTCGAGTGAATCTAACTATCGTTGTAGAAGTTTAGTAGGTCTGCTGCTTTGACGCCAAAGACTCGAGAACTTAACATACGTTCGCCAGCATTCGCGACGGACCAATATTTTAAACTGATAGTAGGTCTATTAAGAAGGCAAAAAACGAACTAAAAAATGCAAAGATACAGTTAGGCACCAGAGTAGAGCCTTGCGCTGGCGTAGGCCGCATCAGGCAGTTAGAGATGGCCAGGCGCCAGAATAGTGTGTTTGAGGGGAGGAGGCATAAAAAAGTTTTTTTAGAGGGTGCGGTTTGAAAACAACGAAATGCAGTAACTTTTTTTCGTTAATTTTAGTTGAAGACCAAAATAAAATAACAAAAAAATAAAAATAAACTTTGAAAAAATCTTTGCTTAGTTCTGTTGCTGTGATTTGTAGTTGCTGTCAAAGAATTTTTGTTTTGTTTGTTTGTTTGTTTGCATAGCAATGTTCAGGGTTGATCAAGTGTTTGTTTTTGTTTCAACAATAAATAAATACAATTAATGAAAAATACGAAGCATTGCTTTACTTTGAGCAATCTAAATATTGCCAGCGCTCTCTTTTTGATCGCAAAAACGTCGTTAGTAATTTATTATACACTTTGTTTGAAAGCACAATGTTAATTTTACAAGAACACGAAACTCAGTTTTGCTCAAAATTTAAAAACAAATTTGGACCAAAGCTAGCTTTAGCAGGAAAAAATTTTAAAGAGCACAATCTGATTCAACGTATTTGTAGGTAATCAATGGATTTCTCTTGATCTTTTCTGTATTGCCATTGTTGATTTTAATGATTTGCCTAACAGTATAGGCTTAATAATGATCTAATTTAAAACAAAAGTTAACTTATAACTTAGCAAAAATAAAAATGCCACTTTATACTTCATGACATTTATATCACTTTATACTCCAATTATAGTTAAGAGCAATTGAGGTTAAAAATACTGTACGTGAAAATTTAAAAACAGTCAGCTCCAACCCAAAATAGACTGGTTTCAAAAATTGCGTAGTTTCTTACATAGGTGGGCAAGTTAATGCAAAACGTTAGCTTCGTTAACCACTAGTCCGTTAACAAACTTCATACCTCCGTTATAGTTAATTCGATATTTTCAGCTTTAATTGACGAAAGTTAATGAAGTCCGTTAATTCGTTAATATTTTGCGTGTTATTTACATTTGGTTTTATTCACTCACTTCTAGAACACGTAATGACACTGTTGAGCTGATTGTAAGAAAAAAATTGATTGCTCTGGTGGTCTTTTTGTGTTTTGGAAGTTACACTTTACGGTCTAATCTAATTTCAAGATGAAAATACGCTCAAATGCACTAACGAAGCAGCAATTAGAAAATCTTTGGAAATTGTGAACGGCGATAATTAATCGACCTATGAGGCTGCAGCTTATTATTTGCCACAAAAAGAGCTCCTTTCTTCCCTTTTTCTTCTATAAATCTCGTGCTTATACGCAACAAGTGCTACCAGTGCTAGCGTGACGGCTGTCACCTCACCTAGAATCGAAGCCTTGTTCTGCTCAACCAGCTTGTGATGCTAATCATGTGACCTCGCGTCGCTGTTGGCGTTTGCAAGAAGGTTGCTTAGAGCATGCGCTGATTGGTGGCGTGACATTTGCCTTTTTCTCACTGTCCGAACTCAGACGCAGGAAACTATTTTGAGTTCTCTTTTGGATTTGGGACAACAAGCAACAACAGCAACATATTTTTCATCAACGTCGACGTTTTCAGTTCAATTTCAAGTAAAGTATTTTGTTTGAATTTTATTTACAGTTAAATCGCTAATATTTATTTTATTTTGGTTAGTTTAGAAATTGGTGCAATATAATATATTTTTATTTACAGTTTATTGTGGCGTTTGTTTTTCTATTATTCAACGGAGTTAATCTACATTTATAATTAGAACCATACGTCACACTAGTGCCACCAGTACGATGAATAAATGGTGAAAAATATTAAAGATAAAACCCATAACAGAAGTTAATTTTGTCCGTTAACATAAAAAAACTTTTTAACGAGTTAACGAAAAAGCTACCTTTATTAACGGATTAACCATTAACGGATTAGTGCCCAACTATGCTTTTTTAGCTACGCTATTCACAAGCCAGTCGATGAAAATGTAATTTATCTTCTTAATTATCCTAGTTAGGGGTGCCAAAACCTAGGGGGATGGGGATATATCCCCCCAATAATTTGAGTATGGTCTACTCTATATCTGCACCCCCCCAATAATTTGACTTTTGCGTGCATCTGAGCGCAGGTCAGCTCCACTTGAATTCGGGGAAAAAAGTGTTCTATTTTTGGTGAAGACCTTTTTTTTTGGTCTTCACTTAATTTGCTCACCTGAAATAAATCGTGGTCGAGGTTCATCCCCCCCAATGTTGAAAATAGGGCAAAATTGGGGTAAAATTGCAAATTATCCCCCCCAATGCTCAACAAAGATCGGAACCCCTGATCCCAGTATATACTCAATTACTCATAAGCCTTGGAAAAAAAAAACAAAAAAAACTACACGTTGTTCAAAGTAGCGGCTTGTGCCGCTACTTTCGTGATAAAGTAGTGTAGGGGTAGCACGCTACTTTTGAAGACGAGTAGCGGGTTGCGGTATCGACGCTACTTTTAGGGCAAGTAGCGGGAGCGCCTTACTTTTGAAGTAGCGCGTGCTCATCTTTGTTTAGTGACTATGATTTAGCTGACAAGCTACAGGGTGAAATAAAAAAAACGGTCATCACCTAAACTTGAATAACTTTTGAAATAAACAATGAATTCTTTTCATTTTTCAGATTTAGGAATTAAAATTAATGCTCTAGAAGCAGGGATGTGGAAGCGGAAGCGGAAGCTGGAAGCGGTAAATGGGTACCACTTCCGCTTCCACTTACGTTGTTCGACAATACTCGCACTAAATGTTTTTTTAACACAAAACAAACAATTGAAACATACCATTACAAGAGTTTGTGAAGCCAGCTGTTGCAGAAAGTATCCACTCTTAAACTCGCAAAAATTTGAATCCACCGCTGTTTGCTAAACTCATTGCCCTCAAATGCGAATCGGGGCAATAGCTTTTTAAATCTTTGGTTTAAAACTTTATAAATACTGGCAAAGCCATATTTTGCCGAAATTTCAGCAACAATCCCAATTCACACTTGGAAAACAAAGCTTCGTGGTTTCTCATTTACAAATTATAAAAGGCAGTTAGCGAATACCAAGTTACCAACGCACTATTTTGCAATCTTTCGACTGTTGGCAAATCTCGCAAGTTACTATCGATTCACAACGGGAAGTTTTATTACTCAAATAAAATCAAGCTTTTTGAAGTAATGTTAGTTAATATAGTTTTTAAAATAATTTAATTTCATTGTCATTAAAGTATTATGAAAGAAAACTGAGTATTTTGATGTTGCTTTCGCGTATTCCATTTGACGATTCTTTGCGGTAAGTAATTTAATTGTGAGTGTGTAGCGTTAAATTTGGTGATAGGAAAATTCTCTGGGGACAATAGCGTACGTTTGTAATGTTTGGGTTCGTGAATCACGAAAAAAATACAAAAACAATAGTAGCAGTACGCTCACTTTCTCAAAACCGCTGTTTTCAGTATTGAATTTAATTTTATTGTAAAATACTAACCTACCAAGCTGACGGTACTTCGGTCGATTTGATAAAGTGCCTTTCTTGCAACCACCTATGGAGTTCGGTGACGTCTCAAAGTATTTTCCTACGTCCAAACTTTAAACTTGTTTACGATTAACGATATGCAACTCAATTCATTGTTTTTCTCGTGTTTACAAGGCGGTGAGAATTCGTAGTAGATGACGTAAGTATGTAATAAATGACATGCATATTCGGCGTATAAATAGAGATACGACGATTCAAACTTGATATTTGACCAAGTAAATTTAAGTAGCTCGTACTCATAGCCTAATACGTATTGAGCAGTTGAGAATTAAGTAACATTTTTTTTTTACACTTATTTTTACTCTATTAATATTTTTTACACTTATTTTATATTTTTTACACTTATTTTACACTCACCATTTTCGTTGGATTTTTCTTTTATTATAGCCGCTGTTTTCTTGTGCTTTTTTATTGCACTCACTGTTTTAAATTACTTGTTTTAATATTACTTTTTTTTATTGCACGGAGTATTGTTTTTCTTCATGTTTACTTTTTCTGTGTGTTAGTAATGAAATAAATCGTTTTCACTTTTCATTTACGTACCAGTAACACGTTAATGCATTTTATTCATATTATTAGCTAAAAATATTATGATAAATTTTGGTAAAAGTGGCGGAAGCGGAAGCGGTTGGAAAATAGGCGCTTCCACATCCCTGTCTAGAAGTGTACCAAATTTAATCTTCGAGATGCCAAGGACTACTGAACAAAATATATTTATATTCGAGGCATATTTTCGGGAGAACTCTATCCACGCAGCTCAATTACAATTCAAAAAACGGTTTGGATGTCGTGAATTTCCTGTCCACTCAATGATCTACAGATGGGTCAACAAGTTCAGAACCCATGGGACTGTGCTGAACCTCAACCGTAAAGACACAAACAGACAATCACACTCTGGACGACCGAAATCATCAAGGGCACCAAGCAAAGTTGCTGCTGTCAGAGACTCTGTTGTCCGCAGCCCAGGGAAGTCTTTGCGTCGGCGAAGTCAGGAGCTGCGAATCAACCGGGAGTCTGTGCGGAGAATTCTTATCGCAGATCTCAACATGTATCCTTACAGGATACAGATTAAACAAAAACTCACACCGGACGACATGAAGAAACGAGTGATCATGTGCCACTGGTTTTGCGACAAAATTGACGCTGTGCCAGACTTTCTTGACAATATCTGGTTTTCGGACGAGGCACATTTTCTGTTGTCAAGCCTCGTCAACTCTTAAGAACAACGTGTTTTGGGGTACCACATTGCCTGAGGACTGTCTGCAAAGACCATTACACTCCATAAAGTGCACTGCTTGGGTTGCCATCTCCAGACATGGCATAATTGGACCATTTTGGTTCGAGGACAACAACGAGCAAGTTTGTGACAATCAACACCGAGCGATATCTCCAGGTGCTTCGCAAATTCCGGAAATCACTTGGTAAACGAAGATAGGTCGTCAGGTCCACCAGTGGTTCTAGCAGGATGGTGCCACTCCTCACACTTCAAACGAATCATTGGCATGGCTACAACAGCGTTTCCCTGACCGAGTGATCAGCCGCAGGTGTGACCCAGAATGGTCGCCACATTCACCGGACTTGAACCCCCTAAACTTTTCTCTGTGGGGATACCTTAAAGACAAGGTGTACGTCAACAACCCCCAGGCTATCTTTGACCTGAAGGCAGCAATCACAGCAGCAATAAGAGCGATCCCAAGCGAGGAATGCTTGAGGGTAATCGAAAACTTTGCCCGTCGGATCCAAGTATGCCTGCAACGCCAGGGAGCACATTTTGAGCACAATTTTGAAGCCCAGTGAAACAAAGACTTTTTGAAGTCGTATAGGGTTGAAACTTTGGAGATGTTTGCTCCATAGACTTGACCGACTGTATCTGAACTTTTATGTCAATCTAAATAAAACTTTGGAAGTTATTCGATTTTTGGTGATGTCCGTTTTTTCTGTGTCACCCTGTACAAATTATTTTGTTCGTAAAATCTTTGAAGAGTATAGCAAACTTTATTGCGATACAATAGCAACTACTTTACAATCAAAAAGTTTGACGTCAGATACGGTTGCGGTAGCTTGCTGGCATTAGCAATAAGTGTACGTGGTCGCTTTCAAATTGGCCAAAAAGTTGTCAAGTAACTGTTGTACACTGCGTTTTGTTGAGTCTTATTTTGGCCGCAATGGATCGGTTTGTCATGAGAAGTAGTAGAGACCCTCACCCCGGTCCGAATCCTGCTTCCTCGTCTAAAGCTGCCGATAGTCCTTCCACTTCCTTATCTGCAAATGCTTTTGGTACCCTTGGTTATCTTAACCTTTTGGCTCCTTCAGGTCCGAAGTTGAATTTATTCCCGAAAGACAAAAATAACCGCTGCTTTCATCCCCGATGGTTTCGAAACCATACTCGCACACAGCTGCAAGTCGGGTAGGACTTTTCCGATCAGGTTCGGGTTCTGGCCGGATTCGGGCATAAAGTTGACAAAAATTTCGGGCTTAATTTGGTCTTGATACGTACCTTTTGTCTTTGATGAGCAAAAATGTAATCAAAATAATTTGTCTTAGATAAGCAAAAATATAATCAAAATAACTTGGCAACATTGCTGAGTTTTTCAGAACTTACTTAACTTTTGGGTTTTTTTGGCATGATTTGGGCTTCAAATTAGTTTTCGGGTTCTGACCGGGTGCGAAATTTTTTTTTCTACCATGGTTTTGCAGATTTATTACCTCACATCCTGTGTCCCAACCTTGAGTTTCGTACTCCGCTCTCAATTTTGACTTGATCCGCTCTATTTGCAGGCAACTTGGTAATAGTTTTTCACTGTGTCGTAGTTTTTCACTGTGTCGTCACATCCTGTGTCCCAACCTTGAGTTTTGTTCTCCGCTCTCAATTTTGACTTGATCCGCTCTATTTGCAGGCAACTTGGTAATAGAAACACTGCCTACCTACGGTAGGCTACTTTACCACAAACTCAAGTCTAGCCTAACTTTGCCCAGTACCATCGTACCAAGTTGCCTGCAAATAGAGCGGATCAAGTCAAAATTGAGAGCGGAGTACGAAACTCAAGGCTAGGACACAGGATGTGACGTAATAAATCTGCAAAACCATGGTAGAAAAAAAAAAATTTCGCGGACCGGGTTCGGGGTTATATTTTCGGGCTCGGGCCGGGTTGGGGCCTAAACTATTCGGCCCGTTTACAACCCAGTACCCGCACCAACCGATAAATTGAACCTAGCTTCAGAGGTTTCTGAAAGCTTTCACATTTCTAAAAACAAAACTGCCCAGCACACAGGCGAAGCCAGAAGGGGCCAGACACCCCTCAATTTAAATGTCACCAATGACAAGAATGTGACAAAAACAGTCCCTATTAGTTTTTCAGTTTCAGTTTCTTTAGCATTTTTTGCTTACTACAGTAATTAACAACAATATTGACGACCAGCCCCCCTCAATTCAGTTTTTGCAGGCCAATTTAAATGTGTATACGGTATAACCCGGAGAAATTGAGAAATTTTGTTCTAAAAGTTGCTATCTCAGGCCCTCATCTAACCGGTTTATGACCGTAATGCAATAACTAGGGGCGGATTTACCATAATATGGCGCAGTACCCGCAAGGGGCCCGCGCTCAGATGGTGAGATTTTTTTTTGTTTTTACCTATGTTTGGCAGGAAAATGTTGCAAAAATCTTCAAAGTGCCAAGCGCCCCGCAAAATGTAAATCCGGCCCGGCAATAACATGGTAGGTCGGCATAACCATATATTGTTGCCTACCAATTTTAAATAAACAATCCACCTCCCCTGTTTTTACGCGACAAAACTCTTTTGAAAAAAAAAAATTAGCCCGGGGAAATGCTCATTGAAGAAATTATTAAATTTAAATTGAGGGGACCTGGGTCCCTTAGTCATATATGTACTCCTGCAACTGGTTATTTTTATGACAAAACAAAAATCTGTAAGGAAAATTATCGAATGGATTGTTATTTATTGCAAAAATGTTGCACGAGGCAACGTAGCTTGCTTTCCCTTACCTGGGCCAAATCACTTACAAAATTTAACCACAAAATGCAAGATTTTAAACGTGTTTTGAACTTAGGCCTAACTTGTAAGGTAAAGTAGGATTGAACAATTTAATTTTTTCAATTGGCTTTCGAATCTTAAAAATCTAATTCTTTCAAATGCTTGTGTGGCGGTCCTCCTTCCAGACTGTCACGGGAGGGGCCACAATTTCCTTCCAGCTTGATAAATTTACTCGATTATTTGCTTGTTTTCCATTTTATTGTTTATTACCAAAAAGAATACACAAAAATTTCCACAATTGTTGATTAACGCAGATAAATTCCGGTAGCTGATTATCCTGCCACGTTGGCAGCCAAAAGAGAAAGACTGATTGTTTTTCGTTGCGTCATAGAAAAAAAAAAAAAAGAGTTGCCAAAAAAAAATGTAATTACAAAAGACGGAGTTAACCGTATTCCCACACTTGTAAACACGAGCGAATTGTGATCCAACGGCATTAAAATAGCTAATTTTTCCAAAAAATTACAATAAATCGCCCAGAGGCTGGAAGCTTCGCCCCCAGACCCCCGTCAGTGATACGATTGAGTTACACTAGTTTGCTCAACACGTCTTCCATTTTACACATTTAGACTTTTTTGGGGTTCTAAGCTCTCTCCCTTTAGCAAAACTACGGTGGGGCCGCTAAATCCTGGTTATGTACCCAACACGGGCCACGGCTTCTAATCTTCCAATCTACAATTTCTTTGTCGCACAAAAAGTAAGTTTCTGGTGACGTCATTGTACGTGGTTTGGCCCCTCCCCCCTGATCAAAAATCCTAGCTCCGCCTATGGCCCAACATGCTCGTATTGTATTGTAGAAAAAAGCAGGAATTTTTGGCCACCCCTAAAAAGAAATTTTGCTCCCCCTAGAACAACGCTTTAGTTGCGGCATGGTGGACGAGACATGGATTTGTAGTCCAGTCTGGGAAATGTCCACGTAGCCTTACTGTATAAATGCATTAGACCAAAAATGAGCTTCGCTTTCGGCGCAAAATGAAAAAAGAATCTAAATGAAATCAGTTGGTAAACTGCTGGAACCTATTTCTTTTTATTTTGCTCGGTTTTTTTCTTTGCACAGTTAAAGCCCTTTTCACTTGAGACATGGCAAAACTTCTCACATTTCTGACTCCAATCTTCTTGTTTATGACTTGGCTACGTTGAAAACTAACGAAGTACTATCCTTATTGGAAAGTTTGTTGGCATGTTGCGCCGGGTGGTATTGCAAAATGTTGCACCAATTTGGCACAAAACTCACAAAAAAAGCTTAGACGCAGCACAAAATCCTAAAATTTGGCGTAGACGGCAAGAAACATCCCAAAATTTGTGATTTCATTCTTTTAGAGATCAAGTTGTTGCGAGAAGAAATATAAGAAAATTTCGACAGCAAATTTTATTAGTCTAAATTGCTAGACACTACAGTACATTGCTTCCGTAAGTTGTGCACGACTATCTGCAGTGTACTATCTGCTAGACACTACGGCTCTCTGCGTAAGTTTTACACCACTAGCTCCTCGTGTCTAAATTTGGTAATTTTTTTGCACTTTTATCGGCGCGGCGCAGAAAATAAAGCGTTGTTTGGTTGCCGCAAAAGTCCGGCGCAGAGCGCTTAACTCTGTAGTCTGTCTGTAAGGTACCATAGTCCTATGTTTCTAACCGCTAACCGACCATTTTGGCCCATAAATTTTTTTCTCGACTAAAAATGGATGAAATGAAACAATTTGATTTTTCTAATGTTTCTGTACAGATTCTTCAAAGAGAGGTAAGTGTAGTTAGTAATTTGGTAATGTTCATTGAATCATTTGCCTGCAGATCAAATTCAGAAACACTGTTTTTCTCTTGATACAATAAAACCATTGAAAATACTATCTGCTAGACACTACAGCACATTGCTTAGCAGTCGAAGTGCTGTAATTAAAAAAAACATGTTTTTAACCCAGCTGCTCTCAACTTCTACGGTGGTTAGCCTACCATTAATTAGCTTTAAATCATTGGCAACCAGCACTTAAACTGTAAGATATTGAATGGAGGGATGCTTCTGCAGCTGTAATCAGACGCATCCTGAAATAAAAACTTTTAAGGAGCGAAACAAGCTCGTAGTCAGAGGGCAGGGAGGTGAGCAGTTGCTCCCCCCAAAATTTACTTTGCCCCCCAAATAAATTTCGCTTGACGGTTTGTATTTTAATATGGAGAGGAAAAAGGCTGTTGAAATTATGTATAGCCAGTTGCATTGGGGTGTTGTTAAGTATAAGCCATCAGCTTTATTTCGGAATCTCTGCGACTCATGAATGAGCATGCTCGCGCTCTTGCTCCTCTCAGTCTCATGTGTGCACTCATTAGGGTTAGATCTGAGGAATAGCTTAGATTGGAGAGAAAAAGAGAACGCACATGTGCTCATACACAAATCGCAGAGCTGCCGAAAACAAAGCGACAGCTCATACTTAACGACACCCGTTGCATTTCCCTAGTCACTGAAAACTCGAAATTGTTGCTCAAATCACGGACATAAATCACCAATACAGTAGGCTGCTGTACAATGCTTTCACAATTATTAGTACCGTACCGGTACTTCGTTTCACTGGTACAGGTATTTCATATTATTATCCATCCAATGAATTGGAGTATTTATGTGGTAACAATGAAGAATTTGAACAGTATATTTTTAAGTTTTCTTAAAGGTTTGTTATTGTAATACTGCAAACTCAAAGCTCCTCTATTCTGGAATTCGGCACAGTGCTGTTGGAATGAGACAATAGTAAGTGACCATTGGCCAATTAATGCTTATTGTTTTTAGACAGTGCAAACAACAGTGCAGTCTTATCAGTTGTCTGCTTGATCTAGCCTTCTGATGTAGTAGATGTCACTGATGTTTACTAATGTTACTAATGCGCTTGTTTCATTTGCTTTTTTAAGGGCCAAGATTAGAGTTTAAATTGGGGTTTGAATTAGATTTGGAATTAGTTTAAGGTAAAGCTTTCAGTTTGGGAACTAGATTTGAGTCAGAATGTTTGAAAAACTAGATCAGAGATAGAATTTGTGGATGAAATAGACCGTTTCTTAATAGATTAGAGCCATTGACCTTTACAATATGGTGTGACCAGAGCTGCTAACTCGAATCAGTTTTGATTAGAGTTCAAGTTCAGCCCATTTTAGTTGTCTGAGAAGTTTGAGTTCTGAAAGTTTTTGAGTTTAAGTTTGCCAAACGATCGAGCTTTTTTGAGTTCGAATTGAAGAGTTTGCAGTGCTGAGTGCGGCTATGCTAAACTTTAAGATGGTGCTGTACTGTATTATTTGGCTTTGCACAGTATGTTATTTATGCTCTAACTTAATAGTTCTGATAATCAAAAATATGTGTGCCATCTAAAAGTTTGCGTATTGTATCATAATTTTTAATGTATATTTCATGCAACATACGTACCAGTATGTGTGACCTAACACAATCCGACTGAAAGTTTTCATTGTGACAACAACCAAATATGAAGTTTCTGCAAACTGCATGAGCAAAACAAAAATGATTGGTTTTAAAACCATACAATTGCAAAGTGAAAAAAATATTGCCCCCCCCAAGTTTTGCACATGCCCCCAAAAATTTTGGTCTGGCTACGTGCCTGGGAAGAAGAAAGAAAAATATTTGTGCTCAAAAAATTTGAAAACTGAGGTCTCTAATGTCCAATTGGCCATTTTGTTGTTCGAACTCTTGATGCAAACTAGAAAAAAAGGTCTTTGCATCCGAATCAGCCAGTACACTTTCTTTCTGTGTGGATGCTAATTCTCGATGATGGACGCCTTCCTCCTGCAATTTCTTGGGTACTGCTGGCAACCCCACAAGATATATGGAAATTTCAGACACTGTGACAAGTTCAAAGACCTAGATCAATAAATTATTGAGAAAATGTAGGGTATATGCAAAAACAGTCCATTTTTGGGATGTTTTAAGAGTGGCTACCCGACCTATACAGTAAGCTATGTGAATAACTTTTTGTTTTTTATGAAAAGTAGGACTTAAAAATTTTTTAGTTTACATATCTAATTTCGTTTTTCAAATAAATTGCTTTAAAGCCTAGCTGCATAAAGGTTGCAGAGTTAGAGCTTCAAAGTTTAAGATTTTCTGTGTAACTTACAGTAATAGGGTTGCCAGTGATTTCATCACAACATAATTTTGTCACAAGATCCGAAATCATTATGTAACAGATGGCATTCTGCAGACAGAAAAGGCCTATCAGTCAGTAGCATAGCTAGGGGGGGGCAAGAGGTGCTCAAGCCCCCCCATTGGCCTGAAGAGTATGCGATATACCCTGTTTTTAGCATTTATAAGGCCGATTTTTGCACTTAAAACGAAAATAGCCCCCCCCAATGATATTGGCGATGTGAATAGGTCAAGAACCTGATGTGATATTGACCAGAAAAACTCGTTTTAAGCTTGGATGAAGAGGGGTTTTTTGTGGCGATCGCCTCATTTTGGACAGAAAAACCCTCTCAATTTTGTTGAAGACCTTTTTTTTGGAGATCACTTTAATTTGGACGAAAAAACTGACTCAATCTGATCAAACTTTGGGTCAAAATTGTTTGGTGGTGTTAGCCCCCTGCCCCCCAATGCAAATTCCTGGCTACACGCCTGCTGTCAGCCAACCGTATTGTACTATTGCATTATTAAAATTAAAGCATTGACTGAAAACAGCAGTCCTTAAACTATTCTACTATCCCCAGTGCTGTCTTGCCCTAACCCTCAGTTTGTGGCGAAACCATTTTGCAATGAGTTCACTAGTAATGCAGTAATAGCCTATGCTCTATGATAGTAAATCTACAGAAGTCACCAACGATCAAATTAGTTATTCTGCAAGAAGCGGTACACATTCTAAAAATAGTTTACTAGGTAGAAGTCACGAATATTTTTAGTGCAAGCTAACTCACTAAAACGTAAGAGAGAACCCTGGTGTATGCATATCAGAAAGCCAATATAGGTGGCAGAGATGGGCACCAATAACATTATTGCAAAAGCGCTGCGCAAAATGTCTAATTTAATTTTTTTAATTTCTGAAGCGCAGCGCAATGTATGTAATGAACTTTTTGATTCAGTTGAAGCGCAAAGCAATTGCGGAATGGCATTTTCATACCAAGTTAAAGCACAACCTAACTTCTGCAATTGAAATTTCACAATGCAATGCAAATACCATATTTCTTTGCAATTTTAGGCAGAAAAAGAGTAAATAGTTAGCTAAATCAATATTATGATGGAAATGGAACAAAATCAAGTTCCATGTATAGAATTGCGCTATTGACAAAAAAAAAAAAAAAAAAAAAAATTATAATAATGAAAGCATGGTACAATTAAAGTGCAACAAATTCGAAAGACTTTTGTCTGCAATGCAACTATTGTAATGTCTGATGTTTAAAAATAAGCAATTAAAGTGCAATGCAACTTCCACAATTGCAAAGGCTGCAGAAGTTGTGCTTTGCACTATTGATTGCGCTTTGCCTACCTCTGATTTGTCGACAGTGGACATGCAATAGCTTATGCTTTGTACAGCCATTGTGATTGTGGTAAAATCTGAAATGTTATACCCACAGTCCACACCTTTACATCAGCACCAGAAGTTTGTTTGAATAATGTGTTTGTATTTAGTGTGAAGCTTTACGAAATGAAGTAAAGAAGCTGGAAAATGAGAAAATTGCTATTGAAGAAGGTTGACTACTTTATTGGTTTAATTAATTTGTATTTTTTTGCCTTAGAATACAAAGTTCAGATTTGTGATTTTTGAGTTGTTAACAATTGATAGGTAAGCGTAATCAGCTTGTGTAGACAAAACCTCTTTCAAAACCTATTGTATTCAACCTATCTACTTTTGCTTTGATGCAGAACTAAGAGTTGGCAGCATCTCCAAGATGGTAGATGTCATTTTTACTACACCCATGATACCAAAATTTGGGTTAATGTGTGCCCTGGTCTTGTAGTTTCACTCTTATATAACGCTTTTATGATGATTGCTGGCTTTGTACAGGCACCAAATTTACCCTAGAAGTTTAACATCAAGAGAATAATTTGGAAAATGGGCTGCTGCTAACCATGTGCAAATTTATCCAAAAAATAGCATCACCATCACTTTCTTTTGACATGACATTAAAGATTCATCAGTTCCGATACTGAACTTTCATATCGTGATATTGCAGCTTTTTCTGAATTTGAAATTAGACCTTTGCCTGTTGCAAATTGAATGTTAATATAAGAACATATTTTTAGAGCTAGAAACTTATCTGAACAATGCTGCTATAACTTCTGCTGAACGAGAAGCAATAGCTGATGAACACAAAAAAGTAAGCTGTTTTTGACGTAATCCTTAGAGCTAATTAAAATTTACAGATTAAAAACAGCATGCATTATTTCGTTTATTGTGTATGTCAAGTGGGTTGACAAAAAACAATTACTACTGGTACAGTAAGCCTTGTACAATGGGTCATTGACGCCGAATAGCATAATCAGTGGGCTAAGGGCGCTGAAGACCCCCCCCCCCCATGAGCTATCATGAAAAAATATATAATGCCAATTCAAAAAAATTTTAACGAATGCTCTAGTAAGCTAATCCTGGTGATCTACTAGAGACACTGTAAAGGAACTAGTTGGCAGTAAGCTAATAAGCTGCATGAAGTTAGTGCATCAGTTTAGTTGATTCAGATTTATTAAAGTTATTGGTATTTTAGATATACCTAAAGAAGCCAATTTTAGTGCTAAAGATGTTCGTAAAGTATGATTCGTCGTAAATTACGAATAATGCCAATATAAATCAATTAACTTGTTAGAAATGCATCAGATTTTAAGGTTGCTCGATATTACGATTATCTTAGTGAAGAGTACCTATTGACCAAAGTTGTATGTGCAATTGTGCATATAACTATCGTAAAATATATTATTGACATAAACTTAACGACAGATGTTTTTAGATTAGAGATAATAATGCAAATTTGTCAGAAGAAATGCACAAATTGGACACTATCCTTAAGCAGCCAATCTCGCATTATAAGGTATCGGCATTGTATTAGCTCTTTTTTCACATCTGTTCGCTTGTTGGAATATTACCATTTTATTTTGCTTTATTTTTCAAATTGCTATACCTGTGATAACCGAGTGAACAGCTTTCCATGCTACCAGCTGTCTATGATCCTTTACAAAGGTTCCTTTCCTGTTCTTTCAATGCAGAATTTCAAGCAAGAAAGATATGAACGTGCCGCCATGTTTTCACTTTATGACTCTGAATTAAATCCTTGAGCCTGAGGTTGAGGATAACCAGGTGGGGCTGAGCTCTTCCTTGCCTCTCCCCTTCCACCTAGAATAGTTTTACTCTGAATTGTTTCGAGCTGCTTTGTGGACGTCAAACTACTTATGACCTGAAAGTACACGCTCAAATCTTGTTCAGCTGCCAACTAGTTTTGACCCAGAAAAATTAATTTAAAAGATACTGCTTGAAATTGGTTTTACTGAACAAATGAAAAGTACTTAAGATAAAGGTGCCTCAAACCTTGTTCCACTTATCCGTGCAAATAGATGTAATCCGTTTGAATCAATACCTTTCTCAACTCCGCATTTTAAACTTTCGTGACGTCAGAAAAGGATAACTTTGCAAAGCTTGCATAGTAAGGAATGCGTTTTTACAAAATTTGCTTATTCTGCAAGAAATTGCTTTGCTTATTCTGTAAGAAATTGCCAATTTACAAAATTTCTTGCAGAATAAGCTACGCCATGTTCGATATTCGTGGAGAAATTGTTTCCTGTTTGCAACGGTTTTCAGTTCAATTTTAATGTCCATTGCACTACAGAATTTGTCATCCGCTTATTGCTTGATTTGCCAATTTCCCACGTTCGTCACATTTTTGTTGCTCTCTCTGCAAAATCGTATATTTTTGTACTTCACCATTCGTTTACTTATCACGATGTTTTTTCGTGTCAAGTTGTACCCAGCGCAAAAATTCCTTGGGAAGAAGTGTATCGCGCCAAGTGGCCTGCTGCTAGATGGCAGCCAAACTGACTGAGCCTCGATTGGGAATTATGGATCAGCTGAGTCCGGCCTGAACAACGTTTTTGGCTACGGCCCTGGCTGGCCTCTTCTGGACAAAGCGAGATGGGTTTTGCCAGTTCATTGCGCTCTTCGGCGTGTTACAGCAAATACAGTAAAATAAAGTTAATATTTTATGATTTCAGGATATGAAACAAGCACTAGATGAGTTCACTGGGAAACAAAAAATGCTGCAAAATATTATAAAACGAGTTGATATGAAGGTATCAAAAACTGAAAGAGCTATAGAAACTGTTGGAAACTCGATAGAAGTTGATGCTAGCAAGTGAGCTATTTTCAGAGTTTGGATTGAAATAAGTGAACAGAGCTCAACGTAGTCGATGTGCTTGTTGGGAAGTTGCAACTAGCTTTCTCGGTGCAGTTAAAAGGCTGTTTCTGTTTTTTTGTGCAAGAGTCCAGCGAATTTTATCTGTAGGTAAGAAGCTACAAAGATAAAATTTGTGTTGGGCTATGATGCTCTACTGGTTGAAACAGTCGGTTATGAGTTGTTTCTAGAGGTAGTGTGAATTTAGTCATCTCATATAACAGTTCTTAGAGTTGCTAATTCGAACTAACAGTCCGAAGAGCTCTGTTAACTTTTGTTTTAATGCAATTTTTTGAAATGCTTGACATTGCCATTCCATTAAGGAATACTTGTGAATTTGATGCATTATCTTGTTGCTTAAATTTAAAGTCGATTAATTTATATAATAGTTGACTGAATTCTTACTTTTTTCGTGGAAGCAAGAAAGCATTAATTTTCTACAAGTTGCATTTGATTGATAGGCATCTTAAAGATCCTTCCAAGCAAATTGATTTATTTAAATGGTACTGTTGTTTGACCGCTTAAATCGTAGAATTTCGGATAAACCGTACGAATCCTACAACTGATTTATGTCTCAACAGAAACTCTGCGTTGATTCATCAGGCGTCCACCGAAAACAAAGGCACAATATCCACGCTTCAGGTAACGAAAACTTCAGACATAGCTCTTTTTTGTACCCAAAACTTTTTAAGGGAAGGAGAACTGCAATGTCTCATTTAATTGAGTTCTGGTATAAAAAGAAGCCTAAAAAAGTTTCATACAGTAATCACTAAACGTTTGAGAAAGCTTTGCGCGTTACATCTCTCATTTGGGTATGAGTAATGATATATTGAAGGGCGACTTGTAACGTGGCGATAACATTTCAAGTAGCTGGGGTGGTGCTCTACGGCAGGTTGTTTCGGATGTGTTTCATCCGATTTCCGTAATACTTTAGCGTAGCAAGTTGCACTTGATCTTTCACTAACAGTTACCGACCTCTATGTTTATTGGTCTTTCGTACAATAGCACGAAAAAAAGAGAGCTGTTATTGTGTTATAAAATAGCTTGTGTCCTTTAGTTTTTGTGCTTATTTTGTACGTTTTGTGCTGCTAAAAAGCACGTCTTCCAAAATAAAATTTAACCAAAAATGATTTTAAAATTCATTTATTTTGCTAAAAAGTCACTTGAGCGCTTGGGTCTCCGTCACCAGACTCCCGATCTATGATACAACTTTGACTTTTGCCTCCCTCTCCCGTCTAAATTTCCTGCGTATGCCACCTGCCAAAACCCATTGGCAGCTTATTCCATTTCCAAATGACCTTTTTTACGGTTTGACGTATTGCGGCGGCATATTATTTGTTGAACACCTTTGGAAACAGCAGTGTGGTATGTACTTCGTAGAAAAATTTTGTTGACATTTTTTCCTATTTTTTCAGACGCAAGTTAAGTTGATAGAAACTCATAAGAAAACATTGGAATCTCAATTGTATCAAAAAACTGAAGAAAATAAGGGACTGACCAAAATTTGCGAAGAACTAATCAGGCAAAGTGAATGACGAGCATATTTTTATTATTACGTTATAATTTATTTATTCAACACTGTGCAGTTGAGAGGCATTTTAAAGATAATCAAGCAAACATAGCTGGTAAAACGGTCATAATTACATCTCATTTGCCTCGTTATCTTGGCCAGGAAACTGCGAAAAGAACTAAAAGACCGTGTAGTCTTCGAGTCAAGCTGCCACCTGTCCACCTCACACGCTGGAGGCTTCGCACTTTTTCATTGCTGGACCTTAAGCAGGAAAGTTGTGAATACCTGTTTTAAAAGTTTTGTGGTTTGACCCGACCTGGAATCGAACTAAGGCTCAAGGCCAGAAGCCCTGTTACGCGGTGGAAATTAATTAGTGTTTGCACTTCCGCGTCTTGATGCTTTTTTTACATAATGTTTTGTTTGGTGACTGCTAGCCTTTTTGATTTCAATGCAAATAAAAATGTTTCGGTTATTCAAACGTCGAATTAACGCGGTTCAGGTCAGTTTTCAATCGATGCTTACCCACCGAGTCTAGCCGTTGCTGTCCTGTATTTTTTGATGTAAAATCAAATCTTTCATTATCATTACACTCGCTGTAGTACCCCGAAGCGTGTAGCGAGTTTGCAGAGCCCGTCTGCGCGTCAAGGTAACACATTTGCAGAAATGCCGCAGAAAACAGCGAGCCGTTTGCAACGCTATGTTCGATTTGACCGGCCCGAGAGTTCAACCTTAAACCTCCCGCTCCAGGGACGAACGCGTTACGCTCGACCAACTAATTCAAAAAGGTGTGACTGCTACTTCGTAGACTCTTGTCTGTGGTAGGTGATGTCAATATTGCAGTAGAGCATTGCCAATGAGGCATTTTGTTGCTGCAGGGTTTCAGGTTGTATTACGCGGCAGTGCACGAGAAAAATTTCTTTCCCCGGAAAATTTAAAGTATAACAGGCAAAGTAAAAATGATTCTTCATCCGCTTATTTACGGTTTTAATTGTTAAGATTAGGGTTTAAATAGGGGTTAATTTTAGAATGAAAATTTGACTTTGGGGTAGATTTAGATTATAATTAATAAAAAAGCAGATAATTTTCAGGCGATTGTTGGGTAATTTTGGTTGTGCAATTGGCAAGGCAATTAGCGAATAGATTGAAAAGAATTAAGTAGTGATTCAAATCAAAAAAGTAAATCTTGATATTACGTCGCTCAACAAAATCTCAGTCCAACGCCATTTATATTTAACTCTATTTTATACGGCTATTTGACCCACGCATTTTACGCAGAGGGGAGACAAAAATTCCATTCTATCTCGGGGGAAATATCAAGATATCCGAGCTGGCGTTTACCAAAAGTTCTTTAGAAAAATCAATTTTTAATTGATATCGTCACCACAGTGACTTCAGAGCCATGTTTTCGAAAATGACGCCATTCTTGCAATGAGGTTACAGGCGCTTTAACTTTTGTACATAGGTTTGTTTTTTCACATTGAATCATAAAATGCCCAAGTCAAGTTTGCTACGTCACCAAAACGTCTTATGACGTCATTTAAGTAAACTATTAGCCAAAAAATAATCAGATTTCGGAAAGTGAGTTTGGGAAACTTCAATTTTGGAAAATTTCCCGTTACCTTGGCCAGGTCAAATTTTTAGGAGTTGTTTGTGAATAAATTTGAGTACCCAAAGTCAAGTTGATTTGAAATAAATATATCATTTCAGCCATTTCTAAACAGATTTATCATGAAAAAACCGAGAAGAGAGGCAAAAAAGCCCCCTCCCCCCGTGTTAAATAGAGTTAGTAATTAAGTAACATTACTGTACGGAGTGAATAAGAAATGCTGATGATAAGAAAACAGCAGCAATAAAATACCTACTACCGTGTAGGTATTAAAGTCAAGCAAAATTTTTGCATGGTGTTCAGGATTAGCTGAAGCTACTCAGTATGATACAGCCGGGTCTAAACTGGGCGCAGAGTCGTCAGTGTACGGGCGTACTTCTAGTTTATTTCAAACACAAATTTGTTACGCCTGGCGTACTGTCTTACCAGACTAGAAGTTGCCAGTTGGTTAAAACAAACTAAGGATACGCTCATACGGGGCCACACGTAGTGGGAAAACCAGGGGGGCGGTGCCCAGTGGCGGATTTAGGGGGGGGATGGGGGGATGCATCCCCCCACCAGCCTAAAAGTAACGATTTTGGCCGAAAAATCAGCCTCTGTTTCGAATAATTCGGCTCCATTTCGGGATGCATCCCCCCCCACCGACCTAAACGTAACTAATCCTGCGAAAAATCAGTCTCAATTTTGGTGAAGACCTTTTTTTTTTTTTTTTTTTTTTTTTTTGGAGACCACCTGAATATGGGCGAAAAAAACGTTCACTCTCAATTTTGGTGAAGACCTTTTTTTTTTTTCTTTTTTTTTTTTTTTTTTTTTGGAGACCACCTGAATTTGCGCGAAAAAAACGTTTGAATTTCCGATTTCGGCCGAAAAATCACTCTCAATTTTGGTGAAGACATCCGAATTTTTGAGGTTTTGTGCTTCAAATCCCCCCACCAAAATTTTCTGGATCCGCCACTGGCGGTGCCCCCCCAAACCCAAAGGAGACAATAGGAGAAAACATTGGTAAGCATTGTAAGGCTGTTGATTAATAATTTGAACTTAAGCGAAATATTGCGTTTCGCCAAATACAGTACGATTACGCTTAAATATGTTACTGCAAATTACGCCAGTCAGTCATTTTTAAGTCCACTTGCATTAGTTGCACTCTCGGTATACGTACCTTAAAAGTTATTTTGATCCTTCCGAAAATGGCGAAAACAAAACTGTGATGATGTAATAGCAGAAACACAGTCTGCGGCATTTGCATGCACACCAGAGTGTCTTGCTATTCAAAACTGAGCACAAGCAAGTCATGCACACATCCTAACTCGACACGATAGCAGATTCTCAGATCATAAATGAAATCAGAAAGCAATAAACCAGAACAATATCAGGATGTGTCAGCAAAAATCGGCACGTATAGTATTCGAACCCATATCCGCACCAACCAGTGAATTAAACTCAGCTTCAGACGTTGTTGAAAGCTTTTTAATTTCCAAAAACAAAACTGCCCAACATGCTCGTATTGTAGGAAAAGGCAGGAATTTTTTCGTTCCCACTAAAAGAAATTTTGCCCCCCCCCCCCCCCCCCAGAACAACCCTTTAGTTGCGGCACTGGCTCATACACCCACAGTTTTGCACTTAGCGTAGACCGGGGTTAAGTTGTACCTAACAGACTGAAAAAATTTTTCTTTTGTAACGACAATTGGAGCACTTCACATATAATACTTTTAAATTTATGACAGCTTGCCAACAGTTTATCCTTTTACAATCACTAGGTTGCGATGAGCTTGTGAAAGTTTTCGCTAGTTTGTACGAGTGGTCGTGGAAAGATAGCACCGATAGCGAATAAAGAAAAAAGTAAAGCAAAATGTTACGCTTGGTACAGTATAGATCAATTTGAACACTGGTCTTTGTAACTCAGTATTTAACCTGCATCTTTCAAAGCAGTACAAAATTTACAGTCATATTGATTGAAAAGGCAAAATATTTTATTGCAACAAAAAATGTTAATTGCCAAAACCAAACAGAAAAAGCAAAAGCACAGTAGTAAATATGCTTAGGTAAAAGATTAGCATTATTTTTTACAAAGAGTCAGCCAAACGAAGCTCTGTGATGTGCACAGTGCAGCTTTAATTCAGACTAAATTCTGTTGAATTAATTCAGATTGCCCTACAGTATTTTCTTGGAAAATTTCAAACAGAGCCCTGAAATAAAGAATAAATTTACAGGCAATAAGTTACAGTATTTCATTAATTTTAACTAAATATGTTACAAGATTTTTTGTGAATGTTTATTTTTGAAGACGAGAAATTGATAAAAGTAAAGACGTAGTCGCCGAGAGAGCGTCAAATTTTATGGGTTTAAAACCAAATTAAAATTTGGGATCATATTTGGGTTATTAGTAGTCAAAAGCAACGCAGTCACTTGCAGGGCATCAGAGAGAAATTTTGCAGAAGTTACGAAGACTGAAAATTACGATTGTGTTCCACCGGAAATAAAGTGAAGACCAAAAAAGGGTCTTCATTAGGATTTGGCCCAATTAACGAACTACAGTTGGTGTGTCACTACTTAATGCGTGCTGAGAACAGTACATAAATTGTATCAGGGACGCGTAAGTTCTTCGAAAAAGAAGGCAAAGACCTTATTTGTCTTAGGTCTTTACATGAATTTAGGGCAAAATTTTCGCCGAATTGCTGATGCATCCCGAAAGTGTCTGGTCACGGTTGCGAAAGCGTCCCCCCGTGCAATAATTTACGGTTTAAGTACCAGCTGAGAGTTTCACTACTACTAATTGAGTTCATAAACTCATAAGTTCTTCTGGGCCCAGGTACGATGTTCGTACTGACCCCCCTCTTAGGTCCTGGTCACTCGTTCTTATATTGATTGCAGGAAATACGTCAGAGTCGACAACGGCAAAAGTAATCAAACTTTTGACCTTGGAACTTCAAATTCATTGCCTTATTACTGCGCCAACCCAATTACAATTTATATTTTGAGCAGAACAAGTTAGTATGAGTGGATAATAATCATTAATTACTTACGGGTTTCCCACTGGTAAGCAGTCGGACTTGAGCTTACAGGATTGGGGTTGGCGATTCAATTTTTTACCGTTGCTATTGATGTGTTGGAGCATGTGTCGATACTTGTGTTTCATTTCGAAAAACGTCGTTTGGTGGCATTACCTATATGTTCATCTAATCATCTTGATGTGTTGAAAACACTGTAACTAGATAAAGTGGGGTGGATAGTTTTATTTTTTATTTATTTTTCGGTAGTTCATGCCAAAAACTGCTTTAACATTTTTGACGGTTTTTGTTCCACGTTTCCTAATTCCTGAAAAAAAACAAACAAAAAAAACTGCTAAGAAAAAGGTTGAGCTTGATTAATTCGATACGTAGCATGCAGTTCTTCTTTTTCAATATAATTTTATTTGTGTATTTCAAGCAAATTATTCGATGAAATGAAAAACGAAGTTATTATGCATTAAAAGCAGATGAAATTTCAAACACAGAGTTTTGATTTATAATTTCAAAAATTTATACGCAGCATTCAAGGTGATTCAATTGCGATAACCCAGAAGTGTTTGAATATCAAAAATACAAAAGGTGTTGGCATTATCGCATTTCACAAAAAACAAGTTATTTTTGGCAATTTCCCCTCCAAAAAAATTAAAAACTTTTTGATTTTGTTCTTTTTTAGAAAAAAAGGCTCATTTTGCGATATAAACAGCACCCTGTTCATATACGCTGTGCAGCAGTGCAGGATATTTCTGTATATTGCCATCGTGGAATCGAACAGCCGAGGTTAATAGATAGTATCTCGATTTTTTTGTGTTGTTTTGAGATTGCTTAGGATTCGTTAAAAACCGGTTGCATTATCATACGCTGGCCATGCGGACACAGTTGAAAATCACGCCGACTACTCGTGCTTGATTCAAGAAAAGCAACAAAGATGCTGCATGCCTGGGGGTATACTGCTGCTTGCATTTAAACTTAAATTTACAGAAGTAATAATATGCTGCATGAAGAACAACTATTCAATTACCCCTTTTCTTGGTTTATCATCGTTTCCCGACTCCCTTTTCGACGAATGATAAGCTTATAATAAGCTGCCATTTTGAACATAATTGTTTTATTTGTTATTCTAAAACGATCTTTCAATGCATTAGAAAGCTTTTGCATGGTTTTCAACTTGTCAGTATTATTTTTAAAGTTACTTTAGCCTCATTGTTTCATTCCAACAAAAAGCGATTTGCGATAATTATTTTGTCTTTGTGGTTGGGAACAAGCAGCAAATTAATCTATTTATAAATGTCAAAATCAACTACAAAACTTGGAAAAGTATCTTAGCGGCAGTGGATTCCAGCAGAGAATTTAGAGATTATTGCACCAACAACCACCATTGACTACCTGTGTAACCCTGCATGGCCTTGCACTGGTCACTTCCTCTTTGTTGCTTTCTCTATTTAATATTCGTAGTTTCAGCTACTCCAGCTGCTAGATTTATATACATCTTACGTGCTAAAGTGGAGCTAAGTGTCTTATTTTTCACTCCAGCTCTGCTCAGATAGTTCACTCACTCACTCACTCCGGCTCCAATCCAGCTCCAAAACCGTAGAACAACACTCCACTCCGACAGACTTCGACATGCTTGAGCTTGCGTAAAAAATTTAAGTCAAAGAACAAAATGACAGAAAAGAAGTCCGTAGATTACTATACATAAACAAATAAATCAAAAGATAAAATGACTGTCAAGAAATTGCACTCAGGCTTTAATCCAGCTCCTAATATTTTTTGAAGATTGACACTTCGGATCCAGCTAAAAAGCGCTAAATCCATTTCAGACGCCACTCAACTCCAGCTCCGGCTCCACGCTCCACTTTATTGTGTGCCAGCACGTGTATGTTGATGAGTGTGATTAGGCTTACATTACGCTAATTTCAGTGTGACAAGTGTAGCAACCACGCCCATAAAAATTCCTTGCTTCGTTTTTAAATCCCTTTGCATGTTTTTTGAACAGACGTTGAGTTGCTTCTTTATTTTCCTGACTCTACATGTTATTGTTTGGATTATTATCCATTCACTATAACGGCCAGTTGGCCGAGCGGTAACGGGTTCGTGCTTGAACGGAGGTCTGAGGTTCAAATCTCGGGCCGATCAAATCGACACAGTGTTGCCAACGGCTCGCCATTGCTGCGACATTTATTCGAAAGGATCTGTGTTGTACAATGACGCGGAAATTGGCTCGCAAACTCGTTACACGTTTCAGCGCGATACAGCGAGTACAATGAAAGGTTTAATTGATTAAGTCCATTTGCTATTATTGTGGTAATCAAGCATAAAATACGTTAATGAAATAAAAAAAAAAGATAAAACGAGAGAATGTAAATTTGCGCGTAGGAGTCATCCATTTTCCAAGTTTTCCGCTTAATTCCGTTCGACTTCTTGCCTCGTAAATTTGCTGCTTGTTCGTAGCCGCCAAGCAGAGATAATCATTGCAAACGGTTTTATGCAAGAATGCAACGACCAGGGCGTGGGATGAACCATACATTATGTCATCATGGTTGTCGTAAATACGATGTTTTTATCCTTTTGGTCACGCTACCGACGTATTTTTGTGTAAGCTAACGATTCAGATGGTGAGACCATAGACTAAATTAATAAAGAGTCTATGGTGGTTGATAAGACAAAAGTAAAAAAGTTGGATGTTTCAACATCTAGGCTTTAAAAAAATTTTTTCACGCATCTTGGTTGTGGCATCAATGATGCCAGCTTTGATGGTTTTACATCATATCTGGTGTTTTTGACTTGCAATTTGATGTCTGATGTTTTTGATGGAAGTCTGAAGTAATTTGCTTTCAAGAGCAAATATGATGTTTTTGATTAAAATTCGATGTGCACTAGAATGCTAATGTTGGCAAACATCTTTGTAAATGAGATGATCTCAAAAAAAGATCTTCTCTCATTTCTGAGAAAACGTTTGAAAAAAGGTATCTTAAAAAAAATCAACAAAGGTCTTCAACCAATTACACTTCTGTTCATGGATGTTTCTGGTAGAAATTTGCTGAAAAAGTCCAGTTTTGTGGTTTTAACATTTTTTGATATTTTTCACAAAAAATCTGATGTTTTTTGAAAAGTTCTTGCTGTATCACTGACTGGTATCGATTGGTTTACGGTGATTAGTTGAAACTGAAAACGAAAGAGTTTACAATTAAGGGTCAGTGGACTGCTGCAGAACTTCCTGCTAACTAACGAACGTTTTCTACAATAATTATAGACAATAAGAAATTATTTCTTGATGAATCTTGCGTGTTAAAAAAGCTTTTGCGTGTCTTTTAACCAAAGCTTAGACTGTAGGCCAGATTTACATTACGAGGGGGGCTTTTGGTATTTTTTGGACTAGTGCTCCATTTTTCTGCTAAATAAAGGTGAAGACCAAAATAAAAACAGAAAAAGTTTTCTGATGAAGAAAAAAATCTGGAGTAAATAAATAAATAAATAAATCTGAAATATAAAAATCTTTGCCAGATGTTTGTGGCAGTTTACTGTTGAATAAAGACGAAGATCAAAGAAAGAGATCTTCGCTAAGTTTTCGTTGCAATTCTCACCCAAGCACGGGGCTCCAGGAAATCTGCCAGATTGCGCCATATAATAAACCAGCCCTGGCTCAGACCTAAATAAATTCTCAAACTATTGAGGTGAGGAGCTTATAGGTATTTCCTAATAACTAAACATTAAAAAACCTTATCACAACCTTGAAAAATATTTTGTGGTTTAAATAAGAAGTCAAAAACAACGCATTGTTCAGGCGGAACTCGGTAACGTTTGGGCGGGATTCAAATCTACCCTAATGGCCATTTTCCGCTAAGCTGCCACTGAATAAATATTTTTAGGCGAGACCCAAGCATTTTCAGGCGCGCTGCTGGCCCCGCTCTGCTTCAAACTAAAACTAAATCTGTTTAAATCCTGGTTCAAACAGAAATGTTTAAACTAAAGCTGAATAGGCTCATGAAAAGTATTTGCCGCTGATTCCAGTTCTGCAATTTCTTGTTTTTCTTTAGGTGCATCTTTCATGTTAAGTAATTTTTATTACATTAACATTATTGCTCTTTTGAGTGTTGGATGCTTAAGTCTTCGCAAGAAATTTGATGCTTAGTTTGTGGCGGATTTCTGGGAGCAGCTTTGACGAATCGAATCACTTACTAAACACCATGATTTGCGTCTGCGCTCAACGTTTTTGAGTTAGTTGCAAATATGAAAATAAAGCAAAGCCTCAAAAGTGTGGTTTTGCCGCTGAAAAACAACATCAAAAAATCCCTGTTTCATGACAATGACCTCAGTGGTGGAGAATCGGATCTTAAAAGTGATGACGTGACCAGAAAAGTTCTGCCAACCGAAACAAAAAAATTTGCAAGAAATGGAAACAAAAGTAAATAGACTTTTTTTTTTCTAAACCTTGCAGTAAATTTTGGGTTGAGATTGGTTGTTCTTAAATTTTCACGAATTTTCAATCTCATTAATTTGTTCTTTAAACTTCATAAATAATAAAGTGGCATAAATTCTTTCTTGCTTGGTCAAACGTTTTGCTGTGTAAAAGTTTTGTTGCTAGTCAAGGCCGCAAGAACAAAACAGTAGCGTCCACTGGTTATGATCGCAAAAGTGTGATTATTCAGTGAAGATAAAGAACTGCATTAGCATTACCGAAATCTTTTTTTTTTAAATTAGGCTTGTATTGTTAAATATTTTGCTCATGCCAAAGCTGACATTAGTTTTAATTACTAATTTTTTTTTTCATTTTGAGCAAAAATGAGCCTAATGTTCTCAAAAACTGTTCTTAAATCTTTTAAAAAAGTTTGCTGCTTTTCTTTGACATGGCCAAGAAAAAGCATTTTTTTTGAGTTTTTGACTCGCTATAGATAAGTTTCACACTTTTTTGAAGCTAAATGTCGATGAAAGAATTGCATAAACTTAACTGGGACTTCCGCGCCCTTTCGCGGCAGAGTTCCTTTGTTTTTTTTTGTGCAAATTTACGAATTCGGCAACCAGAGCCCGAAATCGCTATAACTTTGAAACGGCTTAAGGTAAAAACTTGAAGTTTAGAACGTAGATGGGGACGAATGGGACAACCTTTGTGAAAATTTTGGAGGCAATCGGGAGAGTGATTGGGTTTCCGAGCCAAAAACCTGAAATGCCAATTGGAGATTTAAACAACTCTAACTCGAAAACTAATTGCAGGAGGAGAATAAAATTTTCAAATTTAGAAGCACTGGGGAATGCAGTTTCAGCTCCCAGATTTGAATTATGACAATTCCGACACATTTATTTGTTTATTTATTTAAGAACTTTTTATTAAACACAAAAACTCCAAAACCACCAAAGCTAGAAACTTGAACTTTGGAGATATGATAAGTCGATATATGAAGTTGTGCACCTGCATTTTTGGAGGCGTTACGTCACATGGTTGGGGCAGATGCACCAAACATTTGTAATAACGAAGTTTAATACGTGATTTAAAAAAGTTGATTTTCATCACGTATACACATGTGCTGCAGTGGTTTTGTGGTTGAAGGCGCCAGTACATGAAACCTTTGTGATTGAATAGACCAGCTGTGTTAAAGTATCTAGTTGGCCATCGGTTTTTTCATTCCAAAATCATGTTGAATCCAGCATATTTTTTTTGTTTAGTACAGAATCTCTTTTAACATTTTTTATTTAGACTTTAGATCTGATTTGAGGGTTTAAGGTTTCATTCTCTGTTTAAACCCCCCAAAAATCATTTTTTAACGGCTTAAGCCAGGGTGCTAGTTTTTTTGATATCAGTATATATCAAATAGACAAATACTTAAACATAGTTTGGGGGTACTTCTTTTGGAAATCTCCAAATGAACCCCACAAAAATCAAGCTTTTGAACGGCTTAAGCTAACGCACCAGTTTTTTTTGTATTAGTAGATATTTAACCGACAAATATTTTGACATAAACTGTTGGTACCACCCCTTCGGAAACCTTCCCGAATGGACCCAACAAAAATTACTTTTGAAACGGTTGAGCTACGGCGCTAGTATTTTTTTTTTTGATATGAAGAGTTATCTAATTGAAAATCATTTTGATGTAATTTGGGGTCACCTACCTCCTGAAACGCCCAAATGGACTCCAAAAAATCCTTTTTTTTTGCGGCTAAGGCTAGGGTGCTAGTTTTTTTTGATATCAGTAGATATTTAATAGAGAAATACTTGGACATCATTTGAGGGTAACCCCCCGGAAACTCCCAAACAAAACCCACAAAAAACAGTTTGTTGAACAACTTGAGCTAAGGCTCCAGTTTTTATTGATATCAGCACATATTTAAGAGACAAAAATTTTGACTTGGTTTGGAGTACCACCCCTGCGGAAACCTCCCAAATGGATCTTCCAACAATCAATCTTTTGAACGGCTTGACCTCGGGCGCTAGTTTTTTTGGATATCAATAGATATGTAAGAGACAATTTTTTCTACATAGTCTGGGGGTACCAACCCACCGGAACCCCCAAATGGACCCCCCCAAAATCACTTTTTCAAAGTTAAATTTAACAATTTATTGATTTCAGTCTACTGGTTTCATGTACTGTGGTGGCAAAAAGGTTAAAGGCGCCAAAGTTTGAAACTGTCGTGATTGAAAATAGCTGGGTTCAAGTACTTAGTCGGACATCCGTTTTCTCGAAGCACAAATGATTTAAAATCAACATTTTTTTTCATCAGACAAAATCACTTTGTTTGCTCTGCATATGTTTGAGATTTGCAGAAATATCGGTAGCCTTCAAAGTATGAAGTGGAGAATGCTGGTGTAAAGAAACTGGCGGAAGTCGCGCATTATTTTCCTCCGGGAAAATAAACATCTACAGTAGTTTTAAATTATTTTTTTGTTTTACGATACCGGTACTAGGAATCAAACTTAATTGTACCGTTTCAAAAGTAGTTACTCTAAAGTCCATTCCCTGTTAGACCAATATAACCTATTGTTTAACGTTTTTTTTTTTCAATTCGGAAAATATTTAGCTCATTCCTCCGGAAAAACCTGTCGCGGTACTAGTTAATCACCAAATTATGAAATTTGATGACCATGGTCGGGATATGCGCGTTTTTTTTACTCTGTAGTACAGGTGTTTTAATTTGAATTAATTTATATCTAAAATTTGCTGCGTTTCAGATACAGTCAAAGACTCGGAAAGTCATGAGCGTAAACAAGTATCTAGGCCTCATTCACCAAATGCATGTGGAAAACTAATCAGCTGTATGGAAAAGCTAGAAAAATTAAGTAGACGTTTAGAAAGCATCCCCGATAATGACCAATCCCGTCAACCGAAATCCTTGTTTAAACCATTCCGATTAAACCAGGTAAGCGTAGTGACGATACTTAGTGCATCAAAGAGTTTAGTTTTACGCGTTAGACAAGAGGAAACTTAACAACTTATGAAAAACAATCGACTTCAGATCTGTTATGGTTCTGCTTAATTGAATATAATGAACAAACAATTGAAAATTGACATTGGTGGCGCTTAAGAGTATATCAGCTATTATTTATTTTAGTCGTTTTAGTCGTTGTATTACTCTATGTTGTTTTAGTCGGTGCTTCCAGAAAGTGCTTAATGATTTCTCAGTACTACATTGAAGGAGCATCAAACTATAATTTAACTCATTATTTTATTTTTTGCCTAACAAAGTTTTACATTTGACATTTTTTGCGACTAATTTCAAAGTTCTGCCACGTTTAGATGGATTGATATTTTTATTTATTTTTTCCGCTATCTGTTGCATTCTTTTTATTTAAAAACTAATTTTTGAATCACTGGTCCGCGACTGCTCCTGTTACCATGGGCTGGACGCAAGCTGAACGTTATTTAGTTTATAGGCCTGTCAATATTTACCTCATCAAACTCACAGCAGAAACCTGGCAGAAACCTATCCTACCTTGTAACCTACAATTTGACAAAGCTCGTTTAAAATCACTAATGCAAGTTTGATATTGTCATGTTGCCAAAACCGAATTTTTTTCCGTAGAGTCAAAAGCTTTTCCGTTAAAGCTATTTATCGTCAAGCAATGAAAAAACGGAACAAAAGCGTAGATAATCAATTATATTTCACATATCTAGTGTCAAAATTCAAAAATTAGACCTCAATGCCCCAATAAACCTATTTTACACGGGCTATTTAACCAACGTATTTTACACGGGAGGAGGGGCAAAATCCCCCAAGTCATACAACACCAAATTTGGCATGTGGGCTGGTGCCCACCAAAATGTTTAGAAACGTTGGATTTAAGTTGATAACCTCATCATTATGACGTCAAAGCCATATTTGCAAAAAATGACGTTTAAGCAGTTCAAATTTTGGAGATAGGTTTGTTATTTGATATTGAATCACGCAATACCTATGTTCAGTAGCGTAGCCAGGGGGGCGGGCGGGGGGCTCGAGCCCCCCCCCATTGGCTTGTGAAGTATGCAAAATCGCACGTTTTTGGTGCTTTTGAGGCCGATTTTTAGTGAAAAATTGAAAACAGCCCCACTCAAAGGAAATTAAGTGCCGAAGTTGTGAAGTACATGTCGTGATTCTGCCAGAAAAAGCGTTTGAATTTCCGAATTCAGCCGAAAAATCAGTCTCAATATTGGTGAATACCTTTTTTTTTTTTTTTTGAGACCACCTGTTTTTGGGCGGAAAAAACGTTTGAATTTCCGATTTTGGCCGAAAAATCAGTCTCAATTTCGGTGAAGACCTTTTATTTTATTTTTTTTTTTGGAGACCATCTGTTTTTGGGCGGAAAAGACTTTTGAATTTTCGAGCTTTCCGAGAGATTCCCTCTCAATTTTCGGACAAACCGTGTGATTCTGATTCAAGAACAATTAGATTCGGGTCAAGGTCGTTTGCACTTTTCTCACTCTTTTAAAAAGCCCCCCCCCTTTTCCAAATCCTGGCTACGCGCCTGCCTATGTTATAGTAGTTACGTCACAAAAACGTCTTATGACGTCATTTAAGTAGCATATGGGCAAATTGCTCATCTTTCGAAAAGATTTCGGCAAATCTCAAAATCGGGAAACTTTCCTTCTCAGTTAGGCCTTCTGCAAATTTTCTGGGGCTATTTATGAATACATTTACTCAAAGTCGAGTTGATTTGAATTAAAAAGTTCTTTCTGAAGGAATTTATCACAAAAAAATCAAGCGAGGGGTATTTTTACCTTCCTCCAGTGTAAAGTAGGGTTAACAAAATCGATCATCACAGACCAAAAAATCTAAAAACAATAACCTAAAACCCCTTACAATCTGTTCCGCTTTTTGACGCGTCAGGAGGGTACCTATTAAATAGAAAGGCTGTAGGCTGTTAAGAGTTTAGGTTATTGTTTTATTATTTAAAAAATTATGGACTGTGAATGATTGATTCTGTCTTTATAAAAACCAGGAAATCTTGACTTGAAAAGAAATTTGAGCGAGCTTGTTTTTGATTTTCTACGAATTTTCAGCTTCATGTGTTATAAATCAGAGGTCGGCAATCTTTTTTATTGTGCAGACCGGTTAAAACGAAAAAATTTTTCGCGGACCTTCTTTAAAAAACACAAATGCTTAGCAATAAAAATGCAAGTCTGCTGCAATGGGGAACGATAGCAAATTCAAATATTCGTTGTAAATTGGTGAATGATATATTTGCATTGTTATTGTTACTGTAACAAAGCTGAATTATTCTAATACTTCCTGTAAACTGGAATTATTTTATCACAAGATCTTACAAATGTTAAAGGGGCAGCAAAGTCTAATTTTTGAATTTTAACACTAAATATGAATAAAATAACTGATTACCAACGTTTTTGTCCCGTTCTTTGATTGTTTGTAGTTAAATAGCTTTAACGGGACAGATTTTGACTTAACGGGACGAAATTTCGGCTGTGGCAACATTACACCATCAAATTTTTAAATGAGATGTGTTTTCAAACGAGCTTTGCCAGATCGTGGGTATCGATCGGGGTAGGATGGGTTTTTGCTGTGCCTTTAGCAAGTAAACTTGCTTTTCCAAAGTAAAATTACACTTTTTTATTTGAGTTTGTTTCTTTCAGCAAAAGGTATTCGATTTGTTGCACTTACAAAGAAACTTGAATCATAGGCCTAGGCTACCACTGAAGTGACAGTGAAAGTTAGTTGTTGCCTGTAATTAGTAGAGGAAAACTTAGCGTGAAAAAGCACTAAACTAGGCTTTATAGCTTTTAAAATCTACAGGTAGGTTATTGATAGTGAAGGAGGTATAAGGTGTTGGTACCAGGCGTATGATACCGTAGCTTAAATCTGCAATGTATCGGTAATATACCGGTAGGTTAAGAAGACCACGAAGTTTAAATCAACTACTATTGTATTAAAGAAATCTAAGTGCGAATAATTTGCCTCTTGATAACTACAGAAGTGAAACAGCTTTTAGTTCCAGTATTTCAGTTACCCAGTTCAGTTCAGATTTACTACGGGTAGGTTTCAGCAGTTACCGTAGGTGAGCACAGAAGATACTGATACAGGTTAATACCGTAGGATAGTGCTGAACAGTTTTTTAATGTGTTAATTTTTCAAATTATTTTATGCCAGTAGTAGTGTCAGCTTTTTTCACTACAGTACAGTACGCCATTAGGCTATTGACTTAGGCCTACCTGTTGCAAACAGCTTGACTTGCGTCGTTATGGTAGCAACGGAGCACAGCGACACCAACGGTAGAATTCAAATTTTTTTAAAAAAGTGAAGGGAAATACTATAAATCGCGGGAAAAAGAAATGCAAATATCTTTCGATATAGAAGTCGCAGAATTCTAAAATTAGTCTCAAAAAAAACTTTAAAAATATAAATTTTGTTTGCATATGAAAAATTGAAGTAAAATTAGACTTTGCTGCCCCTTTAAGTACATTCCAAAGTATTTAACCTGGAAAAGTACACGGCCCGGGAAAGGACTCACCACGGACCGGCACCGGTGGTTGCCGACCACTGTTCTAAAATTTTGAGAACATAGTTATCTCACTTTGAGGGATCATGTTTGCATAACTGTTTAAGTCTCTGCTCCATCTGCTTGAGCAAACAGTTTTTGCAGCACCGTAAAATTGCAAAGCGAAAAAGCGAGCTTTTTTCAACTTCAAATGGCTCGACAAATTTTACTTATTTTATCTTCGTAATGATAAAATAAGTAAACTTTCATTTACGTTTTTACTATAAGGATTATTTCAAACTGAATGAGAATAACTTATTATTTTTTGCAGACGCAACAACTTTCTAACGCGAATCAACTAAATTGCTCAAATTTGGACCAAATAAACGGCTTTTCTGATGATGGCATTGACCTCTGGGACCAACTTGAAACGGAAAACGACTACAGCAAACTTCCTGTAGGGTCTAATTGCGATGGCTTTACTCAACCGTACTGTCAAGAGTACGAAGCTTTTGGGTCAGATGGTTCAAGCAGTGGCTATTCAAGTGCTGGTAGTCCAGCAATCTTACCCGAAAACCAACCGCTTTCTTTTGTTTACTCTCAACAGCAACACCCTACAGGAGGCTATGGAATGGAAAACATTTACTTTTCATCCGCTGGTTCAACTTCAAGCGCGGAAGAAACTGATCTCTACCAGTCATATGGGTGGTTTAACATCCTTTATGGACCACAAACGGAGCAAATACCCCCATCACCTGTTTACAACACCGCTCATCTTTCTTACTACCCCCAATCAGGTGCTTTTAGCCACCAGTTTGCTACCCAGCCCGATCATAACCTCATCGAAACGAATCAACAACGTTTAGAAGTAACGGGGCAAGAACGATCTGCATTTCGACACTACCGTTCCTTTCGATATCGAAACGGAGAACGCACAGCCGTTCCACTTGGCGGAGTGAAATGCGGGTACACAGATCATGACTTCGAATCACTGGCGGACGAGGAAAATTTTACTCCGCTGGATTCAGCAAATTTATCTTCACACGGTGAATCGGCTCAAGGAATGGATGATGCGACTCCGACAAAATCCTCTCCCTCAGCTAGTCTCAGCGAACAGCCAATCTACGAGTTTCCATCGGGGCACATTGAGCGCTCGTGCATGTGTTCCGATTGCATTCTTGCTCGAACGAGCTGCCAGTTGACACCAGCTGAAAATTCTGTCTATTATTAGCTCCTTGAAGTAATTTTTGCTTTTTAATTCCACTTCGTAAATAACAAATAAAACAAAGATGCTAGTCGTCAAAACTTTAAAGCATAATGGAATAGAACCCTGGTCTGTTTGGTCAACTGCAATAAAGCACATTTTACGTTTCGAGTTGCAGTTTTGCAATGTGTACATGAGATTACAAAATCAATCTAATTGCATAGACTGTTTGTTTGGAAAGCTAAGCCTGAAGAGCTAATTCGGTTTAATTGAACCTCAGCAGCACGCTTTTTTGCGATTAGTGGCCACTGATTGAAGGAGCAACAGTAAATGAAACGGTAGGCTAGGATTCGATTCCTCAAGAGGTCAAATTAAAGACTATTAACGCGTAAAATTATATTTACAGCTTCCCTGCTTGACGTTAAGCAGTGAGGATGGCAGGTGAAGCTCAAAATTTTAAGTAACTGTGATCAGCTAAAAATGATAGTACTCCGCTACATAGTAATGCAAGGCTCAGATAATACAAACAAGTAAATTGCAAAATTTCTATTTAACAAAAACTGAATAAAACAAATTCCAACTGTTTTCAAAGATCGATTTGTTCGTGGGCAACAAAAAACAAAAGAATACAGAATAGGCTGGGAAGATCAAATGATGATTTACACGATTATCAAAACATACGCAATAGGAACAGGCGCAAAATCACAAGTTCATTCTGTCGGGCCGAGTTAACCCGTTATGGTTTCTAACAAGACCTTCATTAGTTTCATACATCACGCAATTGAGATACTAGTATGACGTCATCATTTGATGACGTTACTCGCACAAAATCGCGTGCTGTTTAAAGAAGAACCCACAATTTCGCAAAAAAGAGGGCTTAATGTCCCCACTGGTACCCTGGTGATCTCAACGTTTCTCAGTGCTCATACTCTACGAAGCAAACTTTGAAGTGGTTTTACGGAGAGTTGGAGAGCGGAGTCTACCAGGGCATGGATCCAGTGGGGAATTAACCTCAGCAACCCGATTGGTCCACGTCTCCGCCTGACCGCTTCGTGACAGTGAGAGTTGTGAAGATCTGGAAAATAAAAGCCTACATCAAAACCAAACCGATAAGTTGGTCGATGTGTTCGTTTCGGAACGGAAGGTCTGAGGTTCAAATCTACGCTCGATCATATCAACAACGTTACCACCGGCTTGCCAACGCTGCATTCCTCGAAGAGTTGTGTTACCTGCAGGTGCAATGACTCGGAAACCCCGCAAACTCATCACACGCTTCGGAGTAAAACGGCGAGTATAATAAAAATTTTTAATTTTTAAGCAAAATATCCTTTATTCCTGCCGTTTATCGCTACTCTGTATGGGCCGAACTAAACGTGTTGACGAATCCACTGCTCTTGAAACGCAATTAGAGCCAAATGGAAATAAATTTGGTTGGCGAGCGAGCAGAATCATAAACAAAAAAGATGAGCGCATTAACAATCCTGCCCAAAAACGGCTTCAAATTTATTCATTTATTAAATTTATTTCGAAATGTTAAAATTAAGGTTGGATTAAATTCGACTCTGCACTACATTTTGGATAAATTTTGAGTCTCGATTTCTAAAATTGTTGATTACCACTTACAAAAACTTTAAATTTTTGTTGCATCATTTTTTTTGTTCTTTTTTGCTTGTGCACTGCAATTGAATGGCGACAAATGCTAGGAGCAACCCTGTCATGAAGCAGTGAGTTACAGGAAGGCTCACGAAAGAATTGAATTTTAATCAGCGGAAAAATTTTTGATGAAATTGAACTCAATTTGAAGTGGCAAAATTTTTTAATTTTTCCAGCTCTAATTAAAAACCTACTACAGGTCAACTAATAAAAGTAGTTCGAAAAACGCAGCCAGAGCGCGAAACGAGAGTTTGGATGCATTTTAATTAACAGTTAAATTAAAGAAAACACAACAGTAGCTTTGAGATTATTTATATACAAAGCTGTAAGAAAACAGGTAGCCTTAACACGAGTCATGACAAACAAGATAGTCATGCGTACATCATAATAATTTGTAGAAATTTGTATTGCAATGGTTCACAGGTGAGCCTGTGGTGTTACGAATGATCGGGTGCAGCATAATGGAGGAACTCATTACAAACTACTTGCATCAAAGTCAACATCATGACAACAAAAATGAGTAACTGCCCAAATAATCGAAATTGTTCGCTGACGTTACAGTCCCGAGTCAGAGTTCTGCGAAGCAGGGCAGACATGACAGAACGTGTAGCGAGCTCGTAAAGGCCATTTTCGCTCGCTAAAAAGCGCTAACGAACAAAAAATCTTCGTAGACAAACTGCCATTTCTGAGCCGTCTCGCCCAACACGTTAAAACTGCTCGCTCAAATTCCTTTTGCGAGATGTTCGTAACTTGTGTTAGTACGTAATAATTACCTCATTGTGACGTCAGATGCATTTCCACTTCAAAATAATGCGTTCAAGCGTACTGTATGTACCGCATTGTAATGAAAAAAGATACTATAAGCTATGCGTTATTCTTCTAAGCCAGCAAATTCCTCAACTGATAATACTCAGTAAATGAACGACAGAATTTAATTATATTTTTGGATCAATGTGAAATAAGAACAACTTTTTCCATACTATAATTTTTTTTAATGACGTAAAGCGCCCTCGAGGTTGATGGTGGGTAAACTCATATGTTAACAGAAACTTTAGGTCTTTAGGCTTCAAAAATTTTCAAACGTGAGCAAATCGAAGTACATTCTTCCTTTTTAGAACCGGTAAACCTTGAGTCGAGACTGGCTGTTTTTTTAATATTTTGCCGATATTCAGTCTCATTTGTTCTTGATTTTGTAAAAAATTTGAGAGCATCGATGTCAATTTTAGCGGGCTTGTTACGTAACACTCTAATTCCTATTGCTCTGTCTGCTCAAGTGAAGGCTTTTTTCTTGCTTTTGCAGCGTCGTAAAATTGCAAAGGCGAAAAAGCAAGCTTTTTTCAAGTTGAATAACTGCCAAAAAAATTCTAAATTGCTGCGCAGAGTAACAGAGCTTTATAATTTTGAATAGTTGCAATTTTGTTTGCAAACACAAGAAAATCACAGAAATTTTATCGGTTTGAATCAGAACAAATTTTAGTTTCTTAGATTAGTTTGAATTTTTTTTTGTTTGGTTTTGGCTTATTTTCCTGCCGAGGCTGGCATTGTTTTTGATTTGTTCTTAAATTTTGAGCAAAAATGAGCCTCGTGTTTTAGAAAATCGTTCCTATAAAAGGAGTGTGTTGCCATTTTTGTCTACTGGCACTACTCAACATTTCTTTATCCGTCGAAACAGCAAATGGTTCTCAAAGCAATTCGCTTTTTTTTTTCAGCAGTCTAATAGCAAACATGGCGACGATTTTAATCAATTTTCAGCAAAAATTCGCTTTAGTCAGAAGTTTTCAACATTTCGCCATTAAATTCCTGAACCAAAAAGACTTCTCGCACGCTTAAAGAGTGCTTCAAAATCCTCTTTAGGTTGATGAGGAAAATGTGACGTTTTTTTACTCGAACTGCTTTCCGCAATCGCTCGAAGCAACTTAACGAGAAAGAATGACGTAACAGATTTCGCAAGGTTTTATATACACGTGCAAAAATGACCTCTTACGTTTAACGAGTATTTCGTTCGGTAGCGCCTCTTAAAAAAAAAACTTCGTTGTTAAAGCGAGCGAGGAAATTTCTGTCATGTGGGCCCTGATTTTGAAAATATTGATTGTGGGGGATCAGGGAGCAATTTTTACACTGTTAACCAGCGAGGTTCATGGCAAGCGCGCCACCGTCAAATATCAGATCCGTTGGATTAAGCATATTAAACATGGCGCCGTGATCGAGATAACGATTGGAAGTAATGCGCTCAACATAACGAGTTCATGCGTCAAAATAATGAAGCCGGGCCACTAAAGGTAACCAATGGGTACTAAACAGCTACTGTGGTTGCCTGTGTGTTACGAATTTCTGATAATTTTTTGCTGACGCTAATAATTTTTTTTGTAGCAGGTTGATCATTTAGACGGCTACTGACTGATAGGGATACCGGGACACGAAGTCTCCTTTTTTCCGCTCCAGAAAAGTTACCGCGGCCAGCGAGAACACCCATTTTTAAAACCTATATTTTCAATCAGGGGTTTGCCCATCATGGTGGCTTGGCCTGACAAAAAAATTTGTAGCACATAACCCCCAAAAGATGCTTTAGTTCGTATGGTTAAACAAACACAACCTGGCTGGTGCAGGAGGTACCGGCAAACGATAGCTTAACACCGTATTTTATCATTGCATTTAGTGATGCACATAGCTGACATGAAAAATTATGGTTGAGCTTTGAATTTTACCGGAAAAGAGATTAAAAAAGAACTTTGCAAGCTTAGAAAGCAACAAACCTCAGCTGTTGTAGGATGAATTCCAATTGTTGAATCGAGCAGAGACTTTGTAAGCCCGCATTTCATCGCAGCAGCAAATCCCTGCATGACTTCGCCCGCGTTAGGGCCCAAATAATGAATTCCTAAACATTAAAAATTTGAATTAAGTCAGAATGTTGTTTGCATTGTTTGCACACTGTATGTATAGCATAGGTATTGTCATCATACCGGCCACAGAAACCAATTCGTAGGATTAGCAACGCAATTAATACAATAACAGGAAGGAAAACCGACATGAACTATTGCAAGTTCCTCTGCTCAAGCGGCTAGGCGTTGAGTAATCATTATTACACAATGCACAGTAGATGACTAACTAAACAGTTAATTTTTCGTTATAGTGTTTCCAGCAGAAGAGAACTCAAAGATCAGAGCAAGTGATAATTCTATTTATAGTGAAATCTGGAAATCCTTGAAGAGATCACCAAACGAGAACTTCTTATTCAACTCCATTTTGAATTGTATTTACATTCTGATGATCCCGTAAAGGTGAAACAGACCGTTAAAGATTTCTAAATTTGACTGTGAAGAAAATTATAACTAAACAGTTTCTGTATCTTGAGAGATATAGCAACCGGGCATATTTAACTTAAACCAATTAACGGTAACAAGGCGGCCATGTTACTGTGTTGAGACTAAAACCGCTGAAAATAAAGTGTCGTCTTTACGAACAAACCACGCACGTCGCACATAGTTAACTGCATGACCCGAGTTCGATTCGCACCCTGATCACAACGTTGTCGCCATCTTGGAAAAGGTGCTTTACGGTTCATCAATAAGAAACATATTTGAACAATGTGAAAAAAATTTCAAAATTACGCAGGAAGTCTGTAACGTGGAAAAAGCCCTCACAAGTTAGTGCAGCTACTTGGCTAGCCCACAGCCAACACAGCCCATTTTGAATCTGAACAAGGATGAATATTGAATAATGGTGTGGAATAATAATGAGTGGTAGCACTTGCCCGAAATATGGGCCCTCAATCTAACTCGGAAACACATAGGTTAGGATTTGACGAGAACGGAAACGCTACTAACTTAGCATACCAATAACTCTTTCGCTGTCTTCTTTATTCGTAATCACTTTCGCATAACATTGGTTTGAATCCAGACCCGCGACAGTCCATTCCAGTGGCCAGAAATTAGAATGGTACACCTAAACAAAAACTTTATCAACTTCAAGAAATAAAAATCTTGGTAACAAAAACCAACTGTTCGTGGAAAATATACTACGTTGATTATTGTTAGTCACATAAAATGATAATATATTTGGATTAATGCTGGGTATTGTTGTTGACTTTGCGTTTGCTTAAAAAGGACCTTTGTAAAGAATTAGAAAACGTAAACAAAGCAGCCAAATGGACTACAACACAAGATAATTATTAAACAGCACTGCAGTTCAAGCTATGAAGTCGAATCGAAGTAGAGATCAAATAGCAAGCGAGTCGAGCGGTAACGCGTTCGTATCTGGAGCGGGAGTTTGAACATTCAAATTTCGGGCCGGCCTATTCGGACACAGTGTTGCCAATGGCTAGCCTCTGCTTCGACTTTTCTTCGAAAGGAGCTGTTGCCAGCAAGTAAAGTAATAAATAATTTATTTCACGAGCAACGCAAAAAGCATAAAATATATCAAAGTAAACAAACAATAAAATAAACAGCGCATACTCATCAGGAGGCTACGAGTGAGCGAAGTCTTCGAGCAGTAGACCTCCGCAAGCCCAATAACACGGAGATCGGCCACGTAAACTCGTAACACGCTTCGGCTTAATACAGCGAGTATATTGAGAGGTTTGTTTTTTAGAAGCTGGAATCCGTTTGAGTGCCGGGCAGAACATTTTTACTCCAACATATCAGAGGGGTATCTTGGAAAAAATTTCTAGACCAACAAAATTACACTACAGGAAGAGAAAAAGACAAAAATTACCTCAACGTTTTCATTGCCAAATTCTTCAATAGCTTTTTCTTCCGAATACCCACACGAACTGTATTCCAAAGGAGTGAATACTGTGGTGGGCACGTTGATGTAATCACACTGAGAAAAACAAAAATCATAAATTGAAATGTATCTAAACCAGAATAAATTCAAAACTATGAGAATACAAATTTGGGTTTCTGCTATCGAGAGTAATTCATTGTTCCATACCGTAAGCTGTTTCAAGGATGAGCAATGGCAAGCCGTTTCAATGTAAATTTTAACAAGCGTGGTTCAACAATGCGATTAAATGAATGGCTCGTGCTTGGCATATTTTTCGCTCACAAATTTCAGTCATGGATCCGAATTACAACGTAATCTTTCGGTCATTTTAAAATTTATTTTGATTATTTTTCATCATTGCAAATGCGATTCTAACTCACAAATTCAAAATATTGACAATTTTTTCGTTCCTTTTGATCGAATTAGCAAATTTATTTTCGGTCATTCATCAAAAATTTAGACCAATGACCGTCACATGTCCGAAAAACCTTAAGTCTCGTCCACGTGGTTTCAGATGATGAGTATCTACGTGATTAAATGTCCGTGATTAATAGTCGGGAGATGAAGTTTCTGCACCAGATGTTTAATCGTACATCATAGGAACAATGCCCAGGATGCTTCAGGCAGCAAATAAAGCCGTGTCGCGATCAGAGGCTTAAGGAGTGGAAACTCGAACGAATAGCAAATTACGTCGTGATTTCTTCCAGACTTTTGGGAGTTGAAGTCGAACTTGAAAACTTCGAGTACAACTTAAAAAGCTAGGATGCATTCTTCAGTAAGTTAATAAGCCAAATCGGAATCGGATTCACAATAGCCGTCGCAGTACACGAAACAATTCGAACATTCGCATGAAAGGTAGTCAGTCATTGCGGACCTCTTTTAGAACATATAATATGGCTTTAAACTAATATGAACCTAAACGCATTTGAATTTTAGACCAAAAAGGAGGTTTTGGCAAACACTGTGATTTAAAAAAAATTTAATCTAATTTAAACAATAATACCCTCCTGACGGGTCGAAAGACGAAACAGGCTGTAAGGAGTTTTAATTTATTGTTTTTAGACTTACATTTTATGGTATGCAAATGGCTGAATCTGTTTATTTGATAACAATATTGTTAATTGCATTGGCTGTTAATTTTTTTTTTTTGAGTTTTTTAGTGCCACTTTAAGATCAATTAATCAATCACTCAATCATATTTTATTTTGTCACAAAATTAAAACAGTAATTCACGAGAGGATCGGTTATTATTTTTATACGTATGGACTAGAAGGGCTGCGAAGTGACCTGCCGGTCTTCGAGTCAAGCAGCCACCTAACTTTTGTTGGTCAATAGTTATGGCTTAATAACTATTAGCTCGTGCTTTAAGTTCAAAATTATGTTTAAATAAACGGGATGGATTTTTTACAAAAATTACATATCAGATTGCATGCTGTCTAGTGAAAAATTGAAAAAAAAACAAAAACAATACTTTTATTTGCAGAAATCAAGTTACTTGTGAGATTAGGTATTTTTTGTTGATTCTTTTGAAAGCTGAAAAATTACATTTGTTATTTTTAATTTCGTTAGGTATATCGTTCCATACTTTAACTCCTCTATACTTAATGGATCTTTGTAATCTGTTAGTACGGAATCTAGGAATGTAGAGTTGATTTTTCATTTGTGAAGTTCTCGTACTTCTTTTGTGAATTGCATGGACATTATCAAAATAGTTATCGAATTGTACAGGAAGTTGCTTGTGAATGAATTTATATATAAATTTAGCTGTTTCTTGACTTAATAAGTTGTTTAAACTAAGTATATTATTTTCTTTATATAGGGGTTGCGCGCTCTGAAACCTTGATGCTCCAGAAAGTAATTTAATTGCTCTATTTTGCAGAGATTTTAGTGGAGTTAGGTAAGAAGGAAATGTGGCTCCCCACACTATAATGCCATAAGTAAGATGTGAATGAATGAAGGCGAAGTAAATTTGCTTTAGTATTCGTAAAGGAATAAAGTGCCTTATCTTCGTCATAATGCCAACGGCACGAGAAACAATTGTTCGTAGTTGTTTGATATGATCTCCAAAAAGGAGCTGATTATCGACATTTATACCCAAGTATTTTATGCTTTTCTCTACTTTTAGAATAGATGAGTCAAGTGTGATGAAGGCATTCGGTGTTGATTTGTTAAAGTATGGCGAAACAATAAGCAAGTGGGATTTGGTCGGATTTATTGTTAATTGATTAGTTATGGCCCATCTGGATACGTTGGCTAGGTCTTGATTTATGTTTTTTTCTAACTTGGCTACTGATGAGTGACTAAGAATTAAACATGTGTCATCTGCAAATAATCTAGGGAGACTATTAGTGGCATTAGGAAGATCATTTATATAAAGTAGAAAAAAAAGTGGTCCTAGTATGGAATCTTGAGGCACTCCTAACCCGATATGCTGTTGTGAGGAGTTCATATCAACTAGACTAACATATTGTTTTCGATTCGAGAAATAGGAACCAATCAGCTTCCTCTAAAACCATAGTGATGGAGTTTAATTAACAGTCTTTCGTGACAAACCGTATCGAAAGCTTTAGTTAAATCAAGTGTTACCAACCCAGTGAAATTTTTAATGTTAATATTATGGTAGGCAGTTGTGATAATGTCTAAAATTGCATGTTGTGTTGAGTGGTGAGGGCGAAATCCGTATTGTGTTGGGATTAAAATCGATTTTTTATCTAGAAGTTTGTAAAAACGATTAAAAAGTAATTTTTCGTATATTTTAGAAAAGGGTGATAACAATGATATAGGGCGATAGTTATTGATAATTTGTTTGTCTCCAGACTTGTAAATAGGAATTACTTTAGCAATTTTAAGAATATTTGGAAACATCCCTAAATCAAATGATGCATTAATTACTTTAACCAGAAAAGGTGCTATAATTCTATCTACTAATTTAATAAAAATGACTGGAATGTTATCATGCCCGACCGATTTTTTCAAAGGTAATACATTAATTATGCTAATTAGTTCTCTTTCATCAACTGGTTCAAGAAATATTGAAGAGGAAACTCTGTTAGTTAAGTATCGAGTTACACTTTGGCTGCTGTTGTTTTCCATTTTTTCGGCCAGACGTTTGCCAATGGTACAAAAAAAATTGTTGAAATGTTCAGCCATTGTCAATTGATTGTCACAGATTTTGTCATTTATTTTTATATTATTGGGAGGAGAATTTATGTCAGCTGTTTTATTGTGGAGAAGTGAATTGATGGTTTTCCACATTTTACGACTATTATTTTGGTTGTCGTCGAATTCTTTATAAAAGTACATTTTTTTAGAAAGGCGTTTGACTTTGGTTAATTTGTTGGAGTAAGTTTTGAAAAGCAGTTTTTGAGCATCATTTCCATTCAAAAAATTGTTTTTGTACATTTTTTGTTTATTTTTAACAGAAATTAGAAGCCCTTTCGTTAACCAAGGCTTTTTAAATAATTTATCTTTTTTGCGTGATGCTCTTCTTATGGGGGCGTGTTTGTCAACCACACATTTGAATGATGAAATGAATTGTTCCAATACGCTATTAACATTGTTTTCGCTAGTTAAAGGCACTAATGCGGACTCATTATGTAAAATGGTTTTTATGTCTTCTTGAAATGGTGGTAGACTAAAAGCTTTGTAATCTCGGTAAAACCCACGTTGGTCAATTTTTTTGTGTTTTGGTGCGTTGCTATGGATAAGACAAAATATAGGAAAGTGGTCTGTTATATCGCTTTGGTAGATACCTGATGAGATTGTTCGAGTTGTTATGTTGGTGAAGATATGGTCAATTAATGATTTCGAGGTTGCAGTGACCCGAGTTGGTTTAGTGATAACTGGAAATAATCCAAATCCTAACAGAGTATCGAGATAATGCCAAGCCTCGGTTTGGCATTTTTCAGGGTCCAAATTAATGTTAAAATCGCCCACAAGAGTGATATCATAAGGTTGTTTTAAATATGAGTCAAGAATTGTACTCAATTTATCTGTGAAGAGAGCAATATTATTTTTCGGATGTCGATAGATTACTCCTACTATTGCGAGGTGCTTGCTAGTTAAATTCGATAGCTTGACGAATAAGCTTTCACAACCAGAAGTATCAATGGAATTGATTCCTAGAATCTCATATTCAAGAGAGTCAGATATATAGAGTCCCACTCCCCCAGCATTAGTGGGTGAAGCAGCATGAAGTGCTAAAGTTGTTAAGATGAAGTGCTAAAGTTGTTACGAGAGTTACATAACAAGCAGTCGAGCAATTATTCAAACAATTATGTAAGAAATTTCGTGGCATCATCATTCGATGTCGTATCATATTTCTCGTACATTTTAGCACATTCAGCATGACTCAGCTTCAAACTGCGATTACAATCGAAATGACGTAGTAGGAAACATGATAAATTCGAAACATGATAAATTCCTTTGTCATGTTTTATTTTTATCATTATTATTTCGTTTCTAATACCTACCTTTCTATTCATGTCAATTGCCGAGAATTATGAAACGTAGAAACAACTCAGTGATGGTAATTAACATCCGTGACGTTTTAAAATAAATTAAAAGTTGTCAAATTATGTAACACTACCAAAAATTTTAGTCCAGTTCAAAAAGAATTAGCAATTCATTTTCTAACTCTTATTGATTACTAACCAGTCATCATTCCTAAGGGACTTTAACAAGCGACTGGAAATCCAGAGTCAGCAAAAGTAAGGTGCCTAATTGATGACGTCAGCGGAAGTCGCTATTACTGGTTTGGTGGTGACGATAGCAAGCAAATTGTAGTACATTTGCGAAAAAGCGATAATTTTGCTTATAGGCCAAGCCATTACTACACTAAGGGATAATTTTTTTCAAATAATTATATTTCTCTCTTTCACTAAACCCCATGGCAATATGAAAGCTCTGAACATTAAAGCCTTGACTATTAGACACCAACATAGAGTAGAAATATCAAAAAAGCTGCTACTTTACAGTGTTTGCGCTTACGCTGTGATGTACACTTTTTTTTACAAGAACACTAGGCTTATTTTTGCTTAAAATTTAAACAAAATACGAACAATGCCATTCTCGGCATGAAAAAAGTATTTAAGAACATGAACCAATGAAATGCATTAGGAGTAATTACCTAAGCTTCCTAGGCCTGTTCTGTTTTGCCATTGTTGATAGATTTGAAAACTATTCCAATAACTATAATAATGACAAAAGACAACGTTTAACCGAACAAATTTGTTGGTACTTGTCAAAAAAAGTGTAGTGGTCGTGATATATTATCCAGAAAGGTGTTATCCTTTTAAACTCGATCGATATTTCTTTTTTAATCGTGTTCCTACCAACCCGACTGAAATTTAATAAATAAAATCAAATTAAATTTTAAAGGTGAAATGAAGTTCAGGCTGAAATTAAATCTGAAATACACTGAACCGGCCTTTGTAAAGCCATTAGCTTTTTGCTTTGCAGTACGTAAATGGTAAGGGGTATTATGACTTCATAGAAAACGCTTTTCAGTGCATTTCGAGAATTTGAAAAAGTCAGATCAGGCCTTAAAACCTCAATTTCTGGTTCCAGGGGTTAAACTCTTTTTATAAAAAAATAGTAAATTTTGGGTTGAGACAGTCTTAAATTTTGACGGATTTTCAGCCTCATTTCTTTTTAAAATTTTATTTAAGCGATGCAAATTCACTCTTGCTTGGTTTTATTTAAGCGATACAAATCAACACTGCAGAATATAAAAAAAGTCACGAAAACTCTGTTTTTATAAATGCACTGTACTGGCAAATGTTCTTAATTAATTTCTGCATGCTGAAGATGGAATTATTCTTAAATTTTGAGTACAAATGAGCCTCGTGTTCTCATACAAGAGCTTAGAGGGAAAAAAGGAGCAATCGCTTTAGAACTAATTATAGTGGTAGAATTACGCTTCCATTACGTGAATAATTAATGGGTCAAACTCTCTATATTAAGCGATTATAGAGAAAGACTTTTAACAGCAAAGGAACCACGATGATTGCCAAATAGTAATTTTTTTCGCATTAGTTTCCATCCACAAAAACAAACTGCGAATTGCACATCTATGAAACTGCCCACAAATAATGGCAGAAATGATATTTACAACACCTTTATAATTACTAATTACGCAAACGAGCAAACACAGGCTTGCATGAACTACATTGAGCGAAGTCCAGGAGAAAGCTCTCAATCTATATTTACCTCTAAACTAGCAAATGGTTCTTGAGTGAAAGAATACAAAACAACAGGACAAACTTTACAAAACGATAACAATAATTTAAACCTTTTAGTTTAGTCTCCTTTCTCATAGTGTAAACGGTAAAAAAAAGAATTAGTTTGGGAGTCACTAGCTGATAGCAGTTTTAATAATTCGGACATAAATTGGTACCATGTGATAGCACCAACCAACGCACGACCCTAATGATTTATCTGCTGTAGTCGCGTGTTTATTTGACAACCATTTTTAATCTCTGATTCGAAATGAGTTGCCGAATTCACAAACACGATTTAAGATACAGGATAATACCATTTCAGAAAAAATCTGCAAAATCTTTTTGTTTTCTACGTATGAAGCAACATACATTGATAAAATCTAAAACCGCATAAAAATATTGAACACCATTGATGGTTTTCTTCGTTTCTACGATTCAAAAAGAAACAAAGTTTAAGAATTTGCCTTCTTCAACCTACCTTTAACTTTGAGTTTCCGTAGAGTCTCTCGGCAAGAAGTTTTCCAGCTTGGATGGCGACCGGAGTCAGCTCCGGTTTTCCCAACGCGTTGTCACCGATACAAAAGATATTTGGCGTGCTCGTTTGTTCAACATCATTTACAGCTATTTTACCGTTTCTGGAAAAGAGACATCAGAGTCAAAAATCTAGTTGTCATAAAAGAAAACGTGAAGTTGAAAATTCTTAAAAATTTATTACACAGATTTTAAGTCGTTGCTGTTTCCATTGACTAAATGTTTTTTAAGAAAAATACCACAATAGTCACCAAGAATGAATTGAATAAGCACTTAACCCCATCAAAAAAAAAAACGAAAACAACAATATTCTTAGTTATTGGTCGCTACCAGCAAAAATACTAAGCAATCGTAAAAAAAAATATGCAGCTAATAACAAAAAAAAATTAAACTATAAGCAAACAATCACGTGAATATTATATGCATGTAGCCGCAAGATGGTTGCGAAGTGACCGTAAGGTCACAAAGTCTGCTACTACCTTGAAATGCCACAACCTATGGCATTGAATTAATAGAATCTAGCCTTAAAAGCAGCTGCAAAGTGCACACTGGTTATAATGTAAACTTTCTGCAGCTTTAAAATAACTACTTACTGAATGGCATGCTCAGGAGAGATTCCTCCCGACTAGTTAGTTAGTCTCGTTAGTTTAAAGCAAGCTCATCAGTTAGGTAAGTTTAAAGTCATTTGAGTCACACAATGGCGCAGTCAACCTTAGGAAAAAAACTTCGTTTAAATAAGAATTGAACTATTGCTGGACTTACTCGTTTGCTTTAATCCCGACCTTCTCTAACGCAAGAGGCTTAGTGTCAGAATACCTTCCAATTGCAAAAATAACCTGAAAATTTGTTTATTTTCGTGAAATCAAATAGTACGCAACTTGAGGCTTTGCAGATTTGCTGCAAACATAATTTTGCAAGCAGCATATTTGTTGCATATGGCATGGACAGTTCTACCTTGCACTAAAACGGCTTCGACATTAAAAAAAATTGGAAACATATCATAATCATACAGCACGACGCTGAAACAGCTCCTAGTAGTAATCTTAACGGGTCGCTCGATTTTCAAGGTAGCCACATTTTTTGAGCCATAAAATTTAGGATCGTAGGTCTAATAATTTCAGGCAGAAGCAAATAAGATTTTTGGCGACATAGTTCTACATCATCTTTGGTGCTTCTCGGCCCTAGCCATTAATGTATTGCTGTACGTTTATAACAGTTTTGTATTATTAATGACCAGCACTGTAAGCGAATCTGTTAAGTTTATGTAACGTCCATCAACAACTTGCGTAGGCCTCATGCGCTTATATATTGTTATTGAGATGGTGTATTGTGATTATATATTCTTATTCGAGATTGTGTGGCTCAGGCCGAAACAAATTCCTTACTTATAGGTTAGTAACCAACCAAATCGTAACACATGCTAGACAATACGGAAGTTACGTTTAAGTTGCAGCATAGTCTAAAAAGTTGCATCTACAAAATGCACTATTGTTTCAAAGAAATGATGCAAAAATTAGACGGCATTATACTGTAACATATAACATGACATTACCTCGATTAGCAGACTAACAAATATTTTATTTCTATTTATTGCATTAAAAATCTGCACAGATTTTTCTTCTCTAATAAACTTCATTTCAACATTCATGGTATGAAACAGGCACTATGCGTCTGTACAATCACACCAACGCTTTAGCACTCTTTTTTGAATACTGTTTGCAGGTCTTTCGTCAGCCTGGACACCACAACGGGTAGATTCCTCGGCCCCAATAGAAAATATGCGTAAAACGTCTTTTCCAAAAACACAACGCCGCAGCGACAGTCCGAAAATCGAAAACCATAAGTCAGCAATCTTTTGACCTCTGACGACGCTCTCCCCACGCGAGTCTCTGATCACTTGCCCCCCTTTTCCACCATGGTCCACAACCCACTTCACTGTTTCCCCCTTCATTCCCGACTGCACAGGCAACAGTACAGCCCGACTCCAAATTGCTTCAAGCAGACTATCCTCCCTCCCCCCCTCTGATATCCAAGTATGGACTGACGGATCTGTCCCCTCCCTTTTAGGTACTGGTGGCGCTGGAGTGTATGCAACATGCTCCAAATGCAACACATCCCATTCCTTATCCTTTTCCTCCGGTCCAATTGCCTCCAGCTTCACAGCTGAAACCTTTGCCCTCAAGCAAGGTCTTGCTTGGTGTACTAGCCATTTGTTGACCTGCAAATTCCAGTCAGTTCTTTTCCTAACCGACTCTCAATCAGCCCTCTCTATCCTTTCTTCAGCCCCCTCTTATCTCCTGCCTGAGTCCCTATGGAATGTTTGGTCCCTTGCCTCCTCCCTCTCCAACAATACCACTTTGAGCTTCCAATGGGTCCCCGGACACGCAGGTCTCCCCGGAAATGAAAAAGCTGATTTACTTGCCAAAACTGGTGCCTCTCTGCCCACTGATGCGATCCCAAGCCCTCTCCCCCCAGTTATTGCCAAAGTCCGTTATTCCCAATACCGCAATTGGAGACGTCACATCTCTCACTCCCATCTGAACTTCCAAGTCCCCGAAGTCTCTTCGGAGGAACTTCTTCTTTCTCGCTCCATACACAGTGAGCTCTCTTGTCTTCGCTGCCATGGTCACAGTCTTCTTTTATCTTCATATCTTCACAGGATCAGTCGGAAGGAGAATTCTGATTGTAGTGCCTGTGGACACCCTCTACAGGACCTCAATCATCTCCTCCTCGACTGTCCTGCTTCTGAACCCCTTCGCAAATCTATCTTTGGCTCCTCTCTCTCCATTCTCGATCTATGGTCCAGACCTTGGGGTGTGGCGCGACTGTTGGGTCTCCGCGGAGTTCCTCCATGCCCCCATCCCTCGGAAGGGGTCGGGTAGTACCACCACCACCACGCTCTAGCAACTGATCTATCAATTATTAAAAAAACGTTTAATCAATCATAAGCATTATTCGAGATTACAAACGAGAGGGGCAAGTTGGGAATGGCATAGCTGCAGTGTAGATCAAGATCAAATCTTACCGTGTTGTACTCGGCTTCAAACTCAGTTTTCGAAACGGTATCAGCCGCTCGAACTCGGATTAAACCCGGTTGGCCATCTTTCACCTTAGTGATTTTCAATGGAATACGTCTAAAATAAATTTTACAAAGTTACACGTTATTATCAGCCTGCTACAGACCACCGAAATTGACCATCACCCAACAGGTCATAGTCAACTGGCCGCGAACCAACTGGCCACCAACATTAGGGTTACGGCTAATTGGCGACCAGTTGGTTAGCGGCAGTTGTCGTGGACCCTAACCAACAGATATGGTAAGAGCATTAAGGTTTTATTAAATTATAGCCCTCTAAAGAGACCATATGGTTAAACAAAACTGATGACAACTCATAAATAATTCTTTGCTCATTTAGAATCAATAAACTGCCCAATTTTTTTTGTAAAGCGGCTTCATCTCGCAAACCTGATTTTTATTCAAAAACAAGTCTTATATTTGACAAGATGAAGTTTAATCAATCTTGTTTTACAAACAGTAGGCAAGGCTCAATAGAATGCTAGAAAAGTATCAACTCATTCTTAGGAACCTTGGAACCATTAAAAACAAAAAAACCAAGTACAAATAACGTACTTTTTCAGGATTTCAATTCCTTCTACTTTTTCCATATAATCGCCAACTTTGTCGGCCATTTGTTGATCAAAACCTGAAATTTCAATTAAAATTATTTTGTTGCTACATTTATATTTCCAAAGTACCGGAAGGTAATATTGTTGCTTTTAAGCAGCTAATATTCGTTTAATTGTTTGTAACGCAAAACCTTACTTACAGTAGAAAGATTACAACATTGCTGTCTTAAAAAAAACAAACTGCACCAAAACAGCGGAGTGTAATGATATTGCTTTGTGAAGAATAAAAATACCTCCGGATTCAAAACGATGCACCGCGCAAAACGACTGCGTGGAAAGCAAAGGGAAACATCATATTATAATAAACGATGCCCCAGAAGAAAGGCGTCTCACACTGACTGAGGAGCTTATCCAAATCAAACCAAATCTTTCATTTAGACTCACTGTATTACGCCGATGCGTGTAACGAGTTTGCAGCGCTCATCTCTGCGCGATTGTGCCCGGGCAACACAGCTCCTTTCGAAGAAATGTCCCAGAGGCGGCAACGCTGCATCTGATTCGATCTGCAGTGATCTGAACCTTAGACCTCCCGCTCCAAAGACGAACCGCTGCAGGATAGAATTGGCAAGCTGCCCACAAGCGCTTCTTTAAAAAGGTGACTGGTTGAACCCAGCTCCAGTGTATAATGATGAGATCCGCAGTCGTTTAATTGGTACGGAATAGGCCATTTCTTTGCCAGGTTCCCCAGTGCATCATTGGGAATTTCCGGTGTGGCATTCCGTGGCAATGGGATTTTTCGGTGTGGCATTCCGTGGCACAATGCTAACAGGTGTGAAAGTGGCCACTTCTTTGCTGGGTTCTCCAGTGCATCACTGGGAATCTCCAGTGTGGCAATCCGAGGCACCACGCGACCATCCACAAAATAGAGCAGGTACTTGCAAACAACCAGGTTCTGAAACTGCCAAGAAGGGTAAAATACATATAATACTTTAGTAGAAGACGTGAGGTAGTTTACAGCTAATGTAGTTACCTCGCAAGAAAATTGAACGAACCATCACAGTGACATCTAATCCGAGACCTTTGAGGAATCCAGCACATTCGAGTGCAACATATGACGCACCAATGATGAGCGTTTTGCCGGGGCAGTAAGAAAGCGAAAATAAATCATCACTAAAACAAAATATGACGTCACAAAATTCAAGTTGGCCGGGCCAGAAGACAGCAAAGGGACTTTTCGGTCTTCGAGTCAAGCTGCCATCTGTCTACATCACTCGGTGAACACTTCGCATTCTCCTTTTATAAAGCTGAACGTCAAGCAGGGAAGTTGCAAATAGCAGCTTTTACAAACTTTGATTGTCAAGCTCGAGAATCGAACCCCTTTACCATTTCAATAACAGACGCTCTATCCACTCGACTAATGACTGCTTATTTGTCGAGTCGAATAAATCATTAAAGCGTACAAATGGCTGAGGTATTTTCAATGTTAAAAGTATTTTCTAAATTAGCGTAACACAACAATAATGGATACACTCAAAAAAATGAATGATCTTCTTCGATTTCAAATAGCCAAGTAGAACGTGGCCAGCAAGATTTTTCTGTGTCGTGCTCAAATATACTACTGGGAGCACAAGAAAAATACAAAATTACGTCAGTTCACGCACCTGTAGAAATCTGGTTAAAATACTGTAAAATAAAAATTATTTTAATTTTGTCTAAACTCAGAAAGTTAGACCCGCGCTTGACTTATCAGAATTGTTTTGGCCGGAGATTCACATTTTGTTTGTGAAAACGTCCAAATACCAACTTTAGTTTACCTCAGCTTTAGACATTGCCCACAAAACTGGGCAGAGTCTCAGCAAAAAAGGTAGTAACTTTATTCGCAGTTGTTATCTTGGGACTTACCTTGTGATACAAAACTCCTTAGCACCTGGGATGTCAGGATATCTTGGTCGCTCTCCGACAGCGATTAAAAATTTGTCGGCTGTCATTGTCTTCTCAGTGCCACGTTTATCTACAGCCTAAAAAAGATTTCGATAAATTGCTTCGCCATTTGATCTTTGGAAACCAGAGTCCGATTACTTTGACGCTGTGGCATCCGCTAGGGAGTTTTTACTTTTTAGCAATGTCCATTTCTGCGTCTCCAAACTTATACTCAGACGCTGGAGGTTCTATAAAATCCATATACGAGGTGCGGCTCAAAATAACGTGATTGGGTAACGAAAGTTAACAAAACGTCTCTTGCACTTGCTCGAAAATACAGTATTTGCTGATAGGATATTCACGATGTTATCTTGCAAGTTTCAAGCCAAACGTGCTTGTGTTTTTTTAGCAGTCACCGAATGAAGCAAGTGCACTTTCTTTCGCGCGTCGGAAAAATTTGAATTGCAGAAAGTGCAAATTGCAGCAAAACATTGTGCTACAAGTGTAGGAAAATGTTTCGCGCAACAATTGAGCAAAGAATCTATGAAAAATGTGCGGATTGTCCAATAGTTAGCGTCTGACGCTGTCCGGTGACAGGAGGATAAATATGCACAACAACAGCAATCTGCTTTGTCATTTTAAAGCAAATTGAAGAAAACCCAAATTTTTCAGACAGTGTGATTGCCTGTGTGTGATAAGGCATGTATTTTGCTACACGACCTAAGACAAAGCGGCAGCCCATGCACTGCAAAACTGCAAACTCACCACGAATGAAAAAAAAAAAGACAAAGCAAGTCAAAAATCAAGGCAATGCTGATTGTTGCCTTGGAGAGTGTTGTCCTAGAGGATTGGGTTCCAGCAAGAACGCGCATAAATCAGTATATACTACTACAAATGGGTTCTGAAAAAATTGAAAGAAGGTCTGGAAAAAGAGACAATACATTATCGAAGAACGGATTCATCCTTCAACCAGACGACGCACCTGCCAGTAAGCCGATTTTTGCAAGCGAATCAGCGATTTGTTGAATCAAGAGGAATAATTTTTGACATTATACATAGCTTAAGAAAAAACAAATTAGTGAAAATATGACTTTCAGTGTACTTTAATACTGAATTGATAGGAAATTTAGGACTCATAAGCATATTTCTACAGCCTGCACTCGCCAGGTAGCCAAAAAGTTCGAGGAAATTCAGCGCACCAGCACACACTGCGCTACGAGTCACAGAGTTGTTGGTAGAAAAACGAATTTCAACACTTGATCATCCTCCATACGCACCTGATCTAGTGTTGCGTGACTTTTTTTGCTTTCCAAAAGTCAAAGAACAAGAACTCGAAAGTGTGCCTTAAGCAAAGGAAAAACAACAAAGCTGCTAAAACAGCTTGTGGAATTGCAACGTTTTGTTGGTGCTCAAGGAGAACATATTGAACGGGAAACAAAAAGAATTTCATTCATAAAGATATTATTTTCATCCAACTTACTATGTTCCATTTATTTTAACGCCGCTGGAATATTAGCATTTCGCAGTCCATTATCTACATGCATAAAGCAGTGATGATCGACCACAAATTGTAAAAAGCGCAGCAATTTGTGCAAAATACAAATCCAACAACGTAAAAATATCTCATCTAATCGCAATCCGCAGCGAGAACTTGCCAACTTAAAACATATTGCATTATATGCTACATGAGCAAGACGCGTTTTCATTATTTAGTTTTATTATTTAAGTTGAAAGGTTTTCTACAGAGGCTACTTGACCAACAAATTTTACAAGGTGGCAGAAATATCCAACTTTTAAATCGGAGATCATGCGAGCACCAAATTGGCATGTGGGTAGGTGTTCCAGAAAATTTTTCAAAAAACAGTTTGCAGTTGATGGCTACATCACAAAGATGACATCAAAGCCGATTTTTACCAAAATGACGTCATGGCATTTCAAATTTTGCACATAAGTTTCTTTTCTTAATCTAATTCGTAAAACGCCTACGCCAAAGTGATTACGAAGCAAAACTGTCTTCAATTACGCTAATTACGTCAAATATGAGCCAAAAATTGCTCAGGTTTTTGTAGAGTAGCTTTGACAAACCTCAAAGTTGGCAAACTTTCTCTTAGCTCAGCGACTTCTAAATAAATTTGACTCGAAGTTCAGTTGGTATGAAATAAAAAGTTTTTTTTAAATGAATTGTCATGAAAAAACAGATAAGATGGGCTATTTTTGCATCCGAACGCAGTGTAAAATAACGTTAAAACAGCCAAACATAGCTTAAAACAGCATTTACTCATTCACACATTTCAATTATTTCGATAAAAATTGCACAAAATGAAGTTTTCAACGAGATGATACATGCTTCCACAAACCTTTTCTTGGCGCAACAACTTCAAGGTAGATTGTCAGCCACATTGCGAAGTTGTTCTTTAAATCGTAAAGTTTATTGAAGAACGCGAAATAATTTGAGTTCGTTGAATTGCAACGCAAACAAAAGCGCAAATTGAACTATAGCACAGTGACTCAGCACAAGTTCAAATTACGGAACATGTTATGCAAATGTTCTATCGAAGCTTTTGTGTTTAGTTCTCGATTTCAAAACCTGGCAAACCAGTCACTTGTTTTCAGTTGGGTTTTCTTTTGAGGCTTCACAACAACTGTTAAAATACTGTGTCAAATCAGTGGATAATATTGTGCTAACTGCAAACAAAAATGCATTGTTTTGTATTGCGCTGCAATTCAACGCATGGTTAATTGGTTATGCTCCCACATATTTGAAAAATTTAATCAACTCTCGATCTGTTTCGGTAAGATACAGCTTGCGTGTTAATGATGATAATTGGCTGTTTCAAGCGGTAACTAGCTTAAATTTTGCTAGATCCCAATCTATGTTTTCGTATGCATTTGACGCAAGGTGTGAAATTCGTTGCCACTATCTCTGCGTGAAATTGAAACTTGGTCTCTTTTTAAGAAACGTTTAAAAGCCTATTATTTTAATTTAGCCTTTGAGGATGTTACCACTGTTTGATGCCAGTATTTTGCTGCTTATTGCTGTAGAATTAGTACCTCTGAACGTGTATTAACTTTATTTCTGTAAAGTTATCTGAAAAGCTATTTGAATATTAACACGACCCCTTAGTCAGATGCACTGACACTTGTTGGTGTTATCTCAAATGGGATATAAATTGCAATTTACTCGTATTATTATCATTTTTATTTTGTAGTAACAGTTCTATGAAACAAAAAATAAAAATACTATATCAATACAGGACTTGTGGGTGACGTAGCAGTAAAAGATTGGACTCATGAGCTGCGGGTTCGATTCTCTGTCACGGCAAATTTAATGATTCAATATAATGGCGTGACAACAATTATTCTATGCTGATAGCGCATTTACGTTTGATGTGCTTAAAAAAATGAACTAAGAAAAAGCTTGCACTACGAGAAATGCTTCTGCGTCAAATTTTCACAAACAAGCGTATCAAAAAGATATTTCTATAACTCTCCAAAAATTCTGCATTTTCAAATATTCGACGACCAACCTTTATTGTGTGTTCATTTTCAAATTTTCCCATCGAGTTAAAATACGTGACACTTTTTTCCCTCAGCTGAACTCTGTAGCCCCAGTTTAACGATCCAATATGGTTTTGAATCGCTTCCACCAGCTCATTCCAAGCAAAATTTGCTGCAAAAAGAATTTGAAATCCTGTTATGTGCAGGAACACTACTGGCAATGAATGAAAATGTGTGCAACTTTTATCACTCCGCAACTTTTTTTCGTAAAACCAAGTCAAAATTGAATGCTCCACCAACCTTTTAATCGTTACATGTTTTAGGGTTTAAGGGATATGCGCGGAAGCCTAAAGAAAGCTATCCTAATGGCGAATACTTACAAACATTGCAAGCTGTCCTACCAAAAAATTTGAACCTGCAGTATATAGACTACCCCCTCACTGCTCTTCCAATTGAGCGATTAATTTTTCCCACTAAACAAGGCAACTTGCTTTTTCTATTATGTTAACAACCAAAATTGTTATCAACATACTTGTTTGATTCGATAACAAAACTATCAAACAGTGTTATGCCGAAGCGTGTAACGAATGGCGGACCCTTCTCTGAGTCATTGTGCCACTGTGCCAGGGCAACACAGCTCCTTGCAAAGAAATGTTACAGCACTGACAAGCCAAGGTAGCACTGTGTCCGATTAGTCCGAGAATTGAACAATAGACGTTTCGTTTCTGAGCGCGAGCGCGCTAACCATCCAATGAGCTAGCCGGCCATTTTCTTTAACTTATCCGATTGCTGTTATATCTACAATTCTACATTGGTTGTTCATATACTTCTTGCTTCAGAGAAGTATATAGTAAAAGTGCTTGCACATACTTCATATTGCAAGGCCTTTCATCATAAGATTGCAGTATTTTAAACTCTACTGTCGCCCAAACTAATTTACGTAACTTCGTCTTGTATCAGACTTGTATTAACGTAACTTCCGCTGGGTTGCTTTCATGAATTGATAATCTACGTTGACTTCGGAATGAATAGAAAAATCGGACAATAACATTCGGAAGTTTATTTTAATGCAAGTCTTACCTTTTTCTGAAGAAACTTTCCATCCGAATTTCTCGGCTTCTTTGACACTATGTCCTAGTAGTGCGGCCTGGTGCATCAGCTTTTTCGGAATGCAACCAACGTTGACGCAGGTTCCACCCAAACCCCAGCTGGCACCGAGCGGTGTCGGTCTCACAAAATCCAAAACAGCAACCTAAAGCGATAAAACTTGAATAAAGACTTAGATTCAAATGAGATGAATGGCACGAAGAAGCTCAAATTTAAATAGGGAAAGCTGGATTTCACTGGAAATTTCTTATCTACTTTTTTATTAATTTTGACTCAAGTCCAACCCAAACTCAAATCCTTATTCCAAAACTAACCCTAAATCTACACTAACCCGAACTTAAACCTTAATTTTAACCTTTAAAAAATCAAAGAAAAAAATGCGCGGTTGAATATTCCTCATTTTCGTTTTACTCTCTTTAACTTAAAATTTCCGATGAATTAGTCACTCTTAATGTAGAGCCTTGTGGTCTGCTCGTTTTTCGATGGCATTAGTTTTGATATTTAAGGGTAGGTCAACTAGCTCACGCACTCGTCTCCAGCACAGCACACATTAAAAACCACAGTGCGACTGTTTAATAGTCAGTACAGCCAGATAAGTAAGCAAACATACAATGAGATGATCGCAGCTTCCTTCAAAAAAAATGAAGACACAAAGCCACAACCTGGATCGGACTCCGCTGTAAAAAAATCGAATCCCATCCGTCGTTTTTTTTTGCATTTTGCTACAGCCGGAGGCCGGCCTAACTTGACCATCTCTTCTTATTCTTCGACTGATATTCTTTTATCTAGCCAGTTGGTCGGGCGGTAATGCGTTCGTCTCTGGAGCGGGAGGTCTGAATTTCAAATCTCATTCCAGTCAAATCGGACACAGCATTGACAACCGCTCGCCACCGCTGCAACATTTCTTCAAAAGAGGCTGTGTTGCACGAGCACAATGACGCAGAGATGGGCCCCGCAAACTCGTTACAGTTCGGCGTAATACAGGGAGTATAAAGGAGATTTGATTTGATATACTTCGAATAGTTTTTTCTTCAATCTTGCACTGGATAGATTTACAAAAAATCAAATCCATAACAAAACATGCCAATCTTTGGCAATAATAAAACACAATCAAGACCAATCATCCAGTACTAAGCTAAGTTTAACAACATATGATAAAGTCAGGTAAGTTCAATGATAATCGCGGTTTTGTTGTTACATTTGAAGAGAAACTTCAAAAATGTAGTAAAATTAATCAAAGTTACGAGAATATAAAAGCTTTCGTAAAAATTGAACATAGTCTTTTATTTCTTTCCCAGTGAATTATCTTAACGCAAATTTCCACGGCTGCGCTGTGTTAATCGCAATTAAAATCATTAAAATTTCCTTCTAAAGGTTTAAGAATAAAATTTTAATACCCAACCATACTGATTAACCTTCAGTGCTTATGAATAAAGTATGGAAATAGATCTTACAGCAACAACTGTCCAATTATAATTTAAACACTGACTCTAGTCTTTAGTCTTGCACTTACCATATGAACTCAAATGCACACAAAATAAACCAAGCTATTAATTATTTAGAATTGTGCAATACATTAGTAGGCTATTCTTGGAAATTTAAAATACTCAAAATTATTAATGTTCTTACTTTTTTGCCAAGTTCAGCAGCTCTTTTTGATGCAGACAAGCCACCAGATCCTCCACCAATAACAATTAAATCGTAATCATAAGCGTTATCCGATGCATTGATTAAAGGAAGAAGTTTGCCTTCACCATGCAACTGCAAAATTAGCATTAAGTAATAGCCTTACCACGGCTAAAGTTTACTACACGTCCATTTGCCACAGCCACCCAGGAACTCCTTCAGTTCCAAGACAAGACTGGTCTGGACATTAACGTAAACTAATGACCATATCTTGTTAAACTGAAACACTGGAGTGTCAAGGTAGTAGGTTAAAAGGGTAGACAATAAAGTTTATTTTAAAGACGGCACTAAAGTGAGCAGAGGACAAACAAACGCAGGCCATATAAAAAGACTTGAAAAACAAGCTTGTGGAAAAAGAGGATGTCGGAAACCGATTTGTCAACAAATGTAGTATCGTGAAATTGGGTTCTTCGACCATATTTACAACTTTGCAGTTCAGCTCCAAGCAAAGATATTCATTTTAGAACTAGATGCTATATCCACTCGACCACTGATCGATTATCTATTTGACCTTTAATATGGCCCCACCCACTCAGTATCTACAAGTTAAAGTGAAATCACAGAGGCTTAGTGCAAGCTTGAGGATTAGTAAAGTCCTACCTTAACTGTGTCATCATGGCCTCCAATATGCTTTTTGTTAATATACACATTTGGCACTGTGCGCTGTCCAGACATTTTTTGCAAAACATCTTGAATCTGTGCTGTATTTTCTGCAAATATATCAAAAACATATTTATTAAACAAAGATTCTATTTGAATAAGATTCACAGTCATCCCTTTCAAAACGTGGTCACCCTCTAATGGCCAAACAGCCTGTTGGGAGCGTTATTTTATAGGTGTTTTTACTGATTATAATTTTTTAAGAAACATATTTAGATAATTCACAAATTCTTTTTTTTTTTTGGATTGGAGTGAGAACAAATCTGTTAGTTCAGGATTTATTTTTCACTCAGAAATTTCAGTAAAATATTCAAATGAGACACAAATGTTTCAAACAGTTTTTTTAGAAACTATTTTGGTCATTTTCATTATTCTAAAGACGATTTTAGCAGATGAATTCAGAATCTTGCTATTTTTTTGTCATTTTGACTGAATTGGCCGATATATTTTCAGTCATTCACCAAAAATTTATGTCAATGATCGACAAATGACAAAAAAAAACAAAAAAAAACTTAGGTGTCTGGTACACAAGTGTGGCATACAGCAGCACACAAATATTGGCACATATCACTATTCGATACTAGTTAACCCAACTAAAAACACTCAAACAACAAAACCACAGATTGTGGATTTTTTTGCCAAAAATTTTAGGGTCAATGCCCTAACAATAAAAACCTTTTTTTAGTCATTAAAAAAAGCTTTGTGGCCAACGTTTACTGTCCAACATGAAGGTTTTAGAGCTTTTATCCCCATGCATAAATACACAAACCTTGAATAACTTTCAGACTTATTTATTGACTGAAGTGTTGGCATTTTTTGGCACTTAAAATAAAGATAAAAAAAATTCAACTTGGCCATGCAATGATGCCTCAGATCACCAAAGCACAACCACTCAATGAAGTTTTAGATCATTATAGCCGCCTGCTGGCATGCATGTAATAACAAAATAATATGCCATAATGCTGAGTTGCTGATGCATAAGACATTTGGTTTACCATACTTTTTGGACCATTAGGCACACTACCATACTTAATATTTTAAAGACATCAAACAAGCACCCTATACTGCAGTAAGTTTAATGCCATGGAACAGATTACACCATACTCTTTTTCTCCTTATCATTTGATATGGAATTAATAAGTTTTTAACCTACTGGTATATTTAATTTAGAGTGCCTTATATTCTGGTGCTCATTAGGTACTGTATAAAAATAAAAGCGATAAGAGCCATTTATTGATGCAACCTCTATTACTTCAAAAAATGCAGTTCAAGTAATTAAAGTATTGGTATCAAATCTGAAATTAACATATGCAAAAGTAAAATAGTTTTCACAAAAAATTCCATCCTAAATTAGCATAATTCTGATTGCAGCAAAAAGGGTCAAAACACATAATAGCAATCACAGCCAGGTAATTTACCTAAAAGAAATTCTCCAAGCATATATTAGTTGCCGGTATTCAATGTGCTATTAGTACTCACAAACCAATCAGGAAGTGGCTAGGGTTACGTTATGTAATGCCCATAAAGAGAACAAGAGAGCAAAGAGTGAGCGCTGATTCGCTTATTTACTCTTTTATATTTTGAAAATTATTGTTAAGAGTTTGGGCTAGATTTTGAGTTTGGGTTAGAATTAACATTAAGATTAGAGCTACGGTTAGGTTTAGGGTTGGAATTAGGACTAGGATAGTGATTTTCTTATTCTTACATAATGTAACAGCAGCCTCTGCCAACCAATAAATATACACTACACTGCAAGCCTTAAGTTTACGATGTACAGGTAGAACAACATGTCATCTTACCTTCTTGATCTACTTCTCGTACAGCATAAGTTACTTTCAAAGAATTAAATAAACTTTTCAGCTGAAAAATAAAATAATTTAGACATTGTTTGCTACCATTCACACTTCAAACAATGTAATATTTGTAAAAACCATTTTGTACCATCTACACTTCAAACGAAGTTCATCTATTAACAGTATTCACTGCATTGATAAGCAGTAGGCCAATTGAAATTACATTATAACCTATTCAACAGCATTAGACATAATCTCAGCAATAATCAATACTACTGTAATATTGTAACCTCAGACCTGTATTACAGAAGGTCAATAATAGCTTAGACAACAGTACAAGTTAATTACATAGAGGGTCTAATTCACAAAAAAATTTAAGTTACAGACAAAAAAATTGAAAAAAATATCAATCACCAGAAGTAGGCCTATCTGATTTATTTTTAATTGAATTACAACTTTCAATAAGATCGATTTCATTTTGCTTTTGCAATAAGCTTTTCGGACGGAATTCTTCAGTTGTGATCTCTGTCTAGTTTGGTATGTGGTGAGCAGGATCTTTTAAAGACCAAATGCACCAAGGGGAAATGCATTTTAAGGAGATTGCATAATCAATGGTAAAGAGAAATGTATTCTATCTAGTGACAGCAGGCTCTGATCTTATCGAAACAGTTGAAAGGTAAATACGAACTGCTTTTGCCAGCACAAATCTGTTTCTTTTTCGTGAAATACAAATCACTTCCAACAGGCTCAAGCAAAATTGAGAACGAGCAGTGGTTAGGATTTTAAATCGCAAGTCAGAATAGTTGCCTGCGCACTGATTGGATTCCAACACATGTTGACCAATCGCTCTCTGGTTTGGATTGAGTCTGACTTTTTGCTTTGCATTTTCTATTTGGCTGTGTTCTGATTGGTTGGTATCAGTGGGTTTCCTTGCTCCTGAGTGGGAGTGCTTCTTTGCTTTATTGGTTTTGGAACATGCTGCTTAATGCATTCCTGAAGCCTTCGGGGTGTGCAACCTACAAACTGACAATCACAGTGGCACATGTATTCATAAACAACCATACTTCTTTGATTGGCAGGTAGCACATCCTTTTTGGCAGCAGGTAGCAAGCATTGGCATGAGAAAATCAAACATGGAGATACTGCTTCGTAGCAATTTTGCACAGCACTTTTAATTTGATGTTCTAATTTCTGAGAAGCTGAGTCTATCCACGGGGCTCTAAGGTACACTGGACACTTTTCTGGTCCAAAGGATTTGGCTGTAGAAAATTGTGCAATTTTCTTGAATATGTGCTTAAGCACTATATTTTCAAGGTACCTATTGTCGTGTAAGATCTTTTAGATAAAATCAATTTTTTGCTTAAGCTTGTTTTTCGTACATATCATAAGTGCTCTGCGTACCAGCATGGCAATCAGGTTCGATTTCTGTTTTCGCAGGCTGAAGGATTTGCAGCGAATGCATTGACCAGAAAAAGTGGTTTGTCGGTATACACTGGTCTCAACACCAAGTTCAGTTCTTTCCATTAAAATGTCTAGAAATAGAAGTTTGCCATCATGTCCAGGAAACCGTCAACGTCACCCTCTTGTTTAAAGATGGCAAAGGTGTCATCAATGTATCGCAAAAATAAATTATAAGTTTTTGAACACAAGAAAATAATTTGGACTCGTAGTAGCCAACGAAAATGTTCGCTCCAGTGGCGAGCCCATCGCTACTCCGTCCATTTGTTTGTACATTGTGTCATTAAAACTGAACTCTACAGATGACATAGCACTTTCCATAAGTTCAACAAATACTGCTTGGGGGATGGAAAGTGCAGAAGAAAGGTGTTTGTACAAGGCTTCAGCACTTGCACCGATCGTTTCCTTGAGAGGTACATTGGTGAATAGGCTGGAGATGTCAAATGAGCACAAATAGACCTCTTTTTCTTTTAAGTTGAGGTCTTGCATGGTTTGAGCTAATGTAAATGAGTATTTTATGCAGTTAGTAGAAAACTGCTCAAGTACTGGCTGTAAAATGTTTGCTAGCCATTTGGTAAGTTCATGGTGGAAAGAATCAACAATGTACAGGATTGGGACAGGATAGTGGAAAGAACCGATCATGGACAGAATTTTTGCAGAACTTCAAAAAAAAAGCAGCGGCTTATACTTAACAATACCCATTATGTGTAGGCCAACAGTAGACTTATTCAAAATAACGCAGTTTTGAGTTTGAATTTGGGATAGATCAGAGTTTTGGGGTTAGTTTTGGAGTTAAGGATTGAGTTTGGGTAAAATTTGGGTCAGAACTGAAAATAATTTAAAAAGTCAGAAAATTTGATTAAATCAAACCTAGTTCAGAGTTTGGATTAGATATACCTATAGGCCTACAGGTAGTAGGCTACTTAATGAGTTTATAGAGATCAATTAGCAGTAGGCCTACATTATGCCTACTGACATATTTCAGATTATTTTATTAATTGGGGAGGCTACCAGTGATGAATTGAATTGCTATCTTCAAAAATTTCAGAATCTTTCCAGCCCAACAATACAGTACAAGTTAACTCATATTTAAAGGGGAACTCCGGCCTAGAGAGGCTATATATCATAAAATGCACCACAAAATTCTAAGACTTTTGCAAAAAAATGAACTTGCTACGCTTTATAGTTTTCATGAAATCCGAAAAAAACTGGGTGAACCGCAAGTCTGATGATGTAGGTCTGTACTTTACCTCTCGCTCATACTCACTAATCTTAGGCCTGAAGATTGCAAATACGTTGAATATTTTAGCAAACAATGCAATACAAGTGCTTCTGCTTACAAATTTTTAGTCTTAACTAGCAATTTTATGTTCAAACAATATAATGTACAGATACAATAAAGTACAGATCTACGTCATCAGACTTTTTTTTCGGATTTCATGAAAACTATAAAACGTAGCGAGTTTGTTTTTTTTGCAAAAGTCTTAGAATTTTGTAGTGTATTTCATGATATATAGCCTCGCTAGGCCGGAGTTACCCTTTAAAGTGATAATAATATCTGATATGGCACAATTATATGCATCAAATATACACCAGTACCCACAAAGATCCAAACTAACCTTTTTGCAAAATGGACAAGTTGTTTTGCTGAAAATTATAACCTTGTTGCTGTTGATCAATTTTTCTAAATCAGCTTTAACTGCTGCCTCAGACATTTTGATAGCTAGGCCTATTGATCTGTGATAGGCCTATTTAGTTGCGTTAATTGTAGGCTATTGTACCAAGAATATTATGATATTGATGCGGTGTACTATAACAAACTCCAAATAGTAGGCTATACTTACCATAGTACTACATAGTACAGTACAATATCAGCAGTCAGCTGAATGGTAGCCTAGGCTAATCTCTGGCTATCAGTACTGTGCAGTACATGGTAGGTTAGCGTTAAGATGCAAGTAGCTGATAAATATGACTATATCATCTTAGATCATACTATTACCTACCATACTACAACATGTATTTAACAATTAACATCAAACAGAGCCTCAGCATTTACAGTACACTCAACCTTTTTGCATGAAGCTTTGCAATGGTGTTCACGAAAAAATCAACACCTTTCGTCATAAAAGAAATCACGGTTGTTATGAAGACTTTTATACAGTACTAACCTTTGTGATACAAGTTTTTTGATACAATAGCCAATATTTATGACAAAATGGTGTTGAAATTTTTCATCAACACCATTGCAAAACCTCAGGTAAAAAGGTTTACTGTGGCCCGAGTCCATGATACAAATGAAGTGAACTGATTAGCCTCAATCTTTTTACATGAGGTTTTGCAATGGCGTTGATGAAAATTTTCAACATTATTTCATTCTAATCAAAATCACAGTTGGCATGAAAACTTTTGACTTCACAACAATATCACAAAATTTGCCGAATGGTGTGGAATCATGTTGAAACCAACACAATTGCAGTAGGTGAGTTGAAAGGATCCAACCCGATCGAAATGACATTGAAAATTTTGATGGACAAAAAATGTTTTTGGCTAAAAAATATCACAATTATCGTATTATGGTTTAAGAATTAATATTAAAAGTAGTTGAAAAAAACATGTGAAGTGTGCTTATTGAGAATATTTAATTAAGCTAAAAAGAAAGCAATAGATTAAATGATAGTGGAATAGAATTGCACGAATGAAGCCAATTACCAAAGAGACAAGGAATTGCCAAAGATTATACATTATGCTTAAATTTGTGGCCAACTAAGCACAGCTTTTTTTTTTGCTTTAGCAAGGACAGCTGGCTTAGCCTAGTCTGCAAAACTGCATATAGCCTACAGAATCAACAAGCATTTTAAGATTGTGTAATGTAAATATTAGTAAGCTCATTAAATACACGTAAGAATCTTTTTTCAAGTTTAACAGTGTCTGTACCAAGCTATTAGTATAGGAATGATGGTCAGTGCGATTTTTTTCCATGCTGCTTTTTTCATTATTAAAATCAAGTTTTTAAGAAAAATCAAAGCAGATTCATGATACCGATACAAAATTTTATTTGTCAATGTACATATAGCTCCCAAATACAAAAGTCTCTGAATATCGAATCCCTACTTCTTCGAAATAAAAAATATCAGATAGTTTAGATCACTATCAGGGGTGTTCAAATTACGATGCATGATGAAATTTTATTAAATCAAAAGCAGTAAAATTTCTTACAACATTTTTCTTGGTAATTGTGACGCATTCCAGTTCATTTTTTGCCTGACATTGGCGGTATTTTTTTGTATTCTGCAGCTAAATATTTTCAAAGGCACAGCTATAAGCTTGGTTTTCTTCATTGAAAATGGCAGCTTTTAGAAAACTTGCTGGCAAAGTTCTATTTCCCGCAAAAACTCAGCGACTTTTATACTGTACAGCGTAGACAATGATTTTCATTCTCACAATAGCAAGTCATAAACTTGCATGACCTTTCAAACTATTGATGCAAGAAAATTGAGCAAAAAACTTGATCGTGTGATTCTGGCCTTAAGAAGTTCCAGCAATTTTATAAAATAACAGGATAGGTAGCCTAGCCTACCGGCCTGTAACATGTACCGGTATAGGCTACACCGTTACTCAGTGTAGTCTAATCTCAGAACTGCAATCAGAAACTAGCGCAATGATACAGTTCGCCAAATCTAACACTCGAAACTCACCGTACTACCGGTACCGGTAGTAGCCTAACCTAGTCTGAAAACTTGGCTATGGCTAGGCCTAGCCTACTGCTAGGACGTCATTAAGTATGCGCTGTCCGCTTTTTTTCGGAATCTCTATGACTAGCGTATGCTGAGCTTGCGCGCGCTCCCGCTTCTCTCATAAGTGCACTCATTAGGGTTAGGGCTAGATTTGGGGAATAGCTTAGATCGGAGAGAACGTACGCGCGCTGATACAAGAGTCGCAGAGCTTCCCAAAAAAAAAACAACGACTCATACTTAACGACGCCCCTACTGATATTGGTTTCTGAAGGCATAGGCTGCCAGTACTGATCTTCAGTATAATATTATGGAAGGCTTTATTTCACCGGAAATTTTCATCTAGTTTTTTATTAATTCTGACTCAAATCTAACACAAATTCAAATGCTTACTCTAAAACTATTCCCAAATCGAACCCTAACCTAAACTCTAACCTAAACCCTAATCTTAACCCCTAAAAAAGAAAATGAAAAAAGCGCGGACGAATATTTCTCGTTCTCGTTTTATTCTGTTTAAGTTGAAAATTTTCGGTGAAATAGTCACTACCATTAATAATTGCCTAATTAGAAGCCGATCCAGTGCAAAAGCACGACAGTATGATCGTTTTTGGCTGCAAATTTTAAGTCATTCATAGGCTAAAAACATCACCAAAGCTGGTCTAACTTATAAAACAGATTATTTCACTCGTGTAATGCCACCGATGAATTTACTCTGAATTAGAATCGCTGTCTTAGCAGAATCCTTCATCTTTTTTGTTGAACTTTGCATTCCTTAGACAGCAAAAAATTGTTGCAAACTCTTCTTGTTGTTATGTCACAAATTGATACGGAGTCAAACGGAGGAAATAGCATTTTCGCGAATAAGGAAAATTGACGAAAAATATTTGGGCACCTATTTTGTTACTGTTCACGCATATTGTTTTCTTTGTTTCATTTTTCATTTGTTGGCGGGCCCTGAAATTGAACTCATTCTTTTCTTATTTTAGAAATTGCTCACCTTGTGTTATTGCCAACTTTAGTTGACCATTTACGTTGTACTTCCTTTACTAAATATACATATAAAGCTATTGGCGATATAATTTTCAAAATCCTTAATTCCTTTTAGCAAATTGGCAACACATGATTAGTTTTCTGTTTTAACGTTGTTGGCCTTTCGACTTTATTTAAAATTTTCCAGTCAGTTTTCAGTTTATGTTCAAGCAAGTCGGAGGCAAAATGATTGATTATTATTTTTGATAAAGAAACTAAATCTCAGTTAAATTTTGCCGCCTGGTTTTACTTTATTTTATCTGTCAAAAAATTTTATGTTTTTCTGGATTCTGGTTTTAGTTGACAGCTACAGGAAATCAGCCGGTGAAGGCTCTTGAGTTCCTTGGGGCTAAAACTAAGAGGATTTGACAATACCGTTCTGCATAGGTGGGCAAGTTAATGCAAAACGTTAGCTTCGTCAACCACTAGTCCGTTAACAAACTTCACACCTCCGTTAACGTTAATCCGTTATTTTCTGCTTTAATTAACGGAAGTTAATAAAGTCCGCTAATTCGTTAACATTTTGCGTGTAATTTACATTTCGTTTTATTCACTCGCTTCTAGAACACGTATTGACGCTGTTGAGCTGATTGTAAGGAAATATTTATTGCTGTGGTGGTCTTTTTGTGTTTTGGAAGTTATATTTTACAGTCTAATCGAATTTCAAGATAAAAACAAGTTCAAATGCACTAACGAAACTACGATCGGAAAATCGTTGGAAGTTGTGAACAGCGATAATTAATAGACCTCTGAGGCTGCAGCTTATTATTTGTCACAAAAAAAAGAGCTCTTTTCTTCACCTCTATAAAACCCGTGCTGATGTGCAACAAGTGTTACCAGTGTAAACTAGTTTGTACCGGTACGATGAATGAATGGTGCAAGAAATTAACGATAAAAATCTTAACGGAAGTTAACAGAACTTAACGGAAGTTACTTTAGTCCGTTAACAGAACTTAACGGAAGTTAATTTAGTCCGTTAACATGAAAAAACTTTTTAACAGGTTAACGAGTTCAAGAAAAAGTTAGCTTCGTTATTAACGGATTAACGATTAACGGACTTGTGCCCACCTATGCCGTTCTGTAACAATTACCTCAAGTAATTCTCATTTCTTCAACAAAACCGATTTCGAGCAGTATCTCTTTAAGTTTAATGATAATTTGAAAACATTAGTTTTTAAAAATAACAATGAGAAATACCATCTTGAAGTTTTACACGTTAGCAGCTGATGTTGATTACGTACCGTAGCGGTATCGTGGTAATGAAACAAAGCCATTATCCGTGAATTAGTACATAATTAATGTAGAAATCATATAATTAACTAAATTATACGTGTAGAAATTGTCAATTTTAATGCCTTAATTTCATCCGTTAGTTCCCCGTTTTTTAGTAGCTTTCTAAACTCAAATCATATATTTTGGTTAAACGACATCTTTTTACGAAATCTTTTAAACATTATTTATGGGGCTCCGTTTGGAAAATTATCATTTATTGTGTAACACCGCTTTTTTGAGATTATTTACAATGAAATTTGTTCGATATATATATATATATATATATATATATACCGGTATATATATATATATATATATTTACGACAAGGTACACTCTAAGTTGGAACAAAAAACGCCTGCAAATTATATCTTAAATTTCCGATATATATCGGAAGTTTCCAATATATATATACGACAAAATACTCTCTAAGTTGGAACAAAAAACACCTACAAATTATATCGTAAATTTCCGATATGTATCGGAAATTTTATGATATAATATAATTTGATGATATAATATAATTTGATATAATTTCCGATACATAAATTTATGATATGTATCGGAAATTTACACTGTAAGTTGGAACAAAAAATGCCTACAAAACAAGTCGGAAATTTTCGATATGGTTCATATGAGCCAAGTCGGAAATCTAGCAGAGGTATCAAGTTTTTTTTATGACATAATCTCTTGAGCAAACACAAAGGTAACCGCAAGCATGTCAACGATGTTCATCTGTTGAGAAAGCTTTCACAGACTTGGCATCGTTGACATGCTTGCGGTTACCTTTCTGTTCAAGACTTCAGGTTTCTCGCCATTTGTTTTGCTCACGAGATTATGTCACAAAAGTCACGTGATACCTCTGCTAGATTTCCAACTTGGCTCAAATGAACCATATCGAAAATTTTCAACATATTTTGTAGGCATTTTTTGTTCCAACTTACAGTGTAAATTTCCAATATATATCCGATATATATCGGAAATTTACGATATGTAGGCGTTGTTTGTTCCAACTTAGAGTGTATTTTGTCGTATATATTTATATCGGAAATTTACTATATAATTTGCAGGCGTTTTTTGTTCCAACTTATAGAGTGTACCGGTACATTGTCGTATATATGTATATCGGACAAATTTCATTGTAAATAAGCTCAAAAAAGCGATCTTTCAAAATAAATGATATTTTTCCAAACGGCGCTCCATAATTATTATCTAAAAGCAGTGCCGTCACTACGGGGAGGCCAGGGGGCCGTGACCCCCCAAACGATTGCTTGAGCCTCCCATTTTGGTTTACTCAAAGCCTATTTTTGGAACATCACACAACGGCAAGACAACAGACAATGATGAAAAAAGGAATAATTACGTTAAGCATAATTCTCCTTTGATGTTTTCTCGATTCTTCACAAAACTAGTGGCTACCAACTGCTGTAGCCTACGCATCTGACACAATAATCCGTCTTATTTACATGTTTTTACGGATGTGTTGCGGAAGAGAGAGGTAAGCCTTCAGAATCGTTACTGGTTGTTCGTTTGTGATTATGACATGAAATAATATGTCGCGATCGTTGATACTTGGCTAGAGTACAACCTTTAATCTCTAGAATTGCCCACGTCGGCTGAAATTAGAGAACGACTGAGATGTTAATTGATGAATCGGAAATGGCAGTTGATAGTTCCTTTAGCTTCTTGAATCTCAGAAAGCAGCACACCAATCTTAAATTAAAACTTCTATTTAAGATTGAAACACAAACCAACTCACTAAGCAAAATCGCTCCACTCACACCTCTTACTAAATGGCTATTTGAGCCAACCCCAAATACACAAACTCGGCTTAACTGCCTGCAAAACTAATACCTAAAATCACCCACTCTTAGAATATTAGAATCATCAATGAAAAACAACCCGCCTATTTATACTACAACAAAAGCTATCGATTATCCCAGAAAATCCTTGATATGTCACAAACTTCAAGTCTAAGTATAGCAATTAAGAGTCGTAAACAACCCAAACATGGATAACTTCAGAAAATAGCAGAATGTACTAGAAAGGAATTATCTCGAATATCTCGGATATTCTAAATCAAAAAAAAAAACGACAAAAGTAGTAAATCAGTCACGTACACGTTAAAATACAGTAAATAATCATATATCAAGCATTCAAAATTATTATTCGTGACACAATATGTGAAAACATTTTGTTTAAAGACCAGCTGTTTTGATTTTTAGAGCACACTCAAGATTCTGAGGTCGCAGTCTTTGGCGGAACCTAGGTGAAGGGACTTAAGCCCTTTTAGCCAAGTCACTTAGAAAACTCAACCTCAACATATAAGCGTTTTAACGTATTTTAGACTAGACCGGAAGTAAGGGGAGGGAGCTGCAGTGGTGCCGAAACGGGGGGGGCAGTTGCCTCCACCTTCCCTTTTTTAGGTGGGCTTGTGGGGCAGTATTGCTCGACAAAACTGACGACACGCAAAAGAGTACTGGAGCTATAAAAAACATTCTATAGTGATTGAAGTTCAGTGTTTTGTGAACCAAAAGAGTCCTTTCTAGAAATAAAATATAATAAAAAAATTTTGTTGATCCAAAAATACATTATAATTTTTAATTTTTGAAAAAATATCTTTTTCCTATTATAAACAAATACTCTCTACTAAGTGGCGCTAAAAATCTCCTTAAAATCAATAATAACAAATTGGAAGAGACTATTCTATCGGAAATTTTTTGTCTGTTTTTTTTTATTGTAACCCAACTCAAATTCTTTCAATAAAACTAACCCCAAACCCTAACTCAAATCTTAATCTTTTACCCCTTAAAAAAACAAATGAAAAAAGCGCGGATGAGTATATCTCATTTTTGTTTTTAGCTATTCGTTTACAGCTATTTTTTACTGTTTGTGCGGCGTACTCAGTATTCTGGTTTTGTTGAAGTGTTTTAACTGTATTAAAGCGCAAAATGATACTATACGTATACCATTGAAAGTGCCCTTTGAAAAAGCTGCCCCACTTGCCTTGCCGACGTTCCGGCACCACTGGGGGCTGAAGAGGCCATGCAATTTAATTCTTTGAAATAACTTTTTAATTTAACAATTTAGTTATTCATATGGCTTCAAAAAGTGCGAACTATGAGTAAAATGCCGCTAAAATTGCTATTTTTTTGCTGCAAAATCACAAAAATTGCCCTGCGCCAAGGGGGTTCGGCCCCAGACCCCCGTCCACAGTCACTACATATTTAATGACTATGCCCTGTTAGTGACACGCTTAAGTTGCATCAGTTTCTTTGGCACGGGGCCTAGATCAGACAACTTTTGTGCAAAAAAATTAACTTTTGGCTCAACCCTCTTAGCAAAATCCTGTTTGCGTGTTTAGTAGCATTCACTGTAGTAGGTTTTTCAAGCGATTTTAGACCGCAGACGGAACAAGCTATATAGAAAACGCTGCCGGCCTTTTAATATGTTTACGAGACATGAATGCAGAATTTCTAAAATAGCGTATATTTGTAGCCGTACAAGATCTGAAAATCAGTCTCTATGTGCAAAAGTTCAGTTTATTTTTGTGCCCCCCACTTTCGGCCAGTGCCCCCCCACTTCGTTTGCTCTGGCGATAGCACTGTCTAATAGTATTGCAAAATACTGTAAATTAATGTTTTAAAGATGAATTGAGGTACCATACCGAGTATATTATTACGATCAAGTTTTTAGCATTGAAAAAAAGCGGGGTTCTGAGGCGAGGGCAAATTCTCAATTCAACATGTTGATTAAATTTAGTGTTTTTTTTGTTTTCGGAAAAAATAGCATTTTTGTGACTTGAAAGAAGATTACGCACATAAATTTTCGAAGCAATTTGAAAAGAAAATGTCGAAATGTTAAGTTATAAAAACTTTAGTTTTCCCTCAATTTAATTCCCAACTCTATAGTTTATCTTAAGCCAATCTTTTCCTCAATTTTCAATCTATGTAACATTTTTTTCACATCCAATGCCTATCAGTGAATGATCGCGAACGTTTCGGCAGCCAAAAGACACTTTGTTAAATTTAACATAAAGTATTTAATTATCAAAAAATAACCTGAGGATTTCAGCAGAATCGTATTGACAGGAAGACATTGGAGACATTTGCCCCTGACCCCCTTCAATCCAAAGGGTCCATAATCGTAGAAACAGAAAAATAAAAACCATTAATTTTTTCGCAGGAGCTTCGTCTCTTCATTTTATAATGACGTGGTGTAAAAAATTTAATTAGTCCAGAGATCAGCGCGCATCTCTACAGGCATGCGAACATATTTAACTTTACCCTTAATTTCTCAATATTTCTTTTTGAAGCGTTTTTTTTGTGCTCGAATAGTTTGTTTCCCCCCCCCTCCCCCTAGACCGCTTTCTAGTGGTTAGAGTTGTTCTTTCTTACCTCAAAACAAATTCTTTGCGCTTGCATTCTTTCAGAACTAGATTGTCGTTCTCATAAGATACATTTGTCAGTTATATCAAGATATACTAACATATTTGCTGTGTTATAATATCAATATGCCACTCCTAGTGATACTGTATAACGTTCATTATCACACACAGTCATACTCTCTTCTAAATTCACACGTAGAATAAAAATGGTTTTGCATTAGCAACTTAAAATTATTTGTGCCCGGACCCTCGGATTTCGTTACGTCTCTTGTTATGGCTCTATGTGGCTTTAGTGCTTTGCAGTTTGTACCGCCTGCACCGGTAGTTTTTAGCAGAAATAAAAGAAACAATTTTATGCAATGCTTTTTACCCCCTCATTTTTCAAGAAGAGCTTTCACGCAATGCCATTTAAAATAAACCTCAGTATGACTTGGCTTAATTGGCATTACATTGTATTATTTTTCAAATAAGGAAAGAAAACAAATTGTTGGACTATAAAAGTTTATGGTTGTTGTCTTTTGTTTGGTTATTTGCTTTTTGACCAATCAAAAAATAGTGCTGTCTGAGAACAAAGCATTTTCGAGGACTTTTAGGCTTCGATGCCAAAGTCAAGGCCAAGGACTTCAAAATGTGTCCTCGAGAACTCCACCTCTGGGGTAAAGAAAATTTTGGGGGGAGCAAAGTAAGGTATTTCAGGCTAGAAATGCATGAAATTTTGTTTAAAATGACGTTCAACTGAAGTTATTTGGGGAGCAGTTGCTTCCCCCCCGTTCCCTCCATGGCTACGTCCCTGGTTGGTACGCTGTCTGTATGTGCGTACTAAACGTACTGACGTATCATACCATGCAAGTACATTACGTAGCAACGTTTTCTACTCGTTGACGACGCTACGTACCGTTTTTGTGTTAGTACCATACGTGGGCATGTTAATGAAAAACGTTAGCTTCGCTAATCATTAGTCCGTTAACAAACTTCACACCTCCGTTAACGTTAATCCGTTATTTTCTGCTTTAATTAACGGAAGTTAATAAAGTCCGCTAATTCATTAACATTTTTCGTGTCATTTACATTTATTCTTATTCACTCGCTTCTAGAACACGTATTGACGCTGTTGAGCTGATTGTAAGGAAATATTTCTTGCTGTGGTGGTCTTTTTGTGTTTTGGAAGTTACATTTTACAGTCTAATCGAATTTCAAGATAAAAATAAGTTCAAATGCACTAACAAAGCTGCGATCGGAAAATCGTTGGAAATTGTGAACAGCTATAATTAATAGAGCTATGAGGCTGCAGCTTATTATTTGCCACAAAAAAGAGCTCTTTTCTTCGCTCTCTTCTATAAAACGCGTGCTAATACGCAACAAGTGTTACCAGTGCAAACTGGTTGGTACAGGTACGATGAATGAATGGTGCAAGATATTAACGATAAAAATCTTAACGGAAGTTAACAGAACTGAACGGAAGTTAATTTAGTCCGTTAACAGAACTTAACGGAAGTTAATTTAGTCCGTTAACATGAAAAACTTTTTAACGGATTAACGAGTTCATGAAAAAGTTAGCTTCGTTATTAACGGATTAACGGACTTGTGCCCACCTATGGTTAGTACAATGCATTGTACGCCTTTGTAAATTATTTATGACACTTGCTCTGACTTCCGAGTTCTGATTATTCGTTCCCGTACCCTTCATTTCCCTAAAATTGAGGCAAAACAACGTCATATCAGTTGAACAACTCCAAACTTGGCAAAACTAATATTCATAAATTCAATTTTAGAACATATATGCAGTTAAACCGTTATTTAAAGCACGAAAAATGAGAACTTCGGCAAAACCTTCGCAATTTGTTTTACCTACGTACCGTACCTCTCAAGTGCGGTACGTTTAGAGCTTTGATTGACCTACGTAACGTACCTTTTAAGCACGGTACGTTTGGGCTGTACCATTCAATTAAAGGTTCGTAGGTACGGTATGTAAGCAAAAATTTTTTTTGGTACGTTAAGTAATTATGTTATATAGTACGGTAAATTTAAAATTTTTGAATTTAAATTTTTTAGTTTGTAAATTTTTTGAATTTGCGGCAAATTTACGTTGGTACAAAAAATTTTTGATGTACGCCATGTTCAAACTTACTTGAACGTACCGTACCGTACTGCCATCCTTGTTGTAAACAAAATGTACGTTACAAATAATCAGAAACTGCCATGTACGAGTAACTTACAGTGTTGCGCTAATTTCATAAAACATAAAATAAAAACATTGAACAAGGAACATGAGGATGAGGTAAAGCAATAAACGCGGTGGAGAATCAAATTGTTGTCAAAGTAGTCTACTGATATTGGATGAAACTGTAATTATTGCGCGTCGTTTGCTGTAGATTAAAGAAAAAGAGCAACATATCACAATATAAAGTACAGTAGTTTGATGGCTTTTCAGTGAGATATTTTGAAAAAGTTCTGAAACCAAACCTTTACAAAAAATGAAAAGCACCTCAATTCTTTCAGGGTTCCGGTAATTCCGGTAATTTACGAGGTTTTGACGGACTCCGAAAATTTCGAGAAATTGAATTACAATCCGGGAATAAATTATAAATCATCGAACATAAGATTTTGCAACATTTTTCATTTTGATCTCACATAGGCTAGTCAATTCCAATTTTAATTCGCTAATTGCTGATGAATTCCAATTTTGATTCGCTTTTGCCTCCCCCTATTAGCCTGCCGACCAAAATGCAGAATACGGAAAAGCTGATTTTGGTTCTGTGTTTTATAGAGTTCTGACGCAAAAACCCCAATTCTAGGTGAAGACCTTTTTCTTTTTTTTTTTTAAGTCTTCATTAGAATTTCGAGGCAAAAACCGTTCCAATTACAGTTCAAGACCTTTTTTTATCCCCAGACCGAGTAACAGCCCCCCTCATTGCAGATTTCTGGCTACGCGACTGATGGTCAATATACAACAGGAATAGCCCAAGACCTGAGATCAATGGTTCTCAACCTGTGGTACGCGTACCATCACTGGTGGAACGCAAAAGCTTTTTAGGAGGTACCCGAGTCACTTCCATTATTTTTATAAAAAAGCCAGAATTCACAGCTTTCAGGAATTTTATTGATAGGGTTTTGTTTCTAAATAAATCAATTTTCCGAAAGCTTGCAATTCACATGATTTCGTATAATTGCGATCTTCACGCAAGGAAAGTAGCGTAAAATTATGCGTCACAAACAAAACTATGACTTTTGCAAGAAGCAAGTTATTTAGAAAATATAATCAACTTTAGCCAAACTTGTCACTCAACCCTTCATCATGGGCAAGCGAAAGCGTAATCGGTGTACGTAAAATATGGTTTCATCTCAGTTGAAAGCTAAAGCGAAGTTCTTCCACAATGTGTGGGTTGCATGAAAACACTTTTCAAAGCCACTATGAGGCTTTTGCGCTGGCTCGAATGCCACGTCGAACAAACCACGCCGATAAAGCAAACCAAGATTAGAGCTAATTCTAGCGACCCTGCGGGAACGCCAAGCAGCAAAGCATGGACAACTTGCTAAATCGAGCAGAAGGGTGCAAATCTTATGAAGTCACTAGCTATCGGCAAAAAATATGCAAGCCCATACATTAGCAAAGTTCAGGAGTGTTTTCCCCTATTTGAAGTTTATGTTTAACGAAGCTGTGACGCACAGCATCGCGATAAAGTGATTGCTGGATGAAAAGTTCAAATTTTGGATTTGGCAAGTACTTCGAATATGTAGAATTTGATGACACTGCTCACCAGCAATCAATAAGATGTTCTACAAGAAGTGGTACGCGTTGACAATTCGGGGTTCCCAAGTGGTACGAGGTCGTAAAAAGGTTGAGAACCACTGCCTTAAATACTGTAGAGAAAAAACCAACAAACATTTGGCGGAAAAAAGGAGTATATAGGTTGAATGGGGGTCGAGAAAGCTGGAACTTTTTTTCAGTTATCACCATATTTCACTTCTTACTCTTGCGACTCTTACCTTTTAAGGTCAGTTTACACGCTAGAGTAGCCTAGCCAGCGCAAGTGAAGGCTTTTTTTTATTACTTTATATGTCGTTTTTAGCGTGCTCGATGCAGTTTAGCGTTGCGAGCCGCAATAAAATACATTAATAAAATTCCCTATAAAAAAATTGGGTATACCTACAAAATACCACTGAATTTAGGTGGAAAGAGAGGCACCCAAAACTGCACGTCATTTTTCAGGGTAAAAACCAAAATACTCAATATATATTTTTGGGTAAAATTTTTACCCAAAAGATCACTCTCGCTCGCTCGGCTGCGCTGGCGCGTAAACCAGACTTAATTCAGATCAGTAAAACTAAAATTGTGAGTGAACAGTGGCACATTATTCCCGTCATCCTTCTTCCCTGTAATGCTTGATACATGCTATTGCAAGATAATTATGTGCAGCTCGATTGTTTTGCGCTGATCTGTTAAGTTAGTCACTATCTTAATGGTAGGCTACCGGTACTACAACAATAATTAATGATGAAAATTTCTTTGGATCCCGATACAAATTTTAGATTTTTCTTTTACTTTCCAAAAAGAATTTTTGTGACTGATATTGATGCTATGTAGCTTAACTCGTTGCTCTTTATCGTATGCTCGTGTTCCGATGATGTTGGTCGTCATGAACAACGAAACGTCAATAAAAAAAACTTGGTGAATTAACCAGAATGTTTAGGAGATTAAGCATCTAGCCAATTCCGGTAGCTCATGAGTCGTAGTTGGTAAAATAAAATATATTTTTTTGAAATTTTTTTGTTCTCAGTTTGGAGCTGCGGTTGCAAAGATACAGTATTCAAAAAATATAAAAAGATACACCCCAAAAGGTTTTAAAAAACCCTAAATCTATTTTCTCTACTTAAATTTTCAGGAGAAAAAAGAGACAAAACAATATTTAACTTTCTGGTAACATCACGTGACTAGTGACCATTCTAATTTTGGTCAACCATTCGATTTTTCTTAAAATTTTGGCTGGTAGAATAAACTCAGGCCGGGTTTCCAAAAACTTTTGGGAGATATTCTCTTTGTATTTGTTGAATATCTTTGAAACTGCACCTCCAAAATGAGAAAAAAATTCAAAGATTGCATTTCGATGGAATTAGCTGGATGCTTCATTTCTCTAAGGGTCGGTCTACACTGTGCGTAAAATCGTGAGGGTACGTGCGTAACCTTAGTTTATTTCAACCAACGGGCAGGTGTACGCTGGTAAGGTGGTACGCCGGGCGTACGGAATTTCTGTTTAAAATAAACTAAAGCTATGCTCGTACGCTAGCGATATTACGCACAGTGTGGACCGGTCTCAAGCCCAAGTCTACTACACTGGGCGTAAAGTCGTGACCGGACAAGTGTATCCTTTATTTATTTTAATTTAACGGCTTGACAGCTTGCACGCTTCCGGTAAGACGGTACGCCGGGTGCGCCAAATTTCTGTTTAAAATAAACCAAAAACACTTATGATTTTGCGTACGTTAATGATTTCGCGCACAACGTAGACCGAGCCGAACGGTATCTATTTTTTTAATGTGAGTATGTCTAAAAATTATGATTTTTTCTGATCTCGGGTCATTGAACTGCTTTTTTCAGCTGGAGATACCAGAAGGAACAGTGTTAACTAAACTCGTTGTTGCGTTGCTGCGAATGAATGAAAACTATCTCAAGCACTTTTGGTATCATAGCAGTCTTGAGTCATGTTTCAACCCTGTTTTTTTACGATATGCTAAACTGTAGTAATTTCTTAAAATTGTGCATTTTTTTGTTTTTGAAACTATCAGCCAAAATAAGTTGGAAATGCGATTTTATACTATGTTGTGACGTAACCGAAAATGCACTGCAGAGCATGAAGACGTGCGTTTTAATCTTATTTTACTTGGGAGGAAAGAGCAAAAATCTTCCTGCTCGTTTTTTTTCGTTTCCAATCTCTCCAGCAAAAAAGCTTTTTTACTTCAAACCAACATGACTTTGAGTTAAGTTTATCCCAACTAACCCCCCAAAATTTAAAGTATCAAGAGTAAGTAAGAGGAAGTTTTCCAATTTAAGAAGTTTGCCGATGACTTTTTCCGATACCTGAGCTTTTTTCGACAAACATTTAACTTAAATGGCGTCATAGACGCTTTTATGACGAAGCCACTTTGACTTAAGCATTTTAGGATGTAGTTTCAAAAAAATTAACTTATGTGAAAAATCTGAACCGCCTGTGACGCCATAAAAAAGACGTAATTTTGTCAAATTGTGGCAGTGCCAGCGCTATAATGATAAAGTAATCAACTCAAAACCAGTTCTTCTAAAAAAAATTGGTGAACACCAACCTGCAGTCCCGCATGTCAAATTTGGTGATCTCATGACTAGCGGTTTAGTAGTTGGATAGAGGGCATTTTTGCCCCCTGATGTAAAAAGCATTGGTAAATAGCTCGTGCTGTGAAAAAAAGGTTAGCTTACCAACATCACTAAATTTACTGGTGCCACAAGCGCAAACCGGTACCGCTTCGCTTTACAAGCATTGAGCACGGCGTGGTATAAAGTGTGGACTCATGGAACTAAATATAGCTTATAAAGCGCAAAATTTAGACATGGAATATGAAGATCGTCAGCATGAAAAATTAAGTGCTAACCAGTGGCGGCTCGTGACTTGAAAATTTGGGGGTGCTGCAAATAAGGATATTAAAAACAAACTAACTTTATTTTAATTTGAATTAATAAGCATTATTGCCATCAAAATTTGAGCATTTTTAGCAGTTTTTTGTTGGAAGTGAATTATTTCGTAAAATTTTATACTCGTACACTTATTCAAAAATTACACCTTCAACCTGGTATTTTACCATTTTAGTGAAAACTTTCTCTCTTTTTTTTGCAATTTGTGCGCTAACGACGAGAATCTCGTTCCTCAGTTAAGTTCAAATTTGAAGCATTCAATGTTGCGTAAATATTCCTATTTTTGAAGAGGAATGAAATTAAACTATGGCGATTGGCTTACTTGACTCCTGAATTTTGACGTGTGTTTTATCTCAAATCGTCTGTTGCAGCAAAGATAATAGTGAGGCTAGAATACAAATCTTTTGACCTTTTTTAATGATTTGACGGTTTTGAATTAAAGCTGCCAATTTTTTTTAATAGTGTCTTATCAATTTGTTTTATTCAACCGCTTGCCCTTTTTCATTTAATTTTTCATCTCGTTACACAAGAACGAGATAGCTTCTCTATCAGCTTGGTAACGCACGACTTCAGCGGAGCGTGAAAATCTCGAGCACGATAGAACTGTCGCGGTGAAAGAAAGTTTGTAAAATACGCATTCAAAACTCCCCAAGCTCTAAAGCTTTTTCTGTTTATTTTTGTTCCGCAGGGAGCGGGAAGAGTCTAGAACACCAAAAGAAACGCAGTCAGAATCAACACGCTTGAGTGATGTCTTAATAATTGCTTGACTTAAATTCACAAAACTCGTTCATTGTTGCATAGTGTTTATTAAAAAATTTCTTTGTTACGTTTTCCGAAAACTTTCGAACAAACACACAAAATTAAAATTGGAAAATCACTCAAGCGTGTCGATTCTGACTGCATTTTTTGGTGTTCTAGACTTTACAGGGAGAGTTGCGAAAGCAGCAGCGCACTGAGCGCAGCTAGCATTGTTGCCACGTCATTAAAGTGGATCGCATAATCCGTTTTTGTTTTTTTTTGTATTTTTTGTGTTTTTTTGTCAACAATAGATGGGTTTGAAATTTTTGCAGTTTTAATTTTTTAATATAACTTTGAAAACATAAAGTTTATTTTTTTGGTTGGGGGTGCTGCAGCACCACAGCACACATAGGCGAGCCGCCCCTGGTGCTAACTACTGTATAAGGTCTTGTCTATCAATTTTTTGTCTGTTTTTCTTGGGTCGCAGCAAACATGTGTTTGGGAAATGAAAAACAAAAACAATATAAATTGTTAAATATTCAAAAAAGCAGAAACAATAAGCCAAGTGTCAAATGTCAAAACAAAGATTTTTAAATTGGTATTTACAGCTTTTCTATATGATTTTCAGCCCAAAGTTGTAAGGTGGGTCGGACGTTTCGGTTTGGGTTCGGACTTAAGATTGAAAAAATTTCGCGCTTATTTCGGTCCTGATAAGCGCATTGTGTTGTGATTAAATCAGCTATATAAACTTCAACAGAAAATACTGAGCCAAGATAAACTAAAATATTCTATGTGCGAAACGTTTCAACTTAAACTAAAGTCATTATCAATCTTGTTCAAATTTTATTTGAATAATTGATAACGTCTTCAGTTTAAGTCGAAACGTCTCGAAAATAGAATGTGTCATTTTATCTCGGCTCTTTTCATCTTGACAATGTAATATTTAGTGACTATGGTCAGATTGAGATTCGGCCAAGCAAGAAAAATTTAAAGTATTTTTCATCATTCTTGTTCTGTAAATACCATTTCTTTTTCGTCTAATTTTATCCTATATACCAAATTATTTCAACAATTAAACCTGAAAAGGAGGCCTATATTGCTGGTTTCCGAAACCCAAATCAACGCTGCTCAACAAAGTCGCGCAAGCAAACGTAACACGCAATTTAGTGTTCATATTTACCCTATGATTGGTTATGCTACCGAAAATGATTTTTTAGTCTTCTGCAAAACCGGCTAAAACCCACTTTCTGCCAGAATGTTTTAAATAATTTATTGATATTTCTCATGATGTCGTCACAAACTTCAATTTTATGATTTAATGACACAACAATTTCCAGTTGAAAAATTTTCAGGTTTTTCTCCGGGCCTAAGGAAAGGATTTGATGAAAAAACATGCAGATGGAAAACATATGCAGCAAATGGGCAAGTAGCTTTTATTACCTCCAGGGGGTCATTGCATGCTCTTCCTTGTTTATCCAATGAGCGTTATTTGAAAAATAGGAAAAAGGGTATTACATGCTCTAAAAATAATAAATGACCTGCAGCAACCTTACGGATATTGAGATAAAAAATTCCATTACTATCGAATGTTCGCTATTTGTAATTTTGTGTTATTTGCTCTTCGTTACTCGTTATATTGGTATTATTTGCTATTTATTATTTGGTATTACGTGCTCAAACTATATGAATAGCGAATAGAGAATACTCTAACTTACGTCATTTTTGGAAAATGCTTCCAATTTGATAAACCATTTGTTAACTTTATTTTTATCAGTCTTGACACAATATTTTATTTTCAATCAGTATAAAAACTTGCGAAAAAGCAAATACCGGAACGTTTTTATCGTTTTATGAGTTTGTATTGTCTTAGAAAAGAAATTTATGGATCTTCTTCGAAAAACCATGTTGCCAATAATATGGTTTACCAAAAGTTAAAAAAAATAAAAATTACTGATAACTACAAACGTTGATAAAGTTTTGGCAAAGAGGTTGATTTTGAATACCAAAGTATTGAAAGTATCAGCAACTTCGCAGCATCAATTGACCTATTAAAAGTTTTTTATTTGACTTTAAAACATAGTGTAATAAAAAATCGAACGTTTTCGGCCTAAAGCAGTTAAGCTCTCGTGAGGATAACACATTTGAATAACATAAATATAATTTTACATGTGGTTGTAGGCAGGGCCTACGAGAGAGGGGGCAGGAAGGGACAATGACCCCGGGCCCATGAACTTTTGGGGGCCCATGGGCTTCAGGGGGGCCCATCATAGGGCGCTTAGGCTTCAGGGGGCCCAGCAGAGGGCCCATTGAAATGACACCGAGAAATCAGTATGTGGAAGATCGAAGACCTTTTTTTTCTTTCTTTTTTTTTTTTTTTTTTTGAGATCACATCAAAATCCGGACCAAACTGTGGCATTTTCCCCGTCTGTTTTGAAGTTCACAAACCCGGAGAGGCGTAATATTTGAGCTGACCCGGGGCCCACGTTTGGTTCTCGGCGCCCCAGTTGTAGGTAATTACCAAGGGGAAAAATCAATCGATGATGTAATACTACCAAAAAACTCACAAAATTTTTTCTTGAGTTAATTCATAGCAATTTAGCCATGCAGCAGTAAGCAGGGGTATTTTGTGGCTAGTTAGACGTCAGACAATCAAAAAAAATAATGCAAAAAACGGCAAGACAAGCAAGTGTAAGGTAAGAACTGAATAATAATTGCGTACCAGAAAATCACTAAAAAATACTAATTAAAAATGAGTCCCGCTTAGCATATAACTGTTTGTTTCTTTGGATTCAACTTTTTAATCAATAAAGCTTCTTGAATTTTAGTATCATACTCGGTGGCACACTTTTTAAGAAGTTTGAAAGATTCCACTGAATGTTTCATGGAAAAGCAGTTGTCACAACCGTATAATTGGTTTTTGATAGAACTTTCTGCATTAATACCAGCTAGATTTATATGCTCCCGTGCTCGAGTTCCACGGTGTCGCGAACTCATGCCCACGTAGGACAAATTCGTATCACACGAACATAAAAATTGATATATGACATTGGAGCTCAGAGTGATGAGAGTAGCTGACTTCAGCTGAGAATAGCGGCCAACTGTATATGTTGTATAAATTGCACAAATCTCAACGCGAAATTTGCATTTAGCCTGCTCAGAAAGTTGTTTAACAAATCGCTTAGAAGCTGCACCAACGTTAGGGCCTTAACAAAATGTTTGTCTGCATCATCATCACAGTTGGTAGTAGCACAAGAGAATGAATCAAGAAACTGCTTTAGTATGTTAAAAGATTATTTTTTGTGTAATTGTTAGCGAGAAATAGTGATCGTAATTTTTTCACTTCCGCAAAAAATAAATTATCGCTAGGGCAAATCATTTTAGCACGGTGTAGCAAACACATAATGGGATCAGATTTCCACTTTAAAGGACAATAGCATCAAAATTCAAAAATAGGCTAGTGCTAGATGCATAGGTGGGCACAAGTCCGTTAATCGTTAATCCGTTAATAACGGAGCTAACTTTTTCATTAACTCGTTAATCCGTTAAAAAGTTTTTTCATGTTAACGGACTAAATTAACTTCCGTTAAGTGCTGTTAACGGACTAAAGTAACTTCCGTTAAGTTCTGTTAACTTCCGTTAAGGTTTTTATCGTTAATATCTTGCAGCTTCGTTGTGCATTTGAACTTGTTTTTATCTTGAAATTAGGTTAGACTGTAAACTGTAACTTTCAAAACACAAAAAGACCACCATAGCAATAAATATTTCCTTACAATCACCTCAACAGCGTCAATACGTGTTCTAGAAGCGAGTGAATAAAACGAAATACAAATTACACGCAAAATGTTAACGGATTAACGGACTTTATTAACTTCCGTTAATTAAAGCTGAAAATAACGGATTAACGTTAACGGAGGTGAGAAGTTTGTCAACGGACTAGTGGTTAACGAAGCTAACGTTTTGCATTAACCTGCCCATCTATGGCTAGATGGCATTTGCCATTCCCAAGTATCTACATCCTACTCAGTAACTACAAGGTGTTTGCAGCAGAGTTGTAAGTCGGGCCGGGGGTTTTCGGTTTGGGTTCGCGTTCGGGCCGGGTTCCGGCCTAAAGTTGACAAAAATTTCGAGCTTAATTCGGGCCTCACACGTGCTTTTTGTCTTAGGTGCAAAAAATATAATCAAAACAACTTGGCAAGTTGACCAAATTTTTCAGACCTAAGTTCACTTTTGATTTTTTTCGGGCATGATTTGGCTTCAAATTAGTTTTCGGGTTCGGGCTTATATTTTCGGGTTCGAGCCGGGTTCGAGCCTGAACTAATCGGCCCGTTTACAACTCTGATTTGCAGACCTTTCTGCAGCAAACTGTAAATTTCTAAGTTGAGTATTAAGTATGTTTAAAAAAGAATCACATTTCCTATCATCATCGAAAACAGCAAACACATCGTCCACGTAACGAAAATACATTTTAGAATGAGTTGAAGATGGCTGTTTAAAAATAACGGCCTCCAAATGGCCAAGAAAGAAATTTGCCAGGGTACATCCCAGCGGAGAGCCCATAACGGCCCCTTTAATTTGCTTGTATAATTTATTGTTATATCAAAAACTGTATAATTTATTGTTATAAATACAAAAAGTGCTATCAAAAACCATTTATACGATTGTGACAACTACTCTTCCATGAAACATTCAGTGGAATCTTTCAAACTTCTTAAAAAGTGTGTCACCGAGTATGATACTAAAATTTAAGAAGCTTTATTAATTAAAAAGTTGAATGCAAAGTTAAACAAACAGTTATATGCTAAGCGGGACTCATTTTTAATTAGTATTTTTTAGTGATTTTCTGGTACGCAATTATTATTCAGTTCTTACCTTACACTTGTTTGTCTTGCCGTTTTTTGCATTATTTTTTTGATTGTCTGACGTCTAACTAGCCAAAAACAGGGGCGTGTTTAGAGGGGGGCATTGGGCCATGGCCCTCCCTTTGGATCGCCAAGATCGTATAATTAGCATAGAATAGTATGCAACATTGCGGCATGCCCCCCCCCCCCCTTTGCAAGTTGGGCAGGAGCTTTGATCACACAAAGAGTATGTTTTATACGTTTGTTTTAGGCCTGCACCCAACTTTGGGCCAAAAATTGGAGTAAATTTGAGTGATGATATTTTTTTTTTGCTCTTCGCTTAAATTTGTGCAAAAGATCGGATTGATTTTGGGTGGAACAATTTCTTATTCTGATTTTTGTTCTTCTCAAATTTTCTGAAGTTCCTGCCCCTCCCCCCCCCCCCCATTCAAAATCTTGCGTACGGTATGTGATTTTGTAAACTTGCAAAATGTGATTTAATGGCATTAAAATAGCTATTTTTCTAAAAAAAAAAAATACTAAAAATTGCCCAGCGGCTGTCCCCGTCTTCGATACGTTTCAGTAACACTAGTTTACTCAACACGTCTTCCAATTCAGACATTTTAACTTTTAGTTAAAGCCCTCTCCCTTCAGCAAAATCCTGATGGTTACGTGAAAAACCAGGCCACGGCTACTGATCTTTTATTTTATAACATCTTTCTCGCATAAAAAGCTCCACTTTCGAAATTTCTGATGATGTCATTGCATGTGATTTGTGTTTTGGCCCCCTCCCACCAATCAAAAATCATGGCAGCGCATATAGTTATTCGTTACAGCACAAAAAGCGTCATTCGAAAAAAAAACTTTGAATAACGCACATAAATAACGAATAACACACATGAATAACGAATACCGAGTAGGAAAAACGAAATACCGCAGAAAAAATGGCGAATTACAGGTGTGATAACGAAATACCATGATGAAAAACGAATGTTTGGTAAATAACGAAGAGCATGTATTGATCCCCAAAACTAAAAGTTTTTTTGCACCAATATCGCCAAATAAAGAACCTTGGTAAATGAAGTCGAAATTGCAATTAGTGATTTAATGCTTATAACCTAATTTTACTCGGAATGTGCAATCAAAACTCAGCCTTCTCACGAACGATTAAAACTTACTGCGAAACAAAACACATTACGTCCTTTACTTTCCTAATAATTCTTATTACAGGCTGTCCACATTTTTTTTTAGCACTAGGTAGTAGAATTTCATTGAAACGTTGTAATTATTATATTAAAAGATTGTGATTAGTTATTATTGCAGTTGTCAAAACATGAGATATGAGCAAACTTGTTTTGGATTGTAGGTAAGATTGATTGCTTTTATACCATCAATGATCATAAGAAAAACAGACTAAATTCTGCGAGACAAGACAAAATTTATTGAAGTCAATAAACAGTCATCATGAATAGCATTACTCTACTAAAGTATTGAATCAAATGCGACATCTTTCAATTTTGACAAAATGATGTTAAGGTTTTTTTACATAAACACTACTGCAAAGACTAATGTAAAACAGTAAACCGTCGGAAACCGAACTACTAGGCCTACATCCGAATTTCTTTCAGGTGGTGAATTAAAATCAGAAACGTAGAAAAAAAAAGTCCAAAAACAGTTTTCTTAAAAAAATGAAAACAAAAACAATTTCAGTTTGAAACCAGACGCAGTTAAAGAAATACTGCTTGAAATCGGTTTTGTTGAAGAAATGAGAACTGCTTGATGTAAAAAAAGGCCATATCTTTTTACACTATTCCTCTTATCAAAGAAAATAGACTTAATTTCTTTGCCTCCGTACGATTAGCAACCTGCGTTTCGAAGTTTCTTGACATCACAAAAGGATGACTTTGCAAAATTTCTGGCAGAATAAGCAACACGATGTTCGATAATTTGCAAGAAAGTTTGCAAAGTGTTCTTTTCTGATGACACGAAATTTCGAAACCCAGGGTTGCCAATGGTACGGATTCAAACGGATTAAATCTATTTTCGCCGATAAGGAGAATAGCAAAACAAGGTTTGGGGCACCTCTTTATTTCTCCAAGTAGTTCTCGTTTCTTTAATAAGACCAATTTTGAGAAGTATTTTTTTAAGTTTCAAACTGATATTTTTTTATTAACTTTGTTTGACTGATATTGTTGTTGTTTTTTTAATTTGACCACAGTTTTCAGTGTCTAAATTGGTTTTTGTTTGTTTGCACAAATCTAAACTAATTGATGCATTTTTATTCTCCTTTCACGAGGAAGCGGCGGGGGTGCCATCCTTTGGACAAATCCGCACCCGCTTAAGGTTGTTGAACATTTTCCTCGTTTTCCGGTTTACGTTTGACCTCTTCCCTCGTAAATTTGCTGCTTGTTCGAAGCCATCAAGCAGAGATAATCATCGTAAAGCGTATTAGCGTCGTAAAACTCAAACCTGACTCAAATAGCAATAAGTTTTTGTATAACAGTCTAAACTTATTCGTTTATTAATTACTCTCTGCTTTTCAACAAAACAATAAAGCCAAATCTTTATGGGCTATTTGGCAAATTTGGGTTATCTTGTGCTAATATCTGTTGTAGATTGAAGGCTGTGTCCTAGGCGGAATGCCTAGGTCTTCACTCTCTGGTCCTTACGTTCAAGAGGCTAACAAAGGAGATTCCAAAAAACAAACTTGTAATAATAAAAAGGCAAATAAAAAAGACCAGTCCAGCAAAAATTTATCGAAGATTACCCGGCTGGGCGATAAACACTTAAAACTGAAAACTTAATTTAACAGCGTAAAATAAAAAACCTCTTGACGCTACTGTTCAAAAATAAGACTGATTTAACAGCTGTGCTAAATTAAAAACGTTGCTACAAAAAGGCGATCAGCAAACGGCAAAACGGCGCGTCTTTCAGGCAACTTTGCAGAGTTTCTACCGAGCGAATTGTGAAAGACGCGCAACACAAAGGTAATATGCAAATAAGGTAAATGGACGTGTTAACGACAGAACATAAAACCTAGGTTCGAATCTAACTATAAACGATCGTGCTGTAACAATATCAGTATGAAGATTTTGCAATAAACAGTAACTGATATAGACGAACTTTGATAAAAATGAAAAACTGTTTCAAATTTAGGTGGTTAGTTTACTCCAGATTTCAGTTTTATAACCACATCTTTGTTACAGCAGTATTTAAACAAACATTAAACGTAAAAGTTGTCAACATTTTTAACGTTGCATTTTTTATAATACTTATTGCACAGAAAGATGTTCTCTCAGTAAAATATTTTAATATTGTGGTTCAAATTGACACGCTTTACAACAGTACTTATGTGATGACGGCTGATCCTGAGGTTGTCTTAAATTCATTGCCCCAGTCAAATATTGATCAACAGTCCAATCAAGACGCCTCAAAAGACGACTCTAAATTCAACCCAGCTATGGAAAAAGAAAGTGTGGTTGATGAAGACGAATCTTATCTAAATAGTCATCACGAACTACGCGACATTCCCTTACATGGCCTGCCTTCTTTGCCTACCTTAAATCTGAAGGAAAAAAACAATGAACAACAGGACGTTAGTTATGGAGTGTATGAGGACATAATTGGCGACATGTCATCGTCTATAACACACGAAGAAGGTTAGAAATTTGTGCTTTGTGTCTTAGAGTGTACTATTGTATTCAAGGTGGCGATGCATCTAGCTATAGGATTATACATGCAAAAGATTAAGATCTACCACATATCTTCATAACGTAACACAGTACACGTCAAAAAGTGAAAATTTAAAATTCTAGAGTCTATTTCACCCGAAATCTAGATCTTCAAGGGTGTCGCACCTAATGATCCCGATTACGGGTGAAACAGACTATAGTTTTAAAATATTAAGTTTTTGACGTGTACTGTGTTATAATATGATATTCTCTCTGGCCTACTCAGTAGAGCACGTTTTCCAATCAGTTGAGTTCAAACTCCACTCATCATAACACATATCCTCAACAAACTACAGTTTTCTACAACCTATCGTTTCTGAAATGCTTCATTTCAAAATTTACGAGATTTCCCAGCAGTTTTTTCAGTTAAAATCACATTTTCAAAAAATTGGGATTTGCTGCTTAACTTGTAAATGCACTCTTGAAACGTTGGCTGGTGGGACAGAACGTAGAATAGCTTTAATTAAAATGTTCATTTCTTCGACGCAACTTTTCGTCAAACACCTTGTCGACAAGAATCCTCAGAACGGAGTGTGCAGGAAAAAGAATGGCTATTAGTAGGACAAAGGCGAACCGTGATTGACTGGATAAAGATCAACGAGGGAACGTCAGCATTATTATACAATCTTAAAGCACATTACTGACTACACAATTGTATATTTATGCTGACGCTCCCTCATAAGTCTTTTTCCAGCCAATTAGAACTCGGCTTTTTCTTATAAATAACCTTTCTATTCCTGCGCTCTCCATTCTGACAATTCTTGTTAACTAGTGTCAGACCAAAAGCTACTTCGAAGAAATGAACATTTTGATTAAAGCAATTCTCAATTACTTTTGTTTCAACACTAATTTATGCTGCAGCCTTGCGTTCAAATAGTTTCAAGTCAGTTGTGAACGATGCTTGTGCCTTATGTATTATATTGAAAAGATTAAGTTTTAACTGGCAACGCTTTTGGAGAGATTCAAACTTTTAAATGAAATACCTCAAAAACAATACGAGGAAAAAAATAAAATTTGGTAAAAATGTGGTAAAGTTTATCTTTGCATATAGCGCTATAGCTGGATGATGCTTTACACTTTTAATGCAACTATTGTTCATAAAACCGCAGAGTTATTTTTTGGGGGGCGGGAGGGGGAAGAATGAAACAAGCAAATTTGCATAAATTATGAGAGTTTTAAGAAGCAGTTTTAACTAAAAAAGATAACTTATAAAAATCGTTTGTCGTGTCTAATCCACTTCAAGAGAATTTTGCATTCAGATATACAACTTGAATCTGTGAACAGAACCTGTACTCTTACTTTCCTTATAGTCTGCATTATAGCCTGCCTAGTACTGCCTCAAGCCCCTAAATTTTTATTTCTCGTCAAACTTTTGAGCTTAATGGTACTTTACTTTAACTTTTCATGCGAAGAGAACAATCTACTTTCGCAAAACGTTTAACCCTGATATCGAAGCAAAATATATATGATAGTAATCTCATTTTGTTTGAAACTGTGTACTCAATAGCGATCAAGCATAATTCAATATAATACTTAATATATCAGTATACTCTTGGTTTCACAAACTTTTTCAGCAATTTTTCGTTTAGTTTTTGAAAAATTTTAACAAATTTTACTACTATCTGTTCATTGGCCAGCTTCCATTTATACAGTAGTTAATAAAATCTGAGTGATTGGTTGTTGTGTTGCAGAACCATGAGCAACAAATTCAGCACCTTCAATTCAGAAAGAACTTATTTCAAAGAAAAAGCAATGCGTTTTCTTTATGGCAACTGGACTAAGTTTTGCATTAGCAGCAATTGCAATCGGTCTCGTATGTTGGACGTTGCTTGTTAGTGAAGAAGTATAATTTTGATTTTTTTCGATGTTGTTTTAACCCTATTTGTACCGGGGAGGGGCAAATTTGCCCCCCTCTTAGTTATTTTAATGTAGCTCCTAAACTAAAAAAAGTTTTGCTTTGATGCATCCTGACTTTGAATCAACTTTAATAACACACATTTTCAGAAACTTTGGGGTCAGCAAGACGACCGGAAGTGACGTCATTTTTGCCTTTGTTAGAGGCACCCAAGGAGTTTTATGCAATTTTGAGCACAATGCATGCTTATCAGTGCGCGTATTCTATTCATTTTACTGCGTATTATTCATTGATGCTAATCTTTAGCTGGAATAAAATATTTTATTTACTGATACATGCATTGCATCATCATTACGTCATTGATGACGTCATAATTCAAAACTATTACTTTTTCTGCTGTTTCTCGAAATAAATTGCGTTTGCATAAAAAAATTATTTATTTTCATCAGCTGTTGAATGATATAATGAAAATAATATTGCAGTATTCTAAAATTTTGTGAATTATATAACATTTCAGTTACAAAAAATTGCAAATAATAATAATAAACAAAATATATTAAAGATGACATCATCATGCATGATGACGTCATCATCTGCGGTGAATTTATCAGAGATGTCTTTAAAATAACAAAAGTCCCAGCTGAAAATAATATTTCGCAACATTTAGAGAAATTTGCATGCTGTTATAAGGATTCACTGGTTGTGATGACGTCATTATTGTTTGCGTGACGTCACAACCTCAAAATTTTTATTTTTAAAAATTTAACAAAAAATTGCTTCAACATGCAAAAAATCTTACTTCTATCACTTACCAATTGGTTTTTAGGTTGGGGGGCAAATTTGCCCCATCCCCGGCACAAAAAGGGTGTAAAAATAGCCCGGTATAAATAAGGTTAAAGGAGAGGTGTTATTATCTTCATGCAGTATGGCTCAGAAAAACCCAAAAACAATGTTTCAAGCATTTGTGATGATGTGATGTTGAATGGAAAAAATTTACTATCTTCAAGAATACTTTATGCTAACCCTATTTTACACGGGCTGTTTGACTACCGCAATTTCACCGGAGGGGGAGAGCAAAAATACTCCCCACCTAACTTCTAAACCGGAAGTATGCAATTACCAAACTCGGCATGCTGGCTCGATTTAACAAAAATTTGTTTGAAAAAATTTTGTTTGATTTGATAACATCATCATAGTGACGTCAGATCCATAGTTTCGAAAATTGATGGCATAGGCGGTTCAAGTTTTGTATATGCGCTTGTTTTTTGATACATAAAATGTTAAGTACGGTAAAAGTAATTATGTCACAAAAACGTCTTTGACATTTTTGCAAGTTAAGTCAAATGTGGGCCCAAAACTTGGAAAGTAACTTCGGTAAGCTTCAAAATTCGTAAACTTGCTCTTACTTTAGCAACTTCAAATTTTCATGGATTATTTGTGAATAGTTTTCAGCAAAGTCAAGTTGATTAAAGAAAAACGCGTTTTTTAAAGATATTTGTCACGAAAAAACCAAGAAGGGACATGTTTGCCCTCCTCCCATGCAAAAAGAGAAAGCGAACACACAAAAGTAAGAATGCCCCTTCAAAAGCTTTCTTTGAGTTCTTTATTTTTGATGGCTATTATATGATCCCGTTCTACATTAAAAAATGTCCTTTGAATTTAATTTAATTAAAAACAGTAAAGCCTTATTTAAATCAGTGAAACTTTTAAAGGTTTTGGAATCAGCTACGTCATCATTGCTTAAAAATAAAATCTTACTCGAATAAAATATGTCTTTCCAGTGATGGACGTAGTTGAGTCCGAAAATTTCAAAATGTTACGATTGTTTTAAATCAAGTTTTTACCAGTATTGTTTTAACCCTATTTTACACGGAAGAGGGAGGCATTTTGCCCTACTTTCATTTTTGTTGTGATAAACCCCTTTGAAGGAAAGATTTTTACTTTGAATCAACTTGACTTTGAGTCAAAATTTATTACAAATAACGTCTAAAAATTTTAAGTTCGCTAAAGTAGCGGAAAGTTTCCCGATTTGTGATGTTTTCCAAAGTTGCTCTCTTAAATTTGAGCATTTTTTGACGAATATTTAGCTTAAATGACGTCATAGGACGTTTTTGTGACATTACCAACTTGACTTAGGCATTTAATGATTCAGTATCAAAAAACAAACCTATGTACAAAATCTGAACCGCTGTTGTGACGTTATCGCAAAAATGACATCATTTTTTGAAGTATGGTTGTGGCGTCACAATGATGCCGTACTCAACTCAAACCCAATTCTTCCAAAAAATTTTGGTGAACACCAATCCACATGCCTCATTTGGTGTAACCCATAACTTTTGGTTATAGGAGTTAAATAGGGGAGCATTTTTGCCCCCTACCCCCATGTAAATGCGTTGGTCAAATAGCCCGTGTAAACTAGGGTTAATCAAGTTAAATAAAACTCCTGCGCAATTAGTACCGAAGATCCATCCTTAAAATTTTAGAAAATAGATAATATCACTTACAATCAACGCATTTTTTATTAAGTATTGTATTTGCAGTTATTGCAGTTAGTTATGCCTCATACCAAGCCATGGAGTGTTACTGCAACCCTGCTTTGTATTTTTGTTTAATCGATTGCATACTATCTGGCCTAAAAAGGCTATCCGCATGAAAACGCTGCGAAAAGACATCTGAACGGTTACAACTTGAAACAAACAATGCAAAAAATTGTCTTCCTCAGGATTCGAATCTGCAGCCTTTGGATTTTTTGTGTAGCGGTTCGGATTCTTCGTGGGGACAACTTTTTCGTATTGCCTTGTTTTTAGCAGGTTCCGTTCGGGTGGCTTTTTTATATACGGCTTTCGCGCTGGTAGCCTTAAGCCCGCAAACTTCAAAAACATTAAACGTAAATTGTTGTTTATTTTAATTTTCTATATTGCAGACTCCAGATGAATACTCCAGAAATGATATCGCAAAACTAGAAAACATTGTATTGCAACTACAGGCAAACGTGGCCAATCAAACGCGTACTGGTAAGTTATTTTATTTTTCATGTATTAACTGAAATGGAAAATGTTGATGCTATCAAAATCTTTTACAAAAGGTTTGCAAACCCCTACCGTTATCCATGAGTTGTAATGAGCAACGTCAAAAACATCATATTTAAATCAAACATTTTCAATACTTTTTATTGGTCAACTTGATCACATTACTACTATTTTACGCATGAGCAATACAGCAAAATAAATACAATGAAGAAGCAGAAGAGGAAAAACGATAAACAAAAAACTTTTGGACCGTGGGTGATTGACTCGAAGCTCGAAGACCAATTTGGTTCTATCGCGTTCTTCCATTGCTGCAAAATTTAGAAAAGCAAAAGTTGCAACCATCAGTAGCAAGTTAGAATTCGTTTTACAGTCTATGCCGTGTTAAATTATTAATTAGTACTTTTTTATATAATTTTGTTTTTGTATGCATTAAACAAATTTAAATAATGGCTAAATGACAGATTAAGAAATAAACAGAAAAAATTGACCAACCCCTTATAGAGAATAATCTAATGCATTGTACAGTGACAACCAAGAAATAACAGTATAACAAAACTGTAGATATACTTTTCGTCTCTAATGAATGTGTTAGTCCTTTTTTATTTGTTTTATCTGTTGATTAGGAATTGAAATGATCGATTTCGCTTTTTTTTAGTATTTCTTGATACTGTAACCAAACAATAGTCATGTGGATGGAGCGTCTGCTTCTGAAACGGTAGACTCGGGTTCGATTCCCAGTCGGATCAAACCAAAAACTATCAAACATAGCATTCACAGCTTTCCTGCCTGACGTTCAGCAATAATAGGAACAGAGCGAAACCTTCACCATGTGTGGTGGACCGGAGAGTAGGTGGCAGCTTGACTCGAAGACCGAAATGTCACATCACTGTCTCTGTAAGCTGAGACACTTGGTGAATCAAGATGTAATTACAAATCAAATCTTTCATTATACTCGCTGGATTACGCCGAACCTTGTAACGAGTTTGCGGGGCCCATCTCCGCGTTTTTGCGCGCGGGCTACGCAGCTCCTTTCGAAGAAATGTCACAGCGGTGGCGAGCCGTTGGCAACACTGTGACTGATTTGAACGACCCGAGTTGTGAACCTCAGACCTCCCGCTCCATAGACGAACGCGTTACCTCTCGACAACTGGCCGGTAGACGTAATTACAGGTATAATAATAATTACATTTGCAGTAGAGTTGAGTCAAGAGCAACTTCCTTACATTGTCAACTAAATTATTCTTTACCTATAAACTATAATACTACACATTTTTTGCTGATAAAATGGGTGTAAAGAAGCAAGATAATTGATCATTCCCACAATTTGTACGGTGTACTGAATCAAAAATGATATTTTGTAAGGTTTCGTTTGAAAAAGCTCACATCGCCAGAAAAATCACAGTAATAGCACAGTAAAAAAACAACAAAAACTTACAACAATTTGAGTGTTGGTATGAATTACTTACATTGCTTTATTAATTTCAACAAAAATTCCAAAGCAAAGTCAAAAAGTAAACTTGAGGTGCGTTTACACTGGGCGCAAAGCAACCAAAATTTATGTCATCAACAAATTGCAAAAGATTTCAACCGTCGCAAACTTCGCGAGCGGTTGCTTAACCTCACTTAGGCAAAATTGTTGATGAGTGGTTGGCCTAGTTTAAGCAAGATCCCGAAAGCTGCCGACCTTCGCTTCGCGTTGCTTCGCGTCCAGCGTAAACTCATCTTTATATTTTAACTGACCAAGGCGATCATATTCAAACTGATAATGAAACTAAAGCTGAAATTGCGAGGCTGGAAGAGATTGTATTGCGACTTCAGGAAAATCTGACCAGCTACATAGGTGATTATGATGGTTTGTTTCATTTGTATTTGGCCAATGTTATTTGCATCTGTCCAAAAGCCATGGTTTGGCATCACAAAAATCCTGGTTGAAATTCATAATTCGTTACTTTCTGATCCTATGTTTTGTACTGTATGTTGCGGTCAAATACAATATATACCGTATGTACATTCAGGCGCGTAGCCAGGATTTGGAAAAGGGGGGGGGGGCTATTTTGAAAGAGTGAGAAGTGTGCAAACGACCTTGACTCGAATTTGCATTGATCTTGAATCAGTTTTAGACGGTTTGTCCGAAAATTGAGACGAAATTTCTCGGAAAGCTCGGAAATTCCAAGGTTTTTACCGCCCAAAATTAGGTGGTCTCCAAAAAAAAAAAAAAAAAAAGGTCTTCACCGAAATTGAGAGTGATTTTTCGGCCGAATTCCTAAATTCAAAGGTTTTTTCCGCTCAAAATTAGGTGGTCTCCAAAAAAGAAAAAAAAGGTCTTCACCGAAATTGAGGGTGGTTTTTCGGCCGAATTCCGAAATTGAAAGGTTTTTTCCGCTCAAAATTAGTGGTCTCCAAAAAAAAAAAAAAAAAGGTCTTCACCGAAATTGAGAGTGATTTTTCGGCCGAATTCCTAAATTCAAAGGTTTTTTCCGCTCAAAATTAGGTGGTCTCCAAAAATCCAAAAAAGAAAAAAAAGGTCTTCACCGAAATTGAGGGTGGTTTTTCGGCCGAATTCCGAAATTGAAAGGTTTTTTCCGCTCAAAATTAGTGGTCTCCAAAAAAAAAAAAAAAGGTCTTCACCGAAATTGAGACTGATTTTTCGTCCAATTTCGCAAATTCAGACGTTTGAGGGGGGGCTGTTTTCCTATGGGGGGGGCTATTTTCAGTTTTTCACAAAAAATCGGCCTCAAAAGCACAAAAAACATGCGATTTTGCATACTTCACAAGCCAATGGGGGGGCTCGAGCCCCCCGCCCCCCCTGGCTACGCTACTGTGTACATTACCGATCAACATGAAAAAGTGAAATTGACTTATCGGAGCTGGCAAAAAGTGCGAAAGAGTGCACTTTGTCAGTCGTCATCGATTATAGCTAATTTAGTGCATATCAGCTTGATGTTGTATCTTTTAATCACGCTAAATGTATTTGAGCGACACTTAAAGACCTACATAATCACTAAACGATCAAACGTTTTGACGTCACTCTCATCTTATTCTAGTGCTAGGTTATTCCTTATGATTGCTTTGTTTTAGTAAGTGTGATGTTTCTTCTATTCTGCTGCTAATCGAAAAAACTCTTCTATTTCAGATCTTGCTAAAAGTTGCTGCAACAATGATATTGCACGACTTGAAAAAATGATTCGGCAACTTCAAGCAAATTTTACTAAGGAAATGAGTGAGTACGCTCAGCACAATGAGTGCTAATCAGAAAAGGAAAAACGGACAGTTTTGCATAAAGAAATAGAAAATACTGTAAAATGAAAATCTTATATAATGTTGTTAGCTGCAACACTTGCAAGTTAAATTTATTCTCCTGCCACCGGACAGCGTCGTATGCTCACTATTGGATGAACCGCACACTTTTAAGTGTGTGTGCTATTTCGCGTTTGCACGGAAAAAATCCTCACAACCGTTTAGAAGTTTTTGGTGACCGCAAATTTCTTGCGGATTTCTTTGAATTCTTATCCACTGAATTTGCTGCTTGTTCGAAGCCACCAAGAAGAGGTAATCATCGTAAAGCGTCTTATCTAAGGACGCAATAGTGTGACCAGGGTGCGGGTTGAACTCAGATCATGCAATTAAGGTTATCATAAAAATGCCGTCTTTTCACTCTCGGCCACGCTGCCTACTAAAACCCAAAACTCTGTTATAAAAGCCAACTGTCTGTTTCGTCCGTAGGCTAAATGAGATTAGCACGTTTTTGTTGCTGCTGCGTTTTGGTCATTATTTTGTTCTTGCCTCGGTATAAAATAACGTTATACGCTCTCTTGCAATAAGACTAATTAAACATTTTGCAGATGACACCACGATGGATTTACTCCGTGGATATTCAAATCTGAATGACCAATGGATTGCTCCATTTAACGGATATCAGTATAAAATAACTGAGAGCACCCATTCATGGGAAGAAAGCCGAAGGATTTGTCAAGACTGGGGAGGAGAAATGGTTGTGTATGGAGTTCGTGACTTTCAGATGAGGGGGTAAATTTAAAGAATGGTTTGAAGCTTCTTATATACAGAAGAAAACCTCCTAATCTAGTGAAGAAGTTACGTCAGCATTAGCAATAGTAGTGGCAGTATATTAGTAGTAGCAATGTTTTATTTTTGGCAATTACACGAACATAAAAAATAACAGTTTCGAATAACCATTCACCAGAAAAAAACATGCAGCGATAAACAATGTACGCTATTACATGCAAGAAAATAGAAGTTTAGCTTCTATTTAAACAAACAAAAAGTCCAAGTTCATGCATAAATGCCTCAATTAAAGATTACGATGCCTGAATTTAACTAATTTTTTGAAACTTCTCAGATCACCAACAGCTTGTATGTCACTTAACAATTGTTGTTACCCAGTATTCGCTAGCACTCCCTGTGTTACTGTGCTTAGTATACGTAGGTGCTCATTGCGTACAGATTTTGTGCCTAATACAAAAGATTAAAGATATATGTCACAACATCATGTTTAGGTATGCAAAGCAAAACTTTTTTTCATCGAATAATTGTTTAAATAATGGTGTATTTTAAAAGTATATCAATGTCATACTCATTTCCGACCCATTCGAAAAAATTATTATTTTCGATTTTCACGGTAAACAGCTATATTTCAAAAACCAAAAATATCAAACAAAGTATTTACTAAACTCTCTGCATTTCCCCGAAAAATGAAAGTAATTTTTAGAGGCCATTTCTCTTCTTGTTATTGCTCCTGGCTACCCAGTTGTTCGCAGCATTATCACCAATTCGATCGGTCGAGAATTAACGCTATTTTCAGATTAATTGAAAGATAAGCCAAATTAATAATGTCTTTGTATCTCTGGAAGATGAAACAAATATTTTGCGACTTATAAAACCTATTTCTTCTTGCAATCTATCTTGGAACTTTTTCAACATTTTAGCAATGAATACGCATTGTTATTCAGAACAATCTTTGACGCAGTCGCACCGGAAAATACCTCCAGCCTTTGGATTGGTCTGAGTGATTTAACAACGGAGGGAGAATGGCTGTGGCTGAATGGACATCAAGCTAGTACAGTTGATCCTACTCTGTGGGAATCTGGACAACCAAACAATTTCAATGATGAGCAACACTGTGCTCAAATGTATCGCAGCACCAGTGAAGCAAGAGGATTTTTGGTGTCCGACAATCAGTGCATTGGCGGTCGAAGAACAATCTGTGAAAAAAAGATACAGCAGTAATTATTTTTCCACCCTTTGAATTTATATCTAGCGCATAGTTTGTTTGTATATGCAGTAGTAAACTGTTAAGTAATGCTGTTATTATAGCAATCTATAACCGGCCAGTTGGTCGAGCTGTAACGCATTCATCGGTGGAACGGGAGATCTGAGGTTCAAATATCGGGCCAGTCAAAGTGGACTCAGTGTTGTCAACGGCTTACCACCGCTGCAACATTTCTTCGAAAGAATTTGTGCTGTCTGGGTAAAATGACGTGGAATAATTTATTTTTGGTATAATTTAAAAGGGTGGTATAATTTATTTTTGGTGCCGAAATTACAAAATTCATTATTTCATCTGACTCAAAAGAAGTTTTAGGTGATTCCAGTCCAGAGTTGCAACTGGTCCTAATTTATTTGACAAATACATTGTGATGGCAATCTTTACCTAAAGAGTGTGTCAAAAAATGTACATATAAAAGTATTTTAATGACACAGGCAAACAAATCAATGTTTTTGAAATATTTCATCACAGCCATAACCAAAACATGTGATTCAGTAGAAAGTTATCAATAACGTATTTCTGTTTCGAAGTTCTTAGTCCTATTTACACAGCAGAGTTGTAAACGGGCCGACTAGTTCTGGCCCGAACCAGAAAAATAATTTGAAGCCCAATCATGCCCGAAAAAAAACAAAAGTTAAGTTAGGTCTGAAAAATTTAGCGATGTTGCCAAGTTATTTTGATTATATTTTTGTGCACCTAAGACAAAAAGTACGTCTCAGGCCCAAATTAAGCCCGAAATGTTTGTCAATTTTAGGCCCGAACCCGGCTCGAACCCGATCCGAAAAGCCCGGCCCGACTTACAACTCTGCTACACAGAGTAGAAGGTGAAAATTCCCTTCCCCCTTTTCTTTTCATGATAAAACCTTTTTAAAAAAAGGTTTATTATTTAAGTCAAATTCGTTTTAAATTAAGTATATTCACAACCATGCCTTGACAATTTGAAGTTGTTGGGGTTAGAGAAAGTTTCCCAATTTTGAGGTTTTCCGAAGCCACTTCACCAATGGTTTGAACATTTTTAGCTCGTATTTAGTTTAATGGTTCATTACTAAAAGTGGATTTACCGAGCATCCGTTTTTTGTCCGCTTTTGTCCGTTTTTGCTTCTTTCGGAAAAAGTATGTTCTTTTTGGTCCGCATTACGTCGATATCCGCACTATAAACAGCCTGTCACATACTGGACAAAAATTTTCCGAAGTTTTTTTGAAAAGGGTTACAGCTTTATTTTGAAATATTGCTCTCGCCGTTCCTAAACAAAATTTTTGAACAAATTTTTTACCAATATGTAACAGTCAATGCGAACAAAAAAGCGCATACTTTTTCATGGAGAAGCAAGAACGTAAAAAAAAACGGACCTAAACGGATGAAAAAAAGATACTGTTTAAATTCGCCTTCATTTGTTTTTGCAATCCAATGTCCAGAAAAATCTTTTTATAGAGAAATTCTTTGTTGCTCTTATTGTGTTTAGTGGGTGATTCTTTTTGCTTGAACAGTTGTATCCTCAATTTTGGATTTTATTAGTTGCGTAAGCGAGATTTGTAATGAATGAAAGCTTTTTTCTCGAAATCATTATACACACTAATAAAAAGAAGGTCTTCGTCTATATTTCCTCAATACAAAAAAAAAAACAAAAAAAAACTTGTCATCTCTAAAGTACCCAAAGTTTCATCGGTTTAGCTCTCACCTGCATGAAGAGTCGGAATGCATTATTTTTTGGTCTGCTGTTAAAAGGAGAGGGAGTATCGCAGAATTTTAGTAGTAAAATAGATACTATATCGGTAGAAGGTTTTCACATACCAAAAAAAGGGAGTCATGGCACAATGTCCCCCCTGCTTATTCATGGCACAATGTCTCAATTTTTTTAAAAATGAAGAACAAATGAGGCTAAAAATCGGCAAAAAATTAAAAACAGCCAATTTCAACTCAAGATTTACTGCTTTAAAAAAAAGAGTGTACTTCAACTTTTTCGCGTTTGAAAATTTTTGAAACCTTGAGTTACTGTTAACATATAAGTATAACCACCAACAACCTCAACGGCGATTTACGTCATTTAAAGAAAATTATAGTACGGAAAAAGTTGTTCTTTTGAACATCGATCCAAAAATATAATTTAGCTCTCTCGTTCAATAACTAATTATAATCAGTCGAGGAATTTGCAAGCTTAAAATAATAACGCATGGCCCATGGTATCTTTTTCTATAACAATTGCAGTAGCCTACATGCAGTACGCTTGAACGCATTATTTTTGAAGTAAAAATGCCTCTGACGTCCCAATCAGATATTTATTACGAGTTAACACAGGTTACAAACATTTCGCAAAGAAATTCGAGCGAGCAGTTTAACGCATGCTGGGCGAGACGGTTCGAAAATGGCAGTTTATGTGCGAATTTTTTTTTATTTGTAGCACGTTTTAACGAGCGAGAATGGCCTTTACGAGCTCGCTAACACGTTCGTCACATGGGCCCAGGTGGACACGTGTCAGCGTGACTAGAAGACTGAAACGTCCCTTCGCTGTTTTTTGGCCAAAGCAAGTTGGTGAATAACGTGTAATTGCAATTGCAAAAAACTCTTTTTGAGTTTTGTTTGCAAGTCTTTTATCAGTCTGGGCCGCGCAGCGGATAGACTGCCTGGCCCTTAATTGGAAATAAGCGTGAAATGTCGTACGCAAACACACAGATACATTGCCAGTTAGAAATTGAATCGAGACTAAGCAACCTTTCAATCATCTACCGGACACTTTAACAACTGAGCTATTGCCGCCGCCGTCTGGGGGAGAGGTTATTACATGTTTTCTGTCATTTATCGAGCGTCCGATATTCAAAAACTAATGAGAAATGCTGGTATTTATATTTATGACACAAAAATATCGAGTGACCTTCTGCAATCTTCCAAAAATCGAGAACAAAAATCTGATGCTAATCAAGCGTTTGTTATTTGTTATGCCCAATGTATGCTTATATGGTCACCAAAAATTTGCTCTCGTATGCTCAAATTATAAAAACACCAAATAGCAGATATTCCAATAATTACTTCATTTTTTGCAAAATAGTTGGTATTTTGTGACTCTCTGCAAATTTGTGACGTTTGTAAAGTTCGAATTTTGAAAAATTGTGAAAAAGTAAATAACTATGCTTAAAAATTTATAATATTACAAACGTTTAAACTGGTAAATATGTTTAATTGTATTATACTGTCTTGCACATGAAATTTTTACGAGTTTTAATAATTACGTATTACGACCACGGCTAAATTAATATGGAAATAATCTCAGAAGAAGTTGTGCAATAAGGTAATTTAGATCGATTAGTTTTCAAACGTCTCGAAGAAATATTATTCAAAGGTGTTAACAAACGAATTTTTGGATTGTTTGTACAATAAATTTTGTTAAAAGCAAACAAGTTTTAAATTTTTAACAACGCTAAGATGCACACTGGATTAGTGCAGTGTCTGGAAACATAGGATCTAATTTATCTGCTGATGATACCACAGAGCGCTAGGAAATTTTACTATTGTATGAAGAAAAAAAAGGGAGAACATTGCGAAAATACAACACACACAATAATATGATATGTTGTGTATACTCTGTATATCATAGTTTGGTTATTCGTCAATTTATCGTCAAGCCTTTTATATACTTCGTCAATTCAAACTTTATCTCTAAGATTCCAGGGTAACTGTCTAGAACACAAATGTTGCGCTGGTTTATGATGTGATTTTTGACTGCGAGTCTTGGTAATGTGATTTTAATCTTCCAAGCTGCTTAGTGCTCTCAATGTTCTCAAAAAGTGCTCCATAACAGTAGTAGTTGGAGCAGTATCAAATTTTAGCACACGACAGAAAAAAACATTAAAAATTCTATAGTCTGTTTCATTCTAGACAGGATCTTTAGAAGTTAGCTTATTGAACGAAGAATCTATTAAAGAGGCAAAAATCTTGTCAAGACTTTATTGAATAAGCTAACTCCTGAAGCCCCGTCAAGGGTAGAACAATCTCTAGAATTTTTAGCTAAAGTGTGCCAAAAATTTGACATTTTCTTGTTCCGGAAAAATCAAGGTAAAAATAAATCCTTTTGTCACATATGTTATACTATGTATGAACATACCGTTTTTTTATTTTTTTTGTTTGTTTTCTTTAACCCTATTTGTACCGGGGGGGCAAATTTGCTCCCCTCTCAGTTATTTTAATATAGCTCCTAAACCAAAAAAAGTTTTGCTTTGATGCACCCTGACTTTGAATCAGATTTAATAACAAACATTTTTAGGAAGTTTAGGGTCAGCCGAACAATCGGAAGTGACGTCATTTTTGCCTTTGTCGGGGGGAGCTAAGGAGTTTCATTCAGTTTTGAGCAAAATGGATGCTTATCAGTGCGCTTATTCTAAGTTATTCATTGTACTGCATATTCATTATTGATGCTAATCTTTAGCTGGAATAAAATATTGTATTTACAGATAAATGAATTGCATCATCATTACGTCATTGATGACGTCATTATTCAAAACTATTGCTTTTTCTGCTGTTTCTCGAAATAAACTGCGTTTGCATAAAAAAATATTCATTTTCACGAGCTGTTGAATGATATAATGAAAATAATACTGCAGTATTCTAAAATTTTGTGAATGGTACTATATCTCAGTTACAAAAAATTGCAAGTAATAATCAACACAATATATTGAAGATGACGTTATTATGCATGTGACGTCATTATGCATGTGACGTCATTATGCATTTGACGTCATCATCTGCGGTGACTTTATCAGAGGTGTCTTTGAAATAACAAAAGTCCAAACTGAAAATAACATTTAGCAACATTAGACAAAGTTGCGTGCTGTTATAAGGATTTTCTGGTTTTGATGACGTCATCATCGTTTTCGTGACGTCACAACCTCAAAGTACTTATTTTAAAAAGTTTAACAAAAAGTAGCTTCAACAAGCTCAATATCTTATTTCTATCACTTACCAAACAGTTTTTAGATTAGGGGACAAATTTGCCCCCCCCCCGGTACAAATAGGGTGTAAAAATAGCCCGGTAGATATAGGGTTAATAACGTATTTCTTATGTAGGTTCACACAAGCTGAGATTACAAAATAATTTGCGTTAGCCTAATGATAGCTTCTATCTTTCTTATCAGTAGAGATGATCAACTGAATAATTCACAGAATGTCAGTGGCAATTAAAGAGTCCTAAAATACCGATCTCTATTCAGTTCGTTCTAAGCCTGTAAACACACGATATCGCTGTCGCTGGTAAGTCAGCAGTAACTACCACCAGCACCAGTTTTTAACAAAATCAAGATTCTATTTTGAAAATAAGTCAGTCTGTGATAGCATCTTACTATGGCAGCACAACCACAAAAACCTAATCTGACCATGATAATCAGAGATAATACTCAGTTAAAAAATTATTCTTGTTATAGTTGAAGTGCAAATTTATACTCCAGTCGCCGGACAGCATTGTACGATAACTGTTGGACAATCACACACTTTTATTGCAATGATTATTTCGTGCTTAGAGAATTACGCACCTACGTTATAGAAGTTTTTAGTGATTCAATGTTCTTCAAATTCTTTTTTACTGACTTTGCTGCTTGTTCGAAGCCACCAAGCAGAGATCGCCATCGTAAAGCGTCTTATTCAAGGTTGCAACCACGTGACCTAGATGAGTGAGGGTTGAACCCAGACAACGCAATCAGGGTCGTCGTAACAACGCCGCCTTTGCTCTCTCGGCCATGTTGCCAATTGACAATCAATAACTGGTACAGTAATCATACAATGACCAAGCAGACCAACCAATCAACTCGCCAGGAATCGGCAAGTGAATACCTTTAAGTCAGCTGTTGTAAGTCAGCGAGTCAGCTAAACATTTCAATCACTCATTGAGAAAACAAAAACGGTTATTGAAACGTTGCTAGACCCAGTAAGATAGGCCGAAACCCAGCGCTACGCATACGCAGTAAACTCACGCCAGCAAACAATTCAAGCAGGCTGATTATTGATTTCAGCAAAATGGTACAAAAGCACATTTTACAAGCAGGGTTGCCACTGACAAAAATTGTTTAAACATGTAAATAACAGAGTAATTAAACATTCGACAACAGAAAAAATGAGAACAAACTAGGCTACTGTAGCGCTGCCACATAGCCCCTTTCCTTTGCGTTTCGAGTCCCACTTGAGTTTGGTAAAATGTTAAAGATTTTTTATCCCCTTCGAATGCAATAAGTCACTCCGCTAAAAAGCAAAAGCAAATAAATCCAAAGCTGAAAACCATAGTTTTTTCGACCAAAATGCACAACAATTACAACGTTTTTGCACTTCTGTGGCAGTCTTTTTAGTGATAGGAACTCCAAAGCGGTTTAACGCTACTTTTGAAACATTTGTTTTGAAGGGAGGCTAATATTTGTAATAAAATCTTTAGTTTTTTTGATTGCTTTAAATCACTAATCTTAACTTTAATCTTTAGTCTTAGCTTTAATCTTTAATCACTTTTGATAGCAAATACAACAGCAGTATTTGAACTAATTATAAAAATCATACGTTTTTGAATACGCTGTTATAAAGTTTCTTTTATAAAATTTTGCCGATGAAATACCGTTGCTTGCTGATTTCAATCAAAAAACATTAAAAAATTTTGTGAAAAAGCTGAATGTTTAATCACTCTAAGTCTTAATTGAAGCAAACGAACTCATCTTTCCAATGTTTTCTACTAATCCAGATGGTGACTGAAGCAAACTGTAATGCAAAAACGTCAAAAATCACGCTGCCAAACAGCAATATTTGCGTATAGACAACTTTGTCCAATCCGAAAGAAAACCTGCTAAAAATTGGCGAGATTTGAAAAATAGTTGAGACGCGTTCGGAAGCTCCAAAAGGTTGATGAGGAGGGTTAAGCTTTAGACTAGACCTTTTGAAATAATGCGGATGTTAACTAAGCTGCTCTGAGTTTTTCGGAAGAAGAAGTCATATAGTTTTGATATTTACCGCACAAACATGAGCATTGCGATCGTTGATACTTGGCTAGTACAACCTTTAATCTCTAGAATTGTCCAGGTTGACTAAAACTAGAGAATGACTAAGATGTTTATTGACGAATCGAAAATGGCAGTTGATAGTTCCTTTAGCTTTTTGAATCGCAGAAAGCAGCACACCAATCTTAAATTCAAACTTCTAATTAAAATTGAAACACACACCACTCTCACTGAGCAAATCGCTCCGCTAACACTTCTTGCGATCGACCAATTCAGATTGTAAAGACCAAACTGTGACCGACCACTTCAGGCCGCAGTACCGGCTACACAAGCCAACCACAGATACACAAACTTGGCTTAACTGCCCACAAAACTAATATCTAAAATAACCCACTCTTCGAATATTAGAATGGTGAATGAAAAACGACCCGCCTATTTATACTACGGCAAAAGCTATCCAATATTCCAAAAAATCCATGATACGTCACAATAGATAATAATACACGAGCTTACGATAAAAAATTGCGACATATTATGATGTCACAAACTTTAAGCCTAACTATAGCAATTAAGAATGGTAAACAAGCAAACAATCGATAACTGCAAAAGACAGTTGGATATACTAGAAAGGCATTATTTCGAAAATTCCAAATTAAAAAGGCGGCAAACTAAAAACCAGTCACGTACACGTTAAAACGCAGCAAATAATTATATCTCGGGCATTTAAAATTATTATACAATACGTGACAATGAGTTTTTGATGAGGCTGGACCACATTTGCTCTTTGAGACTGGAAACGGACAGCTTCTTTGTCTGCTTTTCCTCACGGTTCCTTTATTTCAGAATATGCTGATTCGTCCCATCAGCGTGAGGTTTTTCTTCACGGTTTGCTCGTTCTACGAATACGTCCAACCAAATCAGTCGAATATGCGTGAACGAAAAAAATCTTCGCCACAAGAGCAAACTTTCTTTCTTCACTGCTTGTCTCTTTTTCTCCGCGCATCTGTTTTTAGTCTACTAAATAAAGAGGCTACGGTTGGACTGATGGGATGTGAGGTTGTGTTTTTAGTTAATTATGTTTCGTTTTGATCCCGATTTTTTTTGGTAAGTTCGCGCCTGCATTCTTTTTAATAAAATACTAAGTAGCCTAATGTATTCCAGAATCGGCTTTTCTGTTAAAATGCTATGAATTCTTGGACTTTTCGTCTTCATAGATTAAAATGTTTTGCAGCATTAGTGAATGATAAATTTTTTATTTAAACTTTGCTTGTTTATTTGGAAAAAAGCAAATAATGTGATGACCCCGCTATTTTAACAAAAAACACAGTCAGAATGTTGTAGTTAAATTTTTGTCTAATTTACAGTTGGTCGAGCGGTAACGCGTTCGTCTCTGGAGCGGGAGGTCTGAGGTTCAAAACTCGGGCCGGTCAAATCAGACACAGTGTTGCCAACGGCTTGCCATCGCTGCGACATTTCTTCGAAAGGAGCTGTGTTGCCCGGGCGCAACGACGCGGAGATGGGCCCCGCAACCTCGTTACACGCTTCGGCGTACTACAGCGAGTATAATGAAAGATTTGATTTGAATTTTTGCCCCAGTTTACACATGGTGCACCACCATCAGCGTGCGTACGAGCTTTCATTCGCTTTTGCTTTGAAACCTGACGCTGGTATGGTAGTACACATAGGCGTAGCCAGGGGGGGGGGGGGGGCAGGGACCCGGGACCCCCCAATCAAAATACCACTAACGACAAAAAGTTATGACAACATAGCCTGGCGATGTTTAGTTGCAGTTTTTTTTTAGTAATTACGCACATAACAGTAATTAACAATAATATTAATGACAACAAGTGAATGTCGGGGCCCCCAACTAACAACCAGGGGGCCCTTACTAACAACTAGGGGGCCCTGGAACTTTAACCGACAACCAGGGGGTCCGGGACCCCTAACTGAAAACCGGAGGTCCCATAACTGACAACCAGGGGGCCCCAGGGCCCCTAACTAACAACCAAGGGACCCTTAACCAACAACCAGTGGGCCCCTTAACTGACAACCAGGGGGGGCCCAGGCCCCTAACCGACAACCAGGGGGCCCCTAACCAACAACCAGAAGGCCCCGGAGTGCCTAACTAACGACCAGGGGGCCCCGGGGCCCCTAACTAACAACCAGGGGGCCCCTAACCAACAACCAGGGGACCAGGAGCCCCCTAATCGACAACGAGGGGCCTCGGGGCCCTCCTAACTGACGACCAGGGAACCCCAGGGCCCCTAACCAACAACCAAGGGGTCCTGGAGTCCCTAACTGACGAACAGGGGGCCCCCGGGGCCCCTAACTCACGACCAGGGAGCCCCAGGGCCCCTAATTAACAACCAGAGGCCTGGGCTCCTAACCGACAAGCAAGGGGCTACGGGGCCTCTAACTGGCAACCAGGGAGCCCAAGGGCCCTTGACTGACGACCAAGGTTCCCGGGCCAGGGGCCCCTTAATGCAAATTTTTAACAATTTATATGCAAAACCTGTGAGAAATCTGAGAGTTTTGACCTAAAAGTTGCCACCCCAGGCCCTCGTTTAACGTTATTATGAACTTAATTATTTACTGCTGAAGTATTGCAGGAGGCAATGTTTGTTACTTCCCCCTATAGACCAAATCACTTACAATTAAAATTTTACACCATAATGCAAGATTCTAAGCGTGTTTTGGGATTTAATTGTAAAAAGGGGATTGAACAACTAAATTTTTTCGATTGGTTTTGAAATGTTAAAAATCTAGTTCTTTGAAATGGCTCTAAACTCGTGCGAAATGTGATCCAATGGGATTTAAACAGTTTTTTTTCCCAAAAACTTACAAAAATCGCCCAGCGGCTGGGGGCTTTGCCCCCAGACCCTCATAGCCATCGGCGGCTGGGGGCTCTGCCCCCAGACCCCCGTCTCTGATACGTTTGAGTACGCTAGCTTACTCAACACGTCTTCCAAGTTAGACTTTTACACTTTTCAACAATTAGTTTTCGCCCTCTCCCTTTACCAAAATTCTGGCAAAGTGCCATCAGGCTACGGCTTCAGATCTTGCATTCTACAATATCTTTGCCCCACAAAAAATTACTTTTTCGAAAATTACAATGAAATCAGGCAAGCCTTGCGTGCCAATTTTTGGCTAAAACAAAGGCAACCTTTGCTCGCTCGCAATTTTATACCAAATATAGACCACAGTATTTTTTTGTAGGTTATAACGATTTATTCATTTACAGTGTGAACAAAATAATCGTGTACTGTGTGCTTTCAATTAATTGCGTGCGACAGCCAATTTAAAAACTCAAATGATGATATTTTTGTATGATATTAATAATAAGTCAATTAAGATGTTTTTGACGTTTGCAGGCCAGAGTTTTAATGTTTATTCGTTTTACGTGCTTCTGGCCTAAAGGCTACCTGCTCGGAAGCCTAGGGAAGAGCCACCGGAACGGCGACTGCTTAAAACAAGCAATGCGAAAAAATTGTCTATATTTGGTATAAAATTACCGGTACACTGCTCTACCACTACCATCGGAAACAGCTCAAGCGGTAGAGCAGTGAACCGGTAATCCAAAGGCTGCAGGTTCGATTCCAGCGGGAAGACAATTTTTTCGCATTGCTTGTTTTAAGCAGTCGCCGTTCTGATGGCTCTTCCCTGGGCTTCCGAGCTGGTAGTCTTTAGGCCAGAAGCACGCAAAACGATTGAGCAATATTTTTGTAATTAGCAGTCATTCTTTTAACGTTGATTTGAAAATAGCAATCTGAATTGAAGATTTCCATTTGAAAATTTTTTTAACAGTTGCAACGTATTTTGGGCTTGATACAAAATTGCATGGGATTTGAATGCTCTGTCGTCATTCGCAGCAACAATAAGTAGGTGATTAGAGTACCTTTGTATTTAAAGGAATGAAGAATCCAGACAATTCCGGAGTTTACAATAGCCTAAATTGAGATGTACTCTTAAAAAATTTTTGTTCTCATTTTAGGAATGCGATTGCAAAGATATTCATCAAATTAAAAAAGATAAACCCCTAAAAAAGTGTTTGGAAACCCTAACTTTGTTCTTCTAGCCTATATTTCCAGGAAAAGGTTAGAATGAATATTATCAACCTCTCCAGTCACATCACGTGACCAGGCCAATTTTGGTAAATCGCCCATTTTTTCTTTTATTTTGGGTTTGGGGGGATGAAATAGAGTTGGGGGGATTAAATACTCTCTATTTGATTCCCTCAACCCCAATTTAGAAGAAAAAGGGTGTTTTTAACAAAATTCGACAGGTCACGTGGTGTGACTGAAAAGGTTGATAATATTCATTCTAACCTTACCCATATTTCCAGGAAAAGGAGAGGTTTTCCAAAATTGGATAGGTCAGGTGATGTTACTGGAACGGTAAATATTATTCAGTCTCTCTTTTTTTCTTGGAAGTTCAGGCTGAGAAATCAGATTCAGGGTTTCTTAAAACCTTTTTCGGGTGGTTATCTTTTAGTATTTGTTGAATATCTTCGCAATCGTAATCCCAAAAGGAAAACAAAAAATCTCTGACACTATGTTTTGATCTTAGCTTCTTTAAACTTCCAGAACTTGCTGGATGCTTTTCCTCGTTTAAGAATTGGCAATCAAATGTCACATTTGCTACCGCGCGTTATTGTTCCCATCGGAAACACGAAAAGGAAGAAACCAGAAATCTTGCAGCGAAACAGAACACAAGTGGGACAATTTTTCCAAACGGCAAAAGACATTGCATCAGGGGCGTATTCTCCATGCATGCAAGGAATGCATTGCATGCCTAGTCATTTAGCCCAAAAAGAAAATAATAGTTTGAACAAGTACATCTATAGCCTGTTTACATGTGCACTTTTGGGAACCAGTTCCTGGTTCCGAAAAGTAGTTCTTTTGTTGGCACTTTTTCGCTCGAGTTTACATGCACATTTCAAGAACTCGGTCACCTATGAAATGAAGACTTGAGATGTTATAGGCTGGTAAAATACAATGCAAATATGCAATACAACATATATAAATAAATGCAATGCATAAAATTCTGAGCTAAACATCGGTATTATCTGTTATCATTAATTATTTTCGAATTATTAACATCATGAAAAAAATCTAAACATTTGGGTATGTTTAGGCCTACCTTAGTGATCAACTCTGCTTGGACTAAGACCAATGGCTAAACTAGGCCTAATTGACGTTTTCAACTAAGAACGAACTGCATTTCAAATGTAGATTCACTACCGTATTTGCATTAATGCGATTAGCCTAGTATAGTAGGCAAACCTTTGCTAACTAGCTGTGATACGGTAGGCCTAAGCTCAGGGCTTCCTGTTACCCGCTCCATTTTAAACCAAAGTAGCCTAGTATACACTACCAATACAAGCATAGGCCTTTTTATGGTAGCCTAATTTATTACCAACCCATGTAGGCTACTAACCTATGTCAAACCAGTCTACGAGTACAGCCGACCTACTGAACCTAAACGATCAGAACTTTTGGAACTGCAACGGGCCCACCTCTGGTAGCAGTTCCAAATTGCGAACGGTTGTGACGTAATTCAGAACCTTTTTTTGTGTGTGACTCAGCAAAATTCAGGCACTAGAACTAAGAACTGGTTCCCAAAAGTGCACTTGTAAACAGGCTATTAAAAACTTAAAACAAAATCAAACTAAGTTGCCTCATTTATAGGTATTCATCTTCAAGTCAAAGTAGCAATAAATAGTCTCGCTTACTTCACTGATTTTAGTTTTAGCCAGTTTTCAGCATATCGCTAAATTACAAAACATAATGGCAACACGCATGCAACTTTTAAATTGCATTCAACGGCTTAAGAGATCGCTATGCTTCGATAAGATTAGGAATAGAATTAAATAGGTTTGAAAACTTTGATCGGCGCTTCACTTGCTGCAAAAGTTCTTTTATGCCTCTAGTTTCTTGTTTTTGTAAAATACAGTCTCCATTTTGATTTTAGATTAGTAATTCAATTCAGTTAAATTCAATTCAATTTCTTTTTGCCATGTCTGGCATGGAAGCAGCGAAAATGACCATAAGGTCTTCAAAGTTCAATGCTACCGTAAAAAACAGTAAAAGAAAAAGCAACTTAACATCAGCCCTTACATATTTACAACATTTTGATCAACTTAGTGTTTAACATTTTACATTTTTTGGCACAGAAAAAGAAAGAAACAGTAAATTACCTTAAAACAGGCCACAAGCTATGCACCAAAGCATGCAATTTTAAATATTGCATGCGTGTTGCCATTTATTTTGTGTAATTTAGCGATGCGCTAAAGGCGAACAACTCAGCGGCGAAACCAAGCTACGATAGCCGGTAGGTAATGAGTTTTTGAAATGGTACTGTTTGCATAATTTGTTGAGCTATAAGAGTGAAGGCAAGATGTGAAATCCATTTAAACCATGTTTAAACCGTGAGTTATCTGTAATTGGTTCAGTTAGTACTTAGTAGGCGTAGGCTAGTAGTAGAGTTTGCACTAGATTAGCAAAAAAGCTTTTAAGACTATCAATAAACTACTGGTAGGTTGTTTACCTGCTTTGTTTGTGCTTTAATGGTTGTTAAATACACGAAACAAGGCCAGGCCTAACCATACATGCATTGGACTAGCCTTGAGCCCACCAGCCAGTTTAATGTTATAAAGCACCGCTGGCTGCTGCCAGGCTACGATATGTTATAATGACATAAGGAAAAGAAGTTATAAAAATAGGCTAAGCATTTGCTATTCAGCAAGTAGGTTCGGCTTAGTTCAACAGTTAATATTTTTACCTCAATATAATTAGGCTTACTTTAATGTTAGTTTAAGCCTAGCAGAGGTGGAATCGAGGACACTAGACTCGAGGTTTAGGCCGAGGCCAAAAAAAATCCAAGGCCAAGGACAGCCCTTCAGAGGACAGACCCTCTCGAGGCCAAGGACCGGAGTACTCGAGGCCAAGGACCAAGGACACAGGAGCAAGTGTTCTCTAAAGAAAAAAAAGGTCCTAAAAATTTTTTTCCAGGCTATCTCCAAAACAGAAAAGCAAAAAACGTCTTCGCAAATTTTTCGGGACGTTTCTGGCGTTTTCTACATAATTTTAAAAATAAGCAAATTTCTACTATTGTAGAAACCGATGCAAATGCACATCACACTACGTAGGGATTCTCCCGATAGAAACCTTTGAGGAGAGGATCTGCCAGCGTATTGCGTTAGTGCAGACCTGAATTTCTGTAATGTAGGTAATAAACCAACTGGCATGTTGATAACGTGCTATCATTCTCGGATCACATGTACACTCAGAGCCGGGCACCCGCTACTTGAAATTGTGTTAGTGCAGACCTGAATTTCTGTAATGTAGGTAATAAACCAACTGGCATGTTAGTAACGTGCTATCATTCTCGGATCACATGTACACTCAGAGCCGGCACCCGCTAATTGGCAAAAAAAGCAGCGGCGCTGCTGCTTATCGCTACTCAAATAAAAAAGTAGCGCCGCTGCCGCTGCTTACATGCAAAGCAGCGGCCGCTGCCACTACTTTAAAAAACTAAATAGTAAAAAGAACGATGGCTTTCAAATACGGTAATTAATGGTGAAATTTCAACTTTGCTAACGAAAGTTAATTATTCAAGCTTTTAAAATATCGTTACAGTTACAATTGGCATTTGCAGGCTCAAATGGTGGACAAGAGAGCAGATCACCATTCAATTGGTTGTTGGCATGCTCCTTTAAAAAACAAGCATTTCAAAATGCTGGTTGGTCAAGCTAGGGCTTTGGAAGTTACTTAGGAAGATACCCTTGGAAGTTACACTAGTAGGAAGTTAAATTCCTTATTGCATTTTCTACACGAACAAAAGGCAATTGGAAATAGTTGACTATCGACTCAAATTTAAGGTTTTACCATTGACGCGCGATGACATAAGGTATTTACCTTGTGTATAACTTTGTCCAGGGTCTTAAAGCTCTGAAGTAGTCGATCTGTTTATCACACGCTCGGTCCTCAACCACTGAATTATACCTCGTGTAGAGATCCGACATGAAAATTTATCAATCGTTCAAGTTACAAAACATTTCTTGGAGTTTTGTAGAAATAGTAGGTGATTCACGCCCCTGCGATGATTTTTTTCAACTTTGATAGAAAAGTAGATCGAGCGTTTAAGAAGTGGTGTTATCGAACTCGAAGGAGATACGTTGTAATGACGTATTCTATAGCGCTGGCAACATGCTATACGCGTCGCCGCTATATAGAATAGACACATGTTAAGCAAATGATGCACAATGCGATTCACGTTACCCTGAGTATTTTTTCTTCGAGTATACTGTAACTCCATGACTAAAGTTCCTTTGAAGCTTATATATCACCTGGTTCCATTTGTCAGTTCAATTCTTAGCGCACAATAAATTCAATTCTCAGTTTTACTTTTCACTGTTGTCGCAAAATTTATTTTACTATGCATCTTCATTCCCGAATTTGAGAGCAAAATTTGAACTAAAGGAGGATAACATAGGATTTGGAGAAAAATATTAACCAGATTGCTGCCGCATTCCAAATGCGTCTGGTCCCGGCTGCGTAAGCGTCCTCCCAAAACTTTTTGTGCTCACCGAAACCAGTGCCGTCGCCAGAGCAAACGTAGTGAGGGGGCACTCGCTGAAACTGGGGGGGCACTAAAATAAACTGATTTTTTGCTTTGAAAAACTGATCTTCAGATCTTGTAAGGCTACCAATATGCGCAATTTTAACAATTCTGCATTCATGTCTAAAAAAAGAGACACCTATAAGGCCGGCAGCGTTTCTTAGCTTGTTTCGTCTGCGGCCCACAACCGCCTGAAAAATCTGTCGACAGCAGTGAATGCTACTATAGACAGGTAACCAGGATTTTGCTAAGAGGGGTGAACGAAAAGTAGATTTTTCGCACAAAAATTGTGTGATGTAGGTTTCGTGCTAAACAAACTGATGCAACTCAAGCGTGTAACCAACGGGGGCATAGTCATTAAATATATAGTGACTGTGAACGAGGGCCTGGGGGCGTAGCCCCCAGGCGCTGGGCGATTTTTGTCATTTTGCAGCAAAAAAGAAGCGGTTTTTACGTCATTTCAATCGCACTTCGCACGATTTAAAGCCATACGAATCACTACATTGCTAAAATTCAGAAGTTATTTCAAAGACGAATTAAATTTCTTAGTCTCTTTAGCTCCCCCTTCCTTCACATCAAGTCTAAAATACGTTTAAACGCTCGTATTTTGAGGTTAAATTTCTAAGTGACTTGGCATAAGGAACTTAAGCCCTTTCACACTGATTGCGCCACAGACCGCGACCTCAAGATCTTGAGTGTACTTTAAAAATCAAAACAGCTGGTTTTTGAAAAAAATGTTTTCACGCATTGTTTCATGTCATGATCACTAACGAAGTATGGTAACAATTCTGCTGGCTTACTTCTCTCTTCCGCGACACATTCGTAAAGGTATGTTAACAAAGAAGAATTATGTTTGAAAGTAATTACTTCTTTTACCATCATTGTTGTTGTCTAGCAGTTACGTAATGTTCCAAAAACAGTAATTTGAGTAAACCAAAATGGGGGAGCACAAGCAGTTGTTAGGGGGGGCACGGCCCCCCTGGTCTCCCCCCCACAGCGACGGCACTGACCAAATCACTCTACTCTGACGCGGGGCATGTTACTATACTGCTTTACTTGCAGTGCCCCAACTATACTGATAGCCAACGAATCATTTTATTTTGTCCTACTAAATGCCAGCATTTTGGGAAATATCGCGGAAAACCGTCTTTGCGATCTGCAAGTTTATAGCAATTTATCAAACTGTAATTATCGCATTTTCGTTAAGGAGATACTGCTCGAAATTGGTTTTATTAGTTCAAATATTGGCCTGCTACCAGACCGCATTATTCGTTGAACTTTAGTACAGAAAAGATTGGACCACGTACAACAAAACTTGTCTATACATATAGGAGCAACGACAAAACGTCACAAAGGTAACCTTGTTTGTTCTACTAAACTAAAATAACATGGTAACAAGAGCACAGTAGAAAAAAAGCGGAGAGTAAAGACTACAAACGGTAACATGTAAAAATGCGAATCGAAAAAGTCTTGGAAGGAGTTTATTGGCAGTAGCGGCAAAATATTTGCTTAAAATAGGGCGCTGAAGCGCTGCCGCTTTTTCGGCTAGAAAAACAGCGGCGCTACCGCTTGTCGCTGGTGACGAAAAAAAGCAGCGGCGCTGCCGCTACCGCTATCGAAAAAGTAGCTGCGTTTGTAGCCCAGCTGGTGAACAGCGCCGCTGTGCCCATCACTGTGTACAGTATATCATTATATTAGGATCACATGTATCTTAGGTTCCAGGTTAAAAGCAGAATCCAAAACCTGGCTAAAATGTTTTGAAATGTTCGTCGCACATGCTGGAACAAGTATGTAGACGAACTCAAACAACAATTAAATGAACGAATTTTACCACTAGTACCAGTACCTTCCTCAAAAGAAAACATTGATGTGCTGGCAAAAAAGGTTCATTCAGTAATAACTAAATCATATGAAACTGCTTGCTCTATGAAAAAGTTGCTTCGTAAGAAAGATAACATTTGGTGGAATTCTGAGCAAGCAAGCCTTCGAAAAGAGGCTCGCCGTGCTTGGAGAAAAGGCATCAAAACAAAACAAGAAGAAGATTGGGAGACTCAAAAGCTCGGCTTAGGATATTTCAAAAATGCTGTCAGAAGAGCAAAGCGTGATTTATGGCAAAGCTTTGTAGAGAGCATGAATAGTCAAACACCAACGGTTCGGTTGGTTAAGGTTGTTTGAAGGGATGGACCGGTGCGTGTTAACAACATATTAAAACACAACAGAGAATTCACGAACTCTCATGGGCGTAACCAGGTGGGGGGGCAAGGGGCCCGGCCCCCTCCCCAATTGAAATGCTACCAGTGATAAAATTTCACAAAAAAGACTATTGTTTTTTTAGTTTCAGTTTCTTTTAGCATCAACGCGTATACAACAGCAATCAACATCAATATTGACGTCCTCGAGGCCAGGGACGTCCTCGAGGACTCCACCTCTGAAGCCTAGCATGATGCACTGGCTACTGGCTCATATGTAGAACTGCTAGACCTCTCACTGTCTGCAGCAACACAAGAAAGACTTGTAGTACTTGGACAGTACATGTAGTCACTAATGTGTACTGGGAAGAGGAAGTCTAGTTGCAGTGCTAGAAATTTATCAGTGTAAGTCGCTTTTTTATTTTATTGCCTGACAGCCAATGACGTCATCAAATCTGATGACGTCATCATAATTTCATGCCTTAACTGAAATGTCACGCTGCACCACAGCATTAGAGTTCCAAACCAATATGATATTTGACATTCCAACAAGACAAACAACAGCATGTAAATATTATTTACTATTGAATAAACGAAAACAGCAACAGTAAGTTAGTTAACCAAAAAGTTTGACGTTCTTCGTGGTCGACTCCTGGGAAATCATTACGACTTCCACTGGCAGTTAGGTGGCTAGTTCAACCACCAACCCTGCAGCTGCAAAGCAGCTCGAGTCATAATATGCACAGAGCTGGACAGCGCTGTTTCGAGCTTTTAGCTCTCATCGGCAGCCCTCTGTTAGCAGTTTCGAACAGCGCTGTTTCGAGCTTTTAGCTCTCATCGGCAGCCCTCTGTTAGCAGAGGGCTGCCGATGAGAGCTAAAAGCTCGAAACAGCGCTGTCCAGCTCTGTGCATATTATGACTCGAGCTGCTTTGCAGCTGCAGGGTTGGTGGTTGAACTAGCCACCTAACTGCCAGTGGAAGTCGTAATGATTTCCCAGGAGTCGACCACGAAGAACGTCAAACTTTTTGGTTATGATTTCCGTGGTCACACAAGGGGAACCCTTGTAGTAGGGATAGCCTATGGTTGTTCTTACCGTGTTTCCCCGATACTAAGACCTACCCGCAAAATAAGACCTAGCGTGATTTTTGAGGATGATTTTAATGTAAGCCCTATCCTTAAAATAAGGCCTAGTTGAGAGTGGCAGAAAGACGAAAGAGTCAAACATTCTTTTTTTATATTTATTCAAACTGCTTTAATGCGGTGTATGCCATCCTTTTCAAAAAATCTTTTTGAATAAATTCTTGAATCTTGAATAAATTGTTGTTAATGAGTTTTTGAATAAAAAACACGTTAATGGCAAGTAAATTTTTTGAAATTTCATTCTATTTGAATAAGAGGTTAAACGGTAGGCCTAGTGGTAGGCCTAGTGATAGTTGGTGGTTGAATCTTTTAACTTTTGGTTCAAGCCTTCCCCCTGTTTGGTCAAATCCAACTTTTTCTTGATTTTATTGCAGTGAAGCCCGATGGTGTTCAGCGGGGTTTAGTTGGCAAAATAATTTGCCATTTTGAGGAGAAAGGTTTTAGGCTTTGTGCCATGAAAATGACGACTGCCAGTAAAGATTTGCTAGAAATGCACTTTGTAGATCACAGTTCAAAACCATTTTTCCCAAAACTTGTTGAATTTATGTTGTCTGGGCCAGTTGTGGCAATGGTTTGGGAAGGAAAAGGAGCAGTTAAAACTGATCGTAAAAATGCTTGGAGAGACTAACCCTGTTGATTCTCTTCCTGGAACAATTCGTGGAAATTATTGTATTGACATTGGGAGAAACATATGTCATGGATCTGACTCTGTGGAAACAGCAAAGAAAGAAATAGCTTTATGGTTTAAAGAAGGTGAACTTAACAATTATTGCTGTGCTAACAACTCTTGGGTGTATGAATAAGAAGGCTACTTCAACCTGACACTCAGCACTCTTTTGGTGTTTTGTGCCTACATAGCAGGATCTGACATTTGTAGTTTTTGTATTTTTGTGTACATAGTTTGGATCTGACTTTTTTTTTCTGTACCTTACTGTCTAAATTTATAATTACCAGTATATTGAGAGATAGTTTTCACCTGTTTTCATTTTAAATTCAAACCAACTTTTTCTGCGTATTTTGTGGCTGATTCTAAAATTGCTATTTTGTCTAACTAGTGTAGTATCTTTCATTGGTTTGACTGTTTGATAATGCCAGTTAAATGTCCATGTGAAATATGTTTAAGACCTTGTAAAAGGAACCAGTATGCTATTCAGTGTGATATGTGTGGTGGATGGATTCATTTCAAATGCACAGTCATTAGTCCCCTTAACTTTCACACTCTTTGTTCTTCTACTGAACCATACTTTTGCCAAAATTGTTACAGTAAATTGTTTCCTTTTCAAACCCTAGATGATAAGCAATTGTTAAATGAAATGAGAAATGATGACAAACTAAACTTTGATATTAATCACACAAATAATTCGTTTTTCCCAGCTAAATGCTTACAGGTAGACAACAAGATAAAAAGCTTACTAAATGATTTAAATTCTGGTTTGGTTGACTCAAAATACTGCTCACAGGCCGAAGCCAATATTATTAACAAAAAGTGTAAATTTTCTTTGCTTTGCGTGAATATAAGAAGCTTAAATGCAAATTTTGATAAATTGAATGAACTTTTAACAAATTATGATATCTTACCTGATATCATTGCTATAAGTGAAACCAAACTTAAATTGTTACAGGTATACAATGCAAAGTTAAGTGGGTACCACTTTTACCACAAAGGCACAACTACAAGATGGGGAGGAGTAGGATTTTTTATTAAGGAGTCTTTATCAATTTCAATTTGCAAGGAATTTGATTTAAACATTCCTAACTGTGAAGATATGTGGATTCAACTAGATTTAGGGAATAACAAAAAATGTATAGTGGGAGTAATTTACAGCCACCCTAAACAGAAATTATCAGAGTTTTGCAAGAGTTTTGAATCAACCATTGAAAAATTGAATAGTAGAAAATTGATGTATTATATCGGAGGAGACTTCAACGCAGATTTGTTGAAAAGTAACTCTGATATCAATATTAAAGATTTCATGAATTTAACATATAGCTTAGGCTGCATTCCCTTTATTACACACCCGACAAGAATAACCACTACAAGCTCAACTCTTTTAGATCATGTTTATACAAACAATGTAGTGAGTGAACACAAAAGTTTTATTCTGGTGGAAGATGTAAGTGATCACCTGCCAGTAATGGTGTGTTCTAATTTAAGCCTGCCCAAGAGTGAAAAATCAACTGTCACCCTAATTCGTGATACAAAAAATTTTGAAGTAGAAAAATTTCTAGACAAATTAACTGAAGGAATGGAGCTATTAGGTGATATCAAAGAGGAATGCATTGACAACTACACTGAAAAGTTTATTGACATTTTTCAAAAGACATTAAACATACATGCACCATTACGAAAACAAACCAGAAAGGAAACAAAACTAAAAAACAAACCATGGTTATCCAAAGGAATCCTTATATCAATTCAGAAAAAAAATTTATTGTACAAAAGAGCCCTTAAATTAAATGACAGTAATACATGGGCACAATACAAAGTCTATAGAAATAAACTGACTCATATTAAGGAATATGCAAAACGACTTTACATTAAAAATTTAGTGAATGATAATAAGCATGACACCTCGTCGCTTTGGAAAATTATAAATAAAATTATTCACTTGAAAAATGTGAAGAAAAATAAGATTCCTAATAAAATGTATGCTTCCAAAAGTGAAAGTGTACAAGGTCCACAGGCCATCAGTAACTTGTTCAATAAATATTTCATTGAGATAGGAGTTAGCCTTGCATCTACAATCAAAACACCAGCTATAATTGATGGCAATTTTAATGCCACATCTTTGATTCAGAGTAGTTGTAATTCGTTTTTTCTAGAACCAATAGTTGAAGAAGAAGTAGTAAATTACATCAGAGCTATGAATCCATCAAAAAGTACAGGAAGACATGGAATTCCTGCAAAGTATATAAAAATGTCAGGCTCTGTTATAGCTCCAGTTCTAACTAACATTTTTAAAGCATACATATCAGCAGGATATTTTCCAAAAGTGTTAAAAACCGCTGAAGTTGTTCCAATTTTCAAAAAAGGCGAAAGAAAGCTTTGCAGTAATTATCGCCCTATTTCTATTTTAAATTCTTTTGCCAAACTATTTGAAAAGTGTCTGCTTGATCAACTAAACAATTATTTTGTGAGCAATAATTTGATTAGTCCAAACCAGTATGGTTTTAAGAAAAATTGCTCAACAAATGAAGCCGTTTTAGATATTTACAATAAGCTACTTGACAATATGGATAAAAAGCTCATTACATGTTCTATTTTCTTAGATTTAAGAAAAGCATATGATACCATCAATCACACAATACTGATCAAGAAACTAGAAAAGTATGGAATTAGAGGATTACCATTACAGTTACTAGCAAGTTGCCTGACTGACCGTCAACAGTATACAATTGTAAATCAGTATAAATCCAAGTCAAGAGATGTTATTTGCGGTATTCCTCAGGGATCAACTCTAGGTCCGTTGTTATTTAATATTTATATCAATGATCTACCACTTGCCTCAAATTCCACAATTCATCTTTTTGCAGATGATACAAACCTTACTCTCTCCCATTCTAATGTTTCAACACTGCAACAAAATATTAATGATGAATTAGTCAATGTAAGCAATTGGTTCAAGGTGAATAAATTATCAATTAACTTTAATAAAACTGAGTTTATGGTAGTGACAACACAACAAAAGAAACCTGAACTCAAAGTATCAATAGATAATAATCCAATCAAGCAATCACATCACATAAAGTATCAAGGTGTTCTCATAGACGACGATCTAAACTGGAAACAACAAATCAAGGAACAATGTTCAAAGGTAGCCAGAGGATCTTGGGCCCTTAATCAATTAAAACTCTTTGTAGATGAGCAAACCTTAAGATCTGTTCACCACTGCCTCATATACTCTCATCTACAATACTGCATAAGTAGTTGGGGGACTGCTTCAAAATCAACATTAGCACCACTCTTTATTCTGCAAAAAAGAAGCATCAGATTGTTAACTGGAAGTGGATATCGTGAGCATACTAATCCTTTGTTCTATCAAGCTAAATGCTTAAAACTCAAGGATATTTACTGTCTTGAAACTGCAAAGCTAATGTACAAAATTCACAATAATGTATTATCTTTTGCAAATTCAGATAAGTTTAACCTAATAAAAAACTGCTATACACATAAGACAAGATTGAGCCACAAAAACAACTTCTTTCTTCCAAGAACTAGAACAAGATTAGGGCAAAAGTCTCTATCATTTGCAGGAATTAAAATTTGGAATGAAATTCCAAGCAGTATGAAAGAAGTTTCATTCTACAGATTTAAAAAAGCTGTTAAAGCTTATTTTTTATCAAACTATGAAACCGATAAAAGCTAGAATAACAGCTTTCTGTCAGCAATGCAGTAGTAATTATAGGAATCATAGTTGCATATTTCTGCTTGAGTTTCAACAATAACTTATTCTATTGCTTGAATGGCATGAGATTGGTGCATTCATCTATCACACATTTATACAATTTGTCATCTCTCATTTTGATGTACCCTTGAATTATTAGTAATTTTGCAGTAACTGACTGTGGTTGATATATACTGGTATTGGAAATTGTACCAGTACTAATGGCATATTGGCAAACAATACAAAACAAAGCAAGGAATTTTTTCCACTTCAATTGCCCACTTTAAATTCTGTAAAGTATAATAAGCATTATGAACTTTATTGATTTATTTTCTATCTAATCTGTAGTTACAGTATTTTTTATTTTATTTTGTAGTATGCTTAGAGTTAGAACAATTCTAATGTTACCTTGCATTTTCTTTTCATGGTGACTGTGAGTTTTGTGTATACATTGTACAAAGTGTACATATCTTTGCAACACTTTGTTTTAATTTTGCGTAAAATTTTTTATCATAGAAAGTAACAGACTGAGAAAATCTAGAAGCTGCTTTTTTAACCTTAACTTGGTGAGGTGGCAGTAGACTTAGATGACCTTTCGGTCCTTCGCTGTCTCCTCACCAAGTGACTAAATATCGCTTTGACTCTGCAAGTTTGTGTGTTGGTTTTAAAGGAATTGCATGTTTCGATGCTTTGGAGATAGACCTAGAGGAAGTTGCAGTTTTTTTTTGTGATATGACGTCACTTGGTAAATAAATAAATATGATGATGATGATGAGTAAATGTAGATCTTTTTTCGTAATTTCTGTTTATTTAAAATCTCGTAATTTTTACTTTGTAACTTCATTTTTTGATATATCAAAATAATACATCCCCCGAAAATAAGCCCTAGTGCCATATTTTGGAGTAAAAATTAATATAAGCCCTGTCTTATTTTCGGGGAAACACGGTATTACAAGGGTTCAGCGACTTTTCACTTGTTTTTTTTAAGTACCACAAGTGAAAAATCGTTTATTCCCTACAAAGCCTCTGCCGCTGTGCAAGCCCTTAAGGTTTGTCCAGTGCAGCAAAGAGTCTTCCAGTTCGGCCAAGAGTCTAGTCCAGCAAGGTTTGTCCAGTTCGGCCAAGAGTCTTGTCCAGCTGGGGAATACCTTCACTCAGAGCGGGTGTGGATGCTTGAAAAAGTGTCTGCAGCTCTCAAAACTACTCCCACTACCATCCCACAAACTCCACACATTTCCAAAAACCCACAAAAAAAAAAAAAAAAGCTGGGGAATAACTTTGTCAGAGAAGCTGAGGGCTGCTGATGAGAGCTAAAAGCTCGAAACAGCGCTGTCCAGCTCTGTGCAGAGTAAGTTAGTTGTTAAAAGCATGAATATTTTGCCATGCGCCATCATCAGTTGACCTAAAAACAAATAAAAGCTCAAAGATAACCAAGTTCAGTGGAGTATCACTAAACCACAATGCAGGAGCTAATAGCCATTAGTGGTGGGCAAATTACTGCACAAAAGTAATAAAATTACTTCACTGAAAATTACTTTAAAAAAGTAATGAAATTACCGTAGTCGTTACTTCTCAAAAATAGTAGTAAGTAATTAGTCGTTACAAATTACAAATAACTTTGAATGAAACATTCAGCCAAAATGACAGTGGTCTGCGTCAACTTTTCTAATAAACGTGTGTGAGAGAAAATGTATCTTGTCTATGATTCAAGCATCATTATGACACGCTTATGCAGTGATCAGTTGACGGGTTTCATAATGCAGCTTTTCGACACGGTTCAGCATTAAAATAAATTATATTAATTATTTAACTTCAGTGAGTACAGAATTGTTTGACAACTAAGCAGGTTTTGAACTTTGGATTATTTGTTTCTGCAGTCAAAGGTTATACCATAACTAGGGCAAGTTTTTGCAACTTTTTCTTACAGCATCCGAAACTCTCAGACTTCAAATAGTACAATGTTTTAAGCTGTTTCCATAAATTTTATTTTGCAACTTTTTTCGATTTTACTTGCAACTTTTTGCGGCAACTTTTGTCAACGTTTGCGCAAAATGCAAAAAGTGTGCTTTGAAAAATATGCTTTGAAACTACAGTATTTCAGTTTAATTCTGGTATTGTCTTTGAACTGTGCACCAACTAGCTTTGTGACGTATTGCCTTCGTCTTAATGTTTTCTATGATGCAACAGTTGGTTTGCTTTGCGCAAAAGAGGTTCAGCTACAATTGCAGAAGTACTAGTACCATAGTGTCAGAACCAGGGCTGTGGAGCCATTACAGAAATGACCTGGCCAAACATTAGCGCCAAATTTTATGCAAAATTATTTTAACAAAATTATATCTTCAAGCTGTATGGAGCGAAGTTTCAGCATGCTGCGGAAACTGTCGTCAAACGATTGCCATTTCTCTCCAGGACAATGTTTGGAAGTATCTAGGATTATATGTTAATATAATCTCTTAAATAATTAAACTATAGCGATTGCCCCTTTTCCAGCTTAATGGTTATCCATATCGTTTGATGGCAACACTTGTATGCATGTTTTTCTTTTGTTGGATTTGATGGTAGAACAGCATTGTTCCTTTGCTCCTTTATTTTAACCAAATCTTGCTTCGTTGTGCTTTGTTCGTTTATTTTAACCAAATCATGGTTATTTGAAAAGTATAACTGTGTGATAACTAGTGAGTAGCTACAAAATCAGGGTGTTTAAAATCGTTGTGCATAGGTCTAAATCTACCTTTTTACCGCAACTTTCGTTCAAAATAAATGCAACTTTTTAGAGCAACTTTTGTTAAAAATAAATGCAAGTTTTTCAGAATTTTAGTGCAACAAAAACTTGCCCTAATCATAACTCTTCGGCTATGGTGGCTTTTCGTGTGCTAAAGCAAGGCCTTCAGCACCAAAATTGAGTCTAACTAACAACTAGCAACTAGGGGGCCCTGTGAGGGGCCCCCTGATCGTTATTTAGGGGCCCTGGGGCCCCTGGTTGTCAGTTAGGGGCCCCGTAGCCCCTGGTTTTCGGTTAGGGGCCCGGGGCCCCCTGGTTATTAGTTAGGAGCCCTGGGGCCTCCTGGCTGTTAGTTAGGGGCCCCAGGGCTCCTGGTTGTTAGATAGGGGTCCTCGGGGCCCCCTGGTTATCAGTTAGGTGCCCCGGGGTCCCCTAGTTGTTGGTTTGGGCCCCATAGTCGTTAGTTTGGGGCCCCCTGGTTGTTAGTTGGGGGCCCCGGGGCTCCCTCATCGTCATTAATGTTATTGTTAATTACTCCTATGTACGTAATTGCTGAAAAAAAAACTGCAACTAAACAGCGCTAGCCTACGTTGTCCTAATTTTTATCATTGGTGATATTTTAATTGGGGGGGGCCCAGGCCCCCTGGGCCCCCCCTGGCCACGCTTATGTGCACGAACCGGTTCCTAAATTTCGAGATTCGGTTGTTGAAAGTTGTTTGCATAGATATCTTGCGCTTTTGGTTCAAACAAACTGGTTGCTAAATGGTAAGTTTAGAGAACCGATTACAGAGTTGGTTCGGGCAAAAATTGAGTAGCATCACTGCTTAAAAGTGCTTATATTTACGCTCAACAGAGTCAAACTATCTTCCAAAGTGCAACTGCTTGTGGGGCTGTGTTGAAGAGTATCTCGAAACGAGTTCGTATACGGAAGTACTCCAGATAATTAGCCCACAATTTGAATTGACAAAAACAAAAAAACATTAGACCACAGAACTCGCTCATCGCAAAGTAACCATAGATACTGCAAACACATAAAAAACCTCATTTTAATACTAGTGTATTGTCTAAGTGTTCAAATTATTTTGGATGTTGTTGTTGATGTTGTGCGATTAGAAACGCTTTTGTATTTTTAAGATTAGGTAAAGCTTGGCATCCTTTAAGTTTCCGATATAACATGATTTTCTTTGTTTCTACAAATTTTGCTGTACTTCGTTGGTGGTCTACATACATGAATCGAAACAAAACACTGTTCCAAAAATTGTTTTATAATTGGCCTCCGGGGCGATTTCAGCAAGCTAGTAGCTATGGATACTGACTACACAAAATTTGGCCGTGCTCTCCTTAAAAAATTTGTGAAACGTGTCTAATTATGATAGCGGCATGAAATCAAGGAAAAGACAGAGTTGAAGCCTCGTCACTACAGAAAAACTTAATAATTGTTGGGTTTATAAACATTATCACTTATTGATTTGTGACTTGATAAGTGCATTTTCAGCCAGAGACATTAGGGTGACAACTTTTCTTACATATTTCAAATGACTGGTCGGAAGATTTTCTTAAAAGATACCTAAAACGTAATTTGTATACTGATTAGTTTCCTAAAAAAGTTTGAAAATGACATGCTAAGGAACAACCATAAAAATAATTGTTTAGTGCAATCATGGGCCCTCCATTTCAGACACTTTATAATTTTTGGCAAGTAAGGAATTTGCCTTTATCGAAGTTTAATTATACTTGAGGTGTGCAAAAATGCTTCCTGCAGACATGCGTAGGGTTAGTTTCACACAAATTGGTCAGCGTAGGAACTCAATTCCCAAATCCCCAAAATAAAACCTTATTTAACCCAATACAAAACATAGTCCGAAAAAAGCGCTTTATCAAGTAGCGATTTTTTGCTAACACTTAATTGTACTTTTACACCAGCCGGCATGAGCCTTTGTATCTCTCCTTTGCATCGGCCAAACCTCTCTGCATCTATAGCATTGAATACCTGATTGGTTGTAAAAATCTCTCTTTTTAAGCTAAGAAATGCCCCGATGGTTTTCTACTAGCATGGAGCATGAAGGTATAAATTTGCTAATAATATTTTAAATAATAGAAATGATACGGCTGTGCAGAAATCATTGTGAACCGGCCGATTCGTAGAGCGGCAACGCGTTTGCCTCTGGAGCGGTAGTTCTAAAGTTCAAATCTCGGGCCGGTCAAATCGGACATAGTGTTGTCAATGGCTTGACAGTGCTGCAACATTTCTTCGAACGAAGTTGTGTTGCTCGCGGGCGCAATGGCGCGGAAATGGGCCCCACCAACTCGTTACACGCTTCGGCGTAATACAGCGAGTATAGTGAAAGATTTGATTTGAAACCAATGTGATTGGTGGAGTTCGGATTGAATCAAGATTGCAAATTATTACTTAAAAAAAAACCAGCAGCCTGTGTCATCCTCTTGGATCCTCAGAGGGTAATTTAAAGGTAAAAAAAATAACCTGAAATTCTGTACTTTTACTTCAACACATTAGCGAACAAACATAAAACTCAACGGCCATGGCAGAAATTTTTTCTATGCAGCAATGCCAGCGATAGATCAAAAAAAACAAACCACAATTTTGATATCGTCATGGGCGCATTTGATGGAGCTGAGAAATGAAAACTGGAGTGGCTTTTTATGCTAAACTCTGTTTCCCAACATATAAACGTAGCTGACCATGGTCTCTACAGGGATGATGGTCTTATCATCATCAGCAAATCTTCCGGCGCCCAAACTGGTCGCTTAAGGAAAAAAATTCATCCAACGTTTTCATACATTTGGTCTTCTAATCACCGCAGAAATTAATCTCTCATCTACAGACTACCTTGATGTCACTCTTAATCTGGAATCAGGTCGATAAATTTTGATATCAATGCCTAGTTTACATTAATTAACTTGATAAACAATTTTTGGAATATTTTGCTATCGATTTGGAGGCTGCAGTTACAAAGATATTCAACAAATACAAAAAAATAATCACCTAAAATTTTTTTGGGAACCCTTGAGTTTGTTCCCCAGCCCGAGTTTCCGGAAAAAGAAATGATTTACCGAAAGTAAATATGCCATGTGATGTTACTAGGAAGGTAAATAATACTTAATCTCTCTTTTTCCCTATAGAAGTTCAGGCTGAGAAAACAGATTTAAGGTTTTCAAAAACTTTTTCAAAAACAGGGGGATATTTTTTGTATCTGTTGAATATCTTTGCAACTGCAGCCCCAAAACGAGAACAAAACATTTCAAAAATCATATCGATTTCAGGCATTGTAAACAACCAGAAATGGCGGGATGCTTCACACCCTTAATTAATTTCAAAGTCAATTCATGGTCTTGGATTAAAATGATTTCATCAAAGCATACACATTTTACCGGATGTAATACGTAAGTGCAGAAAAAAACGATCGCATTTTTATAAATCAACGAATTTCAGCAAACCTATTAAAATCGTGTGATTTTCTTGACTTTAAAAAAGCTTCTTAACAGAAATTTTGCCTTTCAAAGGTCAAGCAGCTGGCAAAGAAACTCTAGATACTGTGAACACATGACAGACTTCATTTTGATATTGACTGCTGTAAAATGTCTACGTCTAAAGCACAAAGACGCGCTCATCGTAAAGTAACCATAGATACATACAAACCTCATTTAAATACTACTGTATTGTCTATGTGTTTAAATTATTTTGGATGTTGTTGTTGATGCTGTATGATTGGAAACGCTTTTGTATTTCTAAGATTAGGTAAAGCTTGGCATTCTTTAGTCTCCGACATGATCTTTGTTTCTGCAAATCTCGCTGTACTCTGTTGGAGGTCTACGTACACGAATCGCAACAAAACGCTTGCTAATGTCTTATTTTGTTTTCAAGTATGTTGTTGACAATATTTAGGCGTCCTGGAGATTATAATATTGAGCTAAAGACATTTAAATGGAAGAAATGACGTTGCAGACATGTAGAAACCAGCGCTCTTTGTTTCAGTTTCAAAATTTAACGCTGCATGCAACAGTTTATACAGTTAATAATTAAGACTTCCGCGACGCTTTCCGTAGGAAGTCCTTTTGTTTTTTTCCTTGAAAAAATACGAATTCGTAAACAATAATAAAAGACGCTATAACTTTGAAACGGCTAAAGTTAGAAACTTGAAATTTATATCTTAGCTGGGGCACATATAACTCATTCTTAGTGCAAATTTTGGGGGCAATCGGTCACGTGATACGGGTTTCCGAGCCAAAAACTGAAATGCCAATTTTAGGTTTAAACAGCTCTCGCTCGTAAACTAATGGCACTAGAAGAATAAAAGTTTCGAATTTTGAAGTGTCTGGGCATGCCCTTTCAGCTCTCAAAAATAAACCACCATGATTCCGAAACTTTTTTTTTCTTTGTTGGGACTTCCGCGACGCTTTGCGTCGGTAGTCCTTATATTTTTTTTTTCCGGCATGTTTTACGAATTCAAAACAAAAATAAAAAACGCTATAACTTTGAAACTGCTAAGGATAGAAACTTGAAATTTATATCTTAGCTGGGGCACGCACGAATCATTCTTAGTGCAAATTTTGGGGGCAATCGGTCATGCCTTACGGGTTTCCGAGCCAAAAAATGAAATGCCAATTTTAGGTTTAAACAGCTCTCGCTCGAAAATTAATGGCTCTAGGGGAATAAAAGTTTCGAATTTAGAAGCGCCTGGGCATGCCCTTTCAGCTCTCAAAAATAAACCATGACGATTCCGACACATTTTTTCTTTGTTTGTTTATTTATTTATTTAAGCAAATCACATGATGGTGACAACTACTCGAAAACCACCAAAGCTAGAAACTTGAAATTTGGACAGATTATAAGTCTATACATGAACTTGTGTTCCTGCAATTTTGGAGGCGCTACGTCACGTGGTTTGGGGCATATGCACCCTAAACTTGTGACAGCGAAGTTACAAATACTCGAAAACCACCAAAGCTAGAAACTTGAAATTTGGACAGATTATAAGTCTGTACATGAACTTGTGTCCCTGCAATTTTGGAGGCGCTCCGTCACGTGGTTTGGGGCATATGCACCCCAAACTTGTGACAGCGAAGTTTATTAAGTGATTTTAATCTCGGACTTGCGCGTGCTGTCTTAGCCAAATGGCTAAAGGCGCCAGTGATTGCAACCTAAGTCCTGGGTTCAATTCTCTAGTTGGCCATCGCTTTTATCATACTAACATTTTATTGAATCTAGCAATTTTCATTTTCCATTACGACAAAATCGTTTATAATATTTTTGTTTGACACTAGGTATGATCAGAGGGTATCAGGTTTCATTCTCTGTGAAGACGTCCCAAAAATCAGCTTTTTAAGACCTCAAGCTAGCGCGCTAGGTTTTTTTTGCTACCACTAAAATTTTTCAAGACAAGTATACTTTGACGTACTTTGGAGGTAGTCATCTACGCGCGCGTGCTGTCATGGCCACAAGGTAAAAGGCGCCAGTGCTTGAAACCTAAGACCTGAGTTCAATTCTCTAGTTCGCCATCGCTTTCATCATACTAATATCTTATTGAATCTAGCATATTAATTTTTTGTTCGATTACGACAAAATGGTTTATAATATTTTTGTTCGACACTAGATATCATCAGAGGGTATCAGGTTTCATTCTATGTCAAGACGTCCCAAAAATCAGCCTTTTACGACCTCAAGCTAGCGCGCTAGTTTTTTTTGCTACCAATAGAAATTTTCAAGACAAGTATACTTTGACATACTTCGGAGGTAGTCACCTACGCGCGCGTGCTGCCATGACCGAATAGTGTAAGGCGCCAGTGCTTGAAACATAAGACCTGAGTTCAATTATTTACTTGTACATCGCTTGTATCATTTTATTTTCCATTACGACAAAATCGTCCATAATATTGTTTGTTTGACACTATATATGATCAGAAGGTATGAGGTTTCATTCTCTGCGAAGACGTCCCAAAAATCAGCTTTTTATGACCTCAAGCTAGCGCGCTAGTTTTTTTTTGCTAACAATTTTCAAGACAAATATACTTTGACGTACTTTGGAGATTATCGTCTACGCGCACGTGCTGCCATGGCCGAATGCTAAACATAAGACCTGGGTTCAATTATCTACTTGGCCATCGCTATTATCAAATCAAGATTGTATCGAATCTAGCGTATTAATTTTTTTTCGATTACGACAAAATCGTTTATGATATTTTTTGTTTGACACTAGATATGATCAAAGGGTATGAGGTTTCATTCTCTGTGAAGACGTCCCAAAAACCAGCTTTTAACTACCTCAAGCTATCGAGATAACTTTTTTTTGCTACCACTAGAAATTTCAAACACAAAAATATTTCAACGTACTTTGGAGGTAGTCACCTACGCGCGCGTGCTGCCATGGCCACAAGGTAAAAGGCGCCAGTGCTTGAAACCTAAGACCTGAGTTCAATTCTCTAGTTCGCCATCGCTTTCATCATACTAATATCTTATTGAATCTAGCATATTAATTTTTTGTTCGATTACGACAAAATGGTTTATAATATTTTTTGTTCGACACTAGATATCATCAGAGGGTATCAGGTTTCATTCTATGTCAAGACGTCCCGAAAATCAACTTTTTACGACCTCAGGCTACCGCACTAGTTTTTTTTGCTACCACTAATAACTTTCAAGACAAGTATATTTTGACGTACTTTAGAGGTAGTCACCTACGCGCGCGTCCTGCCATGGCCGAATGGTGTAATGCGCCACTGCTTAAAACATAAGACCTGGGTTCAATTATCTACTTGGCCATCATTTTTATCAAACCAAGATTATATCGAATCTAGCATATATCAATTTTTTTTTTTTCGGATACGACCAAATCGATTTCAATATTTTCTGTTCGACACTACGTATGATCAGAGGGTATCAGATTTCATTCTCTGTGAAGACGCCCAAAAAAACACTTTCTAAACACCATGAGCAAGCGCGCTAGATTTTTTGGGTGTAAGAAGAACTTTTTAGGACCAAACTATTTTGACATACTTTGGGGGGACCAACCCCCCAAAACCCCAAAATGGACCCAAACAAAAACCAGTTATTTTGACAGCTTAAGCTAGGGTGCTACATCTTTGATATCAAGACACAACAAAGAGATAAATATCTTGACATAGTTTCGGGGTACCACCATCCCGCGGACCCCCCAAGTGGCCACCCTAAACATCAAGTTTTTGAACTGCCTAACATAAGGTGCCAGTGGTTTTTGCTATCAGTCGATATTTAAGAGGAAAATATTTTAACGGGGTTTCGGGGGTACCACCCCCCCTCCAGGACAAAAATGGATCCCCCAAAAATTAATTTTTTTAATGACATAACTTAAGGTGCCGGTGTTTTTTGATATCAGTAGATATTTAAGAGACAAATACTTCAACATAGTTTGGGGGTACCACCCCCCTCGGGGACCCCCAAAATCAATTTTTAATTGCCTCGGGCAGGGGCACTATTTTTTTGATATCAGCACATATCTAAGAGACAAATATTTTGACATCGTTTGGGGTATTACCCCCACGGACCCCCAGAAAATAGACCCCCCAAAACTATTTTTTGGTTGGCTTAAACTAAGGTGCCAGTTTTTTTTTTTTTGATATCAACACATACTTAACAGACAAACATTTCGACATAGTTTGGGGGTGCCAACCGCCTTCTTAGGGACCCCCCCAAATAGAACCACCAAAAACAATATCTCGAACGACCTAATTTATGGTCCCAGTGTATTTTCATATCAGTAGATATTTGGAAGCAAATAATTTGACAGAGTTTAGGGCTACCACCTCGCTGAGGCCCCCTTCCAAATGGACCCCCAAAAACTATTTTTTGAATGGCTCAAGCTAGGGTGCCAGTGTTTTTTGCTGTCAGTAGATATTTAAGAGACAAATCGTTTGGCGTGGTTTGGGGGTATGGCCCCCTCGAGGATCCCCCCAAAACCAATCTTTTGAACGACTTCATTTACAGTGCCAGTGTATTTTCATATCAGCAGTAGATATTTTGGAGACAAATACTTTGACATATATTGGGGGGGGCGCCCTCCGGCGACCCCCAAAAACAGATCTCTGAAAACCAATTTTTTGATTGGCTCAAGCTAGGGAACTAGTTTTTTCAAAATATCACCACATATCTAAGACACGAATGTTTTGACATCATTTGGGAATACCGCCCCCACCTGGACCCCCCAAAATGGACTCTCCAAATATTAATTTTTTTGTTTGGCTCAAACTAGGGCGCCAGTTTTATTTTTCGATATCAACAAATACAACAGACAAATATTTCGACATAGTTTGAGGGTGCCACCCCCCGCGGACCTCCAAAAATGGACCCCCAAAAATCAAGTTTTTGCACGACCAAGTTTACGATGCCTGTGTTTTTGATATCAGTAGATATTTTAGAGGCAAATATTTTGACAGAGTTTGGGGTTACCACCCACCCCCAAACGGACCCCCTAAAGATCAGTTTCTTCTACGGCTTCGGTTAGAGGTCTAGTTTTTATTTGATTTTATGAAATACTGAAAAGACAAACACTTTGAACTTTGAAAGTGCCACCATACTTTGAAAATGCCACCCCACGAAAATCCCCAAATGAACCTCACAAAAATCAATTTTTGGACGGTTTAATCTAAGGCTTAGTTGTTTTTGATATTAGTAGGTATTTAAGCGCCAAAAAATTGATATAGTTTGAGGGAACCCTCCCCCCAAACACTCCCAAACGTCATTGCGTTGAACGGCTTAAGCTAAACCTCCACTTTTCTTGTACTTAATATGGGGGTACCAGACCCCCGGAAATCCCCACGTAAACCCCACAAAAAATCAATTTGTTGAACTTAAGCTAAGGCTCCAGTTTTTTTTACATCAAAAGATATAAAAGAGACAAAATGTTTGACATAGTTTTGAGTACTTCCCTCCGGAACCTTCCCAAATGGACCTCACAATATCATCTATTTTGAACGGCTTGGGCTAGGGGGCTAGTTTTTTTGATATCAATTGATATTTGAAAGACAATTTTTTACATGGTTTGGGGGTACCAACCTCCAAATGAACCTTCCCAAAAGTCCCGTTTTGAAAGCTAAATTTATTACCAATTGATTTTAGTCAGTTGGGTTCATATGCTGAGCTGGCGTCATGATTAAAGATGTCACGGTTTGAAATTGTCGTGAATGAACTGAGCTGTGTTCAAACACTTAGTCGGGCATCGGATTTACCCAAACCACAAACGATTTAAATCCCACATTTATTTTTTTCATGGAACAAAATCAGTTTGTTTGCATTGCATACGATTGAGTTTTACAGAAATATTGGTAGCCTTCAAAGTATGAAGGAGAGAATGATGGTGAAATGGAACTGGCGGAAGTCCCGTATTATTTTCCCGCGAGAAAATGAACATCTAGTTTATTTATTTATTTATTTGTTTTCTTCTTAGGCAAATCACATTATGGTGACAACTACTCAAAAACCACCGAAGCTAGAAACTTGAAATTTGGACAGATGATAAGCCTATAAATGAGCTTGCGTCACTCCAACTTTGGAGGCGCTACGTTACGTGGTTTGGGGCATATGCACCTTAAACTTGTTACAGCGAAGTTTATTAAGTGATTTTAGTCACGTTCTTTCGCGTGCTACCTTGGCGGAATGGCTAAAGGCGCCAGTGCTCAAATCCTCAGACCTGGGTTCTATTTTCTATAGTTGGCCATCGCTATTATCATACTAATATTTTATTAAATCTAGCAATTTTTATTTTCCATTACGACAAAATCGTTTATAATATTTTTTGTTCGACACTATATATGATCAGAGGGTACGAGGTTTCATTCTCTGTGAAGACGTCCCAAAAAGCACTTTCTTAGCACCATAAGCAAGCGCGCTACTTTTTTTGGGTGTCCTTAGAAATTTTTTAAACAAAACTATTTTGACATAATTTGGGGGGACCAACCCCCAAAACCCCCGACTGGACCCAAACAAATATCAGTGTTTTTGACGGCTTTAGCTAGGGTGCTACATCTTTGATATTAAGATACATTAAAGAGATAAATACCCTGACTTAATTTGGGTGTACCACCCTCTCGGGTACCCCCCCAACCGACCCCACGAAATATCACTTTTTTGAACAACTTAACATACGTTGCCAGTGTTTTTTGATATCAATGGATATTTAGGAGAAAAAATTTGGCGTGGTTTGGGGGTACCACCTCCCCTCGGTGACCAAAATGGTGCCCCCAAAAATCTATTTTTAAAACGACTTAAACTAAGGTGCCAGTGTTTTTTGATATCAGTAGATATTTTGGAGACAAATATCCTCAAGTGGTTTGAAGGTACCACCCCCCTCGGGAACCAAAAGGACCCCCCAAAAATCAATTTTTTTAACAATTTGATTTAAGATGCCAGTGTTTTTTGATATTAGTACATTTTTAAGAGAAGAATATTTTGACGTGGTTTGGGGGTACCACACCCCTCGGGGACCAAAATGGACTCCCCCAAAATCAATTTTTTGAACAACTTAATTTAAGGTGCCAGTGTTTTTTGATATCAGTAGATATTTAAGAGACAAATACTTTGACGTGGTCTGGGGGTACCACCTCTCTTTGGGGACCCCCAAAAATCAATTTTTAATTGGCTCAAGCTAGGGCAATAGTTTTTTTTGTATATCAGCACATATCTAAGAGACAAATCTTTTGACGTAGTTTTAGGGTTATACCCCCACGGACCCCCCACAATGGACCCCCCAAAAATTATTTTTTTGATTTGCTCCAACTAAGGTGCCAGTTTTTTTTGATATCAATACATACTGAACACACAAACATTTCGACATAGCTTGGGAGTGCCAACCGCCCCCTTGGGGACCCCCCAAAATACACCCCCCATAAACCAATTTCTTGAACGACCTAATTTACGGTGTCAGTGTATTTTCATATCGGTAGATATTTAGAGGCAAATAGTTCGACAGGGTTTGGGGTTACCACCTCGCTGAGGCCCCCTTCCAAATGGAAATCCAAAAACCAATTTTTTGAATGGCTCAAGCTAGGGTGCCAGTGTTGTTTGCTGTCAGTAGATATTTAAGATACAAACATTTTGACGTTGTTCGGGGGTATCGCCCCCCTCGGGAACTCCCCCAAAACCAATCTTTTGAACGACTTCATTTACGGTGCCAGTTTTTTTTTGATATCAGCAGTAGATGTTTTGTGGATGAATATTTTGACATAGTTTGGGGGTGCCACTCCCCGGGGACCCTCTCAATACCGACCCCCCCCAAAAATCAAATTTTTGATTGGCTCAAGCTAGGACACTAGTTTTTCTTTAATATCAGCACATATCTAGGAGACGAATGTTTTGACATCATTTGAGAATACTCCCCCCGGGAACCCTCCCAAAATGGACCCATCATAAATTAATTTCTTGTTTGTCTCAAAATAGGGTGCCAGTTTTATTTTTTGATATCAACAGATACTAACAGACAAATATTTTGACATAGTTTGACGGTGCCACTTCCCCTCGCAACCCCCCAAAGTGGACTCCCAAAAATCAAGTTTTTGCGCGACCAAATTTACGATGCCTGTGTTTTTCATATCATTACATAATTCAGAGACAAACATTTTGACCGAGTTTGGGGGTACCACCCCCTCCACGACTCCCCAAACGGAGCCCCTAAGCACCAATTTTTTCAACGGCTTGAGCTAGAGTTCTAGTTTGTATTTGATATTATGAAACACTGAAGAGACAAATGTTTGGACATACTTTGAATGTGCCACCCCCCGAAAATCTCCAAATGAACCCCACAAAAACCAATTTTTGAACCACTTAACGCAAGGCTTCAGTTTTCTTGATATTAGTAGGTATTTAAACGACAAAAAATTGACGTAGTTCGGGGGTACCATTCCTCTGAAACTTCCCAAATGGACCCTAAAGTTTAATTATTTTGAACAGCTTCAACTAGAACGCTAATTTTTTTGGGATATCTGTAGGTATTTCAGAGACAAACTTTTTTACACAGTCTGGGGGTACCAAACATATATCCAAAAAAATCACTTTTTCAACGCTAAATTTAACAAAAACTCTAAAACCATCAAAGCTAGGAACTTGAACTTTGGAGATATGATAAGTCTATATATGAAGTTGTGTAGCTACATGTTTGGAGTTGCTACATCACGTGGTTTGTGGCAGACGCACCAAAAATGATAACAAACTTTAATGCATGATTTTAATGCTTGATTTTCGTCATGCATGCACATGCGCTGCTGTGGCCTAGTGATTAAAAACGCCAGCATAGGTAACCATTATGATTGAATAGACCTGGGTTCAATCATTTATTTGGCCATCGGTTTTCTAATTCCAAAATCATATTGAACCAGCACATTTTTTGATTAAGACAAAATTGTTTTTAAATTGTTTCTTTTGACATTAGATAATGACCAAATGGTATCCAGTTTCATTTTCTATAAAAATCCCCCCCGAAATCAATTTTTTAACGACTTAAATTAGGTTGCTGGTTTTTTTAAATCGGTCGATTTTTAACTGATGAATACTTGGACATAATTTATGGGGTACCCTTCCCCCAAACACTCCCAAACGTCATTGCGTTGAACGGCTTAAGCTAAACCTCCACTTTTCTTGTGCATAATATGGGGGTACCACCATTCCAAAATTCTCACGAGAACCCAACAAAAACCAATTTGTTGAACTTAAGCTAAGGCTCCAGTTTTTTTTACATCAAGAGATATATAAGAGACAAAATGTTTGAGATTGCTATAAGTACTTCCCTCCGGAATCTCCCCAAATGGACCACACAAAAATCAATTATTTTGAACGGCTTGAGCAAGGGGGCTAGTTTTTTTTGATAATAGATATTTAAAAGACAATTTTTTACATGGTTTTGGGGGTATCAACCTCCAAATGAACCTTCCCAAAAGTCCCGTTTTGAAAGCTAAATTTACCAATTGATTTTAGTCAGTTGGGTTTATATGCTGAGCTGGCGTAATGATTAAAGACGCCACGGTTTGAAGTTGTCGTGAATGAACTGAGCTGTGTTCAAATACTTAGTCGGACATCGGATTTATCCTAATCACAAACGATTCAAAATCCACAGTTGTTTTTTTCATGAGACAAAATCAGTTTGTTTGCATTGCATACGATTGAGTTTTACAGAAATATTGGTAGCCTTCAAAGTATGAGGGGGAGGATGGTGGTGTAATGGAACTGGCGGAAGTCCCGTATTATTTTCCCCCGGGAAAATGAACATCTAGTTTGTTTATTTATTTACTTATTTATTCAAGCACTGTTTTTGTGGAGACAAAAACTCCGAAACCACCAGAGCTAGAAACTTGAGATTTAGACAGATGAGAAGCATATATATGAAGTTGCGCACCTGCAATTTTGAAGGCACTACATCATGTGGTTTGAGGCAGATGCATACAAAACTTGTGATAGCGAAGTTTATTAAGTAATTTTAGTCTGCAATGCGCGAGTCCTGCCGTGCCCTAATGGTTAAAGGCGTCAGAGCTTAAAACCAAATAACAGGGTTCAATTGTATAGTTGGTCATTGCTTTTATCAAACCAAGATTGTATTGAATCAAGCATATTTATTTTTTTTCGATTAGGACAAAATCGCTTTTAATATTTTTTGCTTTGACGGTACATATGATCAGAGGGTATCAGGTTTCATTCTCTGTGAAGGCTCCTCAAAAGTCAATTTTTTTTTAACACGTTGAGCTAGAGCGCTAATTTTTTTTACTATCGGTAAAAATTTAAACGGCAAATATTTTGACATAGTTTGTGAATACCAATCCCCTGAAACCCCAAAAATCAATTTTTTTCATGGCTTAAGCTAGGATGCAACTTTTTTTGATATCTGTAGATAATAAAGAGACAAATACCTGGAGATAGTTTGGGGGTTCTAACCCCCTCTTCCCCAGATACCCTACCAAATGGACCCAAAAAATTACTTCTTTGAACGGTTAAGCTAAGGCGCTGATTTTTTTAGTATGAGTAAATATTTAATTGAAAAATATTTTGACATAGTTTGGGGGTTCCAACCACCCGGATCCCCCAAATAGACCACCAAATATCAACTTTTTTTAACGGCTTAAGCTGAGTTTTAGTTTTTTTGATATCAGAAGCAGTTTTTTTGCAAGAAAACTTTCCACTATGATTGCATAGCGTGTTTAGGCTTTGTCCAATATCAAGGCCAAACTGCAAGTTCAATACTGTGTCCAAAGAAACTTAAATGTTTTCTAATCTCCCACCCTTGAGAAACCAAATTGAAGTTCAATCATCACATTTTTTACTTCATCCATGCAGGTAATTGTAAAAACAGAGCTGCAGCTCAATTTTAAAATGCAGAAGGTTGCACTTCTACTGTACCTCTTCAGTATACAAGCACAATTAATAAGCTTGTTATTGATACTGATGCTTAGTGGCGCATCATCTCCCAGATCGAAAGACATCGTCAAAGTATTTTAAACACTCACAATTTTTAGTAATACAAGACGAAAAATATAGCCTCACTATTTGTATTTTTGACATTGTATTCGCAATTTAGGAGTTAGTTTACTAACCTAAGCGCTCAAGTTGTCTATTGCTCTGATAATAGCCTACAAGCTAGTTTGACGCACGAAACGTCAGCATTCAATCCACCATTTAGCTTAACCCTATTTTGCACGGACTATTTGACCAAACATTTTACAAGGGGAAGAGGGGCAAAAATCCCCCCTTTTTAACTCCAAAATCAAAACATATGGTAACCATAAATTCAGAATCGGCGTTGGTGTATACCAAAATTTTTCAAAAAAATTGGGTTTAAATTCATAACATCATTATTGTAACGTCACAGCCCACAATGACGCCCTAAGCGGTCCAAATTTTGTGTATAGGTTTGTTTTTTAACACTGAACCATAAAATGCCTATGTTAGTTACCTTACAAAAACGTCTTATGACGTCATTTTAGTTAAATTTTGGCCAAAAAAAGCTCAGATTTCGAAAAAATAATTCGTAAATTCTCAAAATTGGAAAAATTTTCGTTGTCATATCAACTTCAAATTTTCAGGAGTTATTTGCAATAAAGTTTGACTCGGGGTCAAGTTGATTTGAAATGAAAATCTTTTTGTTGAAGGGATTTACCGCAAAAAAAAAAAAAACGAAAAAGGAACAAAAATGCTTCCCCATTTGAAATAGCGTTAAGTATGTTTTGTACTGGCTTCTCACTAGGGAAGAGGAATGCGCAGCCACATCGCTGCTTTTCCAAATGCTGAACTTGCAGATGGTGCAGCGGTAGAGAATCCAATACAATCTGGCAAGGACAAAGCTTCGGTTCCTGTTGTTGCGAATTCTGCAGGTGCGTGTAAATACCTAGGTTGCAAAAATCGTCGTGTGTTTTTTCTGAATTGATGTTCGTCCTGTATTCTTTTCTTCTTTTTTTTTTTAACAACAAAAGAACTTGCAGCTACTGCTGAACTCTGAAATCAGACTAATGGTGGCCAACAAGTTGGTAGATAACGACGCAATGCAATATGAAAAGCTTTGTCTTTAAAACTAATACTCCGCCAAGAAGTTTAATTACCGATATCTATAGTCTTGTATCATAGAATGCTCTGTTACTGAATAAAGCAAAAAGTGTGATGATATTCAAAAACCTTTTGTTCATCTATGCAAATGAACCAGACCCGCTGCATATATGGAACGAACCACATACTACTGTTACTCGGAATAACATTTTTGTAGTTCTGTTTGCAAGTCTTTCTTGACACTATCCTATTAAAGCTATGGGTATTATCCTAGGCCCCAATCTGGTACAAGTCCTAAGTGTCCTTTGGGTATACAGTACAACGACGCATAACCACATCGGGAACCAAACCTGTGTCTATCAATCGATTACTAACACGTAATTCTATCAATACAGCGAAGTCGTCGCAAATAAAGTATGACATTTTTTCAAGTAACACTAAATGGAATTAACTTTATGAACTGTTGCATGCAGCGTTAAATTTTGAAACTGAAACAAAGAGCGCTGGTTTCTACACGTCTGCAACGTCATTTCTTCCATTTAAATGTCTTTAGCTCAATATTATAATCTCCAGAACTCCTAAATATTATCAACAACATACTTGAAAACAAAATAAGACATCAGCAAGCGTTTTGTTGCGATTCGTGTATATAGACCTCCAACAGAGTACAGCGAGATTTGCAGAAACAAAGATCATGTCGGAGACTAAAGAATGCCAAGCTTTACCTAATCTTAGAAATACAAAAGCGTTTCCAATCATACAGCATCAACAACAACATCCAAAATAATTTAAACACATAGACAACACAGTAGTATTAAAATGAGGTTTGTATGTATCTATAGTTACTTTACAATGAGCGCGTCTTTGTGCTTTAGACGTAGACATTTTACAGCAGTCAATATCAAAATGAAGTCTGTCATGTGTTCACAGTATCTAGAGTTTCTTTGCCAGCTGCTTGACCTTTGAAAGGCAAAATTTCTGTTAAGAAGCTTTTTTAAAGTCAAGAAAATCACACGATTTTAATAGGTTTGCTGAAATTCGTTGATTTATAAAAATGCGATCGTTTTTTTCTGCACTTACGTATTACATCCGGTAAAATGTGTATGCTTTGATGAAATCATTTTAATCCAAGACCATGAATTGACTTTGAAATTAATTAAGGGTGTGAAGCATCCCGCCATTTTTGGTTGTTTACAATACCTGAAATCGATATGATTTTTGAAATGTTTTGTTCTCGTTTTGGAGCTGCGGTTGCAAAGATATTCAACAGATACAAAAAATATCCCCCTGTTTTTGAAAAAGTTTTTGAAAACCTTAAATCTGTTTTCTCAGCCTGAACTTCTATAGGGAAAAAGAGAGATTAAGTATTATTTACCGTTTCCAGTAACATTACATGACACATTTACTTTCGGTAAATCATTTCTTTTTCCGGAAACTCGGGCTGGGGAACAAACTCAAGGGCTTCCAAAAAAATTTTAGGTGGTTATTTTTTGTGTTTGTTGAGTGTCTTTGTAACCGCAGCCTCCAAATCGATAGCAAAATATTCCAAAAATTGTTTATCAAGTTAATTAATGTAAACTGGGCATTGATATCAAAATTTATCGACCTGATTCCAGATTTAGAATGACGTCAAGGTAGTCTGTAGATGAGAGATTAATTTCTGCGGTGATTAGAAGACCAAATGTATGAAAACGTTGGATGAATTTTTTTCCTTAAGCGACCAGTTTGGGCGCCGGAAGATTTGCTGATGATGATAAGACCATCATCCCTGTAGAGACCATGGTCAGCTACGTTTGTATGTTGGGAAACAGAGTTTAGCATAAAAAGCCATGCCAGTTTTCATTCCTCAGCTCCACCAAATGCGCCCATGACGATATCAAAATTGTGGTCTGTTTTTTTTTGATCTATTGCTGGCATTGCTGAATAGAAAAAATTTCTACCATGGACGTTGAGTTTTATGGTTGTTTGCTAATGTGTTGAAGTAAAAGTACAGAATTTCAGGTTATTTTTTTTACCTTTAAATTACCCTCTGAGGATCTAAGAGGATGAAACAGGCTGCTGGGGTTTCTTATCTAATAATTCGCAATCTTGATTCAATCCGAACTCCACCAATCACATTGGTTTTAAATCAAATCTTTCACTATACTCGCTGTATTACGCCGAAGCGTGTAACGAGTTGGCGGGGATTTCCGCGTCATTGCGCCCGCGAGCAAAACAACTTCGTTCGGAGAAATGTTGCAGCACTGTCAAGCCATTGACAACACTATGTCCGATTTGACCGGCTCGAGATTTGAACTTTAGAACTACCGCTCCAGAGGCAAACGCGTTGACGCTCTACGAATCGGCCGGTTGACATTGATTTCTGCACAGCCGTATCATTTCTATTATTTAAAATATTATTAGCAAATTTACATCTTCACGCTCCATGCTAGTAGAAAATCATCGAGGCATTTCTTAGCTTAAAAAGAGAGATTTTTAAAACCAATCAAGTATTCAATGCTATAGATGCAGAGAGGTTTGGCCGAGGCAAAGGAGAGATACAAAGGCTCATGCCTGGTATAAAAGTACAATTAAGTGTTAGCAAAAAATCGCTACTTGATAAAGCGCTTTTTTCGGACTATGTTTTGTATTGGGTTAAATAAGGTTTTATTTTGGGGATTTGGGAATTGAGTTCTTACGCCGACCAATTTGTGTGAAACTAACCCTACGTATGTCTGTTGAAAGCATTTTTGCACACCTCAAGTATAATTAAACTTCGGTAAGGGCAAATTCCTTACTTACCAAAAATTATAAAGCGTCTGAAATGGAGGGCCCATGATTGCACCAAACAATTATTTTGTGGTTGTTCCTTGGAATGTCATTTTCAAAATTTTTTAGGAAACTAATTAGCATACAAATTACGTTTTAGGTATCTTTTAAGAAAATCTTCCGACCAGTCGTTTGAAATATTTAAGAAAAGTTGTCACCCAAATGTCTCTGGTTGAAAATGCGCTTATTTAGTCACAAATCAATAAGTGATAGTGTTAATAAACCCAACAATTATTAAGTTTTTCTATAGTGACGAGGCTTCTACTTTGTCTTTTCCTTGGTTTCATGCCGCTATCATAATTAGACACATTTCACAAATTTTTTAGGAAGAGCACGACCAAATTTTGTAGAGTCAGTATCCATAGCTACTAGCCAGCTAAAAGCAATTACAAAACAATTTTTTAAGCAGTGTTTTGTTTCGATTCATGTATGTAGACCGCCAACAAAGTAGAGCGAAATTTGTAGAAACAAAGAAAATCATGTTATATCGGAAACTTAAAGGATGCCAAGCTTTACCTAATCTTAGAAATACAAAAGCATTTCTAATCGCACACCATCAACAATAACATCCAAAATAATTAGAACACATAGACAATACACTAGTATTAAAATGAGGTTTTTTATGTGTTTGCAGTATCTATGGTTACTTTGCGATAAGCGAGTCTCTGGACTCATGTTTTTGTTTTTGTCAATTCAAATTGTAGGCTAATTATTTCGAGTCCTACCGTATATAAACTCGTTTCGAGATACACTTCAACACAGCCCCACAAGCAGTTGCACTTTGGAAGATAGTTTTACTCCGTTGAGCGTTAATATAAGCTTTTTCAAGCAGTGATGCTATTCAATTTTTGCCCGAACCGATTCTGTAATCGGTTCTCTAAACTTACCATTTAGCAACCAGTTTGTTTCAGCCAAAAGCGCAAGATATCTATGCAAACAACTTTCAACAACCGGTTCTCGAAATTTAGGAACCGGTTCGCGCAAACCGGTGCAAATTGGCTGAATAGCATCACTACCATACAAGTTGAACGTAAATTTAAAATAAACATTTAAGTTTCAATCTTATGATAATCAAATCAAATCATTCATTTTCTTGGGTCGTACAGTAAAACGCAATGATAACAGCAAGCAATCAAGCAGCAAATTTAAAAATAGAAACCAAATATCGACGGGAAAACTTACATTGTAATTGTAATTACATTTATTCATTAAGTTAAAGTACAGCGAAGAGACTTTTCGATCGTCGAGTCAAATGACAAACTGGCTACTGGTTAAGCCAAAGGATAAAGCCGCTGTTGTTTTTTTGCTGATGCAATGATTATTAACTGTGCTGTTAGTTGATTGTTTGTTTATCTTGTGTTAAATTTTTGTACTATTGAGTCCAACGATTGATGAACTTAGTGCCAAACCGCCCGCGTCCCCCCGAAAAAATTTGCAGCCGTTTTACAACCAAAAAACACAGGTTTGTTAGCCAAAAAAATAAATAAAATTTTATGAAAATATATATCAACTTCTACGTGAATAATAGAAAAAATAAGTCTTTTCAAAAAGCGATTTTTTTAACTAAAGACTCATCATAAGGTTTTTTAAACTTTTTAAACCTGGCCGTGGGACTAATTTTTTTTCAAACCATGCCGTATTGTTCTTTTCACATTTTAAGGTTGATGAAACTAATTTTAATTTGGGGCAGCTATTTTTAGGTCACTTGTATTTCCAGATTGGCAAAGTTTTTGAAAGTATTTGTTTGGGATTTTTTTTTATCACTTGCGATACTACAGTGATGGATCTGAAGCTCTTAGTAGGCGAGGAAAAGCCTGAACAGGAATACGTTATTTTCGTAATTGTAATAATTTTAAAGATGTCGCAATTCAGTTCAGAGTTTTAAAAGAGCCGACACGTTGCAGCACGAATCGAAAAAATGGTTTGACACCCAAATTAGGCCCAATAGGTTTAAAAACGTTTACGGGAAATTACTCTTTTTCTGTATTATAACTTCAGCGTTCTGTAACTTAATTGTGACAAAATAATAATAATTGTTCCCTAATTGTATCAATATTTACATAAAGTCTTTATTCCGTGTTGCGAAGTTGCTTTATGTATTTATAGCTACAGTACTTAAAACACGAGGCGGGTAGCAGGCTCGAATTAAGCCAGAAAGTTTGTCAATCATAAGCCTAGATCAGACCCGAAAAGTCCAGCCAGTCTTACAACTCTGATTCAGTGGTCTACGCGAAAAAATCCAGCTTTTTAGCACTACTGCAAAGCATATTTAACCGACTAATTGCAACTAAATTTAGCGGAAGGGAAAAGACATCTGCAATAAAAAGGCATAAAAAATCAGCTCAATCCAAAAATCTATGTTGTGAATAATATAGCACAAGTTTACGATTAAAAGTTTTGCTTTAGCTTAAGTCAAATAGGCAAACAAATAATTAGTGTTGAAAGCATTGTTTAAAACTTAACGGCAGTCAAAAAAAGCATTAAAAAAATATCGAAAAGTTTTTGTTATAAAACACAAAGTATTATTACCAATTTGCAAGACCATTCAGCGGCTACAAGAACAAAACTAAACTCTTGATACCCATGGCGTGTAATGAAAGTATTGAAGTGAATTTGGGGCGCCCAGCAGGATATCGGTTATAGCTAGGTAATCCTTTGTTTCTTCTGCTAGTTCTATTGCTCAGTGCAATTACCGACGCATGCAGTAATATAACAAGCAGAAGCAACAAAGGACTTGAAGTCAACCCAGATTTCTATTGCGAGGTCTCACCGCGGACATCTAATAAAAAGCATTTAAGGCTTCCTATAATGGTCTTTACTTTGTTTCCTCCACAGAGACACCACCTGATAATTTGTCTGTAGTCCTGATAATTCTGCATCAGAGTTGTAAGTTGGGCCGAGCTTTTGTGGTCGGTTTCGGGCTTAATCCTCTGTCTACCAAAAAAATTCCATGCAAATTGTACCATTGGGGTCCAATGGACTCCACATTTCAAAAAAAGTATCTGGCTATTACGATCTCACGCAAATCAACACATTAATATTAAAACATGATATAAACGAACAATTTAAACACAAAAACAAGTCCCAAACGCAACAAAAAATACAAAAATGCAATAATTAGGCCTAATTATACACCGTACTATATTAGTTAGACAGGGACTCCAAAGATTAAATGGTGCCCTGCAATTACCTTTACACCGTTTCCTGGCGGTTATGCAATGATTTGAATGTTTATGAAGTTTTTTTACTGCTTATTTCTAATCTTCATTTTCATAAAAAAACGCAACAACATAAGAATTCAAATAGCAATTAGATCAAAACATAAAACCATGGAAATCATGGCTGATTTAGTCAGCACAATGGTTGGTTGCACAAGAACCTAAACGCACGGTTTTTAATACTGTAAACCAATGCTTACAGTTTCAAAGCGTTTAGAAAACTGCAAAATAAATGCTTTACCCCGTTAGGTATTGCAATGCATGCAAATAACTTAGGCATGTTCTTATCGCAGGCGCTGCATTTTCGATATGTGCTTTTTCAAAAAGAGCGTCAGGATTTTTCAGCCTTTGGTGCCTGGTTTTCGGTTGCAGTTGTCCTTTTTCTCTTGTTTTGAGACTGAATTGCATGTTCTTTTTGTATTGACATAGCAGAGATGGAACCGGCCAGGATTTTCTCGACCCGACCGGTAAATTTTAAAATCATCGCCGGTTGACTTACTAGTCGTAAATTTTAAAATTTTAAAATCATCGACCGGCCGGTCGACCAGTTTCTGACCGGCCCGGTCGACCGTTTTTTTTACAAAAGGTTTTTGTTCACTGTTCAATGCATCTAATGAAAAATTTTCAAAAGGGGGAGGGGGGCATGGGTGGGGTGTTAAAATTTGTAACTTTGGACGAGGGTCTCAGAAAAAAAAAGCCAAAAAAACTTTTGCGTTTTTTGCAAAAATGACTCAATTTTAAGACCTTTTTTGGTTAAGTTTCGGTCTAAATGACCTGTTTTAAGCAGCGCAAAACGTGCACAAAATAAACATAAAAAGCACTGGAGGGCACAAGCTAAATTATTAGACGTTCTTTCTAGTGATATTTTGCAAAAGGCAAAAAAATAAAGTTACAATTTTTTAGCTATTGGTGACAGATTATTTGCAATTTGCCGAGCAGCAAACATTAAACTTTTTTTCATCAGTGCTGCCTTTGCAGTAACAAAAAGATAAATGAGAAAAAAATAACAGCTAAAGATATGTAACAGTAAAAACATACGAACATCACAATACTTGTACTGTTATACCCAAAAACATTAAAATACGGAGAAATAACATTATATAATATTAAAATTATGTCACTAACAGCGTGAAAAAAGGAATATTGAAAAATTATGTCACTAACAGCGTCAAAAAAATTAATAATGTTCATAACAACTAGCTGCTTCACTGACAGTTTGAGAAAGTATAAAAAGGATCTATTGCAAAACATTATGTACTGGAAAAGCTTTTTAGCTCCACAGAGATTTAAATTAATTGTTCCGTCCGTATATGAATTGCTATGAATATTATTGATTTTTTTGACGCTGTTAGTGACATAATTTTTCAGTATTACTTTTTTCACGCTGCTGGTGACATAGTTTTTCAATATTCCTTTTTTCACGCTGTTAGTGACATAATTTTCATTATCATATATCGTTGTTACTCCATCATTTTAATGTTTTTGGGTATAATAGTATAAGTATTGTGATGTTCGAATGTTTTTACTATCGCCTATCTTCTGCTGTTTTTTTTACTCATTTATCTTTTTGTAACTGCAAAGGCAGCACTGCCGAAGATTGTGCTGAAGAGGCTTACCGGTTTGCGAAGCGAATCGTCAAACCAATAAATAAACTCATCGGTAGTACTAAGTCGCTATGAATAACTATCCCGATGAACGGCAACGCGTCCGTTATTTTCATTGAAAACCCTAAACTGTTATGACATTGGCGAGAAAATATTCGAAATATAATGTGCCCCAGCAGTTTGTAGAAATGCTGCTACTTCAAAACAAGCCATGGTTAGTTAGTTATAAAAAAATAAGAGCTATGTCTTTCTTGCCCAGTGTAGAGTGTGGTAAATTTAAGTGGAAACAAGCTTTTCAAAGCGGCAAGATTTTAGCATGTAGTAAAAAATCTGAAATCTGCGCCACATCTACTCTGAAGCTGATTAAAATCATGCTAAAATGCCAGGTAACGCAAGCCTCTTCCACATGCATGCTTTATTAGAATCTGATCACGCGATTTTTACGTATATTTTGCATTTTTTTGCTTTGTGCCGTGGCCCAAAGTCGGGAGGCATGGCACAATACTCCCACCCTAAATACGTCCCTGGATGTGCATGTCTTAATGGTCACAGCATATTAGTCACATCTTGAAACCATTTAACTAGTGTTTTCAAAAGATGTTTTTTGTTGATACTGATTTTTTATAAAAAAAATTTTATTATGTTAAAATATATAAGTATATTTTGATTGGTACTTAGATGTCTTTTAGTTGCCAAAAAGGAGAATTCGACTGGTTTTTCAACCGGCTTGACCGGCCTGTCGAAGAATCTCGACCCGACCGGCAAACCGACCGGCCGGTCGACCCGACCGGTTTCCATGGTGACATTGCATTTGACGTTCCAGGAAGCTCTTTTCTTGAGCGAATCTAAAACTTACTTCTTTTCTTGCTAAAAATCCAGTTATTTTTACTATCAATTGCTGTCATACAACGTATATGCATTGACAGCGCTAACATAAACCATTTTATTAAATAGGGCTACTGGCCATCTTCCAGTTCTCCTCTAGCAGTTGTAGATTCGAACCACCCTATCCAAAATGTACGACTACGCAATCTGTTCCTCTGCGCTCTATCTTTCCTCATTTTCACTCTCTTCCGAAAATACTAGAATCTCGTCTTTTTCAAAGTAGCCAGCCATTCTCTTTCAGTGTTTTTTTTTTCCAAATTTGACTTCCATTTGATATTATAAAATAATATTTTTCAAACAAATAATTTTGTTATTTGTGGTCTCAAACAACACATTAGTTGTTTTAAAATGAAATGACTATAATTTTAAAAAAATCAGCCAGTTTAAACTAAACAATGCAGGTTAGTTATTTGCTTGGGGTCCATTATGGATCTCATGGTGTACGATGCTGTTTTTATCGTTCAAGCCATATCAGTTTACCTGAGATTTGTGATACTCTACCTCGTTGAAGATTAACTAAACTTAGAGCAAGGCCGGTAACATGGAAGCCGTGTTTGCTATCTGTTCTTAGTAATGAAAGATCAAATTTCATTTTGGGGCACATTGATCCCAATGGCAGACAGAGGGTTAAGATTGGCAAAATGCCGGGCTTAATTCGGGCTTGATATACACTCTTGACTTATGCTTTAGCTTTTGAAATGTTATAAAAGTGTAATTTGAAGAACTTTGCAACATTGAATCACTTCGTTTAAATATTAATGAAATTTTTATTACACAACTATTACTATGTTACAATTTATCAGCAAACGAGTAGTTTCATTACGAGCAATAACCGTACACAATTTTTAGAGATGGAGTCCTCAAGAACGTCTATGGCCTTAAGGACACATTTTCAAGTGCTTGGCCATGGCCTCGATGCTCAAGTCCTTGGCCTCAAACCCTACAAGTCCTCAAAAATGTCCTGTCCTCGGCTTGAGGACAGCATTATTTTTTGATTGGTTAAAAAGAAAAAAGCAAACAAAAGACAACATATCTGATAACCTGTCAATTTGTTGCTTCTTTACCTTATTTGAAAAATAATACAATGTGATAGCCAACTAAGCCAAGTTATACTAAGACTTATTTTAAATGGCATTTTGTGAAAGCTCTAATCGGAGAATAAGGAGACAAAACGCATTCTAGAAAATTGTTGTTTTTATTACTGCTGATGCTTCCGGTACAGGCGTTAAAAAACTGCCAAGTACTATAGTACAGCCATCCAGAGCCATAACGAGAAATCATGGAGTCCGGACAAACCATTTTGAGTCGCTAATGCTAAAACATGACCGAGCCTAATCGGTGTATGAATTTAGAAGAAAGTATGCGTGTGATAATGAAATGTAATACAGTATTACCCAGGAAGGCATATTTATATGCAGTGGTGGGTAGTAACTAGTTACAATTGTAACTAGTTACTGTAACTAGTTACTTTTTTAGTAACTGTAACTGTAACTTCGTTACTTTTTTCAGATGTAACGATATTTTTAACTAGTTACCAGTTTAGAGCCCTAAAAAAAGTTACAGTTACAGTTACTTTTTGTACTAGGTTACATGCTTTGAAGCAAATTGCAGACTTTTATAAATTCCATTCAAAATAATTGTATTACAATGGCAGCATAGGACGCACAGTCGCATGTTTGATCAACCATAACCTTTTATCCATATTTTCTTCACTGTGTTCACTAGACTATACATGTGGTTGCTGGTTAAAGTTTAAGTTAAAACCGTCAGGCCTGGATTTAGTCCAAATTTTTAATCACTAAAGTAACTGTAACTTGTAACTGTAACTAGTTACTTTTTCAAATTTGTAACTGTAACTGTAACTTAGTTACTTTTTTTTCCAAGTAACTGTACTTTGTAACTAGTTACTTTTAGAAAGTAACTTGCCCACCACTGTTTATATGTTACCGTAATTTTGTTGAAATATATCGTTGAGAACGCCAACTAGGTCTGAAAACACGCAATTTTGAGATAAGAAAGAATAACTCTAATCACTGGCAAGTGGTCTGGGGGGCAAAACCACGTCGACTGAACAATTCGTGTGTTGGAAACCGCTGCTAAGAATCCTAAATAACAAACCATTGGATCACAAAAGAGCTGCATGAAGCTTTATTAAGAAACTATAATACGTGTGAAATTAAATATAACTAGAATTATTCAAATGCCTGGAGTACTTCATAATTTTTGCAAGCTTCCACAAAAAATTGGGCGTTTTTAGAAAAAATTAATGGTTTAATCGTGGACCTCTTGAATGGAGCACGGGGCAAATGTCTCCATTACATTCCTTCTACAAACCTGCTGAGATCCTTTGTTTTTGTGGTAATTAAATACCTTTTGTAAATTTAACAAAGTGTTGTTTGGCGGCCAAAACCTTTGCGCTAATTCATTAGCGTACATTTTGTGAAAAACACAAAATGCACTAAAATGTAAAGCAAAGATTGGCTTAAAATTAGAGTTGGGAAATTATGAGAACACTACGTTTTTCTAGCCTTGCATTTACGGTATTTTTTTCAAATTGCTTTGCAAATATAACGCTTAATCTTCTTTAAAGTCACAAAAACTGGTGTTTTTTCTCCAAAAAATACATTAAACTTGTTTTATGGGGATATTTCCCTAGCTCCAGAACCTCGTATTTTTTCAATGCCAAAAACTTTTGAGCTTACAAATACCGAACCTTTTACGTTACCTCGATTCATTTTAAAAACATAGTTTCACAGTATTTTACTATATTTTTAGACAATAATTTTTAAAAATTCCGAAAAAAGAAATGGTTTAACCAAGCAATATGGTTTGCGTTTAGGAAACTACTAAAAACGTGGGGATCCTTAATCAGTGGACGCTTGCATCGAGGCCCTTTCTGATGAAATTATGGCCTTAAACTTGATCATTTCTACCTTTGTAATTTAGCTATATTCAGCATTTAAACTGTGAAATACTGCATAGGGAGACGCTTAAGCAGCCTGACCAGATACATTCGCAATGCGGTAGCAACTTGGTGTGAATTTTGCCACGAAATCAGAAGAAAAACAAAAAGAATCGCCTTCTGTTGCGATTTTTTCACCGCCAAATTCAAATGAACACCAAAAACGCAAAAAAACAGGGTCTTCACTCCAGTCTGTGCGATTGTTATCCGCTTATTTGAATTGAAGACCAAAGCAAAAAGGTTTTATTTGAAGATTTTCTTGTGCAATATACAGTACAGTATGTTGTTTTTTGTGTGATATTTGACCGCCACATTCGAATGAGGAACAAACTAATTAGAAAAAAGGTATTTACCGCTTACCCTGTATGGGGGGGACGCTGAATTTTCCATTAAGGGAAGCCAAATCTTAATAGGAAGACGCTAACTACCCATGGGGAGACGCATCCCTCCTAAAATTTAAGTACTAGCTATATTTTCGTTCACAGGTTCAGAGTGGTAAGTCGGGCCGGGCTTTCCGGATTGGGTTCGGGCCTAAAGTTGACAAAAATTTTGGGCTTAATTCGGGCCTGAGACGTGCTTTTTGTCTTAGGTGCACAAAAATATTATCAAAATAACTTGGCAACGTTGCTAAATTTTTCAGACCTAACTTAACTTTCGTTTTTTTTTTGGGCACAATTTTGGGCTTCAAATTAGTTTTCGGGTTTGGGCCGGGTTCGGGCTTATATTTTCGTGTTCGGGTCGGGTTCGGGCCTGGATTAGTCGGCCCATTTACAACTCTGTACAGGTTATGGCCTTGTTTCATAACTACGACTCCGCTACTGAGCGAAATCAACATCAACTGCTAAAGTGTAAAACTTCAAAATGGCAGTCGTTATTAATTCTAAAAACTATTATTTTCAAATTATCATCAAAAATGCAATATCTAAAGCACTTTCCCACTTCAAAACTATGGAAAATTTACAAACCATAATTTAAAAAAATTGTGTCCTTGATCCTTGGCCTTGACCTAGACCGTTTCTGTCCTTGGCCTCGAAAAGGTTTGTCCACAAAAAGTCAGTCCTTGGCCTTAGCCTCGAATTTTTTTGGAGTCCTTGGCCTTGAACGTTGTGTCGTAGACTCCAACTCTGACAATTTTTTGATCTAACCTAATTTTCGAGCTTTCTCGGTCCTGGTTTCGAATCACTTTGCGTTCGGGCCGGGTACGTACTTGTCGGCGCGTTTACAACTCTGTTATGGATGAATCACGGTGTATAGGTTAAAATATGAGCCGCTTGAATTAAAATTCCATGTTGGAAGCTTGTGTTACTTCCCTATAGGTAAGCAACTCCGCAAGTAAGAACATGAATCCACGACTGGTGGTTTGCTATTTTAGTAGCGAAATTGCGTTTTTTAGTAATTTTAGTAATGTTGCGGAATTACGGTTGCGGAAGTAGCTTACAAAAATTTTATTCGTTTTAAATCGCAGCATAGACTCTTTACCAGTAGACTGAAAACTTACAGTTTTGTTTTGTTTTTTTCTGCACGATTCGTTTGTTTTAAAACATGTAGATTTGTCCAATCAAAGTGACTTTTTTCTTCACGGTTCACTCGTTCTGCAAATATGTCCAATCAATTCAGTCGAATGCGCGTGACCGCAAAAAAAAACTTCGCAAAAAAAGAGTAAACTTTTTATCTTCAATGCTTTTCTCTTTTTCTCCAAGCGTCTCATTCTTGCCTACTAAATAAAGAGTTAATGGTCGCAGGATGCTCAGAACAGTTACCGGTAGGCTCTTAAGTCTTTTTCTTGAGATCGTCTGTCAAGCGATTTGTTTTGTGATAATCCAGAGGCTTATGTGTAATTAATATAGAATCAGTAGCGTGATACTAAAAACAAACAGCTGTTAATTCGAGAACGAAACAAGAAAAAACAACAACAAACATTATGATAAGATTCCAAAGTCGCTTTTACTCATTTTTGAAGTCTTTGTTAGGGCAGGGGGTTATACGAGTGTGAAATAGATGACTAAAAATTCCCAATTACGTTACTATTTCCTACAAACTATTATAACTCCTTTTTGCAGCCTATTTAAACACTTATTCCAGGGCTAATTAATGTGCGACGCATGTTTTACACGCAGTCGTTTTAAGCTAAAAATTGTGTTTTCCGAAGTGCAAAACACTTTAAGCGTTGAGAGTTCCGCCAAACCTCTCACCTCATACACAGGGACGCCGAGGGCAACGTGGGCCAGCGGACAGCTTAAATATTGGGCCCCCTTATACTGTATTTTGATTCAACGTTACAAGTCACACGTCCTGGTTTTTTCTTTAATTACCCAGTGAGTAAGCATAATAAGACTTTTCAATAAAACGATTTCGCTATGAATATCGACAATTACAGCAAGGAGAGGGGGGCAAAAATTTTTTATGAATTGTAAGCCAAAATATGCAATTTTAAACAAACCAATCATAAGAGTAATTAAAGCTGCAAAACTCTTTGAGTGTAAAAAAGCCTATCGACATCGTGGCCGTGTGATTAAAAGAGAGTCGTTTTAATGACTACCATACGATTAATTCAAAAGGTAGGTTCAGCCACAGCTCACACCATCGTCGCTGCGTTTAGTCCTCGAATGGGACTCTTTACGACACTTATTTTTGTTTGCTGCAAACTGGCGAGCAGCAATAGAAGTGCGATAACAACTCTCGAAAAATCAACACAATACTGGAAATTCCTAAGCAGGCAAGGGCGTCGGCAGAAAATTTTTCAGGGGGGGCCAATAAGAATAGAGCCAGTATTAACATCCAAAAATGAAGGAATTTTTGAACTTTGGGAGGTTTTAGAGAGAGTGTGTGAAAATCCAGAGGGGACCATGGCCCTACCGTGCCCCCTCCCCCCCTTGCCGACGCACATGTAAGCAGGTGCGGATTTGTTCAATATATAGCGCTGTACTGTCGCTTTCTCGTGGGAGAAACAAACAAACAACAAACAGAAAGATTACCCAGCGATAATGACCAGTAAATTAGGGCATAAATCACATTGTAAACGAATTTGAATTGTGGAGAAAATTGTTGGCATTTATAGTTTTGAAATTGGTAAATTAAATACGGAATAGAGTTGTCAATCGGTTCTGGTTTGTGCTGAAGTTTAGTTTGTTTTACAATCGTTTCAGCAAGGCAATTTTTTCTAAGCAAGACATATGTTTCCTATGCACTGAAATAAATTAGCGCATCAATTAATTTACTCAAAAATAATAGTTAAAATTAATAGTGCTTGACTTCGACAGATTATGTGTTCCTGATCGTGGCGTAATTAGCGCCACAGAGTTCGGGTTCGGGCTTGAAATCTTTGCGCGTTGACAACTCTGACACAAAATATTGGCAAACAATGCAACAAACTGAATTTACGACTAGATTGAAATGCAGAATTTAAAAGCGAAAATATTGCTATCTGTTCTGGTCTACTGTTGCTATCTACTCATGTTTTTTTATCATAAGCATCATGAAATTTAGAGTTAAGGCTCAGATATATGCTAAGCGATTTTCAAATTTAATGCTCAAGTTATGCATGGATGCATAGCACAGGCATAGGCGTAGCCAGGGGGAGGGGCCAGAAGGCCCGGGCCCACCCAATTGAAATACCACCAATGATAAAAAATTATGACAACATAGCCTAGCGATGCTTAGTTGCAGTTACGGATGACGAGGGAGCCCCGGGGCCCCAAACTAACGACCAGAAGCCCCAGGGCCCCTAACTAACGACCAGGGGGCCCAGGGCCCCTAACCAACAACCTGGGAGCTTCTAACCGACAACCAGGGGACCCCGGGGCCCCTAACTAACAACCAGGGGCCCCAGAGCCGCTAACCGACAACCAGAGAGCCCCTAACTGGCGAACGAGGGCTCCAGGGCTTCTAACTGACAAACAGGTTGCCCTGAGGTCCCTAATTGACAACCAGGTAGCCCCTAACTGACAACCAGATGGCTCTTGGCCCCTAACTGACAACCAGGGGGCCCCTAACTAACAACCAAGGTGCTCCGGGGCCCCTAACCGACAACTAGGGGGCCCCGGAGCCCCTAACTGATAACCAGGGTGCCTTGGGGCCCCGAACTGACGACCAAGGGTCCCGGGCCAGGATCCGTGTAATTCAAATTTTTAACAATTTATATGCAAAACCTGTGAAAAATCTAAGAGTTTTGTGCTAAAAGTTGCAACCCCAGGCCCTCGTTCAACGTTATTATGAACTTAATACTATAACACAAGCGGTAATGCAAACCCCAATAAAAATACTACCGACGATAAATATAATGAGAGCATAGCCAGTATGTTGTTCTTGTCCGGGATTGCAGATTCTTTAATTTAGGATTTACGCGTACTAAAGTAAGTAATAATAATGACGACCACCGTCCTGTCCGCGTCATAATACTGTCATGCAATTCCTGGAGCTTTCAAAAAGTTGTCAAGTGACTTGACTCGAGTCCTCCACGTTCAGGAAAAAAAGTTATTTTAGTTTTGCTTTAAATGTTTTTTTTATGAAAGAACTTAAGAGCGCGATCTTATCTCAAAATCATAGACGTAGCCAGGGGGCTGGCGCAGGGGGCCCTGGCCCCCTCAATTAAAATGCCACCAATGGCAAAAATTTGACAAAAAACCTTGTTTCTTCAATTTCAGTTTCTTTTAGCATCTTTGCATACAACAGTACAGGCGTTCAACAGTAATTAGCAATAAATAATATTGACAACCAGGGGGCCTGGCGCACCCCTTAACTCAATTTTTTCCAACCAATTTAAACGTATAATCATGGTAAAATCAAGGGTTTTTGTCTTAAAAGTTGCTACCGCAGGCCCTCATCTAAACTTTTATTTGCCATTTTTATTTGCCATATGTATGCAATTATCAGCACCGTTTTTGCCATATGGGAGGCACTCAGATAGTAGGACTTTTTTTGGTCTTCGCTTACATTTGGCAGGAAGATGTTGCAAAAATCCCCTAAGTGCTAAGGGCCCCGCGCAGTGTAAATCCGGCCCAGGAATAACATGTTTAGTAAACGTAACCATCTTTTGTACCAATTTTCAATAACAATTCCACTCCACCTCGCCAGTTTTTACGCACAAAATTTTTAAAAAAACTAGCTAGGGAAATGCTAATGAAACAAATTATTGAATTTCAATTGAGGGGGCCAGGGTCCCCTGGCCGTACGACGTACATGTACTACAACTGGTTAACTTCATGACAAAACAAAAATCTTGAAGGAAAATCTTTGAGCGGATTACTATTTACTGCTAAAATATTGCGGGAGGCAATGTACCTTACTTACCCCTTCATGGACCAAATCACTTACAACTAAATTTTACACCCTAATGCAAGATTTTAAACGTGTTTTGGACTTTAATTGCAAGTAAAAGGAGGATTGAACAGATAAATTTTTTGACTATGGCTTTCAAATGCTAAAAATCTAGTTCTTTCAAATGGCTGTGAACCCGTGCGAAATGTGATCCAATGGGATTAAAAAAAACTTTTTTTCCATAAACTTACAAGAATCGCCCAGATCCCCGTCTGTGATACGTTTGAGTACACAAGCTTAGTCAACACGTCTTCTAAGTTAGACGTTTGCTCTTTCTAACTATTAGCTTTCGCTCCTTCTCTTTACCAAAATCCTGGTTAAATGCCAACGGGCTACAGCTTCAGATCTTCCATTCTACGATATCTTTGCCCCACAAAAAGTTCCTTTTTTGAAAATTTCTGATGACGTCATTGCATGTGATTTGTGGTTTGGGCTCCCATCAATAATCCTGGCTACGCCTATGAGCACACGCCATGCTTATTCTGGCATGCTACCGTAAAACAGCCGTCAAACACACGATCAAATGTTTGTACAAATGCATGTAAAGTACAATCCCAATAATGACCGATTGCTTCTATGAAGTTGGAATCTGTTTAAATGTCATATGACGGCCTCTGGGGAGAGGAGTAGCAAAGCGTTAGATTATACACAAAAGGATGGCTATATCGTCAAAACACCGTCATATACAGGGGAGGTGGTCAGATTTGCAGAAAAAAGTGTCATGATATGATAATTGAATAGCCCCTTTGGTAAATCGCTACAAAATAAATCAAAGAAATACAGCTAACAAATTTGGGCGTTTTGTAGTGTTCGTTTAAGTGTTCAAAAGCAAAAAGATGACTGGGTATTACATGCTACGCAAATGCTTCAGTTTTCTCAAATCCAGGCTCGGTATGCTCATAATTAAAAAAAACATGCAAGTGATAAGTGATAGCTTTGGAACAGCAAACTGTATGCTGTTTAAGATAGAGCGTGAAATTGAACAAGTAAGATTTTCTTTACTGAGTGATTGGTATCTTGCGCGCGTAGCGGGGCCCGTCCTCAGCTAGTCAGCGGGAGCCCATATGCAAAACCCACGGAGTGAGCAGAAATCTATCCTCAGCAGCCCATCCTAAGCTAGCCTGCTTGATACTGTTAAGGCCAATGTTAGACCTTAAAACACCCTTTTAGCAATGGCGCTAGACACTACCACGATAATTATGCACAACCGCGAACTCAGGTAGACCCGTCCTTGATCCTGAGCTTGTCAATGGGGGCCTATATGCAGAACCCGCAGAGTCAGCCAAGCCCATATGTTGAACCCGCGGAGTCAGCGGGGGGCCATCCTTAGCTAGTCTTCCACCCACAAATGAAGACCTATTTGTTTGTAAAAAAACCTGTTTGAGTAAGAGCGTTGTTCCAATGTTATGATAATATCTGCACGTTGCTTGCACAGCAGCGATCACTGTTCAGTTTTCAGTGTGATCTTAATGAGCCTCCTGAAGTTCATTGGCCTCGGGATCATTATCCCACCTGCCCCACCCTGTTGGAGGCCCTGCTTCTACAGCTGGGAACTATGTCCCAAAACCATAGGCTTTGTGTCGATTTAGAATTTGCATTGCAAACAGAGTTTTGATTTTTTGTGGCTTGAAACTGAAGTTCACATTAAATAAGAGCAGTAAGTACAAATGACGTGCTAGATATTGTTTTGAGTAAAATATTATTTTAACTCAAAGATGAATTGAACTACTAGTTTGATTGATTTCATTTTTTTCGTTATTCGCAATTTGACAGTCGTAAAAAAGGTTAATTGCAGTATTTATCTAATTTCCTAAAATAGATATCAAGAGTATAAGCATTCAAAATCAACTGTGCAGATGAAGAAAAATAGGATACACCTTAAAAAGAAAACTGTAATCTACATGGTGGGCCGCAAAAACTGTGAACTTTTGATTAGACATATTTTGCACGGTTGAAATTTTTTGCAAATTTTGTTTTTCCAGAGGTGATGTACCACTAAAAGTTTTAGCAGGTAGAAGCATTTTCAAAATGTCCATTTTTTCTTCGAACACCTAGTAATTGATAAAATGTTTGATCCAAGCCCACACTGCTAAAAGACTTCTGTTACTCAAACATTGAAATTGTCACTAACAATCTCCAAAAAATCTTCCGGAATTCTCATGTTTTCGCGTTTAATGTTCTTCAGTCTTTCAAAATTGTCGAAGCATTATCCTCGCAAAACCCAGTCTTTCAAGCAACTCTACAGCAAGTACTCTGGTCTGAGGGGTTGTGGGGAATACGCAGGGCCATGGATTGTATGTCCTTCTTAACATTAAGCGGTGAGGACTTAATTAATGTAAAAAACGGTTGCCGAATTGCGGACTTGAAAAAACATTACGTATAGCCCAGCATTGTAATTTCCAACAATGCTTTAAGGAAAAAAATGTAATGTTTTAGAATTTAAATTGCTGGAGGACTCGAGCAGTGAATCAAATAGTATTGATGCTGGTCGCAATCAGTTTTTTTTTTTAATTAGATGTCCCTGCATAAAGACATTGAAATAAAATGTAGGTTAATTTAACTTTGTCTTTTACAGCTACTTTATTTTTTTTTGTTTTTTATATTTTGTTTTTGTTTGTTTTATATCTTTTGTAGCGTGCACTACATAGACATACAACAAAATGGGGGCCAATGCTAGTCACGCTCGCCAAGAAATTTTACAACAAGACAAAGAAAAAGCAAAAGAAACTGCTGACCAAATCGCAGTTCTGCAAGAATTAGGACGAAACGTCATTGAAAAATTTCAAGCTCGTGTTAGGGCTGAAAAAGATCCATTACAATACGGAATTGGAAAAATTGTTACCGAAAGGTCTTCCATCCTCCTTGTGACAAAAACTCACCAGGAAGAAACGAAAAACAATGTCAAAAAAATTGTTGACCATATCGCCGAAGGAGAGATTGGAGACCTAATCACGACAATAGTTTGCCAAGGGATTGACGCAATGGTAGCATCCGCTTCCGGTTCCGTCGCAGAGAAAAAACTATACGCTGTCAAGCTTGATGGGATTTCAGTGGAACGAATTGATGTTTACTTATATCAATACGAAGTCGAGGTGCAAGGTGTAGAAACAAATTATCAAAAATTGTTTGTCTACACCTACTTTATCAGCACTATTGAAAATGTAACGAGAAAAATGCTAAGATCGCTCATATCTCTCTCTCTCCCGGAAACAGAAGACAAGAGAGAAAAGGCACTCCAAATTTTCGAAAGCCTGGAGCGTGTTATTGACACAGAAGAAAACCTTGACGGAGAGAAGAAACGCAAGAAAGCGCGCTTTAGTGAAGAACAAAACTGAAGCCTATATTGTTAAGTTCACATCAACTAAGAACATAGTTGGAAAACTTTTTTGATTTAGAGTTTGTTTTACCGTGTAGTTGAAAAACCTCATTTCAGAAAAAGTGTTGCCAGTAGTTGCGACATAAAAGACGGAAACAATTACTATATAAACTTATCAATACTTAACATCAATACAAGGCTCTAGTTTGCTCAAAATTTAAGAACAATGCCAGAATGAAAACTACAATTTAAGAACAGAGGCTGGTAAAATGCATTTGTGAAAAATAACCAGGGTTTCTTGGCCTTCTCCATTTTGCCATTGCTGATTTGTGCAACAGTAATCATGATCAATGATAAAAGGCAACTTTTAATAGAGTAAGAATGAATTGTGTGACTTTATTCTCCAATGAAATTAAGAACAAATGAGCTGAAAATTCGTGTAAATTTAAGAACAGTTAGCATCAACCCAAAATTTACTGGTGTTTATGAAAAAAGTGTACTTTGTACGCTAGTATTAAGCGAGCGTAGTAACTTGCTCAGTTAAATGATGTAGGCCTATCGAGCATAATTTTGTAAATAAAAGCATTGAATTAGCTTGCTTGTAGCGGTAGAATTTTATGTAATAAACTTTTGCTGTTGTGTTTTTATTGCCAGTAATATCATCAAATGAAGAATATTTTATTATTTGTGATATAGGCTAGTATTCCGTAAAATAATAGTATTTGAAAAACATAGTAAAAATGAATCAAAAAAAAACAATATTGCAAGCTTTAAAGACGAAAAAAATCTACGTTTTATTTTTGTCACGCTTTTCTACTTTATTGGGAGGATTATAGGTGCAAAAGAAAAAAAAAAAAAAAAAGAAATAGACTATAAATCAGGAGTATTTAGATATCCTGCCGAGGGTTAAGCGTACAGTAACATGATTATATGGCAATAGCTAACCTATTAGGACCTTGGCGCTGTTACCGACACGAGAATTTTTTTTTGTAAGCTTGTGGTATCGTCGATGATGACCATTGTTCGTAGAACGGAATTGGCCCAATGAAAGCATCCCTACTGTAACAAAAGCAAAGACCTCTAACGCCTCAACTAATTTGCCGATCTAGCCAAATTGACCTTAAAATAAAAGAAATTGTACTGCATTGGCGCACAAATATGGTTGCTGGCTTCTTTGTTCTGAAAGCAATACCAAAACGCAGAGATTGGTATTTACAAAATGAAGTACTAATGTTGCAAAAAATCGCACCACTAGGAGATAGCGAAGGTACTCTTTTGGTCTTCGAGTCAAGCTAAAACTTGTCTCCCACACACGGTGGAGGCTTCAAATAGTTCCTCTTTACTGGTGAACGTTAAGCACGAAAACTAGGAATACAAACTTTTAGTCTTCAGTTTAAGCCAACGGGGATTCGAACCGGAGGTTACCTTTTCAGTAGCAGACACAATCGACTGCAAATCGATTAAACCGGATAGTCATCGAACAAAAAGTAGAATGTATCGTAAGAGGTTTAACTTTTATTGAGACTAGACTAGCCGATGATAAACGTAATAAACAAGTTACTAAAACTGTTTCGGGAAGCGATATCACATGAGGTTTTGCAATAGTATGAAAGAAAAATTCCAACACCACTTTATCGCAGTTTGCACTACTAATTCACACAACTTTCTTTCGCAATATGTTTAACGTTATAAAAGTTTTTGTAACATCTGTGATTACTTTTATAACGAAATGGTTTGTTTTTTTTTTCTTTACACCATCGCAAAGACTCGTGTAAAGTCGCTATGTGATGGGTTGTGACTAAACAACATACAAATTAGCACAAAATTTCCACTGTTTACAGGGGCGTATTTAGGGGATGGGCATTGTGTCATGGCCACTCCTTTGGGGTGACAGCAATGCATAAATATTTAAGAATAGTGCGCAAAATTGAGTCATACCCCCCCTTTGGAATTTGGGAAGAAAATCTGGGCAGAAAAACGGGCTAAATCTGAGTGATGTATTTTTTTGGTCTTTATTTTTCTCAAATTTCCTGCCCCTTCCCCTCCTTTTCGAAAATCCTGCGTAAGCCACTGACTGTTTATAACATACATTTTAAGATTTAGAAAATCAAAATTTATGATACTGTTGTTGCTGAAAGACGTTGCTACTTTGCAGCTGCATAGTGTTTGCGGGATCCATAACGACAGTGGAAAATGCAAACAGCGTCATTGCAAAGCATCCCATTGATGGACCTAAAAAAATTAAAACCATATATACAGTACGAAATCCAAAAATCCAAATAATGCTGAAACGATTAAGTTTGCAGCCGGAAAGCGCATAACATTATATTATCTTCAACTTCAAAACTCACCGTTCTTTCTGGTATCTCGAACTATACAGTACATGATTGAATGATCTGAAATTAGAACAATTCGATTCCCGAACGAGCAATGCGTTGTTGTTGTGTCCTTGAGAAAGACACTTTATGCTTATTTCCCATTGGGGAGCTAAGCACTTTGCAGTCTGCCCTTGTGGTGGCCCAGTCTGACAAAAGACATGCAAATGGACCAAAAAAAAAGTGTTCTACGTCAGTGTAGACAGACGCAAAGTGCATTTTTCATACTAACGAACGACAGCAAATCGAAGAATTAATTACAGTAATTATTAGTCAATTAAAATACCGTAAACAGTTTGTTGCACCTATACCATCCTAAATTAAACGGATCGGTGGCCGAGCGGATTTAACATTTGCTGTTGAAATGGTCTACTTCAGCATACACGGGTTCAGTTCCCGGTTAGGTCAAACCAAACACTATCGAAGTTGGTCTTTATAGCTTTCCTACTTGACGTTCAGCATAAAGTTGTAAACGGGCTGATTGATTTCGGGCCGATACCCAGGCCGTACCCAAAAAAGTTTGAAAATAAAAGCTTTTTTCCTTTGAATGACCTAATTTGATGCGGCTAAATAAAACTTGAAGGGTCTGTCAATCTCGGAATATTTTTCAATTACACCCTTTACCAAATGGGTCCTCTTGGGGGTTTGAAATGGGCCCAATAAATGGAATACTACATACCTGATAATTCAACGGTTACGTTGGCATCATGATTTTAACCGGATATGCTGGCGTGTCGATTTTGTAGCCTACCAGTTAATGAGGGTCTCTCTACGCTAGAGCACCCTCTTTTCTAGTTTCGGTTGTGAAGTATAGCTGCTGACATGACTTCAATGATCGTTCCGCACTGCTTAAAGTAGCGCAGAGATGATTTGAGAGTTGATAAGCCTACCTGGCTTGCGTGGCTGAATAGAGGTGATATTCCTTAAAGCAGCAGCTGCTATATTTTGTGCGTAGGCTATTATGGCAGAAATGTAGAGTAACTCATCAGGATATCATTTCTTTTTTTACCTCTTTTTAAATAAAACTATTTATTGATATGTATTGGGTTTTGATAACGCGTTCGTCTCTGGAGTGGAAGGTTTGAGGTTCAAATTTTGGACTGGTCAAATTGGCACAGTGTTGCCAATGGCTTGCGACCGCTGCGACATTTCTTTGAAAGGAGATATGTTGTCCGTGCAATGACGCGGAGATGGAAACCGCAATGCCGTAACAAGCTTCTTGCATTACAGCCAGGATAATGAAAGATTTGATTTGCTGCACCGATAATGAAATTGAATTGAACAAGCGGTAACGCGTTCGTCTCTGAAGCGAGAGGTCTAAAGTTCAAATCTCAGGCCTGTCAAATCGGATATAGAGTTACCAATGGGAAAAATTTTCTTCCAAAGGAGCAGTATTGCCCGGGCGTAATGACGGGAAATGGGCTGCCCAAACTTGTTACACGCTTCGGCGTAATATAACAAGTATAATGAAAGATTTGATTTTGATTTGATAAATGAAATTGTGTAGCCTACTAGTAATCGTATTGATACTTAAACAAGAACTGAAGGCAAAATTAATTGGGATGTCTAAAGTTTGAGCAATCTTATTAAATTCGATTGACATTTTTCTTGACCCAGTGTTCCAGAGATATTATACTTCAAACACAAAGTGGGATCTTCTCCAATCATAATTTTTATTGACAACTTAAAAAGTTGCTGGTGGTGCAATCAACTTGATGTTGATAACATCAGTCACCCCATTTTAGTTTTATTCTAAGGTAACATCGCAATTTAGCTCAGCCATGGAGGTCTTTGAGCCTATTCATAGGTTGATTAATGGTTGTATAGTTCTCTGTGGGCTTGGCAAGAGGTCGGCATCCACTGGTTTGCTGGTCCGTGGAGATGTCGTTACCGGACCGTATACTTTTCCAGATTATATACTTTGGAATATTTTTGCAATGTTAAATGCAATTTCGTTTATACATTTTATGAAAAAAGGATTTGATTACACAAGTTCTCACACCTTGTGATGAAATATTTGGGACTTTCGCGACGCTTCGCATCGGAAATCCTATGTTTTTTCTGTACAAAGTTACGATATCCGCAACCATAGGTCGAAAGCGTTATAACTTGAAACGGGTTAAGGTAGAAACTTGAAAATTAAAACTTCAATAGGGCACATATGAATCATTCTTAGTGCAAATTTTGGAGGCAATCGGTCCCATGGTACGGATTAACGAGCCAAAAACTGATATGCCAATCGGAGGTTTAAACAGCTTTAGATCAAAAACTAAACGCAGTAGCAGAATAAAATTTTCGAATTCAGAAGCGCCTGGGCATGCAGTTTTAGCTGCCAAAATTAAATCATGACAATTCCGACCCTTTTTTTCTTTATTTATTTGTTTATTTTTGCAAATTTCTTTATTAATACAAAAACTCCAAAAACACCAAAGCTAGAAACTTGAGATTTGGACAGATGAGAAGTCTATCAATGAAATTGTGCACCTGCAATTTTGGACGCACTACGTCACATGGTTTGTGGCAGATGCAACCATAACTTGTGATAGCTAAGTTTATTAAGTGATTTTAGTCTCATACGCGTGCGTGCTGCCGTGGCCTAACGGTTAAAGGCATAAGTGCTTGAAACCTAAGAGAACGACTAGATTTAGATTCGATTATCCAGTTGGCAATCGCTTTTATCAAAACAAAATTTTATTGAACCTATCATGTTTGATTTTTTTTTGATTAGGACAAAAACGCATTAAATATTTTTTGTCTTGACACTATGATCAGAGGGTATCAGATTTCATTTTATGTGAAGACTTCTCAAAAATTAATTTCTTGAACTCCTCAAGCTATCGCACTAGTTTGTTTTTTGCTATCAGTGGAAATTTATGAGACAAATATTTTGAAATGTGTTTGGGGGTACCAACTTCCCGAAACCCCCAAATGTACCTCCCAAAAATTTTTTTTTTTTGGACGGCTTAGGGCCGATCTACACTGTGCGTAACATCGTCAGCTAACGAACGTAACCTTAGTTTGTTTTAAAGAAAAATTTTGTTAGCCCAGGCGTACCACCTTACGGGCGTAGCACCTTATAAGAGTAACATTGCCAGCGAAAAAAATTTGCTAAAAGAGCAAACTTTTTTCGCCGGTAGGCTCGTAAGCTCACGATTTGCGTGAAATTTTGGAAAACTGGTTTGCCAGGTCTCGGGGTAGGCTAAAATTAGGTTCATAAGTTTTGTTGAAAAAAAGTTGATTTTCAAAAGTGAAAGTATGCGTGTTGGTTTGAAATAGCCTAGTTCAACATGAAAATGGTCAATTTGCGTCGATATGAGGAAAAACTTCCAAAAAAGAGGCCAAGGTCGATAGGCCCAAAAGTGAATTATAAATTGTTTGTTGTTATGTAACTTTTGGTTAGCCTATTCCAAGTAAAGAAATTTGAAAATTAAAACTGATGTGTGGTGTGGCGATGCAGATCACAGTCCTGACCTGGGGGACTACATAGCTTAGGCCAAAACCAGTACATAGGCCTACCAGTATGGTACGGTAGGTCTACGTCTTGGTGGTACTCGTACCTAGGGTGTAATATACCACGTTGGTAAAGTAAACTAGTAATCTTAGCCTGATAGCTGCTGTAGGCTAGTGTAGTTCAAAAGGTTTAACCTACTGGTGCACTTTGCAGGTGCAGTGATGCTGCATTATACCGGTAAGAGATACTGGTAAGCAAACAACTTAATAGCCTACGCTACTGTCAGAAAATATACAAAGTTAAAAAATTAGTCTGTCGATAAAATCTAGGCTTTGATTTTTTATATCAATGAAACTCAAAAGTATTAGAGCCTACACTATCAGTTAGCCTACAGCTACAGTAGTAAAAGCAGAATTAAAATGCAATAATCTAGGTGTACCCTGGTACTAGCCTACTGATATGATGGGCTGTGCAGTTACAGCTATATAGGCATGTAAAATTATTCTATTTCAAGATGTGCTCACTTATTATTCAGTAACTATCAGGTTTTAGACTTTTACAAATAGTTGAGTGGAATTGCAGACACTGCCAAGCCAATAGGTTTGGCTTACTGTCATGTCAATAAGATAGTGAAATCAAAAGTATTTATATTCTGCAATTGCTTTTCAGAATTGTAAATTAAGACTCTACAGTATTAGCAAGTATTTATTGTAATAAACAAAATATAGTAACTGTTAGTATTTGGAATTTAACAAATTTATCAATGATATGGTACGTGGTCCAGACTCTAAAAGACTTATTGATGAATTTATGACACAATGTTGATCTTTAATGCTCTAAGATAAGCAATCTAACAGTGGCATTGTCAGGTTTTCAAGGTTAGTTATGTGTATTTCTAGATTGACAATCTTTACCAGCTATTTGAGCTATTATTAAAAAAAAAACTTCAAACGTTTGCATAATGAAAATAAAAAAACAAATTTGGAAGTTTTATCTAAATCATTTGCTTTTAGTTAAAATAATCATGTAAAATTAGCAGTGGAGCCTTTAAAGTTTTTTCTAATGTGATTGTGTGACAAGACAGTTATCACATCACTGCAACTTAACTACACAATTTCAAGTTTCTTGTAAAATATGAGTAGCATTGCTTGTTTTTCTTAGATGCAACTAAGATTTTAAAGTGTCATATTTTTCAAACCATAAGTTGCACCAATGATACTTAAATTTTTTAATAAACCAGCTTTAGCCTTATACTCTGATGCATTTAATCTGTACTTCTGGTTATGCTCTCTTACGGCCAGTTGATCAGTGGTAATGCATTCGTCTCTGGAGTAGAGGTCTGAGATTTAAATCAGCCTGGTCAAATCAAACACAGCATTGCCAGCAGCTTTGTATCGCTGCGACATTTCTTTCAAGGCAACTATGTTGCTTGGGTGTGATGATGCTGTGGTGGGCCCTGCCAACTTTATGCGCTTCGATTTATTACAGCATATATAATGAAAGACTTGATTTGATTCCATAATTTCATTCAGAGTTAAACCATTTAGATTTTTAAAAAGTTTTTTAGAGTTTAATAAATTTAATGTAATGTAGTGCATCTTATAGTTTGGCGCACATTGTGCCTAAAAACAAAAGCTATAGAAGCCATTTGGTGCTCTTTATGCTAGAAAATAATAATTATAGAAGGCACATATCGATACTACAACAGCGCGCCAATTAACAGTTGTATGTTCCAGTTTGCTGCGCCTTATGGTTTAAAAAATGCTGTAGTGATATCTTCGCTAGAATTAATTTTGATAGAAAAAAATATTCTTTGTTTAGTTTAAAAAAAAATTTTGTTTTGCTTTAATTTTGCTTACTTGATTTGATAGCTTTGTTCTGTAATCTAGTATTGGCACTTTTTTGAGAATTAATGTGACCGCTTTGATGCAAGAAAATTTGACACCGCAGCGATATGGTTAGGGTTTTTCATCAAACATCTTTTGGGTCTGGTTCAGACTAAGATTAAAATTGACCAAGTTAATCGTCTTGTGTCAACTGGTTGCCTCTAAAAATTTTGGACTCTTCTTTGAGTGCAACTGTTTTATGCATAATTGGTCTGTTTTTTGATATGTCTACTGCTAATGATGGTTTTGGCACTTTGCTGAATTTCAAACTTTTTTTGTAGGAGTAATTATTATTTGTTTTACTCTAGGTCCTCTAATGAGTAGAAGATAATTGGAAAATTGTTGGAACTGCATGATTAAAAACCAGAAGCCATCAAGTTCCATTAATGTTTGTTGTGTATTTCTACAACATGCTTCATGGTCATCACAGCCTACTGCAAATTGATCATGATTTGGGTTAAGCACTGTTGACTAACAACATGACATTTTCTCCTTTAGTGATAAGAGTGAAAATCAGAAGTAAAGCCATCAAATTTCATTAATGTTTGTTCTGTATTTCTTCAACATGCCTCATGGTCAACACATCGTAACGAAAATTGCTTATGGCTTGGGTTAAGTGCTGTTGGCTGAACTTGTGACATTTTCTTTTCCCACCATGAAATCAATCAAGACATTGGTGATTATTAATGCTTCGTAGAGTTGCTGCTTGACTTTTCCAGGATCCAGGCATTACTCATTTTCAAGTTTTATAATCAAAATGTTGGTGATGTATAATAAAATATCTGCTTTCTGAGACTGATTGGACTTTGGCATCATTTTTAATCCTCTGGTTGTTTTTTCCTACAAGTCTTGATTAAACCTATAAGACAGCTTTTGCTTTAAGCAAAAACTCTGGGAAATGAACTTTCCTACAAGTTTTGATTAAATCTCTGTGGTAGCTTTCGCTTTACACTTGTTCATACATTAATACTATCAATAATTATATGTGCTTGTCTAATCTGCGCTGATATCTACGTGAAGTGACGACCAGATAGAGGGTTCCTCACTCCCTTCGAAACATTACAATCGTAAGAGATGCCCGATGTGTTACTTTTTGAAATATTAACTGCTTTGCACTTAGAATTTTGTACTTTTGCTTGCAACAAATTTAGTTCATTGAGTTTTTGAAAATATTGAATGCAGTTGTATTACAAAAGTTGCAATATCTGTCTTATTGAGAGAATTCGAAAGTTTCTCCTCGGAGAACAGTAAACTTATTGAATGCTCTAATCGCACAATCAATTTTCTGCAGTTTCAGTGGTAATAATATTACTGCAGTATAGGGTAATTGAATTTTTTTAGCTACCATAGTTCGCCCTATTTTCGTTTTATGTTTTATGAAAGTGCAAGTAGCTGGACATCAGTGAGATTTCTCTCAATCTTCGGCTAATGCTAGGGTAAGCATTTCTCCGAATAAGTTTAGGTTTAGCGGGTGAGGGATTGAATCCCAAACTTTTATTATCAAACTCTTGTGCGTTACTGTGATACAAAACTACCAGAGTGGTAGTAAAAAAAGCGTTCGGTAGAAGCGTTTGTGTGAAAAAAGAAAAGGTGAATACTGCAATAAGCATGTCAACAAAAATTTTAGTTATGAAATCACGAGTTATAATGCAATTCAATCCGATTGGTTACAAGGAGTTAACTCAAACCCCTTGGGGGGAGGAGTCAATACAATAATGATAAAATGCGTGTTGTTTTTGCAGAAGGGATTAAATGCGGAAAAGATTGTAGTTTAATGTGTTCGCACACTCAAACCGTTCGAAAATTCAAGAGGATAACCTGCATGCTACGCATCATGCACCGTCTATTGTGTTTCCAGGGGTGGACTGATAAAGTTTATATAAAAGCTGATATGGGAGAGAGGCGAGGGTTGCTCAACATTTGGCTTAAACGGACATGGGACAGAGGTGGAGTTGAGAGCACAAGGCTCAAGGCCAGGGACACAAAAAAAATATCCGAGGCCAAAGACAGCCTTTTCAAGGACAGACCCTTTCTAGGGCAAGGACACAGGCGCAAGTGTTCTCCAAAAAAAAAATAATAATACTAATAAGGTCTTCAATTTTTTTTTCAGGTGTTCTCAAAAAAAACAAAATCAAAAAATCTCCAAAAAACAAGTTTTTCTACAAAAAACGATCTACAAAATTTTAAGGATTCCAAAAATACTGCTGTTCTCGAGCCAAGGGCAGGACTTGAAGCTTCGAGGCTAAGGACTTCAAAATGTGTCCTCGAGTACTCCACCTCTGTAAACGGAATGTATCAGTAGAACTGAAAAACAGTTGAAAGCTGAAAACAAAATGTACCCTGCAAAACATTGTGATCAGATCTTTCCACGGAGTCACTCTCTGCTAAAAAGAATTCAAAAGAGGAAGAACCGCACCTTTAAAACCTGCCTCAAGTGCCCATCAGTGCAGGCCCTGCGCCACGAGGGGGCATTCCGGGGCCGTGCCTCCCCAAATGACTGCTTGTGTGCCCCAAGCGAGGACTGTGCTCCGAAGAAATTAATACGCTCGGGTCTACTGGAGTGCAAATCGAGGTCTAAGACTCCCAAATTGGTGCTAGAATTTGCGAGCAAGAACTGTTTTTTCGTAGTTTTTGTGGACTCACATTGGATTTAATGAAACGTTGGGGACAAAGACCTTTTTTTTGGTCTTCGCTTTAGGATTCGTGGAAAATCGCAAAATTTTGAGATTAAACCAAAGTTTGTGAAAATTTTTGAACTGAAGACCTTTTTTTTACGTCTTCATTTTTTTCGTTTGCTCCACACTCTTAAATTTACGTAAATAAACTTCTCGTGCTCCCCCAAAATTTATTTCTGCCCTCCTAGTCACGCTATCCTGACGCCGGGCCTGCATCAGTGGCCTATAAGTTAATTTTTGTAATTTTGTTGTATTCACCAAGTTGCTTTGGCCAGGAAACAGCAAAGAAACCTTTTGGTCTTCGAGTTAAGCTGCCACGTTTTGTCTACCACACACTGTGGAGTCTTCACAGTGTCTCCTTTTATTGCTGAACGCTGAGCAAGGAATCGAACCCAGATCTAGCTTTTTAGTAACAGACGCTCGATTACTGTTTGGCCGTACGTTATGTTTTTTTGTGAGGAAGGTAGAAAAAAATTCACGTTCAAATTCTACTACTTCTCGTGATGCATAATCTGACCCAAATTTAACCGAAACAACAAAGAATTGTGATAAATCTGTGATTTCCGTGATCCAATTCAGCATAATATTATGACCACCCTTAGAATACGCTGTTAAGCTGTTACGCTCGTAAGCGCCGTTTTGTATAGTGTAAACACCCTCGACGTACGAGCGTAAAAAATTTTGAAATTTTGTGCGCACAGTGTAGACCGGCCCTTAAGTGTCGCTCAATTACATTTAGCGTGATTAAAATATACAACATCAAGCTGATATGCACTAAATTAGCTATAATCGATGGCGACTGACGAAGCGCACTCTTTCGCACTTTTTGCCTACCCCCTTAAGTCAATTTCACTTTTTCGTGTTGATTGCTAAAGTACATACGGTATGTATTGTATTTGACCGCAATATACTGTACAAAACATAGGATCAGAAAATAACGAATTATGAATTTCAACCAGGATTTTTGTGATGCCAACCATGGCTTTTGGACAGATGCAAATAACATTGGCCAAATACAAATGAAACAAACCATCATAATCACTTACGTAACTGGTCAGATTTTCCTGAAGTCGCAATACAATCTCTTCCAGCCTCGCAATTTCAGCTTTAGTTTCATCATCACTTTGAATATGATCGCCTTGTTCAGTTAAAATATAAAGATGAGTTTACACTGGACGCGAAGCAACGCGAAGCGAAGGTCGGCAGCTTTCGGGATCTTGCTTAAACTAGGCCAACCACTCATCAACAATTTTGCCTAAGTGAAGTTAAGCAACCGCTTACGAAGTTTGGGAGCGGTTGAAATCTTTTGCAATTTGTTGATGACGTAAAATTTTGGTTGCTTTGAGCCCAGTGTAAACGCACCTTAAGTTTAATTTTTGACTTGGCTTTGGAATTTTTGTTGAAATTAGTAAAGCAATGTTAGTAATTCATACCAACACTCAAATTGTTGTAAGTTTTTGTAGTTTTTTGTACAATGCTATTACTGTGATTTTTCTAGCGATGTGAGCTTTTTATAATGAAACCTCACAAAATATCATTTTTAATTCAGTACACCGTACAAATTGTGGGAATGATCAATTATCGTGCTTCTTTACACCCATTTTATCAGCAAAAAATGTGTAGTATTATAGTTTACAGGTAAAGAATAATTTGGTTGACAATGTAAGGAAGTTGCACTTGACTCAACTCTACTGCAAATGTAATTATTATTATACTTGTAATTACGTCTACCGGCCAGTTGTCGAGAGGTAACGCGTTCGTCTCTGGAGCGGGAGGTCTGAGGTTCAAAACTCGGGTCGTTCAAATCGGTCACAGTGTTGCCAACGGCTCGCCACCGCAGCGACATTTCTTCGAAAAAAGCTGCGTAGCCCGAGCGCAATGACGCGGAGCCGGCCCCGCAAACTTGTTACACGCTTCGGCGTAATCCAGGGAGTATAATGAAAGATTTGATTTGTAATTACATTTTGATTCACCAAGTGTCTCAGCTTACAGAGACAGTGATGTGACATTTCGGTCTTCGAATCAAGCTGCCACCTACTCTCCGGTCCACCACACATGGTGAAGGTTTCGCTCTGTTCCTATTATTGTTGAACGTCAAGCAGGAAAGCTGTGAATGCCATTTGGGATAGTTTTTGGTTAGATCCGACTGGGAATCGAACCGTTTCAGGAACAGAGCGAACCTGGAAACCGTTTCAGTAGCAGACGCTCCATCCACATGACCACTGTTTAGTTACAGTATCAAAAAATACTAAAAACAAGCGAAATCGATCATTTCAATTCCTAATCAACAAATAGAACAAATAAAAAAGGACTAACACATTCATTAGAGACGAAAAGTGTATCTACAGTTTTGTTATACTGTTATTTCTTAGTTGTCACTGTACAATGTATCAGATTATTCTCTAAAAGGGTTGGTCAATTTTTTGTTTTTGTTTCTTAATCTGACATTTAGTCATAATTTAAATTTGTTTAATGCATACAAAAACAACATTATACAAAATAGTACTAATTAATAATTTAATGCGGCATAGACTGTAAAACGAATTCTAACTTCCTACTGGTTGCAAATTTTGCTTTTCTAAATTTTGCAGCAATGGAAGAACGCAATAGAACCAAATTGGTCTTCGAGCTTCGAGTCAATCACCCACGGTCCAAAAGTTTTTTTGTTTATCGTCTTTCCTCTTCTGTTTCTTCATCGTATTTATTTTGCTGTGTTGCTCATGCGTGAAAAAGTAACAGTGTGATCAAGTTGACCAATAAAAGGTATTGAAAATGTTTGATTTAAATATGATGTTTTTGACGTTGCTCATTACAACTCATGGAAAACGGTAGGGGTTTGCAAACCTTTTGTAAAAGATTTTGATAGCATCAACATTTTCCATTTCAGTTAATACATGAAAAACAAAATAACTTACCAGTACGCGTTTGATTGGCCACGTTTGCCTGTAGTTGCAATGCAATGTTTTTTAGTTTTGCAATATCATTTCTGGAGTATTCATCTGGAATCTGCAATATAAAATAATAAAATAAACAACAATTTAATTTTAATGTTTTTGAAGTTTGCGGTCTTAAGGCTACCAGCGCGAAAGCCTTATATGAAAAAGCCACCCGAACAGAACCTGCTAAAAACAAGGCAATGCCAAAAAGTTGTCCTCACTAAGAATCCGAACCGCTACATAAAAAATCCAAAGGCTGCAGACTCGAATCTTGAGGAAGACAATTTTTTGCATTGTTTGTTTCAAGTAGTAACCGTTCAGATGTCTTTTCGCAGCGTTTCCATGCAGATAGCCTTTTTAGGCCAAATAGTATGCAATAGATTAAACAAAAATGTAAAGCAGGCTTGCGGCAACACTCGATGGCTTGGTATATGGCATATCCAAATAACCGCAAAAAACGATACTTATTAAAAAATGCTTTGATTGTATGTGGTATGCTTCCTACTTGGATACAGCATTTTCAATATGGTTAATTACGTTCAAAAGGTATGTTTTGGGGCCGCTCTTGATTAATTAAAGCACAGCTCTCCTGACCAAATTGAAGCGATTTTGAAAAAATTAAGTGCCAAGTTACTTAACACAGAACAAATGCACCACGTTAGTGAATTGAAAACTCTGTGTAATTTGCGCCTTTGTGTGGGACCTGACTCAATGCTAAGAGTGGAAGGAAGGTTGGAAAACACCTTTCCTCCTGTTGACACTAAGCATCCATATATTTTGCCAGGACGTCATGCATTGACCAGGTTAATGGTGCTTAGCGAGCATTCAAACGCTGGGCATGCTGGGCTGTCCTACACATTAATGCAAACCAGACAACGACTTTGGATAATACACGGAATCTCGAGTGTTAAACGCTATTTATCGGACTGTGGTAAGTGTGTTCTTAAAAAAGCTAAACCGATTAGACAGCTGATGTCAGATTTGCCTTCTTTTCGAGTTACAGCTGCGAATAAACCTTATAAATTTTGTGGCACTGATTATTTTGGCCCTATCATGTACAAACAAAACAGAAGTCTGTGTAATGCCTGGGGTCTTCTTTTTACTTGTCTGTGCACTCGCTGTGTGCACATAAAAATTGTTACCGGATTGGTACGTAAAAATTGTTATTGCACCTCCAAAAATGCAGGAGCACAACTTCATAAATAGACACGTCATATATCCAAATTTCAAGTTTTTAGCTTTGGTAGTTTTGGAGTTTTGGTATTTACAAAAAAAGTTCTCAAACAAATAAATAAAGAAAAAAAAATCTTGGAATCGTCATAATGTAAATTTGGGAGCTAAAGCTGCATGCCCAGGTGCTTCTTTTAACTTCGAAAATTTTGTTCTCCTTTTTCAATAGGTTTTCGAGAAAGAGCTGTCTAAACTACCGATTGGCATTTCATTTCTTTAGCTTGGAAACCCGTATCACGTGACCAATTGTCCCCAAAATTTGCAGAAAGATTGTTCGTACGTCCTCCATCTAAATTTTAAATTTTAAGCTTTTACCTTTAGCCGTTTCATGGTTGTTACTGATTAGATTTTGATTATTGCATCTGCTTCTTAAATCAATCACACGTTTGGTATAATTTAGCTTAATTCCGATTTGATGAAATAGAATTCACAAAAAATAAAATACCAAAAACGGTTTCTGAAAACGTAAAACATGTGTAAGAAACTCTCACGTAAACATAATAAATTTATAATAGAAGAAAGTGCACACAAACACATAATTTATAGCGTGAATGATAATTTAACGCTTCTATTTTCAAAGTCTTTAAAGTATTTCAATATCCTCGGTGTTATAAAAACAATACTATAATTAGATTATATTGGAGTAAATAAAGCAAAAATAAATAAACTCACCAATGGATTTTCGGACGCCGACGCAATAACTTCCACAATTTGACTGAATAATTTAAACTTGAAGCAACAAATCAGTCTCGAGCTGGCAACTAATCCAAAAGAAGAGTGAGGGAGGGGGCGTCAGCTAAGCAAGGGGGTGTGTGCCAGTGCACCAACAAGCAATAGCTCTAAAAACTAAAAATTGAGCACTAAAGCTCTCATAATGGCAATTTTTCAGTACCGAAATCTCAAGTCTCAATGACCTTGATAACGTGCCACGATAGCTTGGCTCCCAACTTCTGAAAATTTGCTTGCTGACTCAGTCCTTTCAAAATGGGCCTCTCTGCTTTGTCGTAGCTAATCCAGACTGATTTGCCATTGCAAGTTCGAGCTTGCAAGAATTACAAAATTTGCGTTTACTTTTAACACAAGAGACTTTCACACAAAAACGGCAGTCTAAAATGTAAATTAGTTCCACGTCACCAAGAAATCATTAAGCAGTTCTTCGGCAAAGAACCGGATTTAAAAGGATGCGATTTGCAGCAAATCAAAAGAGTGTGCACTTAAAATGTTATTCGAATTCCGATGCATCAAGTCTTAAACCTTAACCAAGAAATGTGCGGATAAATGAAACTTGGTTCGAATCTTGAACTAAAAAAATTAACAAATCGCCGCTACAATGGTTATTGCGATTTCGGTTTTTGCTAGCAGAATTCCTAAGTTTTTACGCAAAAAAAAAAACAGAGGGACTTCTGAACCGAAGCGTCGTGGAAGTCCGATCAATTTTCATTTGACTTTTTAGCCAATCGATGATTTCAGCTGGTGTTAGATAATCAAAACACTTTTTGGTACATTTTGGATACAATCCGAACAATATCATTGGAACGACCGACGCTCGCGTCGCATGTTTTTTGGTTTTTTATTCTGCCATTTTCAAACTAACGAGTGCGAAGTTTCAGACTTTTGCTTATAACTCATGAACGGTTTGGTCTAGCTGCATGACATTTTGACAACAGTTTGGATTAATGTGTTGTATGTTTGTACCGAATTTCGAGTCAGTAGGTAACGTGACTTTGGTTTTAGGACGCGAAAACCGCGTCGAAAATTTGGCGTATAAAGCGGTCTCATTCAAAAACGGTTTAAGTACAGCAAAAAATATTTTACAAGATCATATGTCTTAAGATGCTTTTTCATCCTTACCAATTAAGCCTCTTTAGGCCACAATGAGTTTTTCTTCTTTTTTTTTTTAACATCCTAAATCTTGTACGCTCTTCTTCTCCAAAACCACAAAACATCGAAATCTAAGTTTTGTGTGCAAACGCAATTTTGTCCCCCAAAATGTTTTGCAATTTTCAGGGAACCCCCACCCCCCAAAAAAAATTAGGCCCCCAAAAATGTATTTTTTGAATGGCTCAAGCTAGGGCGCCAGTTTTTCTTTGATATCAGCAGATATTTAAGCGACAAATATTTTGACATAGTTTGGAGGTACCGCCTGCCCGAAAACCCCCAAATTGGACCCCCACAATCCCTTTTTTGATCGACTTAACCTAGGGTGCCAGTTTTTTTTTGATATCAGTAGATATTTAAGAGACAATTATTTTGGCATAGTTCAAGGGTACCATCCATCTGAGAATCCCCGAAATGGACCCCCAAAAATCTTTTTTTTTGAACGGCTTAACCTAGGGTGCCAATTTTTTTGATATCAGTAGATATATAAGAGATAAATATTTTGGCATAGTTTAGGGGTACCACCCCCTTCGGGAATCCCCCAAATGGACTCCCCCCAAAATCATTTTTTTAAACGGCTTAAGCTAGAATGCTAGTTGTTTTGAAATCTGTACATATTTGTGCCTGTCTTTCAAAGGGGTTGCTCCTCAGCAATCTCCCATCTAGCTATTTACTGTTCTTGATGTGCTTCCATTTTGAATTAATTTTTCTTTTATAAAAAACAGAAATTAAGCCTTTACATTTTTTTCAGATTTGGGATCAAGCAGGATCGTAACAAAACTTCCTGATACTACAACATCATCTCACATTTCAGTGACATGTGTCGTTTCAAAAATTTTATTTTTATTTTCAATACTGTTTTACTTGTTCGCTGTTTTACTTTGAGGAGTTAAATTTTTTTTTTTTTGAACTTTGTTTTCAACGTTTTTTAAAATAATGCTCTAATAATTACCAGCATTTTTTGAAAGTTTTTTTCTTTTGAGAAAGATTCGATTCGTTTCTATTTTGTAGCAAAAAATTGAAATGATTTTTTGTTTTCACCTTATTTATATTTAATTCAAATGTTAAGACGTTTGATTTTAGTAATTTTAAATCAATGTTCTGTATTTCCAAAAGTGTTTGACGTGACTGCGATGATAAGTCTGTAGTAATTGCTGTTTAAGCAAAATGCGAATAATGCCTAATTTTTTCCTTAAAATCTCAAAGCTACAGCAACGGCGTGACCTCTACACCAAATAAAATGATAAGTTTTGCTGACTGTTCAATAATTCTATCATTTCTATTTTTGTGATGAACAATGTCGAAAAATTAAAATACTCATCTCTTTTATTATGAGCGTAGCCAGAAATTCGCATTGGGGGGGGGGGAGATTTTGGGGGTCTGGGGGCAAAGCCCCCAGCCGCCGGAGGTACGAGGGTCTGAAAGCGGAGCTCACAGAGCTCGAAAATTTTGCATTTTTTTGCAAAAGTAACGTAATTTTCGGGTCATTTTAGTAAAAAAAATGCTTTTAAAACGTGGCATAGAAATTGGCAGTGCAACGTAATTTAACTGGTTGCATTAATGGGCTATGTGGGTGGTGGCTAATGATAACACTGTAGTTCTCTTGTTTACAGCCTAGTAAATCATAAAATCCTACTAATCAATAAAAATCACTCGGATAGTCTATTTCGTCTAAATTTTATAAAGAAAAATAATTGGGGGGGGGCTAATGGAAAGATATTTTAAAGAAGTGATTGGTAATTAACTAATACTGAATGGCTGCCCCCCTTATTTCTGAGTTTATAATATATTTCGTGATAAAACCTATGTTTGACATTTTTACACTAGCGATCAAATTTCATTGTTTATTTTCGGGCATTTTTTACAGTTTTTATTGATTTACGACTTTAATTTTTGACAAATTATAGCCCCCTTTTCCCTAAATACATGTTTCAAAAAATGTTTTAAATCACTTTTTAGTCCATTCCAGCGAAGAAAAACAACCTGAGTAAAAATAAAAATGAGGTATTTTCCTTATTCTGCATTTTGGCTGACAGGCCAATGGGGAGGGCTAAACCCCCCTCGCCTCCTCCCCCCTGGCTACGCTGCTGCCTTTTATTCCTCTGTAAATCTCTGTTAATATCCGTTAAACTGCTTTTTAATAGTCACTGAAACCAAAAAATAATATGACCTTGGGTTTGCATAAATCCAAACTGTTGTTTGGTTATTAATTTTTTGTCAGTCCACGAAAGTTAGCTTTATAAAATTGTGCATTTGTTGTATAGTTTTTTTCATGCTTTATGATCCTGTACAGAAGTTTATTGTGCGTGCAGTTTTTCCACTACTATAAGATTTACTCTAACTCAGATTAAAGCAATTAACTACACTAAACTATCATTATACCAAGTACAAACTGCCATTATACGGAAGCGGAAAATGCTTGCTTTATCTATTTGCTTTTGTCTATTATTTAAGTTGTTTGTCTCAGTGTTCTTCCAATGATATAAGCTACCGAAATAAGCTTATTGCTTTTGCTATTTGATGAAACTGTATGTCTCAATATTCTTACGAATTTGCATAAATACGGGTACTTTGAAGCGATTACAGCATTAGTATTATGCAAAATCGCTTCAAAGTACCCGTATTTATGCAAATTCGTAAGAATATTGAGACATACAGTTTCATCAAATAGTAAAAGCAATAAGCTTATTAAAAAAGCAATAAATAGTAAAAATCGAGCTTACAGAATTTGTTAGAAACTACTTCAACGTTTTTCAAAGACATACAAATTTGCAAGTAGCCAATGTATCTCGGCCAGAGTTATATAATATGTTGATGAGCAAAATTAATGTTCATTGTTCACTGTTCTACTTTGCATATTTCAGGCAGAGGTTTAAAGTTTCATTGTAACTCTTACTACAAAACAAAGACCAAGATAAAAATTACGCGTATATAAACCTGACCATAACACTATAACTCTTAACCCCAAATATTATTTTTGCTGGGTCCTTAATCTTTAAAAAACCCTAAAATGCATTTCAAACACTTCAGTATTTTTAATCTCAGCCCTAATTGCAGACCCGAAATTATTAACGCAATCCTTATGTGGCTCTCGTTTTTTTTTTGTGTGCAATTGTGTGCTTTAATTTTATCGTTTTGTTCTCATTACCAATTTCACATAACACATAGTCAAGATTGGTACCACGCAGAGGTGGAGTCCTCGAGGACACATTTTGATGTCCTTAGCCTTGCCCTTGAAGGTCAAGTCCTTGGCCTTGAAACATCAAGTCCTTAAAAATTGCCTTGTCTTTTTGAATTGTTAAAATTTTGTAGATCGCCTGAAAAAATTTTTGAAGACCTTTTTTTGGAGATCGCCTGAAAAAAAATTTTTAAGACCTTTTTTTGGGGGGGGGAGAACGCATTAAAATTTTTTTTAAGACTTTGTTGTTTTTTTGTTTTTTTTTTTGAGAACACTTGTACCTGTGTCCTTTGTCCTTAGCTTTGGCCTCGAGCATTACTGTCCTTGGCCTCGAGAGGTTCTGTTCTCGCTAGGGTTGTCCGTGGCCTTGGCCTCGCTTTTTTTTGTGTTCTTGGCCTCGAGCCTTGTGTTCTTGACTCCACCTCTGGTACCAAGGCAATTTGTAAAATTTCATCATTTTTTTTCAGTTCTTGCTAAAATCTTGATTTTGCAACCCGTACCTATCGAAACGTACTTGTATGTTTTGACGGAGCTTGTAAATTGTTCGGCAAACCAATGCTCTGTCGTCGATTGTATTTGAGTGCATACGTTTCTACAATTCCAACGGATATGTAAATAAATTTCTTTTAAGCAAACGTGAATGCAGTAGACAGTGGTTTTAAAGGTGTGAGTTTGCGATTTGCATAGGCTCCCATTTGAGTTGTCGAGTCACGCTAAAATTGAAACACTCTTGCACATTACGACTTAAATTATTTTTAAATTACAAATGATGACAAAAACTTAAAAAAATTGTGCTGGATGAATTAAAGTGTTTCAACGATTTAACAGTCAACACTTTTCTCTATTCAGTTACTTTATAATTTGCTGCAACAGATTTACTGTAGCCTATAAGTTTAGAATTGCTTTTTCAGATTGTCTCAACATTATAGGGTAAGAAAAATAATAAGTTTATTTACCTGAAATACCTTTGAAGCACAAGAGGGTGCACAACCGGGGGTCTAATAAAAAGCAAAACTCTCCCTTTTTCTTGAAACTGCCAAATCCCTTAAATAACTAACCAAAATACCAGTTTTTAAGAATGCCTACCTACCTACGGACCAACTGTACATGCCTTTGAAACATGTTTTAGACTTGGCTGCAAGTACCAAAAAGATTAAAGTAGTACAAAATAAGACCTAATCCTTTTAATTAAATTAAAAACGCTACTTCCCCAAAGCACAGCAGACAATATAAATGACTGGGGACTTCACAAAAAACTTTGCAAAAAAGCAAATTTTTTGCGAAGTCCCCAGTCATTTATATTGTCTGCTGTGCTTTGGGGAAGTAGCGTTTTTAATTCAATTAAAAGGATTAGGTCTTATTTTGTGCTTTTGTACTATTTGTGATTTCTTCATTTTTCTTTCAAGAAACTAAGTTGTAATAGATCCATACTATATCAATAAACAATTTCATCTTAGAGCATAATTCTGATTGGGCGTTCATTAGAAAGCCTAAGCTATAAACAATGATACATTCAAAATTTTAGCCAAACATTCTTTGCGTTCACGATTGCCAAGCATATTTTAACGGGTTTCCACAGGCAAATTATCTACATTGATTCCTGCGGACGCATTCTAAAGCCACCATTGCTCAATGTTCCGTGTGCGATACAGTTAGTACGGCGGTAGAAAAAATAAAACGCTGTTAAGTGTTAAATTCAGTTTTGCGTTAGTAAAATTGGTAATAATGTACGGGGCAGGGAGGTAGCCAGGGGGGAGCAGGGGGCATTTCCCCCCAAAAAAATTTTACTTTGCCCACTCAAATAATTTTAGTTGAACGTCATTTTTAACAAAACTTCATGCATTTTGTGCTTCAATACGTTACTTTGCCTCCCCAAAATTTTTATTTGCTTCCTCCAAATAATTTCATTTAAACGTCGCTTTGACGCACCAAAATGACCTGAGTCAGCCAAATTTTGGTCATTTTAGTTTGTTTTTTGGCCTTCACCTCAATTTGGGGGCAAAATAAGCTCGTGTTTTCTGAAGACTTTTTTTTGGCCTTCATTGTAAGTCGGGGGCTTAAATCAACTTTTAATTCCGTGCAGACCTTTTTTTTTTGGTCTTCACTGTAATTTGGGGGCGAAATCAGCTCTTCATTCCTAAAAGACCTTTTTCTTTGGTCTTCATCGTAATTTGGGGGCAGAACTGGAGAACACATTGCCCCCCAAATTTTCGCTTGCCTGTCAAAACTCCTGTTTTGAAGTTGCGTCTTGTTTGCTGCTATTCTGTAACCTGATTTACTTCAATGTGCGACGACACTATTGGAGCAGTTGCCTGACTGCAACAAATGGATCATCGGAAATTCCAAAGCAGGTGCAGATTACTCCAATCACAAAGTCGTCATTGCAATGAAAAGTGTGCGGATTGTCCAGTAAGTTAGCTTCTACGCTGTCAAGTGACAAGAAGATAAATATGCGCTACAACATGAACCAGCTTTAACAACAACCACACAAGTATATACATTTTAAGTATTATATCAATTTAGCTCTAAAATTCTATAACTTGTCTTGTACAATAAACCACTCTACCTCGAAGCTTCTTAAGTGTAAGGTAAAGAATATGTATGCAAAAGTAGTTTTGATCATTACATGTTATTTTTTGTTGCTGGTATCACATGTGACATTGGAATACTAATAATAATAAAAAAGGCGGTTTAAGCAACTCGTCTTTTAGCACCAACTGTAACTGAGCATTGACATGTTGAATTAGAAGCAATGTTAGAAGCAATTATTACCAACTATCCATCCAGTGCCGTCGCCAGAGCAAACGAAGAGAGGGGGGACTAGCCAAAAGTGGGAAGGCACTAAAATTTGCATACAAAAACTGATTTTTAGATCTAGTACGACTACAATTATGCGCAATTTTAAAGTAAGGCCGGCAGCGTTTCTTAGCTCGTCTCGTTTGCAGCGCATAATCGCATGAAAATCTATCTACTGCATTGATTGCAATCAGACGAAATCAAGCATGTTACGGACGGGCATAGTCACTAAATATTTAATAACTGTGGACGGGGGGCCTGGGAGCGGAACCCCCAGAGCAGAGATGAAACCGGTCAGGATTTTCTCGACCCGACCGGTAAATTACAAAATCTACGCCAGTAGACCGGCCGGTCGACTAGTTTTTTACAGAAGGTTTTTGTTCACTGTTCAATGCATCTAATGAAAAGTTTTCAAAATGGGGGGACATGGGTTAGGTGTTAAAATTTGTGACTCCGGACGGGGGTCTCTGAAAAAAAAACGTTTAACTCAATTTAAGACCTTTTTAGGACAAATTTCGGTTTGAAAGACCTGTTTTGAGCAGCGCAAAATGTGCTCAAAATAAGCATAAAATGAACTGCAGGGCACAAGCTGAATTATTAGGCGTTCTTTCTAATGTCATCGTGCGCAAGGCCAAGATAACATGTTGAAATTTTTTAGCTGTTGATGACAGATTATTTGCGATTTGTCGAGCAGCCATCACTTAACTGTTATGGCATTGGCTAGAAAACATTCGAAATGTAATCTGCCCCAGCAGTTTGTAGAAATGCTGCTTCAGAACAAGCCATGGCTAGTTAGATATAAAAAAATAAGACCTATTTCTTTCTTGCCCAGTGTAGAGTGTGGTAAATTTAAGTTGAAAAAAGCTTTTTAAAGGGGCAAGATTTTAGAATGTAGTAAAAAATCTGAAATCTGCCTCACTTCTACTCTTAAGCTGGTTAAAATGATGCTAAACTGTCTGTTCCAGCATGATATTTGGCCTATAGCAACCAGTTTTGCGTAGTTTTTGATTTGCTGCAATTTTGCAAAAATTGCACCTTTGTAACAAGTTTTAGATCGCCTTCCGCTCTTAATTCGTGTAATTTGCATAGAATTTAATCACGCGATACACTCACCACACCTAGTTGCATTTTTTGTTTAGTCATTCTTAGCTTCTCGATATACCTCCTAGCAGGCCATTTTAATTTTGACAAGTTTTCCTTTTATTGAGTTAAAGAGATCGGAGTCTATACAAAATTTAGTTTACTGTTTTGTTAGTGTTTTGTTACTGTTCTTTTACCGTTTTGCCTAAGTTACGCTACGTTCCTATTGTGATTGAGTTATTTTATTTGAGATCCGATCGAAATTACATTTTCCAAAACAACAATGTACTTTTTGAATAGAAAATTGAGTTTTTAGCACAGCAAGACAGTGATAATCCTTAGGCTTCTTCTGGATTGGAACTCCGATCTCCGATACTAATAATTGTAAACTCAAGACTTGAATCTGCAACACTGCCAGGTAGCGTGAGCCTCTTCCACATGCATGCTTTATTATAATCTGATTAGGCGATTTTAACGTATATTTTGCACTTTTTTGCTTTTTGCCGTGGCCCAAAAGGGGGGGGGCATGGCACAATGCTTCCTCTAAATACGTGGATGTGCATGTCTTAATGGTCACAACATATTAGTCAAAGCTTGAAATTATTTAGCAAGTGTTTTCAAAAGGTGTGGTTTGTTAATACTGTTTTTTTGTAAAAAATTTTATTCATAATAAAATGTATTTGTATATTCGGTTGGTGCTTAGATGTCTTTTAGTTGCAAGAAAGAAGAATTTGACCGGTGTTGCAACCGGGTTGATCGGCTGGTCTAAGAATCTCCACCCGACCGGTAACCCGACCGGTTTCCATCTCTGCCCCAGACGCTTGGCGATTTTTTCGATTTTGCAGCAAAGAATTGCAATTTTAACGCCATTTTAATCACGTTTCGCTCTTTTTGAAGCCATAGAAATAACTAAATTGCTAAAATTTAAGTCATTTCAACGAATTATATTGCTTAGCATTTGCAGCCCACCCCCCCACCCCCTTACTTCAGGTCAAGTCTAAACCACGTTTAAACGCTCGTATTTTGGGATTGAATTTTCTAAATGACTTAACTTAGAGGGCCTAAGCTCCTCACTCTGCTGGTTGCGCCACTGACTGCAACCTCAAAATTTTAAGTGTGTGTTCTAAAAATTAAAGCAGCTGGTCTTTGCAAAACATGTTTTCACGTATTGTTTCACGTCATAATCATCAACAAAGTATCGGCAACGATTCTTCAGGTTTACGTGTCTCTTCCGCGACACATCCGTCAAGACGTGTTAATAAGACGGAATAATGCATCAGATCTATGCTCAGCAGTTGGTTGCTTGCAATTTCGCGAAAAATTGAGAAAACTTCAAAGAATAATTATGTTTGAACGTGAACGAAAACTTCGAAGGAGAATTATGGTTTAACGTAATTTTTTCTTTTTACATCATTGATTGCTGTCTTGTCGTTGCGTGATGTTTCCAAAACAGTATTTTGAGTGAACCAAAATGGGGAGGCACAAGCAGCTGTAAGGGGGGCACCGCCCCCTGGCCCTCCTGTAGCGATGGCACTGTATATAGGCCTACCGGTTATGGTATCTTGTACTGATTTGCAATGGTGCGAAAAAAATACACCAGGCACTGACATCCGGCCCGCTTCATGTTGTCCAAAACACTAAAGAAGTATAAAAAAAACTATCTTTTATCTTAACTTCGCATTGTTTTTCGTTGCAGAATTATCGCTTAAAACTTTGCCGAACACAGAATATTGTGGATAATTTTGCTGGCTGCAAATTAACTGAGAGCCTGGCAATATTGGTGACGTCATAGTAGAGACTGAAAAAATTTAGGTAAGTGGTTGAGCGACCGGCTGATTCTTATGACATCACAAACTCATTCACTCAGTTATTTTTTATTGAATAAATCTGTAGCCAATCGCATAGCCAGGTGGAAGGATGGGGATGCTGCACTTCCTATTGGCTTGCAGAATATAAAAAATACCCCATTTTTGATAATTTTGAGACCGATTTCTGCTCTAGAAGAGAAGATAGCCTGCCCCAGTGACATTTGCAACTTTAGGCAAAGATCATTTATTTTTTTCATTTGGTTTATAGGCGTAACCAGGGGGGGGGACAGAGGACCCGGGCCTCCTCAATCGAATTTTTACCAAACAGTTCAAATGGGCCTTTAACAATAATATTTAAACCGTTCCCAATTTAATGTGCCTCCTACAATAATATTGATCTACGTGGCCCGGGCCCCTTCAATTTAATTTTTGCCAACCAATTTGAATGGGCCCCCTACACCAATATTTAAATGGCCCCCAATTTAAATGGGCCTCCAACAATAATATTGATTCAAGGGGGCCCAGGCCGCTTTAAATCAATTTTTGTTAACCAATTTAAATGGGCCCCTTACAATAATATTAATCTAAGGAGCCCGGCCCCTCAGACTACAGTAGATCAGATCAAACTTTATTTTTCGAGACAAAGAAACACCACACAAACCATAACATATAATTAGCAATCTTGACGGGAGACTGCGAAGAGACTTTTAGGGTCTTTGCGTCAAGCAGATCCCCGGAAATTTACACAAAACCATTATGATAATTTATGTTACTTTAGCTTGGAAAAGAATTATGTTTTAGCTATTTAAATTGGAATCTTCTATTAATTGGTTTTTGAAAATTGCTTTGAATTTGTTGAATGGTTGATTTCTAAGATCTATTGGGATCGAGTTCCATATTTTTTTTCCTTGATATTTAATTGATTTTTGAGTCCGTAAAGTGGAGAATTTAGGAAGATTATCATATTTTAAGAATGTGTTCGGGTATTACGGTTGTGTATTGAGCTCACTTTTTGAAAAAACGTGCTAAAATAAGAAAACAATGAATTTCTGCAGTATTGATGCATTAGTTTCGCAAGTTCAAGCCTATACATATCAGAGATCTATAATGAACAAAGTTTGTGGTAAACGGGAGTTATAGAGACTCTGTAGTTAGAATTAGATATAATTCGTAAAGCTTTGTTTTGGAGGCGCTGTAAATTTGTGAGGTAGGAATGAAAAGTGCTTCCTTAAAGGAAAAGTCCGTATAAGAGATGGAGTTGATGTAAACTGAAATATAATAGTTATAAAGTGAATGACGGGAATAAACAACGCAATCTATTAAGTATACCGACGCATTTAGCAATTTTTGATTCGACGTGATTAATAAACGCCTTGAAGTTAAGTTTGCTATCTATGATTACGCCGAGGTATTTTCATACATCTTTATTTGCAAAAACAGATTCATTATAAAAGAGTTGCATTTCATGAATAGGCTTATTTTGCTTAAACGGAATAATAAAAGAAACGGATTTGGAAAGATTAACTTAAAGATAATTTGCATCGCACCACGATTTTAAATTGCAGAGTTCGTTACAGCCAGTTTGCGTGAGAAAAGGTATCGATAGACTGCTAAGAACTAAACATGTATCATTGGCAAACAGGCGGGGACTAGTTGCAGTTGAATTTGAAAGGTCGTTTACGTATATAAGAAATAATACAGGCCCTAGAATTGAGCCCTGGCGAACCCCTTTATTAACAGGTCTTAAATTAGAATTAAGAATACTTACAGATATGAATTGATAGCATGATGATAAATAACTCTCGATAAGATTGAAAGCTGGCCCACGAATGCCGTAATGATACAGTTTGTGCATTAGTATGTCGTGCAACACAGTATCGAATGCTTTCCTAAGGTCCATTAATAAGAGAGCAGTGTATTGCTTACTTTGAATGGCATCATAGCTCAAAGAGATTCATCCAATAAGGCATGAATAACACTATGCTTTTTTTCTAAAACCATACTGATGAGCATAAAATATGTTACGGCGATCAAAAAATTTTGCAAGCCTAAATTTGATGAGTATTTCTAAAACTTTGGATAAACTAGAATGTAGGAAAATAGGACGATAATTGTTTACATTTTCGTTGCTACCAGATTTAAACAGAGGAATTAAACTTTGGCTGCTTAAATATATTGGGGAATATTCCATGTTCTAGAGCATAATCAAAGTAAACTGAAAGGATTGGTGCTAATACTTTGCTGCCTAAGCGTGAGAAGAAATATAATCATAACCACTAGCTTTATGAATATTTAAAGAGCAAATAATATTGAGAATTTCATTTGACTCAGGAGGTTCTAAAAAAATTGATTGCGATACTGAATTTCTTAGATATGCCTTAAAATTAGAGGCATTGTAAGTATTAATGGTATTGGATATTTGCAATCCTTTTTCTGCAAAATATTTGTTGAATTTTTCGGAAATTTCGGACGGTTTTCTGATGACATCATTTTCATCAACTAATTTGAGAGGGTGAGGAGAATTATTCCTCGATAATTTGGCAGAAATTACCAAATTAGTAAATCTCCATAATTGTTTAGGATTGTTTTTGTGTTCCAAAATAGTTTCATTGTAAAGAAAGTTTTTGGATAGATTTTTAACTTTGATTAATTTATTAGAATATATCTTTAAAAAATGTTTATCTAAATCGTTCCCATTTGAAAAACTAGTTTTGTAAAGCTTTTGTTTATTTTGATTGATGTAAGCAGACCTTTAGTTATCCAAGGCTCTTGTTGAAGGCGTTTTTTCTATCTAGATTGGGTTTGTAGTGGAGCATGGTTGTTGATAATTTGAGAAAAGGAGTTGACCATCCGATTGAAATGATAGTCAAAATCAACTTTAGAGGAAGAACACAAAAACCCGGTTACTAAAGGCAACGGAGTGAAATTCAAATCTTCTCAGAAACTTTCTTTATCAACTGACTTAATATTTCGAAATTAAAAAAACTGCATAGCTTTGGGAGTTTGTAATTGGTTATTGGTTATAGTACAAAATATAGGTTAGTGGTCGGATAACGAGTAAGTAAGGACATTTGGGGTTACGATTGATTCGTAATCGTTTGTAAAAATATGGTCAATGAAAGTTTGAGAAGTTGAAGTAATTCTGGTTGGTGACGTAATTAATGAAAAGAAAGCGTTAATTTAGAGCAAATGTATGCAATCAGAAGAGGCCGGTTTTGCATTTGCGGGATTTAGATCAATATTAATATCTCCCAAGACTAGACATTTCTTTCTTTTTTTATTTAACATAAACATTCTTTTATCAAGTGCTTAAAAAATAGCTGGAAGTTTATTTTGTGGAATACGGTAGACAACTGAAAACGTGTAAGTTTTATGATTTGAAAACTCAATGTCTAGACACAAATCTTCGCATCCTTGCACATACAGATGAAAATCGTTATTAATTTTAAAATTAAGGGCTGTATATATGTATGCACCTACACGACCAGCTTTAGTCGGAGAAGAGTCGTAAACAAAATTAATGTATAACCACAAATATTAACGTTAATTGTCGGTGCTACATTAATGCGGGTTTCCGATAAAAAGATTATGGACGGAGAATAGGGTAACTGTAGAAGAAGATCATTGAGTTCGTCAAAGTGGGCTCGTAAGGAAGAAATATTAAGATGAAAAAGAAAGTGTGTAGTTTTGGATTTAGGAGTTAAGTTTAAATTTTGAAGATTGTGACTGTTGTAAGATTTTAAATTGGTAGAGTTGTAAAGGTGAATTTACAACAGACCAGATGGTCCATGCCTTCACACATTAACCTCAAATTTAAAGCTCTTGACTCACCACCTTCGGTGGTTCGGTTCTTAGGTAAGTTTTACTAATTTTGACTGACCACCTTCGGTGGTTCGGCAAACTTTAGATTCACCGCCTTCGGTGATTCGGTTCTTAGATAAGTTTTACTAATTTTAGACTCACCACCTTCGGTGGTTCGGTTCCCAGGTAAGCCTTACATATTTTAGTCTCACCACCTTCGGTGGTTCGGCAAACTTCAAACTCACCACCTTCGGTGGTTCGGTTCCCAGGTAAGCCTTACTAATTTTAAACTCACCATCTTCCGTGGTTCGGTTCTTAGGTAAACCTTACTAATTTTAGACTCACCACCTTCGGTGGTTCGGTACTTAGGTAAGCCCTACAAAAACTTTTAACTTTAGACTGACCACCTTTGGTGGTTCGGCAAACTTTAAGCTTACCACCTTCGGTGGTTCGGTTTTCATACAAGTCAATTTTTTAAACGTTAAGGGTAGGGTTTTTGCCGCATTCCTCCGCTGGAGTAGCAGTCCGCATTTTGTGGATCCGCCGCAATCCGCCGTCACTCCGCAATCCGCCGCTGCCACAATCCGCAATCACGTGAAATCACCTCTTCTCTACTACTGACGCTTTTGCAGCCTTGATTAAACTTCAGTAGAAATTATGTGATTCCGTCTCCGCAATTGAATGAAAGACCAAAAAAAAGGTCTTCGTCGAAAATTGAAGTGTTTTTCTCCCAAAATCAGGTGAAGCCAAAAAAAAAGTTCTTCACCGTAATTTGGGACTATATTCGGCTGGAATTTGTAGGATTTATTCGTGCTGGCTGGCTCTTGATCGTTTCATCATCCAGCGCTCAAATCTCGATTGGTGGACGTCTAAATATCGAAGGGGGGAGGCTAAATCTCGATGGGGGACGCTAACTCTCGATGTGGGGACGCGCCCCCCCTAGAATTTAAGTACTGGCTAGAAGGCTTTGAGTTCGACTAGTAATCAAACAAAAAAAACAAGAATACTCAGCTACAATTGCAATGGGCCCAAAAGAGGCCTATGCAATGTGTAGGTGGACTTTACCTAACGGTAGCAAATTCACTTGCTCCGCTGCCCAATAATATTAATACGTAACATACCACAGGCACTAAAGGGTTAACAACTAGGGGCACACCACATCTCCTCACCATAAACTTGTTGGTTTACTTCATTTTTATTGTTGTTGTTTTAACGTTTTTTGTGTTTTTTTACTGTATTTTTGTTCTCTTTCTTTTTTTGCTTTTCTAGCCACCACCCTGTACATTCTTCAAAAGCAAACAGAGAAGAGCATCAAAACTTCTCTTATACAAAGTTTAGTATAGTATGATTTTTAAAAATGAAATTTTAATGCTTGTCTTAATTATCGCTGAGTAGCGTTTGCTAGAAAAATCAATCTAATGTGGTACCGTGTACAACCGCATAACTCTTGCAATGCTTTTTTATTTTGCTCTCCTAAAAATAAACGTGGCTAGTAAAATTTTGAAACCAACCACGTACACAAACAAGTTATTAAAAAAAGTCTGCAAATGTGAAAGCTTCGCCCAGGGCTATCTCGTTATAACCAAGTAAAGATTTGCGCATCACAGCGCAGGTGCAGCTGAAACAAGTAATTATCCCGAGCGCTTAAAAATCCATACCCAGACCCCACATGATTGCTCATTATCTTAAACTTCAGGGTGAACGCTTAGATAAATTTGCATCAGCTGAAACACAACGACCATGTGATTAATTGAACTTTTTGCTTAAATCCCAATTGCTAGCTATGCCCATGCGCAGATCCTTTCGGTGACAAACCACTGAATACAATTGCATAATTTGGTTCCATATAACGTTTTTAAAATGATGATAACAAAGCTGTTCTAGTTTGATTTATCTGGAAAAAAATTTTGCCAAAAAATTTTAAGATCAAAAAATTTTAAGTAAAAATTACGCCATCACGTCGTGGAAGAGGAAGCGGTGGAAGCGCTAAGGGTGGAAGCGGAAGCGATTAAAAAATTGCCGCTTTCACATCCCTGGTTCCAATGAAGGCTACAACATTGCAAAGTTTTCTCTACTTCAAGAAAAAAGTCTTCACCAGTTGTTATTTCGTTTACGTTACAAACTGATGCCAACTGTTCAATGATTTCAAATTCCAAATTGACACCACGAATAAATATTTAAAGTTGTGACTCTGTGAGATACTTGTGAGATCAGTAACCTGATCCTTAGCTAAAGAATACCACAAGAAATTCTCAGCTTTCTATTGTAGTTCTGTAACAATGTTTCTTACGAGTTCCTCCGTTCTTCGTTCAACTGAACTGCCTGAAAGACTTATACTAGCAAACAAATTGGATTTCTTGAGACACAGATTATTCACAGTTTCCATTACGCATTTTTTAACGAATTGCCATCAGTGAACGGTTTTCCCTGTTCTACTATTTTCTGAATGATTTTACAACTCACTCTAGTTATTGATTCATTTTCAGTAAACTTTTTTACAAACAAACTTCTTTGACCCAGCAAATTCAGTTTCATCGACTGAAATTTTTCAGTGCATATCTTATCCAAAAGCTTTGAATATTTAGATTGGTGCTTTGTTTCAAAGTGACGCCGAAGACTACACTTTTTCAAGCAGCAATGCTTTCGCTACATATCAAACAATTTTGTGTTGTTATTTACTTTCAGAAAGAAATATTTTTCTCCCCAATTTTCATTCAGCACGCGACACTCAGCATCTTCTTTTCTTTTCTTGGCAGCCATTGAAACACTTAGTAAACTAAAACTGTTTTGTAACAGCTAGGTGCGTTGCCAGAAATGTGCAATAGGAGGAGAGCTGTTTTTCTGCCCAAATTCGGTTGAAGACCAAAAAAAAAAGAGCTTCATTTAAAATTGAAGCGATTTTCTTGCCAAAATTAGTAAACCAAATCATAGGCGTAGCCAGGATTTTTGATTGGGGGAAGGGGGCCCAAACCAAAATTGTATGCAATGACGTCATCAAAAACTTCGAAGGACAAATTTTTTGTGGGGGCAAAGATATCGTAGAATGGAAGATCTGAAGCTGTGGCCTGGTGTTGGCACGTAACTAGGAACTCGTTCAAAGGGGAGGGCTTAAACCAATAGTTAAAATGTGGAAACATCTAAATTGGGAGATGTGTTGAGTAAAGAAGTACACTGTAATTCAAACGTATCATTGACAGGGGTCTGGGGGCGGAGCCCTCAGCCGCCGGAGACTATAGGGGTCTGGGGGCGAAGTCCCCGCCGCTGGGCGATTTTTCTTAATTTTTTGAACAAAAATCTGTTTTAACAATATTGGATCACATTTTGCACGTATTGGGAGCCATTGGAAAGTACTAGATTTTTATCATTTGAAAGCCAATTAAAAAAATTAAGTTGTTCAGTCCTCCTTTTGCTTGCAATTTAAGTCCAAAACATATTTAAAATCTTGCTTGATGTTAAATTTTGTAAGTGATTTGACCCAGGTAAGGGGAAGTAAAGTACATTGCCTCCTGCAATATTTTAGCGGTAAATAACAATCTACTCCAAAATTTTCTTCAGACATTATTGTTTTGTCATGAAAACAACCAGTCATAGGCATAGATGGGCAAGTTAATGCAAAACGTTAGCTTCGTTAACCACTAGTCCGTTAGCAAACTTCATACCTCCGTTAAAGTTAATTCGTTATTTTCAGCCGAAATTAACGGAAGTCAATGAAGTCCGTTAATCCGTTAACATTTTGAGAATAATTTACATTTCATTTTATTCATTGACTTTTAGAACACGCGTAATGACCTGTTGAGCTGATTGTAAGGAAAAATTTATTGCTATGGTGGTCTTTTGTGTTTTGGATGTTACATTTTACAGTCTAATCTGCGTTCAAGATAATAATAAGCTCATATGCAGTAACAAAGCATGACCGAAAAATCTTTTGAGGTTGCGAACAGCAATAATTAATAGACTTATGAGGCTGCAGCTTTTTATTTGCCTCAAAAAGCAATAGATATATCGTTAATTGTTTGTAGGGGCGCCGAGAGCCAAACGTAGGCCCGGGGTCAGCTCAAATATTGGGCATCTCCAGCTTTGTGAACTTCAAAAAAGAAGAGGAAAATGCCACAATTTTCTTCGGATTTTGATGTGATCTCCAAAAAAAAGGTCCTAGATATTCCACAAACTGATTTGTCAGTGTCATTTCCATACGCCCCCTGACGTCCAAGGGTCCCTTGAAGCCCATGGGCCCCCTGATGGGCCTCCTAAACTCCAATGGCACCGGGGTCATTGTCTCACCTCGCTTCCCCCCTCTCGGTGGCCCTGCCTAAAGGTTACCAGCGCAGAAACCCAAGAGAGCCATTTTTTTCGCATTGCTTGTTTTTAAGTAGTCGCCCTTCTGGTGGCTCTTCCCTGGGCTTCCGTGCTGGTAGCCTTTAGGCCAGATGGTACGTAAACGATTAAACATCATGGAAACTGTTAGATAGAGACGGTTGCTTACTCAGTGCCACGACACTATTACTCTAAGTCTCTGTGCTTTCACGCTACAACAGGATCTAAAATTAATTATTTAAGCTATGGCTTGCCAAACAATTTCTAGACAGTGTCGAAATCCAACCTAACCCAAAGCTTAATCTTGACTCTTAAAAAAGTAACTAAAAACATTGCGAATGAATATTCGTAATTCATTCTCGTTTTAGTCCCATCACCAACCACTGTACACTGTACAGTGTAGATTTATGTAGATTTCACGTTTTGAAACCATCCGCGATCCGTGGATGCATACACTTCCAAGTTTTTGGATGACATCAACTCTTAGCTCAAAATAAACACTGTTTCTAAAGCTATGTTTTAGTACCGGTCCCCCACATTCTGTTCTTTCAATGGTCTTTGGTTTGATTATATCGATTCCGCCGATTACGATTCCAAATACGCACCCATGCAATCGATTTTCCATTGCGATTATTTCACCTTTAATCATCACTAGTACGATTACATCGCTTCGCCAAAATTTAAAAATAATTTTTGTAACGGCACTTACAAAGTCGGAATCTATCCTGCATTTTTGCTGCAATCTACCCAGCAATTCTGTTTTGCATTATCAATATTATTAAGCTATTATTAAAATTGCAATCATGCATGTCTTGCACTTGCATTCTGTTCTGTAGTTGGTCCACGGTAACCCTCCCATGATAGAGTTTGTACAGTAATTATATCATCATTCACGCTTTTGCTTGGTACTGCAAGCCTATATAGTAGTAGCCAGCCATGGCTCGATTACTTGCAATTTGTAAATTACGATCCTTTGTAATTGATTTCTGAGTACAATAATTTGAAAATTGCGTAATCGATTACAAATTAGTGGTTGTAGACTACGATTATAATCGAGATCATTTCTGCTATGGGTTAGGCTAACTAACTATCCATGTCCACTTTCCTTGCTAACGCTGCCATGCTAGTCACTTCCATCTTACCACCAACAACATATTATTCATGGGTGCATCATGGGTCTATCGTAGTTCAACTCATCTAAGATCTAACCCACTTTATACTTGCATGATTAAAATTATATTTGCAGCATTTCATATTGCGCTTGCTCATTTAATCCCGCGCTTGCTTGTTTATCTCGCAGCTCCTTCGCTTTTTCTACTATAAAACTCGTGCTAATTACGTAACAAGTGTTAACAGCGCAAATTGGTTGGTACCGGTACGATGAATGGGTGGTACAAAAAATTAACGATGAAAACCTCATGTTAACGCAGCTTAACGTAAGTTAATGAACCATTGTCGTTAAGTTAACGGGCATTTTAACGGAAGTTAATTTAGTCCGTTAACATGAAAAAACTTTTTAACGGATTAACGAGTTGATGAAAAAGTTAGCTTCGTTATTAACGGATTAACGATTAACGGACTTGTGCCCACCTATGGTCATAGGAGTACATATACGGTCAATGGGCCCAGGCCCTCTCAATTTAAATTTTTGTTGAATGAGCATTCCCCTTACTGTTGCTAATTTTTGTTGTTTAAAAACTGGCGAAGTGGAGGTGAATTGTTATTGAAAAATGTACAATAGATGGTTACGCCTACTAACCATGTTATTGCCCGTCATGTTTACATTGTGTTGGGCCACTTTGGGATTTTCGCAAAAGTTTTCTGCCAAATACAGATAAAAACCAAAAAAAGTCTTCTCTGATCACAGGCCCTATACTCTTGGCACTGTGCCACATGTTAAATCCGTCTTTGGTTATTGCATTACGTTCACTAAAAGGTTACATGAGGGCCTGATTTAGCAACTTTTTAGATAAAAACCCTTAATTTATCTCGGGTTAAACCTTTAAATTGGTTGGCTAGCATTAAATTGTTTTGCCAGATCTCTACAAGCAGCCACTCCAGAAAATCACTTCGAAATTGAGTTGAACGAAAACTTGACGGATCACATTTTCATTACGATCTCTACCAATTTAAAATCTTATAACAGTCACAATCTTCAAAATTTAAACTTAATTCTGACTCAAGTCTAATTCAAACTCAAATGCTTACTCTAAAACTATCCCCGAATCGAACCCTAACTTAAACCCTAATCTTAACCCCTAAAAAAGCAAATGAAAAAAGCGCGGATGAATATTTCTCATTTTCGTTTTATTCTCTTTAACTCGAAAATTTTGGTGAAATAGTCACTACCAATAGGCAATCCTGTTTCTCCTGCCCCCACCCACTGCACCATGAGAAAAAGCTCCTCAAAGGGTTGTTTTCTTAGTTTGGATAGATATATTTGACTTATTTTGTAAATTTAAACAGAAAAAATTCTTGACCTCTTAATTTTCCGGGGTGGGGGGGGGCAAGTGCCCCTCCTACGGGCGCCCCTGTGCTAGACGCATGAAATTTTTAGGGTTGGCAAATATGAAGAAAAGATAAAATTTGACAAAACTTGGAAATATCAAAATGGGGAATTCCCCTCAAACAGGGTCGCCAAAGTTTCAACTTTTTAACCACTCATGCTAGACGCATGAAATTTTCAGGATAGGCTAACTTGAAGAAAAGATAAAATTTGACCAAATTTGGGAGTACAAATTGAAAGGATCCCCCTCAAACAAGGATGCTAAAATTCAAAATTGAACCACTAACCCTGGACTGATGAAATTTTCAGAATAGACAAATAGGAAAAGATAAAACTTTGCAAAATTCGGGAGTACCACAATGGGGGTCCCTTTCAAATTAGGACGCCAAAATTCACACTTTTTACTAGTATAAGCTAGACACATCACAATTTCAGGATACACAAGCAAATATGAAGAAAAAATAAAATTTGACAAAAAGTTTGCGGCACCAAAACGGGGGTCTTTCAGAATTCAAACTTTTCAACAATTCAAGCTAGATATATAAAACTTTCAGAATAGGTAAATCAAAAAAAAGATAAAATCAGATTAGATAAATAATATATCTAGAATTTGAAGCGCCACAATTGGAGAGTCCTCCTCCAACGCGTCCTTTAAAAGTTTTTACCACTCAAGCTAGACAAATAAAGTTTTCAAAATCGGTAAAAATATAATATGAAAATAAGTGAGGATCTCATACCATAGGGGTGCTTCAATTGTGTTGGCACCTCCCCCCATTAACTACAAAAGTTAAACAAACTATATCTATTGGATAAGTTAATATAAATCAAAGATGAAGGATAACAAATTGAATTGGTCACATTGAGGAGATCCACATGCCAAATGGGCTCCTTAAACTTTTAAAATCTTTATTACAAAGTACTTCAACTAATTAAAAAGTACCCGTAAGCTAATATAAGAAAAAGATAAAACATGCAAAACTTGGCAATGCCATGTTGGACAATTAGCAATTAAATGGATCTTCAAACAGTACGTTAATTTCTCGCAATAAATTGGTATAAAAGAAAAGTAGAAGAGCCAAATCTATGGAATTACTGCAACATTTAACACGTTGAAGAACTTGTGGTGACGGAGTAAATTATCGGTCACCATATACTTGAGCTTAATAATGACTTTGTTAGATTTAAGCCGTATGGCCGAGTATTTTTACTAAACTGTCACTGATGGCGTCGAAAAAATCTTCTACTTTCTCAAAAATGCCCAAAAATAAGCAATTAGAGTTGATTGCTTGTGTAAAATTGCTGAGCATACGTTTCATCAACAAATATATTTTATAAACTCAGGAATAGGGAGAAGAGGGCTATTCAGGATTAAGTAATTACACTCATCACTTCTCTCAAATATCTTTCCATTTGCCACCTCCCAATTATTTGCTCTATAAAATATAGACAAAATAGATTGCTCCATGTGAGTTTTATTGAACTACATAATTTTATAACTAACCAGTATGCAAAGAGAACTAAAATTTTACCTTAGCCACCCCCCACATAGACCATTTATGCAACCAGTTTGATCATGTTTGCACTGCTAATTTCTATGCCACGTTAAGCATTACTTTTTATCAAAATAGCCCTAAAATTAAGTAATTTTTGCAACAAAAAGCAAAATTTTTGAGCGTTGGGGGCTACGCCTCAAGACCTCCATGCCTCCAACGGCTGTAGGCTTTGCCCCCAGACCTCCAGCCTCCGGCGGCTGGAAGCTTAGCTCCTGGACCTTCAATGGCTTTTGGCGGCTCCGCTCCCACATTCCCAAAACAGCCCCCCATTGCGAATTTTTGGCTACGAACGTTTAAACATGGTTTGAACTTGATCTGCAAATAAAGAAGGCTGAAAGGGTTGGGCAATTTAAGAATTTCAAGTCGATTCTTAATATCAGCATCTTTGTTCTATTCAGTTGCCTTAAAAACGTTCGAAATGTGATTCAAATGACGTTAAAGTGGTTATTTTTTTCCTGAAACTGCGAAAATTGCCGAGCGACTGCAGTCTTGGAGGCTTTGCACCCAGACCCCCGTTCCAGGGTGTCGAACCGTTTCAAATAACGGTTCGGGTTCAGGTTTAGCTTCGGCTTAAAATATTTTAGCGGTTCAGGTTTGGTTCGGGTTCACTTGAGCACCATTTTCGAGGTTCAGGTTTGGTTCAGGTTCACTCAAGTAAAATATTACTGGTTCAGATTCGGTTCGGGTTCATTGACTTAAAATTCAACTGTCGTTACTCGTTTCGTCCAGAAAAAAAAAGGAGAAATTGCTGATCCTGTTGAAGTTCACCTCTGCTCTTGTGCGTGTACCAGCGGCATCCGGCATAGGTGGGCACAAGTCCGTTAATCGTTAATCCGTTAATAACGAAGCTAACTTTTTCATTAACTCGTTAATCCGTTAAAAAGTTTTTTCATATTAACAGACTAAATTAACTTCCGTTAAGTTCTATTAACTTCCGTTAAGGTTTTTATCGTTGATATCTTGCACCATTCATTAATTATCCGGTACAAACCAGTTTGCACTGGAAACACTTGTTGCGTATTAGCACGAGTTTTATAGAAGCGAAGAAAGGAGCGCTTTTTTGTGGCAAATAATACGCTGCAGCCTCACAGGTCTATTAAGGGCTGTTCACAATTTCCGACGATTTTCCGATAGCAGCTTCGTTTGTGCATTTGAACTTATTTTTATCTTGAAATTAGATTGGACAGTAAAATGTAACTTTCAAAACACAAAAAAACACCATAGCAATAAACATTTCCTTACAATCATCTCAACAGCGTCAATACGTGTTCTAGAAGCGAGTGAATAAAAAGAAATGTAAATTACACGCAAAATATTTACGGATTAACGTACTTTATTAACTTCCGTTAATTGAAGCTGAAAATAACGGATTAACGTTAACGGAGGTGTGAAGTTTTTTAACGGACTAGTGGTTAACGAAGCTAACGTTTTGCATTAACTTGCCCACCTATGGCATCCAAATATGAAAAAATATATTCTTACTTTTGTTAGGGGTTCAGGTTCGGTTTGGGTTCACTTGAGCACAATTTTGAGGGTTCAGGTTTGGTTCAGGTTCACTGAAGTAAAATTTTGCTGGTTCAGGTTCGGTTCAGGTTCACCAAAATGAAACGGTTTATTCGAGTTTACGGTTCGGGTTCAGGTTCGGTTCGACACCCTGCCCCGTTCAAAATACACCTAAATTGCATCACTTTTCTCAACATACCGCCCAAATTTCAGCGTTTTTTGTAAACAGCGTCATGTTAACGTTTGGTTCAAACGTTTACCAAAATTTTGGTTGCAGTTGTAAGGTTTTATCCTATCCAGTAGATAATGGATACGTTGCTTGCCCCCCAGACAAAATTTCTGCGCGCGCCTTTGGTCTAGCATGTGTGGTTGGAAAGTTTGATTTTCGCAGGCCCATTTAAGGGGGGACCCCTACTTTGGTACCCCAAATTGTTTCAAATTTTATGTTTCTTTTATATTTACTTACCTTTAAAAACTTCATGAGTCCAGCTTTAAAGGTTAAAAAGTTTGAATTTTAGAGGTCCCCATTTGAGGGTTACCCCCTATTTTGGAACCCATAATTTTAGTTTGGCTTAGTTTATTTTTGATATTTACCCAATCCGAAAATTTGATTTATCTAGCTTTGATGGTTTAAAAGTTCAAAATTTTGGTGGCCTCGTTTGAGGGGTAACCCCCCATTTTGATACCACCAAATTTTGTCAAATTTGATCTTTTTGTAATATTTGCCTACTCTGGAAATTTCATATGTCTAGCATAAGTGGTTAATAAGTTTGAATTTTTTTGGCCTCGTTTGAGGGATACCCCCATTTTAGTACTACCAAATTTTGTCAAATTCTATCTTTCCTTTATATTTACTTATCTTAAAATTTCGTGTATCTAGCCTAAAAAGGTAAAAAGTTTGAATTTTTGAGGGTCCATTTGGGGGGAAACCCCCTGTTGTGGCTTTCCCAATTTAGTTTAGTTTATTAATAATATCTACCCATTTCCAAAAATTTGATTCATTTACCTCTAACGGTTTAAAAGCATAGGTGGGCACAAGTTCGTTAATCGTTAATCCGTTAATAACGAAGCTAACTTTTTCATTAACTCGTTAATCCGTTAAAAAGTTTTTTCATGTTAACGGACTAAATTAACTTCCGTTAAGTGCTGTTAACGGACTTAATTAACTTCCGTTAAGTTCTGTTAACTTCCGTTAAGTTTTTTATCGTTAATATCTTGCACAATTTATTCTTCGTACCGGTACAAACCAATTTGCACTGGAAACACTTGTTGCGTATTAGCACGAGTTTTATAGAAGAATGCGAAGAAAGCTTTTTTTTGTGGCAAATAATAAGCTGCAGCCTATTAATTATTGCTGTTCACAATTTCCGACGATTTTCCGATCGCAGCTTTGTGAGTGCATCCAAACTTATTTTATCGTGAAATTCGATTAGGCTGTAAAATGTAACTTCCATAGCACAAAAAGACCGCCATAGCAGTAAATATTTCCTTACAATCAGCTCAACAGCGTCAATACGTGTTCTAGAAGCGAGTGAATAAAAAGAAATATAAATTACACGCAAAATATTTACGGATTAACGGACTTTATTAACTTCCGTTAATTAAAGCTGAAAATAACGGATTAACGTTAACGGAGTAGTGAAGTTTGTTAACGGACTATTGGTTAACGAAGCTAACATTTTGCGTTAACTTGCCCATCTATGTTTAAAAGTTTGAAATTTTGGAGGACTCGTTTGAGGGGGATCCCCCCAACTTGGCACCCCTAATTTCAGTCGGGCACTACTCATCTCTGATAACTTTAATTCCTCAAACTTTGAATACAGTGCGTTTAGCGGTTCAAAAGTAGATAGCCGGAGAAGAATAAGAAAAAAAGAAGAAAAATAGTATTCAAGTTGGGGTAAACGAACAACGAACATAACCAAAAGAAAGACAGTTGACAATGTGCTCAAAAATTACAAACCGTTTTCTATCAGTTTCGGTAATTACCGAGATATATTGGTTTAAAATTGTCCACTTTCTGCCCATTTTTGGCCTGTAAAATTTTGGTCACGTCACCAGGCGCCCCCAAACTTGGTTTCCATAAAGCATTATTTATTGGGTCCAAATTTCAGCTGTGCACGTCAATTGGTTTTGAAATTATAAGCCATTTGATAAATTTTCAAGCCAAAAATTACCGATTAAAACCGATAAAAACTAATCAGTGGTTGAGTGGATAGAGCGTCTGCCACTGAAGCGGTAGACTTGGGTTCGATTCCCGGTCGGGTCAAACCAAAGACCATAAAAATTGGTATTCACAGCTTCCCTGCCTGACGTTCAGCAATTAAACGAACAGTGTGAAGCCTCCGCCGCGTGTAAAAGGCAGATGGGCATTGGGCAGGTGGCAGCTTGACTCGAAGACCGAAAGGTCCCTTCGCTGTCTTCTGGCCATGGCAACTTGGTGAATAAAATGTAATTATATTACATTTCATTACCTTTTTTTTTGATTTTTTTTTGTGTCTCAATTGACGAATACGTGACCTAGGATCCCCAAAATTGGCACACAAGACGCTTTTATTAATTGTTATGATGAGTTCGAGTTTCAACTTTCTAGGCTTTACCATTTGTTAGTAATAAGCAAATCAATCTTCATCTGCCAAAATTCGCGAACAAAACCAGTGGTACTACGCGCTCGCGCGAAGTCCCAATTATATTTATTTTATCAGATATGTTATTTCTGACGGGGGTTTAAATGCTTTAGGCCGAAAACGTTCGATTTTTTATTACAATAAGTTTTACTGTCAAATAAAAAACTTTAACTATATCGATTGATGTTGCGAAGTTGCTAATACTTTCAATTCTCTGGTATGCAAACGTTGAATTGGGCAAGTTTATTTCCCTCGATAACACAAAAATTTATTTGAAAGGTGCTTACGACATATTAGCCTAGTAGCCTACTACACACGCCAATTAATCAATTCTCAAATGTGGTCTATTAAAGCTAAATTATTTCTTGACGCAGACCACTGAACTGAGTAGGAATCCGATCAAATTTTACGATAATAACTTTGGAACAGTATTCCTATAATTGCTTTAAGAAAGAATACAAAAGGCAATCAACAAACACATTCACAAAACTTACTACATAAAATTTGATCGTCGTTAAAAAAAAAAAAAGATTAGGCAAAGTTTTGAAATCGTTAAAATTTTTTCAAGTTCCGGCTGCTTTAATAGATTGAGTAATTTTGTTTCACAATTTGCTATTTGAGTAGTATGTAGGCCTACTGCGACAAAACGTGTAGGCTACGTTTGCGGTATTGAAAGTGCGGGACTGCAAGTGCGGGATAGCGGGATTTGTCCAATTGCGAAATTGTGTAATCGGGGCGTAATCTAAATGCGGGATTTTCGAAATGCGTGATTACGTAAATACAGCGTTGTCTTAATGCAGGATTGTAGTAGTCTCAACCCCAGCTCTAACCCTAAGTTTAACCCTAATCCTAACCCTAGCTGAACCCCCCTCAGCTCTAACTCTAGTCCTAACTCTAACTCTAACCCTAGTCCTAACTCTAGCTAGTTGTAAGAATCGAACCAGAAACTTGGTCTCGACCTGAAGAGTGTCTTGCCTAAAGACCTAACCACCGCAGGTGGTGAGGTTTGCCTGGGAACTGATCATGGTTCAAGTCTAGCCGTGGCGTAATTGCACGGTAAAAACAGCTGGTGATACGACCTGACCTGTCCAAGGTGCAATGGCGCAAGAGCCAGTACCGACATATTTTCTGCTATAAATATCTGGATAACATAACATTCAGTGTACATCTGCATGCTTTTTATACAGCTAAAACGGTTTTCATGAAGATTTAGATTGTTTGCGCAGGAAAAAAGATGTCGACTCCGTTGAAAAATCTTGGCAACTGCTTGTTCTTTCCATTCCTAGGTGTAAATATTAACATTGAGTGAAAAACAGTTTTCAATTTGAACTAGATCATGCAAAGTTACCCCTTGAAAAATGCTAGGGTCGACAAGAGCAAATTTGCAATACCACAAAAACAATTCTTTGGTTTTAGATTCAAAATTCTGCAAAGTGCAACCAGTATGATGAGCAAGGCACCAAAATATACACAAATTATCGAAATACAATTTACTGGTCTTCTTATTTTTCTGCAATGCATTTAATCCTGTATTGTTTACAATAAAATCAGGTAAGTTTATCCCACAACTACTTGGGTGGTCCTTTAACTTATTTATAAAAAAAGTAATGTTGCAAACAACTTCAACAACCCAAGAGCTGTTCGGTCGAGAAAGACGTGCTTTTTCAAGCATACCGTACTCAAACACGTTGTTCAAAAACGTTTCAAAATCCGAAAAATTACTGATATGAAGATGGTGATCTACCGTAAAATACAATCTACACCATTAGACGCGTGCCAATATCGAAAATTATTATCACTGCATTCGCGTAAAATAAACCCAAAGCTAAAATTTATTTTAAATCAACACGTTTGCTTGCATCCAAAAAGTCGTTTTTTGGAGAAAGAAAGTCAGCATCAATATAAAAATTTAAGATATCTGGCACACAGCTTTGCTTTGAAAAAGTTTTTATACTCTTCCAGTGATGATCAATCATGCTTTCAAAACTTTGAAAAAATCTGCTTCATCATCCCTAGCCAGCATTTCCTCATTTGTAGCATGTTCTTTGATTGTCTGCTTAAACTCATTCAAATTCGTTTTGTTAACTTGGGCCTCTTTTTCTGATTCTTCGAACTGTTTCAAAGTGTCTTCTTTTGTCAACTCCAAACCACTATCTGTTTCTCGTTCCACAACAGCTTTGGATTGAATAGATTCAGTGTATTTGTCTTCTTCGTTTTGAAAGCGGTCCGGTTTCTTCTGCTAGATGTTCTTGTTCCATTTCATCTTTTTTAAAATACAGACTGAGCGATTCGTTTATGACGTAGTAAGTTAGATCTATCCGTATGTCTTTTCACAGCGATTACAAGCATAACTCATATTTTCTTCATGAAAAGTAACAGCCTTTTACGCAATGTCATCCAAAATCATTTTACCACTGTGCAACTTTTCAAGTATGTATATCGATTGCTTTAATCTGATTGGTCAGTTTAGAGGGTGTGTAAGGCTGCTGTTGATTTGCTGTTTGGAAATATACTAAAATTTTGACTGCGCAATACTTCTTTCGTTTTGTTGATAAATTTAAGCTTAAAGCCCAAGCGTAGCCTACAGTGCTTTTACGAAAGAAAGCTACAGCTACATTTTTGTGATAATGGGTAACTTAGTGCATAAAAATACGATAAATGCTACTATATTCAAGCTAAATAATCTTTGTTGGTGGTACTTCATGTAAAATTATGTAAGGTAAAAAGCTCCATCTGGTGGTGAAAACAGGGTTTGGGCTGCTTTGAAGCAACAATTAAGTCTAAGCAACTATGTGAGGCTAAAAAAGAAGAGCTCCTATACCCAACTGATTAGATTGAACTAGCGAAAAGATAAAAACACCTGAAATTTATATTTGAACTAACACGTCGTATCACAGCAAAAAATTCTAATCGAATTGCGAGCATTACATAGTGGTGCATGTCTAACAGTGCGTACTTTGTTCAGTCTCAACCATTCGAATCAAATTCTAGTTATTTTAATAAGGGGCTTTTAATATTTCGAATTTTAAGAATTTTTTTAAAGAACATTAAGTTGGCGAACTCAGATATAGCAATAAGAAATGAAAAGTTTATCCTCAAATTAACTAATATTTTAGTCAGTGGTACTTAAAGACGGTGAATCATCCAGCCAATTCCAGTGGTTTACTATAGCTAAAATTGAACTATAATTTTTGATATTTTTTGTTTTGATTTTAGGGCTGCGTTTGCAAAGATATTCAACAAATACAAAAAGATGTCCCCCCAAAAAAAGTTTTTGGAAACGCTGAGTTTTGATCTTCCCGACAAAACCACAGTTCTCTAAACTATTAGGCCTACTGTAATCTTATTAAACTATTAGGCCAAACTATCTCTAAACTATTAGACTGAATAGTTTAGAGATAGTTAGGCCTAAACTATTTATGAATAAACTATTTAGAAATAAACTATCTCTAACCTATTAGGCCTACCACAGTTCTCTAAACCATTAGGCTTACTGTGGTTTTGGCGGGAAGAACAAAACTCAGAGTTTCCAAAAACTTTTTTCGGGGGGACATCTTTTTGTATTTGTTGAATATCTTTGCAACCGCAGTCCCAAAATTAAAACAAAAAATATCAAAAATTATAGTTCAATTTTAGCTATTGTAAACCACTGGAATTGGCTGGATGATTCACCGCCTTTAATTTAAAATCGGATTGGTTATTAATTTCATTTTTACTCGTTTCATTTTATTTGCACCAAAATACAATTTTAATGAAATGAGCAATAATTCAATCAGAACAGTACAATTTGTAGCCAAGTCAATAAAACAAAAAAAACAGATAAACAATGTTTTTACACAAATACAACTAGCAAAACGAATAACGTTACAACACGCATCAAGTCAAGGTGGTCCGTCGCGAATGCTGGCGAACGTATGTTGAGTTGTCGACCGGGTTTTTGGCGTCGAAGCAGCAGACCTACTTAACTTCTACAAAGATAGTCTAGATTCACTCGAAAATTTATAAGGAAATCCTTTCGCTATTGATAATCCAAACACGATGTTAACCTTCACTAATTGTCGTCACCACACTCATATAGGCTAAACTTGAAAATTTACCAAGATGTACACAAATGATTGTTTCACTACGTTTGAGCAACAGAGTTATCCTCGACTGATGTTCAGCAACAGTTCAAGTATTACTGGGCATTTTCGAGCCTTCACTTTCAAGCATTTCCGAGCAAAGAACAACTTATTTGTTCCTGGGTCTACTTGACGCTAGTCTCCTGTCAACTGCCTATCGGCTATTGCTAAACACATACTGCGTCAAGTGTAGTTGTTACGTCACAGTAAGGCATTGAAATAATAAGAATTAATTAAAGAACTTAAACACAGCCAAAGGGTGCGTCCGGAACACAAGGTAATATGGTCGGAGTTATCAATATTATGCATGGTTTAACAAAAAGAAGTTATCAATGTTATGCATGACTTTAAAGCAATATGTCGTGTACATAAAATGTAAAACCACGGTATAGACTAAAGGGAGGACGAATTTAAAGCGTACTTTATCGATAAAATTACTTAAGTGTTGAGTTTGAACTAACGCTTGAAATCACAACATAAATAGAAAATGAATCAAGACCACTATCTAGCAGTGACAGATAAAATTTTAATCTTGCCTGTTTTTGTTTTGAAAGGGTATTCAATTCAAGTTTTTTACGCTAGACCAAAATGTTGAAATATACCTAAAATGCATTCTCACGAAATTTGAAGTTTCTACACTTTCCCGCTTTCAAGATATTGCAGTTCAAAATTACTTGTTGCCGTTTTCAAAATTACTTTTCAAAATTACGTGTTGCCGTTTTTATCAGTATAGTGACAGAAGATTAACTTTGGGAAAGCTGACTTACATGCAGGCGCGTAGCCAGGATTTGGAAAAGGGGGGGGCTATTTTGAAAGAGTGAGAAGTGTGCAAACGACCTTGACTCGAATTTTCATTGACCTTGAATCAGTTTCAGACGGTTTGTCCGAAATTTGAGACGAAATGTCTCGGAAAGATCGGAAATTCAAACGTTTTTTCCGCCCAAAATTAGGTGATTTCCAAAAAGCAAAAAGGTCTTCGCCAAAATTCAGAGTGATTTTTCGGCCGAAATCCAAAATTCAAACGTTTTTTCCGCCCAAAATTAGGTGATCTCCAAAAAAAAAAAAAAGGTCTTCGCCAAAATTCAGAGTGATTTTTCGGCCGAAATCCATAATTCAAACGTTTTTTCCGCCCAAAATTAGAAAATTAGGTGATCTCCAAAAAAAAAAAAAAAAAAAAAAAAAGGTCTTCGCCAAAATTCAGAGTGATTTTTCGGCCGAAATCCATAATTCAAACGTTTTTTCCGCCCAAAATTAGGTGATCTCCAAAAAAAAAAAAAAGGTCTTCGCCAAAATTCAGGGCGATTTTTCTCCCAATTTCGCAATATCAAACGTTTGAGGGGGGACTCTTTTCGTATGGGGGGGGCTATTTTTCACAGAAAATCGGCCTCAAAAGCACAAAAAACATGCGATTTTGCATACTTCACAAGCCAATGGGGGGGCTCGAGCCCCCCCCACCCCCCCTGGCTACGCTACTGCTTACATGTATTGAAATAAGACAGGTGAAAGAGGTTAAACGGTAGGCCTAGTGATAGATAGTTGGTGGTGGAATCTTTTAACTTTTGGTTCAAGCCTTCCCCCTCTTTGGTCAAATCCAACGTTTTCTTGAAGATTTTATTGCAGTGAAGCCAGATGGTGTTCAGCGGGGTTTAGTTGGCAAAATAATTTGCCATTTTGAGGAGAAAGGTTTTAGGCTTTGTGCCATGAAAATGACGACTGCCAGGAAAGATTTGCTAGAAATGCACTTTGTAGATCACAGTTCAAAACCATTTTTCCCAAAACTTGTTGAATTTATGTTGTCTGGGCCAGTTGTGGCAATGGTTTGGGAAGGAAAAGGAGCAGTTAAAACTGATCGTAAAATGCTTGGAGAGACTAACCCTGTTGATTCTCTTCCTGGAACAATTCGTGGAGATTATTGTATTGACATTGAGAGAAACATATGTCGTGGATCTGACTCTGTGGAAACAGCAAAGAAAGAAATAGCTTTATGGTTTAAAGAAGGTGAACTTAACAATTATTGCTGTGCTAACAACTCTTGGGTGTATGAATAAGAAGGCTACTTCAACCTGACACTCAGCACTCTTTTGTTGTTTTGTGCCTACATAGCAAGATTTGACATTTGTAGTTTTTGTATTTTAGTGTACATAGTTTGGATCTGACTTTTTTCTTTTTTTTTCTGTACCTTTCTGTCTAAATTTATAATTACCAGTATATTGAAAGATACTTTTCACCTGTTTTCATTTTTAATTCAAAACTACTTTTTCTGCGTATTTTGTGGCTGATTCTAAATTTGCTATTTTGTCTAACTGGTGTTGAATCTTTCACTGTTTTGACTGCTTGATAATGCCAGTTAAATGTCCATGTGAAGTATGTTTAAGACCTTGTAAAAGGAACCAGTGTGCTATTCAGTGTGATATGTGTGGTGGATGGATTCATCTCAAATGCACAGTCATTAATCCCCTTAAATTTCACACTCATTGTTCTTCTACTGAACCATACTTCTGCCAAAATTGTTACAGTGAATTGTTTCCTTTTCAAACCCTAGATGATAAGCAATTGTTAAATGAAATGAGAAATGATGACAAACTAAACTTTGATATTAATCACACAAATAATTCGTTTTTCCCAGCTAAATGCTTACAGGTAGACAACAAGATAAAAAGCTTACTAAATGATTTAAATTCTGGTTTGGTTGACTCAAAATACTGCTCACAGGCCGAAGCCAATATTATTAACAAAAAGTGTAAATTTTCTTTGCTTTGCGTGAATATAAGAAGCCTAAATGCAAATTTTGATAAATTGAATGAACTTTTAACAAATTATGATATCTTACCTGATATCATTGCTATAAGTGAAACCAAACTTAAATTGTTACAGGTATACAATGCAAAGTTACTGTAAGTGGGTACCATTTTTACCCTTGATAAAAAATCCTACACCTCCCCACAACAAGATGGGGAGGAGTAGGATTTTTTATTAAGGAGTCTTTATCAATTTCAATTTGCAAGGAGTTTGATTTAAACATTCCTAACTGTGAAGATATGTGGATTCAACTAGATTTAGGGAATAACAAAAAATGTATAGTGGGAGTAATTTACAGACACCCTAAACAGAAATTATCAGAGTTTTGCAAGAGTTTTGAATCAACCACTGAAAAATTGAATAGTAGAAAATTGATGTATTATATCGGAGGAGACTTCAACGCAGATTTGTTGAAAAGTAACTCTGATATCAATATTAAAGATTTCATGAATTTAACATATAGCTTAATAGGCTGCATTCCCTTAATTACACACCCGACAAGAATAACCACTACAAGCTCAACTCTTTTAGATCATGTTTATACAAACAATGTAGTGGGTGAACACAAAAGTTTTATTCTGGTGGAAGATGTACTGTAAGTGATCACCTGCCAGTAATGGTGTGTTCTAATTTAAGCCTGCCCAAGAGTAAAAAATCAACTGTCACCCTAATTCGTGATACAAAAAATTTTGAAGTAGAAAAATTTCTAGACAAATTAACTGAAGGAATGGAGCTATTAGGTGATATCAAAGAGGAATGCATTGACAACTACACTGAAAAGTTTATTGACATTTTTCATAAGACATTAAACATCATGCACCATTACGAAAACAAAGCAGAAAGGAAACAAAACTAAAAAACAAACCATGGTTATCCAAAGGAATCCTTATATCAATCCAGCAAAAAAATTTATTGTACAAAAGAGCCCTTAAATTAAATGACAGTAATACATGGGCACAATACTAAGTCTATAGAAATAAACTGACTCATATTAAGGAATATGCAAAACGACTTTACATTAAAAATTTAGTGAATGATAATAAGCATGACACCTCGTCGCTTTGGAAAATTATAAATAAAATTATTCACTTGAAAAATGTGAAGAAAAATAACATTCCTAATAAAATGTATGCTTCCAAAAGTGAAAGTGCACAAGGTCCACAGGCCATCAGTAACTTGTTCAATAAATATTTCATAGAGATAGGAGTTAACCTTGCGTCTACAATCAAAACACCAGCTATAATTGATGGCAAATTTAATGCCACATCTTTGATTCAGAGTAGTTGTAATTCGTTTGTTCTAGAACCAATAGTTGAAGAAGAAGTAGTAAATTACATCAGAGCTATGAATCCATCAAAAAGTACAGGAAGACATGGAATTCCTGCAAAGTATATAAAAATGTCAGGCTCTGTTATAGCTCCAGTTCTAACTAACATTTTTAGTGCATGCATATCAACAGGATATTTTCCAAAAGTGTTAAAAATCGCTGAAGTTGTTCCAATTTTCAAAAAAGGCGAAAGAGAGTTATGCAGTAATTATCGCCCTATTTCTATTTTAAATCCTTTTGCCAAACTTTTTGAAAAGTGTCTGCTTGATCAACTAAACAATTATTTTGTAAGCAATAATTTCAGAGGTGGGCAAAGCGCAATTAGAAGCGCAAAGCGCAACTTCCGCAACCTCCGCAATTGCGTAAGTTGCGTTGCGCTTTAATTTTTTATTTTGAAACATTGCGGAAGTTGCGTTGCGGAATAAAGCCTTTAAAATTTGTTGCGCTTTAATTGCGCTGCGCTTTCAATTTTTTTTTCGGTTAAAAGCGCAATTCTATACATTGAACTTAATTTTGCTCTATTTCCATCGTAATATTGATAAATTTCGGGCTTGTTTAGCAAATTATTTACTGTTCTTTAGTCTGAAATTGCAAAAAACGCAGTATTTGCGTTGTGTTGTGAAATTTCGATTGCGGAAGTTAGGTTGCGCTTTAACTTGGTACGAAAATACCGTTCCGCAATTGCGGAATTGCGTTGCGCTTCAACTGAATCAAAAAGTTCATTGCGGAAGTTGCGCTGCGCTTCAGAAAGCAAAAAAATTAAATTGCGCATTTTGCGCTGCGCTTTTGCTGGTTGAAAAGATCGTTGCGCTTTGTTGCGCTGCGCTTTGGATATAATGTTTTTTGTGCCCACCTCTGAATAATTTGATTAGTCCAAACCAGTATGGTTTTAAGAAAAATTGCTCAACAAATGAAGCTGTTTTAGATATTTACAATAAGCTACTTGACAATATGGATAAAAAGCTCATTACATGCTCTATTTTCTTAGATTTAAGAAAAGCATATGATACCATCGATCACACAATACTGATCAAGAAACTAGAAAAGTATGGAATTAGAGGATTACCATTACAGTTACTAGCAAGTTATCTGACTGACCGTCAACAGTATACAATTGTAAATCAATATAAATCCAAGTCAAGAGATGTTATTTGCGGTATTCCTCAGGGATCAACTCTAGGTCCGTTGTTATTTAATATTTATATCAATGATCTACCACTTGCCTCAAATTCCACAATTCATCTTTTTGCAGATGATACAAACCTTACTCTCTCCCATTCTAATGTTTCAACACTGCAACAAAATATTAATGATGAATTAGTCAATGTAAGCAATTAGTTCAAGGTGAATAAATTATCAATTAACTTTAATAAAACTGAGTTTATGGTAGTGACAACAAAACAAAATAAACCTGAACACAAAGTATCAATAGATAATAATCCAATCAAGCAATCACATCACATAAAGTATCAAGGTGTTCTCATAGACGACAATCTAAACTGGAAACAACAAATCAAGGAACAATGTTCAAAGGTAGCAAGGGGATCTTGGGCCCTCAATCAATTAAAACACTTTGTAGATGAGCAAACCTTAAGATCTGTTCACCACTGCCTCATATACTCTCATCTACAATACTGCATAAGTAGTTGGGGGACTGCTTCAAAATCAACATTAGCACCTCTCTTTATTCTGCAAAAAAGAAGCATCAGATTGTTAACTGGAAGTGGATATCGTGAGCATACTAATCCTTTGTTCTATCGAGCTAAATGCTTAAAACTCAAGGATATTTACTCTCTGGAAACTGCAAAGCTAATGTACCAAATTCACAATAATGTATTATCTTTTGCAAATACAGATAAGTTTAACCTAATAAAAAACTGCTATACACATAAGACAAGATTTAGCCACAAAAACAACTTCTTTCTTCCAAGAACTAGAACAAGATTAGGGCAAAAGTCTCTATCATTCGCAGGAATTAAAATTTGGAATGAAATTCCAAGCAGTATGAAAGAAGTTTCATTCTACAGATTTAAAAAAGCTGTTAAAGCTCATTTTTTATCAAACTATGAAACCGATAAAAGCTAGAATAACAGCTTTCTATCAGCAATGCAGTAGTAATTACAGGAATCATAGTTGCATATTTATGCTTGAGTTCAACAATAACCTATTCTATTGCATGAATAGCATGACTTTGGTGCATTCATCTATCACACATTTATTACAATACGTCATCTCTCATTTTGATGTGCCCTTGAATTATTAGTAATTTTTGCTATAACTGACTGAGGTTGATATATACTGGTATTAGAAATTGTACCAGTACTAATGACATATTGGCAAACAATACAAAACAAAGCAAGGAGGTTTTTTTTCCACTACAATTGCCCACTTTAATTTCTATAAAACATAAATAAGCATTTATGAACTTTATTAATTTTATTTCGATCCAATCTGTAGTTACAGCATTTTTATTTTTATTTTTTATTTTTATTTTATTTTTTTATTTTTTAGTATGCTTAGAGTTAGAACAATTCTAATGTTGTCTTGCATTTTCTTTACATGGTGACTGTGAGTTTTACAGAGGTGGGCACAAGTAACATTATAACAAAAGCGCAACGCAACAAAGCACAACGATCTTTTCAACCAGTAAAAGCGCAGCGCAAATTGCGCAATTTATTTTTTTAATTTCTGAAGCGCAGCGCAACTTTCGCAATGAGCTTTTTGATTCAGTTGATGCGCAACGCAATTCCGCAATTGCGGAACGGCGTTTTCGTACCAAGTTAAAGGGCAACCTAACTTCCGCAATTGAAATTTCACAACACAGGGCAAATACCGCACTTTTTGCAATTTTTGACCGAAAAGAGTAAATAATCTGCTAAAGAAGGCCGACATTTATCAATATTTCGATCGAAATGGAACAAGATTACGGTCAATGTATAGAATTGCGCTATTAACCGAAAAAAAATTTGAAAGCGCAGCGCAATTAAAGCGCAACAAATTTTAAAGGCTTTATTTCGCAACGCAACTTCCGCAATGTTTCAAAATAAAAAATTAAAGCGCAACGCAACTTCCGCAATTGCGGACGTTGCGGAAGTTGCGCTTTGCGCTTCTAATTGCGCTTTGCCCACCTCTGGCACTATACAAAATGTACATATCTTTGCAACACTTTGTTTTAATTTTGCGTAAAATTTTTTATCATAGAAAGTAGCAGACTGAGAAAATCTAGAAGCTGTTTTTTTTTAACCTTAACTTGGTGAGGTGGCAGTAGACTTAGATGACCTTTCGGTCCTTCGCTGTCTCCTCACCAAGTGACTAAATATCGCTTTGACTCTGCAAGTTTGTGTGTTTGGTTTTAAAGGAATTGCATATTTCGATGCTTTGGTGATAGACCTAGAGGAAGTTGCAGTTTTTTTTTCTTGTGATATGACGTCACTTGGTAAATAAATAAATATGATGATGATGATGATGATGATGAAAAGCAGCAAATTTTACCTTTCTAAACCTGTACTTTGTTGTGCAATACCTCTGCCGCAAAATATTTATCGAAAACCAAGAACATGCCATGCCGTCAATTTTTGAAATTTTGTTTCTTATTGGCAACCCTGACAAAATTTTTGAGGGGAAAAAGCCCTTTTAAAGGGAAATCTAATCTGTTATATCTAAGAAACGGAAAGTCGTAGAAAGCTCAAGTTTGATGAAGTTAATCTTGTCTGTCAAAATTTTTCGAGAAAAAATTGAGCAAAAAATTTTTTTCGACCTGAATGTGCTTTTATTCAGTCAAAGCAATTTGAATAATAATAATAATATATGGAGCAAATGATTTGGTCGCAAGTGCTTGATTTCTGATTTTATTAAGTATATGACGTCATATCTTTGACGTTAGTAAGGTTCATTTTTGTGTTCACTTTGCATCCATTTTTGTGTCTACTAAAAACGCAAAAAGTGGGAGTTCAACAAAAATCATGCGATTTTAGTCATCGTGAAAACGACGCAGTCCAAATTTAGCCAATTTTAACTAATTCCAGTTCCCGTTTTTGACTTTGCAAGTTGTTTACGTTCAAGCTGGGCGAAAATATTAAGTTTTTATGTAAGTTCCAAATCGGGTTTTGTTAAAAGGGGAGTTGTAAAAACCAATATGCCCTAAGAAAATTTCAATTTACCCTGCAATTTTTGTCAAAAATATTCTTCAAAAATATTCGCTTTCAATTTTTCAATAATAATTGATTATTAAGCATTAAGTACCACTGACTAAAATATTAGTTAATTTGAGGATAAACTTTTCATTTCTTATATCTATATCTGAGTTCGCCAACTTAATGTTCTTTAAAAAAATTCTTAAAATTCGAAATATTAAAAGCCCCTTATTAAAATAACTAGAATTTGATTCGAATGGTTGAGACTGAACAAAGTACGCACTGTTAGACATGCACCACTATGTAATGCTCGCAATTCGATTAGAATTTTTTGCTGTGATACGACGTGTTAGTTCAAATATAAATTTCAGGTGTTTTTATCTTTTCGCTAGTTCAATCTAATCAGTTGGGTATAGGAGCTCTTCTTTTTTAGCCTCACATAGTTGCTTAGACTTAATTGTTGCTTCAAAGCAGCCCAAACCCTGTTTTCACCACCAGATGGAGCTTTTTACCTTACATAATTTTACATGAAGTACCACCAACAAAGATTATTTAGCTTGAATATAGTAGCATTTATCGTATTTTTATGCACTAAGTTACCCATTATCACAAAAATGTAGCTGTAGCTTTCTTTCGTAAAAGCACTGCAGGCTACGCTTGGGCTTTAAGCTTAAATTTATCAACAAAACGAAAGAAGTATTGCGCAGTCAAAATTTTAGTATATTTCCAAACAGCAAATCAACAGCAGCCTTACACACCCTCTAAACTGACCAATCAGATTAAAGCAATCGATATACATACTTGAAAAGTTGCACAGTGGTAAAATGATTTTGGATGACATTGCGTAAAAGGCTGTTACTTTTCATGAACAAAATATGAGTTATGCTTGTAATCGCTGTGAAAAGACATACGGATAGATCTAACTTACTACGTCATAAACGAATCGCTCAGTCTGTATTTTAAAAAAGATGAAATGGAACAAGAACATCTAGCAGAAGAAACCGGACCGCTTTCAAAACGAAGAAGACAAATACACTGAATCTATTCAATCCAAAGCTGTTGTGGAACGAGAAACAGATAATGGTTTGGAGTTGACAAAAGAAGACACTTTGAAACAGTTCGAAGAATCAGAAAAAGAGGCCCAAGTTAACAAAACGAATTTGAATGAGTTTAAGCAGACAATCAAAGAACATGCTACAAATGAGGAAATGCTGGCTAGGGATGATGAAGCAGATTTTTTCAAAGTTTTGAAAGCATGATTGATCATCACTGGAAGAGTATAAAAACTTTTTCAAAGCAAAGCTGTGTGCCAGATATCTTAAATTTTTATATTGATGCTGACTTTCTTTCTCCAAAAAACGACTTTTTGGATGCAAGCAAACGTGTTGATTTAAAATAAATTTTAGCTTTGGGTTTATTTTACGCGAATGCAGTGATAATAATTTTCGATATTGGCACGCGTCTAATGGTGTAGATTGTATTTTACGGTAGATCACCATCTTCATATCAGTAATTTTTCGGATTTTGAAACGTTTTTGAACAACGTGTTTGAGTACGGTATGCTTGAAAAAGCACGTCTTTCTCGACCGAACAGCACTTGGGTTGTTGAAGTTGTTTGCAACATTACTTTTTTTATAAATAAGTTAAAGGACCACCCAAGTAGTTGTGGGATAAACTTACCTGATTTTATTGTAAACAATACAGGATTAAATGCATTGCAGAAAAATAAGAAGACCAGTGAATTGTATTTCGATAATTTGTGTATATTTGGTGCCTTGCTCACATAGGCGTAGCCAGGGGGGGCAGGGATCCCGGGCCCCCTCCAATTAAAATACCACCGATGATAAAAAATTATGACAACATAGCCTAGCATGTTTAGTTGCAGTTACAGACGACGAGGGAGCCCCGGCCGGGGCCCCTAACTAACAACTAGGGGTCCCTAGGGCCCCTAACCAACAATCTGGGGGCCCCTAAGCGACAATAAGGGGCTCGTAACTAACAACCAGGGGGTCCCAGAGCCCCTAATCAACAACCAGGGGCCCCGGGGCCGCTAATCGACAACCACGAGACCACGAAGGCTTCAGGGCCTCTAACTGACAAACAGGGGGCCCCTAACTGACGACCAGGGGGCCCTGGGCCCATAACTAACAACCAACGGGCGCTTGGGCCCCTAACTGACAACCAGGGGGCCCCGAAGCCCTTAACTGACAACCAGGGGGCCCAGGGCCCCTCACTAACAACCTGGGTGCCCCGGGGTCCCTACCTGGCGGCAAGGGGGCTTCTAACTAACGACAAGGGGCCGCTTGAGCCACTAACAGACAACCAGGGGGCCCCCGGGCCCCTAACTGACAACCAGGGTTCCCCGGGCTCCTAACTGGCGGCAAGAGGGCCTCTAACTAGCGACCAAGGTGCCCGGGGCCTTCAACCAACAACAAGGAGCCCACGGACCCCTAATTGACAACCAGGGGCTCCGGAGCCCCAACTGATAACCAGGGTGCCCTTGGGCCCCAAACTGATGACCAAGAGTCCCGGGCCAGGAGCCCTGTAATTCAAATTCTTTACAATTTGTATGCAAAACCTATGAAAAATCTAAGAGCTTTGTGCTAAAAGTTCAACCCCAGGCCCTCGTTAAACGTTATTATGAACTTAATGCGATAACACAGACGGTAATGCAAACACCCAATTAAAATACTACCGGTGATAAATATAATGAGAGCATAGCCAATATGTTGTCCTTGTCCGGAATTGCAGTTTCTTTAATTTAGGATTTACGCGTACCAAAGTAAGTAATGACAGTGACAACCACGTGTCCACTGTCCACGTCATAATAATGTCATACAGTTCTTGGAGGTTTCAAAAAACTGTCAAGTGAGTTGACTCGAGTTCTCCACGTTTTGGAAAAAAAGTTATTTGAATTTTGCTTGATGTTTTTTTATAAAAGAACTTAAGGGCACGATCTTATCTCAATATCATAGGCGTAGCCAGGGGTGGCACAAGGGGCCCGGGCCTCCTCAATTGAAATGCCACCAATGACAAAAATTTAACAAAAAAAAACTTGTTTCTTCATTTTCAGTTTCTTTTAACATCTTTGCGTACAACAGTACACGCGTACAACACTAATTAATAATAAATAATATTGACGACCAGGGGGCCCGGCGCACCCCCTTAATTCAATTTTTCCAACCAATTTAAACGTATAACCGGAGTGAAATCAGAGGTTTTTGTCCCTAAAGTTGCTACCTCAGGCCCTCACCAGTAGTATTATATGCTCCAAAAGGATAGGATTGTGGTTGCAAAATTGTGGTTGCCGGTTTGAGGTTGTGAATTTTCGCAAGATCGTAAGTTCTAACCGTATGTCTCTAACCCTAAGAATCGAACTTGGTAGAGTCTAATCCTAGGTCGATAACCCTGAGAATCGAACTTGGTAGAGTCTAACCCTAGGTCTGTAACCGTAAGAATCGAACTAGGTAGAGTCTAACCCTAGGTCTGTAACCCTAAGAATCGAACTTGGTAGAGTCTAACCCTAGGTCTGTAACCCTAAGAATCGAACCTAAAACTTGGTCAAGAGAAAAAAACTTGGTCAAGAGTAAAACCTAAGGTTCGAACCAACAAGAGCTAGCCAATGCTTTTGTTTAAAATTCGTAAGATTTCTTAAAGTTGTGAGATCTATCTGGGAACCGAACCATGTTCCTGAATGTTAAGACTCTAATACATTCAACTAAGATAAATCAAAAGACCAAGACTTTTTTTTTTGTTTATGTGTAACGTATCTTGAACGAAGTAAAACTAGAAGATTTATTTTAGAATTTATACGCAAGCGGTGGTGATTCACCAGGGAAAGTCCCTACGAGAACGTATTTTTTGGAATGCTCAACGGGATCGAATTAAAGTATTTTCTTGACACTGAGTTACGGGTATACAGCGTAATATTACGACGATGCTGTCATAAACGTGAGCGCGATAATAATAGCAATGACGTAATCGTAGTGTGATATATTAGAACCATGGCGCCCTCAACAACAGGCCATGACATCGTGCAAGCGGCGGCTGTTTGTGGAGGCTGACTGCGAAAATTTGCTATTGTTACAAAATTGCTGATTCAATGATTTTTAACGTTATATTCAATGGTTTAGCACTCCTCTCGCAAAGTACACTTAAAACCATCAAATTGTATTGAAAATAATTGATATTAAAAAACTTCACAAACAGTTCACTAATAAATTGCAGCAATATTTAACTAAGCTAATAACAGGTCAAAACGTACCCTATAGTCATAAGCACAGCACAGCAACAAGTACGCTTGGCAAAGCATAGTAAAAGTAATATTTAGTTATTATCACAGCATAGTAAGGGCGTATGCAGGGCGTAAGCAAAGACGTACGCAGGTTTAACCTCCCTCCCCATTGGTCTGTCGGATAAAATGCACAATAAAGAAAATATCACGTTTTCAGCACTTCTGAGCCTGTTTTTTTTTTTTTTTTGCAATGACATGGATTCCAATATGATTTAAAGCAACTTTTGAAACATTTAGAGTTTCTTGGGGGTGGTAATTTGTCAAAGATAGAACTTACAGATCAGTAACAACTTCAAAAACTTGCCAAAATTAGCAAATTTAACCACTAAAAATACTTAACATTGGCTTCATCAAAAATCTGGAGATGGGGTTTCAGTATTTGTTAATTAATCAGTATTAGTTAATTATATAATCCACTCAAATCTTGTTCCATTGGCCCCCCCTCAATCCCCAACGTTTACTCTCTAAACTACAGAATATAAATGGTTGTAAGTTTTTTCAACTTATGATTTTGTGATTTATCGGCTTGTAAATTAGAGTACTGAAAAGTTACCATTAGCCACCGCCCACATAGCCTATTTATGCAAACAGTTTGATCAGGTTTGCACTACCAATTTCTATGCCACGTTTTAAAAGCATTATTTTTTATTAAAATAGCCCTAAAATTAAATTACTTTTGAAAAAAAAATGCAAAATTTTCAAACGTTGGGGGCTCCGCCCCCACACCCTCAAACACAGTTCCCCATTGCCAATTTCTGGGTACGCACCTGGCAACTTTGTACAGTTTATAATTATGAGCGTTTTTCGTAGTTTTTGTTTTGAACAATTTTTTCTTGATCGTTCCGTTGCAAACCTTATGATGTTAATTATAGAGGTATGCCTTATGCTTAATCGTTTTTTGTTTGAAAAGTTTTATTTGCATTACGCACTGTATGACTTTGATTCTATCTCGTGACATTGCACTAAGTTATTTATTTGCAAAAGTATAGATCGTGAACATTTTGATGTCATTTTTGAACCCCCTCCCCATTGAAAAACCTGCGTTTGCCACTGCAGCAAAGTAAAAAGTACGCTACAGTCATTGAAACAGCATAGCAAAAGGTAACCTACAGTTTTTACCACAGCATAGCAAAAAGTAACCCACAGTTACTACCACATCATAGTAAAAAGTACGCTACAGTCATTGACACAGCTTGGCAAAAAGTAATCTACATTTATTACCACAGCTTAGTAAAAAGTATGCTGCAGTCATTAGCACACCATAGCAGAAAGTACCTGAATTAAATTCAGATCACTGTGCATGGAGTCACGAAATGCCTTCACATTAGCAAGTTATAGTTACATATCGTCCAGCATACAGTTTCATTATCCAATGCAACTGCGAAAATTGATTGAGGGAGCTTTTTGAGCTGGATAATCAATTCATCTTTTAAAACCGAAAACAAAACGGCATCTTTCAACAAAAACAAATTTAATTTATCATCTTTTGAATTTCTAACGGCACTTGATGTTCGCTTTGTTGTGCGTTCCGGTGCTGAAGGAGTAGAAATCTGGGAGGATAGTACTCCTGGCCAAACAGAAAGAGGATTTTTTGGTCTAAGCTTTCCACCCCGAACTTCAAAAGTTCAAAATTTTTTCGGCCAATGGAGTTCTCATAAAACAGTATAGCTATTTACAGTGAGATTAGCGTTTAGCACTGCTTACCGGTATATCGATTTTCTTCGCTCCTCAGTATCAGCAGGCAAGCGATACACAGATAGTTTTTTACCATGGTCTTCAGTGTTAATTTTTTCACAATCATACTGTAGTTAACGCAACATGCGTAAGCACAACATTTTCTAGGCATTAGGATATCTGATATACTTCATCTAATTAAGCTGCAAAAACAATCATCGGTGTGGTAGGCAGTGGCAATTTTAACAAGACTGTATCTACAATAATCCTCATTTATTCTTAAAGAACTGTAAAACTAAGGTATGCCAGCAACTGGTAAAACGTACACTAAAGACTAGCATAAAGATATGGTTTTGAACCGCCTAGTGGCTACCTACTACCTAGACGGCTATCTGCAGCTAGTGCATGATGACTCAAACTCCCAATGCAGTCAGCGCTCTTCATTAGATTCCAACTAACAGATCTGTATGCTACTGGCACTCAAGATGTAGTTTAAAACTTACAGTAGCCTGTTGCTTTTTGCATCATGTTTTTAGCTAACAGAGGCCTGCATACAGGCATATACAGTAAGTTTTATAATTGCAAGCTTTTCTTCGATGCAATTGGTTAAGTCTAATCTAAACCAGATCAGTAAACTACACTGTAAGCAAAACTCTATTTTTGCAATTTAATTATTTTCTACTAACTGGGTCATCAACTGTTACAAGTTACAACTTTACCACAAAATCTCCTACTTAATCGCTGTAGCGAACCAATCTACCAGTTTACAAAATCATTTCGTTGACTGCGAGTCTATAGTAAGCATGCAGAGCGTGACAAAATAGAGCAAAACCGCGTGCCGTGTGCAGAATGCAAATCGTGCGCAAAATTAGAGCCAGCCTCCACAAACAGCCGCCGCTTGCACGATGTCATGGCCTGTTGTTGAGGTCGCCATGATTAGAACTGTTCTATGGAGGTAGTGGCGCAACGGTATGACGTCATTGCATTTTAATCGCACAACCTTGACACGACTGGACTTGGCAAAATACACGTGTGTTTGACAACGACTTTTGCTAGCATGGATTAATTAGTAATAAGGCTTTTGTTTCGTATTCGATCACCGCAATGGCGCAAGGGTTATGAAAAGGTCAGTTCGTTGTTTCAGCACTGCAGGTGATTAGTTAAAGTTTGAAGTTTGTACGGCTAGCCTGAGAATTGAATCACCGAAGGTGATTAGGTGAAGTTTAAAAGTTTGTAAGGCTTGCTTGAAAATCAAATCACCTCCTTCCACTCTAAAAAAAGTGAAATTTATGAAAACAAAGTAAAATATAAAATATTGAGTCGATAATATAAAAATATGTGGATTCATGTTAATTCTGGAGTTCAAATAACTGTGGAGTTATGGTTTAGCAAAATAAGGGCGAAATTATTCTTTAACTTTTGCATTAAAATACCGCAACAGGGACGGCTGGAATATTTGTGAGTCGATAGAAAGGTGATATCAGTTGCCTTAAAATATTACAATATTTACAACTCTGCTAACTGTTGCGAGTTTGTTTGGGGAAAAAATTAGTAATATAGCTCGAGGCTGCAGCATTAAACGTTACGTCATCAAACCTTGGACCGGTGGCCACTGGCTAGCTGTCACAAATATTCGCTTTTCAAAAACTTTTTCAATTAGTTTCAACAATTAAAATTTGCAAACATTGTTTTATTTGAATGGTGCAATATAGCTCAATTTGTTTAGAATCACCTCGGTATCACAAGAACTTGCAAGTTTGTTAGCCGCTGTTGATACTGCAGAGTTTTAAGGTTCTAGTCATACTATCAAAATAAACGTATGTACCTATCGTCAGAAAACGTTTACGCGAAGCGGTTATTTACTACGTCTCAAACGAGAAGTACATGAATAGGTTTTGAAATTCGAGTGCGAAAAAATGGAACAGAAAATTTAAAAGAAAACCAGACCCTGAACCACCGGTATCATGTTCTATTTCATTCTCCTCTGGAGAAAAATCATTGTTTATGCAAACCCCTCAAAAAAATTGCGAATAACCAACTTAAACGAACACGCAGTACCGGTTCAATGCCCAGGGCAAGCGGTTCAATCCCCAGCAGAACAGCAGCCTTCAAACCCTCAACCGACTAAGATTAAATAAGTATGGAACACCTTTTTCAATATCAATAACATCGACTTCAAATATTTTCCCCAGGCAGTAATTTGGAAACGTATAAAACGTGTATACCCAGCTGAAACCTTTAAAATTTTATAGCATATTAGTAAGACTTATCGTAGGTTCTAATTTAATAAATTAATCCTAGGTATGTTGTTTAGGTGAATCCAAAGACACGGTTTATTGTAGTGTGACATCTGTTTTCAAAACTTGTACATTCATTAAACCGACCTCAGTACCTTTAACTCTTAAATCCAAAACTACACACTTTCTTTTTTATCTTAATATTTCTTCCTTACAAGCCCACTTTGACGAACTCAATGATCTTCTTCTACAGTTAGCCTATTCTCTGTCCATAATCATTTTATCGGAAACCCGCATTAATGTAGCACCGACAATTAACGTTAATATTCGTGGTTATACATTTGAAGCACGTTGTGGCAAAAGTTGTTAAATGACATTCTTCAAAAAATGAGTTTTTTATAAATTTTAAGTTATTTGCTAAAACTAATTTCCCTGAGAAAAAAATTGTCTTAATTTTCAATCAATTTTCGGTACTAAACAGCTTAATATGATGCACTTGACAACAAGGCCAATTTAAAACTTTAAAAGTGATTTACTTGAAACAGCAAAATGCGACTTATCAACTTTTGCCAAAACATGCTTCATTTGTTTACGACTCTTCTCCGACTAAAGCTGGTGGTGTAGGTGCATACATATATACAGCCCTTAATTTTAAAATTAATAACGATTTTCATCTGCATGTGCAAGGATGCGAAGATTTGTGTCTAGACATTGAGTTTTCAAATCATAAAACTTACACGTTTTCAGTTGTCTACCGTATTCCACAAAATAAACTTCCAGCTATTTTTTAAGCACTTGATAAAAGAATGTTTATGTTAAATAAAAAAAAGAAAGAAATGTCTAGTCTTGGGAGATATTAATATTGATCTAAACCCAGAAAATGTAAAACCGGCCTCTTCTGATTGCATACATTTGCTCTAAATTAACGCTTTCTTTTCATTAATTACGTCACCAACCAGAATTACTTCAACTTCTCAAACTTTCATTGACCATATTTTTACAAACGATTACGAATCAATCGTAACCCTAAATGTCCTTACTTACTCGTTATCCGACCACTAACCTATATTTTGTACTATAACCAATAACCAATTACAAACTCCCAAAGCTATGCAGTTTTTTTTAATTTCGAAATATTAAGTCAGTTGATAAGGAAAGTTTCTGAGAAGATTTGAATTTCACTCCGTTGCCTTTAGTAACCGGGTTTTTGTGTTCTTCCTCTAAAGTTGATTTTGACTATCATTTCAATCGGATGGTCAACTCCTTTTCTCAAATTATCAACAACCATGCTCCACTACAAGCCCAATCTAGATAGAAAAAACGCCTTCAACAAGAGCCTTGGATAACTAAAGGTCTGCTTACATCAATCAAAATAAACAAAAGCTTTACAAAACTAGTTTTTCAAATGGGAACGATTTAGATAAACATTTTTTAAAGATATATTCTAATAAATTAATCAAAGTTAAAAATCTATCCAAAAACTTTCTTTACAATGAAACTATTTTGGAACACAAAAACAATCCTAAACAATTATGGAGATTTACTAATTCGGTAATTTCTGCCAAATTATCGAGGAATAATTCTCCTCACCCTCTCAAATTAGTTGATGAAAATGATGTCATCAGAAAACCGTCCGAAATTTCCGAAAAATTCAACAAATATTTTGCAGAAAAAGGATTGCAAATATCCAATACCATTAATACTTACAATGCCTCTAATTTTAAGGCATATCTGAGAAATTCAGTATCGCAATCAATTTTTTTAGAACCTCCTGAGTCAAATGAAATTCTCAATATTATTTGCTCTTTAAATATTCATAAAGCTAGTGGTTATGATTATATTTCTTCTCACGCTTAGGCAGCAAAGTATTAGCACCAATCCTTTCAGTTTACTTTGATTATGCTCTAGAACATGGAATATTCCCCAATATATTTAAGCAGCCAAAGTTTAATTCCTCTGTTTAAATCTGGTAGCAACGAAAATGTAAACAATTATCGTCCTATTTTCCTACATTCTAGTTTATCCAAAGTTTTAGAAATACTCATCAAATTTAGGCTTGCAAAATTTTTTGATCGCCGTAACATATTTTATGCTCATCAGTATGGTTTTAGAAAAAAAGCATAGTGTTATTCATGCCTTATTGGATGAATCTCTTTGAGCTATGATGCCATTCAAAGTAAGCAATACACTGCTCTCTTATTAATGGACCTTAGGAAAGCATTCGATACTGTGTTGCACGACATACTAATGCACAAACTGTATCATTACGGCATTCGTGGGCCAGCTTTTAATCTTATCGAGAGTTATTTATCATCATGCTATCAATTCATATCTGTAAGTATTCTTAATTCTAATTTAAGACCTGTTAATAAAGGGGTTCGCCAGGGCTCAATTCTAGGGCCTGTATTATTTCTTATATACGTAAACGACCTTTCAAATTCAACTGCAACTAGTCCCCGCCTGTTTGCCGATGATACATGTTTAGTTCTTAGCAGTCTATCGATACCTTTTCTCACGCAAACTGGCTATAACGAACTCTGCAATTTAAAATCGTGGTGCGATGCAAATTATCTTTAAGTTAATCTTTCCAAATCCGTTTCTTTTATTGTTCCGTTTAAGCAAAATAAGCCTATTCATGAAATGCAACTCTTTTATAATGAATCTGTTTTTGCAAATAAAGATGTATGAAAATACCTCAGCGTAATCATAGATAGCAAACTTAACTTCAAGGCTTTTATTAATCACGTCGAATCAAAAATTGCTAAATGCGTCGGTATTCTTAATAGATTGCGTTGTTTATTCCCGTCATTCACTTTATAACTATTATATTTCAGTTTACATCAACTCCATCTCTTATACGGACTTTTCCTTTAAGGAAGCACTTTTCATTCCTACCTCACAAATTTACAGCGCCTCCAAAACAAAGCTTTACGAATTATATCTAATTCTAACTACAGAGTCTCTATAACTCCCGTTTACCACAAACTTTGTTCATTATAGATCTCTGATGTGTATACGTTTGAACTTGCGAAACTAATGCATCAATACTGCAGAAATTCATTGTTTTCTTATTTTAGCACGTTTTTTCAAAAAGTGAGCTCAATACACAACCGTAATACCCGAACACATTCTTAAAATATGATAATCTTCCTAAATTCTCCACTTTACGGACTCAAAAATCAATTAAATATCAAGGAAAAAAAATATGGAACTCGATCCCAATAGATCTTAGAAATCAACCATTCAACAAATTCAAAGCAATTTTCAAAAACCAATTAATAGAAGATTCCAATTTAAATAGCTAAAACATAATTCTTTTCCAAGCTAAAGTAACATAAATTATCATAATGGTTTTGTGTAAATTTCCGGGGATCTGCTTGACGCAAAGACCCTAAAAGTCTCTTCGCAGTCTCCCGTCAAGATTGCTAATTATATGTTATGGTTTGTGTGGTGTTTCTTTGTCTCGAAAAATAAAGTTTGATCTGGTCTAGTCTGAGGGGCCGGGCTCCTTAGATTAATATTATTGTAAGGGGCCCATTCAAATTGGTTGGCAAAAATTAATTTAAATCGGCCTGGGCCCCCTGGATCAATATTATTGTTGGAGGCCCATTTAAATTGGGGGCCATTTAAATATTGGTGTAGGGGGCCCATTCAAATTGGTTGGCAAAAATTAAATTGAAGGGGCCCGGGCCACGTAGATCAATATTATTGTAGGAGGCACATTAAATTGGGAACGGTTTAAATATTATTGTTAAAGGCCCATTTGAACTGTTTGGTAAAAATTCGATTGAGGAGGCCCGGGTCCTCTGTCCCCCCCCCTGGTTACGCCTATAAACCAAATGAAAAAAATAAATGATCTTTGCCTAAAGTTGCAAATGTCACTGGGGCAGGCTATCTTCTATTTTAGAGCAGAAATCGGTCTCAAAATTATCAAAAATGGGGTATTTTTTATATTCTGCAAGCCAATAGGAAGTGCAGCATCCCCATCCTTCCACCTGGCTATGCGATTGGCTACAGATTTATTCAATAAAAAATAACTGAGTGAATGAGTTTGTGATGTCATAAGAATCAGCCGGTCGCTCAACCACTCACCTAAATTTTTTCAGTCTCTACTATGACGTCACCAATATTGCCAGGCTCTCAGTTAATTTGCAGCCAGCAAAATTATCCACAATATTCTGTGTTCGGCAAAGTTTTAAGCGATAATTCTGCAACGAAAAACAATGCGAAGTTAAGATAAAAGATAGTTTTTTTTATACTTCTTTAGTGTTTTGGACAACATGAAGCGGGCCGGATGTCAGTGCCTGGTGTATTTTTTTCGCACCATTGCAAATCAGTACAAGATACCATAATCGGTAGGCCTATATACAGTGTCATCGCTACAGGAGGGCCAGGGGGCGGTGCCCCCCTTACAGCTGCTTGTGCCTCCCCATTTTGGTTCACTCAAAATACTGTTTTGGAAACATCACGCAACGACAAGACAGCAATCAATGATATAAAAAGAAAAAATTACGTTCAACCGTAATTCTCCTTCGAAGTTTTCGTTCACGTTCAAACATAATTATTCTTTGAAGTTTTCTCAATTTTTCGCGAAATTGCAAGCAACCAACTGCTGAGCATAGATCTGATGCATTATTCCGTCTTATTAACACGTCTTGACGGATGTGTCGCGGAAGAGACACGTAAACCTGAAGAATCGTTGCCGATACTTTGTTGATGATTATGACGTGAAACAATACGTGAAAACATGTTTTGCAAAGACCAGCTGCTTTAATTTTTAGAACACACACTTAAAATTTTGAGGTTGCAGTCAACGGCGCATCCAGCAGAGTGAGGAGCTTAGGCCCTCCAAATTAAGTCACTATGAAAATTCAAACCCAAAACACAAGCGTTTAAACGTGGTTTAGACTTGACCTGAAGTAAGGGGGTGGGGGGGTGGGCTGCAAATGCTAAGCAATATAATTTGTTGAAATGACTTTTGAATTTTAGCAATTTAGTTATTTCTATGGCTTCAAAAAGAGCGAAACGTGATTAAAATGGCGTTAAAATTGCAATTCTTTGCTGCAAAATCGAAAAAATCGCCAAGCGTCTGGGACAGAGATGGAAACCGGTCGGGTTACCGATCGGGTGGAGATTCTTAGACCAGCCGATCAACCTGGTTGCAACACCGGTCAAATTCTTCTTTCTTGCAACTAAAAGACATCTAAGTACCAACCGAATATACAAATACATTTTATTATAAATATAATTTTTTATAAAAAAAACAGTATTAACAAACCACACCTTTTGAAAACACTTGCTAAATAATTTCAAGCTTTGACTAATATGTTGTGACCATTAAGACATGCACATCCATGTATTTAGAGGAAGCATTGTGCCATGCCCCCCCCCTTTTGGGCCACGGCAAAAAGCAAAAGAGTGCAAAATATACTGTACGTTAAAATCGCCTAATCAGATTATAATAAAGCATGCATGTGGAAGAGGCTCACGCTACCTGGCAGTGTTGCAGATTCAAGTCTTGAGTTTACAATTATTAGTATCGGATGTCCTATCCAGAAGAAGCCTAAGGATTATCACTGTCTTGCTTTGCTAAAAACTCAATTTTCTATTCAAAAAGTATATTGTTGTTCTGGAAAATGTAATTTCGATCGGATCTCAAATAAAATAACTCAATCACAATAGGAACGTAGCGTAACTTAGGCAAAACGGTAGAAGAACAGTAACAAAACACTAACAAAACAGTAAACTAAATTTTCTATAGACTCCGATCTCTTTAACTCAATAAAAGGAAAACTTGTCAAAATTAAAATGGCCTGCTAGGAGGTATACCGAGAAGCTAAGAATGACTAAACAAAAAATGCAACTAGGTGTGGTGAGCAGGGTGTCGAGCCGTTTCAAATAACGGTTCGGGTTCAGGTTTAGCTCCTGCTCAAAATATTTTAGCGGTTCAGGTTTGGTTCGGGTTCACTTGAGCACCATTTTCGAGGTTCAGGTTTGGTTCAGGTTCACTCAAGTAAAATATTACTGGTTCAAATTCGGTTCGGGTTCATTGACTTAAAATTTAACTGTTGTTACTCGTTTCGTCCAAAAAAAAAAAAGGAGAAATTGCTGATCCTGTTAAAGTTCACCACTGCTCTTATTGTGCGTGTACCAGCGCCAGCGGCATTCGGATATGGAAAAATATATTCTTACTTTTGTTAGGGGTTCAGGTTCGGTTTGGGTTCACTTGAGCACAATTTTGAGGGTTCAGGTTTGGTTCAGGTTCACTAAAGTAAAATTTTGCTGGTTCAGGTTCGGTTCGGGTTCACCAAAATGAAACGGTTCATTCGGGTTTACGTCGGTTCGGGTTCAGGCTCGGTTCGACACCCTGGTGATGAGTGTATCGCGTGATTAAATTCTATGCAAATTACACGAATTAAGAGCGGAAGGCGATCTGAAACCTGTTACAAAGGTGCAATTTTCGCAGAATGCAGCAAATCAAAAACTACGCAAAACTGGTTGCTATAGGCCAAATATCATGCTGGAACAGACAGTTTAGCATCATTTTAATCAGCTTAAGAGTAGAAGTGAGGCAGATTTCAGATTTTTTACTACATATTAAAATCTTGCCCCTTTAAAAAGCTTTTTTCAACTTAAATTTACCACACTCTACACTGGGCAAGAAAGAAATAGGTCTTATTTTTTTATATCTGACTAGCCATGGCTTGTTCTGAAGCAGCATTTCTACAAACTGCTGGGACAGATTACATTTCGAATGTTTTCTAGCCAATGCCATAACAGTTAAGTGATGGCTGCTCGACAAATCGCAAATAATCTGTCACCAACAGCTAAAAAATTTCAACTTGTTATCTTGGCCTTGCGCACGATGTCATTAGAAAGAACGCCTAATAATTCAGCTTGTGCCCTGCAGTTCATTTTATGCTTATTTTGAGCACATTTTGCGCTGCTCAAAACAGGTCTTTCAAACCGAAATTTGTCCTAAAAAGGTCTTAAATTGAGTTAAACGTTTTTTTTTCTGAGACCCCCGTCCGGAGTCACAAATTTTAACACCTAACCCATGTCCCCCCATTTTGAAAACTTTTCATTAGATGCATTGAACAGTGAACAAAAACCTTCTGTAAAAAACTAGTCGACCGGCCGGTCTACTGGCGTAGATTTTGTAATTTACCGGTCGGGTCGAGAAAATCCTGACCGGTTTCATCTCTGCTCTGGGGGTTCCGCTCCCAGGCCCCCCGTCCACAGTTATTAAATATTTAGTGACTATGCCCGTCCGTAACATGCTTGATTTTGTCTGATTGCAATCAATGCAGTAGATAGATTTTCATGCGATTACGCGCTGCAGACGAAACGAGCTAAGAAACGATGCCGGCCTTACTTTAAAATTGCGCATAATTGTAGTCGTACTAGATCTAAAAATCAGTTTTTGTATGCAAATTTTAGTGCCCCCCCACTTTTGGCTAGTCCCCCCTCTCTTCGTTTGCTCTGGCGACGGCACTGGATGGATAGTTGGTAATAATTGCTTCTAACATTGCTTCTAATTCAACATGTCAATGCTCAGTTACAGTTGGTGCTAAAAGACGAGTTGCTTAAACCGCCTTTTTTATTATTATTAGTATTCCAATGTCATATGTGATACCAGCAACAAAAAATAAGATGTAATGATCAAAACTACTTTTGCATACATATTCTTTACCTTACACTTAAGAAGCTTCGAGGTAGAGTGGTTTATTGTACAAGACAAGTTATAGAATTTTAGAGCTAAATTGATATAATACTTAAAATGTATATACTTGTGTGGTTGTTGTTAAAGCTGGTTCATGTTGTAGCGCATATTTATCTTCTTGTCACTTGACAGCGTAGAAGCTAACTTACTGGACAATCCGCACACTTTTCATTGCAATGACTACTTTGTGATTGGAGTAATTTGCACCTGCTTTGGAATTTCCGATGATCCATTTGTTGCAGTCAGGCAACTGCTCCAACAGTGTCGTCGCACATTGAAGTAAATCAGGCTACAGAATAGCAGCAAACAAGACGCAACTTCAAAACAGGAGTTTTGATAGGCAAGCGAAAATTTGGGGGGCAATGTGTTCTCCAGTTCTGCCCCCAAATTACGATGAAAACCAAAGAAAAAAGTCTTTTAGGAATGAAGAGCTGATTTCGCCCCCAAATTACAGTGAAGACTAAAAAAAAAGGTCTGCACGGAATTAAAAGTTGATTTAAGCCCCCGACTTACAATGAAGGCCAAAAAAAAGTCTTCAGAAAACACGAGCTAATTTTGCCCCCAAAATGAGGTAAAGACCAAAAAAACTAAAATGAACAAAATTTGGCTGACTCAGGTCATTTTGGTGCGTCAAAGCGACGTTTAAATGAAATTATTTGGAGGAAGCAAATAAAAATTTTGGGTGGCAAAGTAACGTATTGAAGCACAAAATGCATGAAGTTTTGTTAAAAATGACGTTCAACTAAAATTATTTGAGTGGGCAAAGTAAAATTTTTTTGGGGGGGAATGCCCCCTGCTCCAGAGCTGGGCAAGTCCACAAATTCGCAATTGCGGACTAACGAAAAAAGTTGCGGACATGCGGACTTGCGGACTTTGGCAGTTTTAATTGCGGACTTGCGGTTGCGGACTATTTTTAATTTTAGTCCGCAATTCCGCTAGTTTTATACAAATAATAAAATTTCTTTCTTTTTTCTACAATATTTATGTTTTTACCCAGCCAAACATTAAAAATCAATTTAATTTTTTCGAGTTCAAATTCGGCAAAAATTTCAAGTTTTTCGAGTTCGGGCTGACAAAACTACCAAGTCTGCTTTTTGAGTTAATCGCTTTCTGTTTGTTGACATGCCGTTTTTTTCGAGTTCGGCACAACAACCGACTTTTTTCGAGATTAAGTTCGATTTGGCAGCTCTTGTTCAAAGTGTGGCTTGGTTGTTTTTTAACCATAAGTTTACAAAATTAGTCACTGTTGTATCATTTTTGGATCCCATACACCTCCCCGAAAAACACCTTCCAGTAATTACATTTCCCCGAAAAACACTTGGCCGAAACAACATTATCCCAAACATACGTTTCCCTGAACGTGCATTTTCCAGAAATTACACTTCCCTGAACATACACTTGCCAGAAATTACGTTTTCCTGAATGTGCATTTGCCAGAAATTACATTTTCCTGAACGTGCAGTTTCCAGAAATTATACTTTCCTGAACATGCTCTTGCCAGAATGTACATTAGCCCGAATGCTCATTTGGCCGAAATTACATTTCCCCGAAAACTTATTTTCCAGAATTTACACTTGCCAGAATGTACATTTGGCCGAAATTACATTTCCCCGAAAACTTATTTTCCAGAATTTACACTAGCCAGAATGCACGTTTGGCCGAAATTACATTTCCCCGAAAACTTATTTTCCAGAATTTACACTTGCCAGAATGTACGTTTGGCCGAAATTACATTTCCCCGAAAACTTATTTTCCAGAATTTTTACTAAACAAAATTTACGTTTGGTCGAAAACACATTTCCCCGAAAACTTATTTTTCAGAAATTACATTTCCACAAAAATTCATTTTCTAGAAACTATTTTTCATTCGAAAAAGTATTCTATGTTTAGGTTATTTATTTCTAGTAAACAGAACAAACTTTTAGGTGAAATTAAGAAACGTTGCGATAACAGTTAGCTTGCGGAATGAGAAATATAACCTAGCTTATTAGTCAATTTGCTATCATAAGTTGTGCTTCAAGCGTAACGAAACTTAGCAATTAAAAATCGATGCAAGCATGTTCACAGAGGCAAAGCAAGCTTACTTTTACCCAGGTTACACTTTTTTTAGAAGAGCCAATAAATTTTAAGTTGAGCTGGCTTCTCATAGTTTTTTGCCAATTTGCTGCTTCATTTGTTCTTAATATTATTCCTTGAATTCTGAGAACGTTCATGTCAATTTAAACGACCATGTTTTTAAAGTTATTTTGGAGTCCAATTCCGAATGCTCTGTCAGCTTGAGCAAAGACTTTTTTGCAGCATCGTAAAACTGCAAAAGCGAAAAAGTACGGAGTTTTTTTTTTGACTTGAGAACATCCAAATATTTATGAGTTGCTTACGCTGTTTGAAGCAGCACTCTGTAATTTTAGAATCGTTGCAATATTTTGCTTGTAAATACTGGAAAATTACTAAAATTTCATCGTTTTGAATTAGCACAGAATTTAGTTGCTTTCAAGATTTGAAATTTATTCTTTTTTGTTTCCAATTTTTTTGTTACTGAAGGAGGCTGGCATTTTTTTAGATTCTGAGCAACAATGAGCCTCGGGTTTTTTTGAAATATTATTGTTATAAAAGAAAATAGTCTAATTCGTCTTGCGTTCGCGACAAAATTAAATCTGCAGCTGTAGTACGAAGTACGTAGCCAAAATCTACGTCAAACAACACTTGTTGCATTCCTCGGCAAAAGATTTCGCGCTTTGGCTTACCAACACTCAAGAAAGCAGCAATGGCGTGTATCCGCAACCAGCTTCAAAGAGCTTTTGGTTGAAACCTACCGAGAAAGCCACTTCTACGGAAAGCTCATTATGATGTCAATTCCCGCCATTCACATTTCATACGATTTAGAACATTTCATTCGCAGTTCATGCGAAGGTAGCAAAAAGATAAGTAATTCCTTCACGTGACGTAACAATTAAAACCTACGAGTCTTCCTGTAGCAAATACTGACCGCATAATGCAATGCCACTTCTAGTGAATTTTCACTAAATCTAGTGAATTTTGGTCCGGTCTAGTGACCTAGTGAATTTTACGATCTAGTGAGTGTTTTTGTAGAATGTGCAAATACCTGAAAGACCTTTTTTTTGTTTTTAGAGATGACCAAGAAAATTACGCAAAAACCGTGCGTCGCTGGCGTGAAGACCTTTTTTTGGGAGATCACCTAAAAATTCACGCAAAAACTACGACCGGTGGTGCCACTCCGAGTGAATTTTATATACATCTAGTGAATTTTGGTCCGTTTTAGTGTCCTAGTGAAACGATCTAGAGAAATTTTTGTAACTTACCAAGTGAAGACCTTTTATTTTTTATTTTTTTGAGATCATCTAAAAAGCAGTCTCATTGTCTTGTTTTTAACTCAATTTTAAATTAAAAGCACAAAGCGTTGTGAAAATTTTTGTGTTTCACAAAATTCTAGTGAATTTTAAAGAGTAGCCTGTGGCAGCATTCAGTGGCGGATCCAGCAAATTTTGGTGGGGGGGGGGATGACAAAATTTATAAGCACGGATTTTCTATAGGCCTAATCTCAAAATTTAGGATGTTTATGATTAATCTTCTTGACGTCGCGCAAATTTGCTTGGCATATTTTTGATCAGGCGCGTGGCAAAAAATCTGCAATGAGGTGGCTGTGTACGGGCCTCCAGTGGGCGGTGGCATTTTGCAGTGTGGGAGCGTAGCCTTTAACCGCCGGAAACTGGGGGTCCGGGGAAAAAGCCCCCAGCCGCTGGAGGCACGGGGGCCTGGGGGCAGAGCCCCCAGCGCTAGAAAATTTTGTATTTTTTTGGCAAAAATAACTTAATTTTAGGCCTATTTTAATAAAAATTATGCTCTTAAAGCACGGCATAAAAATTAGCATTTGCAAAAGCATATTTATACTAGTTACATATATGGGCTTTGTTGGAGGTACCGGTAGCTATTGCTAGAATTTCAGTTCTCTTATTTACAAGCTTGTAAATTATAAAATCCTATCCCGTAGTTCAATAAAACTCTCAAGGAGTAATCTATTTCGTCTATATTCTATACAGAAAGATATAAATAGGGGGAAGGGGGCTAATGGAAGGAAGTTTGAGAGAAGTGATTGGTAATTAACTGCAGTACTGTAATACTGAATAGCCCCCCTCCCATATTCCTGAGCTTACATATTTTTGATGATACCTGTGTTAAGCATTTTTCAATAAACGATCTTTTTTTCAATAAACATTTTTCAATAAGCATTTTTAAATAACATTTTCCTGCCCCCCCCCCCCCCCCCCCTACGCCCCTACCCTATTGGCTTTAGAAATCAAGTCACAGTCGCACGGCCTACCGAGTATTCACTGACGGCTTTTTTTAAAATATGTAAGCTTAATATTACACATAAGCAGGATGCATGTTATGTTTAGGCTGGTGGGGGGATGCATCCCCCCTAAATCCGCCACTGGGTAAGGAACAACGTAGAATGAATGATCTTGTCGAGATTGTTGTGGGGGAGGTAGCTGTACTGCAACTGCATAGAATGAAAATTCGAATTTCCTGCTGTTGAGAATTCTCTGCTGGGTTCTTTTGACCAGAGAATTTTGAGTTAATATTTGTTTGCTACCTGGCTCCTGTCAATCTTTCGAATTGAACCATTTTACCAATTTACACATTGGTGTCAGAGAAACATTAATTTTTGCTTTAAATAAATTTTCCCTCAAGGCGCGTAATGCCTACCTCAAATCAAAATGACAGTTCCGTACGGTGTTTTTTTTTTATTCTTCAAATTTATTGATACGAATAGGCCTATTTTATTATATTATTGTATAAATATTGGGAGAAAACGCTCACCTAACGAGCTCCATTAAAGCAAGACTGTGGGCCAGTGCTTCCCAATTTTTCATCACCGTGACCTATTTTCGATTCGAAAATTTTCCATTGCCCACATCTAAATCGCTAGCTTAATCGCGATTTATCAATTTTCAGGTGATCCCCACAAAAAAAAAGATATGGTATTCACGCCAAAAACCGCAAATTTTGTGCTAGCTCACTCTCTAACGGGCCCCACAGCCCTAATGATTAAGACAGTTTTTTTAACCGACTTTACAATCACCCAAATAGCTCTAGCCCACCACAAAATGCTCCTATGGCCCGCAGGTTGAAAACCGCTGCTGTAGGCCATACGTAAGAGTAATGGTCGTCAAATTTCATTTTCGTCTTTTCATACGTCTAAATCTGCGCTAAGGTCAGTAGCGTAGGCGGGGAAGTGATGCAGTGCCGTCGCTACAGGGGGCCATGTCCCCCGATTTCAGTTTACTCAAAATGCTGTTTTTGCAACATCACGGAAAGATAAGACAATAGTCAATCATGGAAATATAGCAATAATAACTTTTAAGCATAATTTTCCTTTGACGTTTTCAGATCTTTTGCCAAATTGTTGGCAATCAACTGGTGTACATAAATGTGACGGAATAACCCGCCTTTTTACTGTAACACGCCTATACAAATGTGTCGCGGACGAGGGATATAAGACTGCAGAATCGCTACCGATACTTTGTTAGTGATTATGACATAAACAATAGGTGAAAACATTTTTTTCAAAGAGCAGCATCTGTTTTTGATCTTTGAGGCACACTTAACATTTTTAAGTCGCAGTGAGTGGAGCACCATTGTGAAGGGGCCTAGGCCCTCTTAGCCAAGTCACTTAGAAAATTTAACGTCAAAATATAAGCGTTTAAAAGTATTTAGACTTGACCTGAAGTAAGGGGGAGAGAGCTAAAGGGGTTTAGCAATTTAAGCCTTTGAAATGACTTCTGAATTTTAGCAATTTAATCATTGATGCCGCTTCAAAAAGTGCGAAAGGTGATTAAAATGCCGTTAAAATTGCTATTTTTGTGCTGTAAAATCTCAAACATTGCCCAGTAGTTGGGTGGCTCCGTCCCCAGGCCCCGGTCTGTGACACGCTCGAGTTGCATCAGTTTGTTCAGCAAAAGGCCTAAACTAGACAATTTTTGTGCAAAAATAATTTTTGCTTCACCTCTCTAGCAAAATCCTGGTTGCGCGTTGGGCAGCATTCACTGCTGCAGATAGAGTTTTCAAGCGATTACGGCAGGGCCACAACTCAGGGGGGGCCAGGAGGGCCGGCGCCTCCCAAACAAAAATTTCGCCCGCCCAAACCCCAAAGCGACAATAGGAGAAAATATTGGTAGGCCAAAGTAGCCTATTGTAAGGCTGTTGATTAATGATTTGAACTGATGCGAAATATTGCGTTTCGCAAAACTTTTACAATCAGTACATTGATTGTGGTGCCACTGGCACCCGGTATGCATAAGCCTAACGCATAATCGCAATCCTTGCTTGATTTAGCTGACAAGCTACAACTTGTTTAGCAAGTAAAATCTTTGAAGAATATTGCAAGATTTTATTGTGACGCAATAGCAACTATTTTACAATCAAAAAATTGACGTTAGGTGCGGTTGCGGTAGCACCATGGTAGCACGCTAGCATTAGCATTTAGGCGTCATTGGCACATTTGGCAGCTTTTAATGATTTAATATTCCTTAGGGAAATGAATCACTATCCTCACGATGTTATAAGAGCAGCCGAAACCAAATCAATGCTTCGTCATTTATGGTATTTTTCGGAACGATTAGTTGTTTCAGCTTTCTTTGATGACCGAGTTTCAAATAAAACTATAGAGTTAATGGCTAAAAATTTACAAAGAAATCCTTCAACCACAAACTTGGCAAGGTGGAATGAGAAAGATTTTGATTGCACACTGGGATTAGAAAATTACGTTACGAGACGGTCAATGTGCTTTTTTGATCTGATTGAAGCAAACGGACAAAAAAAAGAAAAATCATTCCGGTCTCAACCTCCATCAACCTGCCTGACAGACAAAAATTATACAGAAATGAAATTAACTGTGCATGAGCTGAAAGTAGTAAACGATACAGCACAAAGAGGTGTTGCTCTCATTCAGACATACAGTGGCAGCCTTACTCGAGACGAAGAACAACTGCAATACTTGCTCCAAGTAGTTGCAGCTCATCGTCAAGCTGTTCCCCAACCTACCAAAAGATATTTGACATGACTGAGTTCATTCAATCCATCACTTGTGTTTAGAAACTTGTTTTTAGTTTTGCTTATAATTGCAATTGCATTTGCATATTTGTATATTTTATACCCATTTCGTAATTTCTGAAGTGCATTTATTTTTTTCTGATGTGCAGCATTGAGTCACAACATCTATTGTAATGTTAGACTATCATATTTAGTGGGTTTTTTGAACAAAATAAACAAAACTTGGATGTGAGTACACCTTTTAAAGATGTAAAAACAGTTTTTTTTATTTTTCTTGAAAATTTGATCAGATAGCGTAATAAAATGTATTAAACACTTATGGAAAATCATATCTTCTGCATCTTTTGGTTTTTATTTGAAGTTTCTATCTCGAGTAGTTAATGAGATATGGCAATATTGTGATATAGGGGGGGCACGCTTAGAATGCGGGGGGGGGGGGGGGGGGGTGCGCGACCCCTAAATGTTAATTAAAGTCAAAAAAATTTTACATGGATTATTTTTGCACCAAAACACACCTTTTAAGCCCCTTGGAGAAAAACATATCGGAAAAAAGTTTTTTTTGGACCACCCAAAGCCCCCATTCCTATTTCCGAGTTTTAATTTTTTTTTTTGATGAATATTCATGTTCAGCATTTTTTAGCAAGCGATCAAATTTGATTGCTTATTTTTGCTAGTTTGAAAGTTTTTACTTATTAGTGTATTTTATTTCTGACAAATCAGTTTCCCCTGAATAATTGCTTCAAAAGATGCTTTAAATCATTTTGAGTCCATTCCAGGGCAAAAGACTGCATAAAGCTATAGCCATTACCCCATTGCCGTCGCCAGGGCAAACGAAGCGAAGGGACACTAGCCAAAAGTGGGAGGCACTAAAATAGACTAAACTTTCGCATATTAAAACCGATCTTCACATCTGGTACGGTTACAAATATATATTTAAAAATGCAGTATTCAGGTCTAAAAAAAGACGTATAAGGCCGGCAACGTTTCCTAGCTCGTTTTCGTCTGCGGCCCCAAATAATGGTACAATAGATAGCTATGCCTACTAACCATGTTATTGCCCTGGCCAGATTTATATTGTGCGGGGCCCTTGGCACTTTAACGATTTTTGCAACGTCTTCCTGTCAAATATAGGTGAAGACCAAAAAAAGTCTCACCATTTGAGCGCGGAATCCCTTGGTAGTACTGTGCCATATTATGGTCAATCCGGCCCTAGTTATTGCATTACGTTTACAAAAAGTTAAATGAGGGCCTTAGATAGGAACTTTTAAAACAAAACTCTCCATTTTTCCTGGGTTATATATACATTTAAATTGGTTGGCTAAAACTGAATTGAGGAGACCTGGTTGTCGTTTATTCTTATTAATTACTTTTGTAAGCAAAAAATGCTAAAAACTGAAACTAAAGAAACAAGAAGCTTTTTTGTCACACTTTTGTCATTGGTGACATTTCAATTGGAGGCGGGGAGCGGAATCCCTGGCTACGCCTATGTGCTGGGCAGTTTGTTTTAGAAATGAGAAAACTTTTAGCAACCTCTGAAGCTGAGTTCAATTCATTGGTTGGTGCGGGTATGGGTTCGAAACCATTCGCGACAAAAGCAGCGGTTATTTTTGCCTTTCGGGAATAAATTCAAGTTTGGACGTGAAGGAGCAAGAAGGTTAAGCTAACCAGGGGCACCAGATGCATGTGCAGATAATTAAGTGAAAGGAGTATCGGTAGCTTCAGAAGAAGCAGGATTCGGACCGGGGTGAGGGTCTCTAATACTTCTCATGACGAACCTATCCATTACTGCCAAACAAGACAAAACGCAGTGTGCAACAGTTACTAATACTACCTTTTGGCCAAGGTCAAAGTGACCACGTGCACTCATTGCTAATGCTAGCGTGCTACCATGGTGCTAACGCAACTGCACCTAACGTCAATTTTTTGATTGTAAAATAGTTGCTATTGCGTCACAATAAAATCTTGCAATATTCTTCAAAGATTTTACTTGCTAAACAAGTTGTAGCTTGTCAGCTAAATCAAGCAAGGATTGCGATTATGCGTTAGGCTTATGCATACCGGGTGCCAGTGGCACCACAATCAATTAATGTACTGATTGTAAAAGTTTTGCGAAACGCAATATTTCGCATCAGTTCAAATCATTAATCAACAGCCTTACAATAGGCTACTTTGGCCTACCAATATTTTCTCCTATTGTCGCTTTGGGGTTTGGGCGGGCGAAATTTTTGTTTGGGAGGCGCCGGCCCTCCTGGCCCCCCCTGAGTTGTGGCCCTGCCGTAATCGCTTGAAAACTCTATCTGCAGCAGTGAATGCTGCCCAACGCGCAACCAGGATTTTGCTAGAGAGGTGAAGCAAAAATTATTTTTGCACAAAAATTGTCTAGTTTAGGCCTTTTGCTGAACAAACTGATGCAACTCGAGCGTGTCACAGACCGGGGCCTGGGGACGGAGCCACCCAACTACTGGGCAATGTTTGAGATTTTACAGCACAAAAATAGCAATTTTAACGGCATTTTAATCACCTTTCGCACTTTTTGAAGCGGCATCAATGATTAAATTGCTAAAATTCAGAAGTCATTTCAAAGGCTTAAATTGCTAAACCCCTTTAGCTCTCTCCCCCTTACTTCAGGTCAAGTCTAAATACTTTTAAACGCTTATATTTTGACGTTAAATTTTCTAAGTGACTTGGCTAAGAGGGCCTAGGCCCCTTCACAATGGTGCTCCACTCACTGCGACTTAAAAATGTTAAGTGTGCCTCAAAGATCAAAAACAGATGCTGCTCTTTGAAAAAAATGTTTTCACCTATTGTTTATGTCATAATCACTAACAAAGTATCGGTAGCGATTCTGCAGTCTTATATCCCTCGTCCGCGACACATTTGTATAGGCGTGTTACAGTAAAAAGGCGGGTTATTCCGTCACATTTATGTACACCAGTTGATTGCCAACAATTTGGCAAAAGATCTGAAAACGTCAAAGGAAAATTATGCTTAAAAGTTATTATTGCTATATTTCCATGATTGACTATTGTCTTATCTTTCCGTGATGTTGCAAAAACAGCATTTTGAGTAAACTGAAATCGGGGGACATGGCCCCCTGTAGCGACGGCACTGCATCACTTCCCCGCCTACGCTACTGACCTTAGCGCAGATTTAGACGTATGAAAAGACGAAAATGAAATTTGACGACCATTACTCTTACGTATGGCCTACAGCAGCGGTTTTCAACCTGCGGGCCATAGGAGCATTTTGTGGTGGGCTAGAGCTATTTGGGTGATTGTAAAGTCGGTTAAAAAAACTGTCTTAATCATTAGGGCTGTGGGGCCCGTTAGAGAGTGAGCTAGCACAAAATTTGCGGTTTTTGGCGTGAATACCATATCTTTTTTTTGTGGGGATCACCTGAAAATTGATAAACCGCGATTAAGCTAGCGATTTAGATGTGGGCAATGGAAAATTTTCGAATCGAAAATAGGTCACGGTGATGAAAAATTGGGAAGCACTGGCCCACAGTCTTGCTTTAATGGAGCTCGTTAGGTGAGCGTTTTCTCCCAATATTTATACAATAATATAATAAAATAGGCCTATTCGTATCAATAAATTTGAAGAATAAAAAAAAAACACCGTACGGAACTGTCATTTTGATTTGAGGTAGGCATTACGCGCCTTGAGGGAAAATTTATTTAAAGCAAAAATTAATGTTTCTCTGACACCAACGTGTAAATTGGTAAAATGGTTCAATTCGAAAGATTGACAGGAGCCAGGTAGCAAACAAATATTAACTCAAAATTCTCTGGTCAAAAGTACCCAGCAGAGAATTCTCAACAGCAGGAAATTCGAATTTTCATTCTATGCAGTTGCAGTACAGCTACCTCCCCCACAACAATCTCGACAAGATCATTCATTCTACGTTGTTCCTTACCCAGTGGCGGATTTAGGGGGGGATGCATCCCCCCACCAGCCTAAACATAACATGCATCCTGCTTATGTGTAATATTAAGCTTACATATTTTAAAAAAAGCCGTCAGTGAATACTCGGTAGGCCGTGCGACTGTGACTTGATTTCTAAAGCCAATAGGGTAGGGGCGTAGGGGGGGGGGGGCAGGAAAATGTTATTTAAAAATGCTTATTGAAAAATGTTTATTGAAAAAAAGATCGTTTATTGAAAAATGCTTAACACAGGTATCATCAAAAATATGTAAGCTCAGGAATATGGGAGGGGGGCTATTCAGTATTACAGTACTGCAGTTAATTACCAATCACTTCTCTCAAACTTCCTTCCATTAGCCCCCTTCCCCCTATATCTTTCTCTATAGAATATAGACGAAATAGATTACTCCTTGAGAGTTTTATTGAACTACGGGATAGGATTTTATAATTTACAAGCTTGTAAATAAGAGAACTGAAATTCTAGCAATAGCTACCGGTACCTCCAACAAAGCCCATATATGTAACTAGTATAAATATGCTTTTGCAAATGCTAATTTTTATGCCGTGCTTTAAGAGCATAATTTTTATTAAAATAGGCCTAAAATTAAGTTATTTTTGCCAAAAAAATACAAAATTTTCTAGCGCTGGGGGCTCTGCCCCCAGGCCCCCGTGCCTCCAGCGGCTGGGGGCTTTTTCCCCGGACCCCCAGTTTCCGGCGGTTAAAGGCTACGCTCCCACACCGCAAAATGCCACCGCCCACTGGAGGCCCGTACACAGCCACCTCATTGCAGATTTTTTGCCACGCGCCTGATCAAAAATATGCCAAGCAAATTTGCGCGACGTCAAGAAGATTAATCATAAACATCCTAAATTTTGAGATTAGGCCTATAGAAAATCCGTGCTTATAAATTTTGTCATCCCCCCCCCCACCAAAATTTGCTGGATCCGCCACTGAATGCTGCCACAGGCTACTCTTCAAAATTCACTAGAATTTTGTGAAACACAAAAATTTTCACAACGCTTTGTGCTTTTAATTTAAAATTGAGTTAAAAACAAGACAATGAGACTGCTTTTTAGATGATCTCAAAAAAATAAAAAATAAAAGGTCTTCACTTGGTAAGTTACAAAAATTTCTCTAGATCGTTTCACTAGGACACTAAAACGGACCAAAATTCACTAGATGTATATAAAATTCACTCGGAGTGGCACCACCGGTCGTAGTTTTTGCGTGAATTTTTAGGTGATCTCCCAAAAAAAGGTCTTCACGCCAGCGACGCACGGTTTTTGCGTAATTTTCTTGGTCATCTCTAAAAACAAAAAAAAGGTCTTTCAGGTATTTGCACATTCTACAAAAACACTCACTAGATCGTAAAATTCACTAGGTCACTAGACCGGACCAAAATTCACTAGATTTAGTGAAAATTCACTAGAAGTGGCATTGCATTATGCGGTCAGTATTTGCTACAGGAAGACTCGTAGGTTTTAATTGTTACGTCACGTGAAGGAATTACTTATCTTTTTGCTACCTTCGCATGAACTGCGAATGAAATGTTCTAAATTGTATGAAATGTGAATGGCGGGAATTGACATCATAATGAGCTTTCCGTAGAAGTGGCTTTCTCGGTAGGTTTCAACCAAAAGCTCTTTGAAGCTGGTTGCGGATACACGCCATTGCTGCTTTCTTGAGTGTTGGTAAGCCAAAGCGCGAAATCTTTTGCCGAGGAATGCAACAAGTGTTGTTTGACTTAGATTTTGGCTACGTACTTCGTACTACAGCTGCAGATTTAATTTTGTCGCGAACGCAAGACGAATTAGACTATTTTCTTTTATAACAATAATATTTCAAAAAAACCCGAGGCTCATTGTTGCTCAGAATCTAAAAAAATGCCAGCCTCCTTCAGTAACAAAAAAATTGGAAACAAAAAAGAATAAATTTCAAATCTTGAAAGCAACTAAATTCTGTGCTAATTCAAAACGATGAAATTTTAGTAATTTTCCAGTATTTACAAGCAAAATATTGCAACGATTCTAAAATTACAGAGTGCTGCTTCAAACAGCGTAAGCAACTCATAAATATTTGGATGTTCTCAAGTCAAAAAAAAAACTCCGTACTTTTTCGCTTTTGCAGTTTTACGATGCTGCAAAAAAGTCTTTGCTCAAGCTGACAGAGCATTCGGAATTGGACTCCAAAATAACTTTAAAAACATGGTCGTTTAAATTGACATGAACGTTCTCAGAATTCAAGGAATAATATTAAGAACAAATGAAGCAGCAAATTGGCAAAAAACTATGAGAAGCCAGCTCAACTTAAAATTTATTGGCTCTTCTAAAAAAAGTGTAACCTGGGTAAAAGTAAGCTTGCTTTGCCTCTGTGAACATGCTTGCATCGATTTTTAATTGCTAAGTTTCGTTACGCTTGAAGCACAACTTATGATAGCAAATTGACTAATAAGCTAGGTTATATTTCTCATTCCGCAAGCTAACTGTTATCGCAACGTTTCTTAATTTCACCTAAAAGTTTGTTCTGTTTACTAGAAATAAATAACCTAAACATAGAATACTTTTTCGAATGAAAAATAGTTTCTAGAAAATGAATTTTTATGGAAATGTAATTTCTGAAAAATAAGTTTTCGGGGAAATGTGTTTTCGACCAAACGTAAATTTTGTTTAGTAAAAATTCTGGAAAATAAGTTTTCGGGGAAATGTAATTTCGGCCATATGTACATTCTGGCAAGTGTAAATTCTGGAAAATAAGTTTTCGGGGAAATGTAATTTCGGCCAAATGTACATTCTGGCAAGTGTAAATTCTGGAAAATAAGTTTTCGGGAAAATGTAATTTCGGCCAAATGTACATTCTGGCTAGTGTAAATTCTGGAAAATAAGTTTTCGGGGAAATGTAATTTCGGCCAAATGTACATTCTGGCAAGTGTAAATTCTGGAAAATAAGTTTTCGGGGAAATGTAATTTCGGCCAAACGTGCATTCTGGCAAGTGTAAATTCTGGAAAATAAGTTTTCGGGGAAATGTAATTTCGGCCAAACGTGCATTCTGGCAAGTGTAAATTCTGGAAAATAAATTTTCCGGGAAATGTAATTTCGGCCAAACGTACATTCTGGCTAGTGTAAATTCTGGAAAATAAGTTTTCGGGGAAATGTAATTTCGGCCAAATGTGCATTCTGGCAAGTGTAAATTCTGGAAAATAAGTTTTCGGGGAAATGTAATTTCGGCCAAACGTGCATTCTGGCAAGTGTAAATTCTGGAAAATAAGTTTTCGGGGAAATGTAATTTCGGCCAAACGTGCATTCTGGCAAGTGTAAATTCTGGAAAATAAGTTTTCGGGGAAATGTAATTTCAGCCAAACGTACATTCTGGCTAGTGTAAATTCTGGAAAATAAGTTTTCCGGGAAATGTAATTTCGGCCAAATGTACATTCTGGCAAGTGTAAATTCTGGAAAATAAGTTTTCGGGGAAATGTAATTTCGGCCAAACGTGCATTCTGGCAAGTGTAAATTCTGGAAAATAAGTTTTCGGGGAAATGTAATTTCGGCCAAACGTGCATTCTGGCAAGTGTAAATTCTGGAAAATAAGTTTTCCGGGAAATGTAATTTCGGCCAAACGTACATTCTGGCTAGTGTAAATTCTGGAAAATGAGTTTTCGGGAAAATGTAATTTCGGCCAAACGTGCATTCTGGCAAGTGTAAATTCTGGAAAATAAGTTTTCGGGGAAATGTAATTTCGGCCAAATGTGCATTCTGGCAAGTGTAAATTCTGGAAAATAAGTTTTCGGGGAAATGTAATTTCGGCCAAACGTGCATTCTGGCAAGTGTAAATTCTGGAAAATAAGTTTTCGGGGAAATGTAATTTCGGCCAAACGTGCATTCTGGCAAGTGTAAATTCTGGAAAATAAGTTTTCCGGGAAATGTAATTTCGGCCAAACGTACATTCTGGCAAGTGTAAATTCTGGAAAATAAGTTTTCGGGGAAATGTAATTTCGGCCAAATGTACATTCTGGCAAGTGTAAATTCTGGAAAATAAGTTTTCGGGGAAATGTAATTTCGGCCAAATGTGCATTCTGGCAAGTGTAAATTCTGGAAAATAAGTTTTCGGGGAAATGTAATTTCGGCCAAACGTACATTCTGGCAAATGTACATTCAGGCAAGTGTTCATTCTGGCAGATGTAATTTCAAACAAGTGTTCATTCAGGCAAATGTAATTTCAGGCAAGTGCTCATTCTGGCAGATTTAGTTTTAGGCAAGTGTTCATTCTGGCAAGTGTGATTTCTGACAAATGTTAATTCTGGAAAAAGAAAGTTCAGGGAAATGTTTTTCTGGCAAATGATTTTCGGGGAAATGTTTTTCTGCGAGGTGTAAGGATACCATCATTTTTTGTACTAGTAGCCAGTGCTGTCGCTACGGTGGGGCCCAAGGGCGCCGTACCTTCCTCTTAACGACTGCTTGTGCCCCCCATTTCATTTTACTCAGAATGCGTTTTTGGAGCATCTCGTAACGACTAGACTACAGGCAATAATCGAAAAAGGATTAATAATTTTCAAACATAATTCTCGTATGAAGTTTTCTCGATTGTTTGCACAATTGCTGGCCACCAACTGCTTGACATAAATGTGACCCAATAATCCGTCCTTTTAACACGCTTTTACGGATGTGGCACGAATTAGGGATGTATGCCTATAGAAGCGTTACCGGTATTTCGTTAGAGATTATGAACTGAAACAATACGTGAAAACATTTTTTTAAAAGACCAGCTGTTTTTTTTAGAGCACACTCAAGATTTGTTTTAGGTCGTAGTCAGCCGCGCAACCAGGGGAAGGGGCTAAGAGGGCATCAGCCCATTTTGGCCAAGTCATTTAGAAAATATTACCCCCCCAAAAAAAAGCGTTTGAACGTGTTTTGGACTTGACCTGAAGTATACTGGGGCTTAAGAGGCTAGACAATTTAAACCTTTCAATGTCTTCTGAATTTTAGCACTTTAATGTAATTATTGATATGGTTGCAAAACGTGCGAAATGTAATTGAAATGGCATTAAAATTGCTATTTTTGCCGCAAAATTGCTAAAATCACCCAGCAGCTGGGGGCTCTGCCCCCGCTGTGACACCCTTGAGTTGCTACGATTTGTTCGGCACGGGACCTAAATTAGACAATTTTTGTGCAAAAAACATTTACTTTTGGTTTAAGCCCCCTCTCTTTAAGCAAAACCCTGTTTGCGCTACTTGTCGCATTCACTCCTGCAGACAGATTTTTCAAGCGATTGTACGGGCCGCATGCGAAACAAGCGAATAAACGCTGCCGGGATTATATGTCTCGTTTTTCAAAGATGAATACAAAATCGTAGCTTTAAAATAGCAGTTTTTGTGTGCAAAAGTTCAGTCTATTTTGTTGTGCCCCCCCCCCCCCCATTTTCGGCTAGGGCCCCCTCACTTTGTTTGGTTTGGCGACGGCACTGCTGGTAGCGTGTGGTTATCTCGTTCCTGCAGTATTTATGGAAACTAAGGACTGAAAGTTTAGTAATACGAGTAGCAGAGGTGGAGTCGAGGACACAAGGCTCGAGGCCAAGGCCAAGGACAGACCTCTGGAGGCCAAAGCCAAGAACTAAGGACAAAAACAAAAGCGTTCTCCAAAAAAAAGGTCCTCAAAATTTTTTTCTGACGATCTCAAAAAAAAGGTCTTCAAAATTTTTTTCAGGCGAAAAAGGTCTTCAAAAATTTTTTTTCAAGCAATCTCTATTTGAGGAAACCAAAAAAAAGGTCTTTGCAGATTTTCCGCAAGGTCTGGCGTTTTCCAATGAAATTTCAACGGTTCAAAAATAGTGCTGTCCTCGAGCCGAGGACAGGGCAATTTTCGAGGACTTGAGGCTTCGAGGCCAAGGCCAAAGCCAAGGACTTCGAAATGTGTCCTCGAGGACTCCACCTCTGACGAGTAGTAATATTAATTTTTTTTGTCTTCTACTGCCTTTGCCTTTTCCTGCCATGAAAAAAAAATTGGTTTTTAGAATATCTTGTTGCTAGCGGAAATACGAATTGTGATTTGCTATTTGATGGCTTCTCATTGTAATCCAATGGCTTTTAATCTTCGAATCCCTAGTTTCATTGTAGCATTTTTAGGGGTTTGTTGTTGGGTTGTACATTATCCTTCCATGCAGTTTAGGCACCTAGAGTATGACCAGTAGCGCAACCGCCAGGACTTGGGGCTACAACCCTCTTAGCCAAGTCACTTAAAAACTTTAACCAAAAATACAAGCGTTTAAATCTGTTTTGAGTTGGACCTGAAAGTAAGAGGGGCTGGGCAGTTCTTAAGTTTGCCATCCGAAAAAGCAACTCAATATCAAGTCATGCTGTGGTACATTTACTGCAATCAACGATCGTGAATAATTCCTTTTATTGCGCGAAATGTATCCATCATACGCTTGCTACACTTCCCACAAGTCACAACTTTTGACTTATGTTTGCTAATCAACTCTGAGCAGAACAGTTTGGGACATGGTAATTGCAAAACTCTTTTAATCGGTTCATAAAAAGTTGCGTACTTGCGGTTGCGGACTTCAAATATTACGAAGTTGCGGACTTGCGGTTGCGGACTTCAAGATTTACGAAGTTGCGGACTTGCGGTTGCGGACTTCAAAAATTACGAAGTTGCGGACTTGCGGTTGCGGATTCAAGAATCCTGAAATGTTGTTGCGGACTTGCAGTTGCGGACTAAGCTTTTAAACGTGCAATTGCGGACTTGGGTTGCGGATTAAGAAAATTGAAATTTGGTTGCGGATTTGCGGACTGCGGACTTAAAAAAACCTTGCGGTGCCCAGCACTGCCTTGCTCCCCCCTGGTTACCTCCCTGCCCCGTACATTAATACCAATTTTACTAACGCAAAACTGAATTTAACACTTAACAGCGTTTTATTTTTTCTACCGCCGTACTAACTGTATCGCACACGGAACATTGAGCAATGGTGGCTTTAGAATGCGTCCGCAAGAATCAATGTACTGTAGATAATTTGCCTGTGGAAACCCGTTAAAATATGCTTGGCAATCGTGAACGCAAAGAATGTTTGGCTAAAATTTTGAATGTATCATTGTTTATAGCTTAGGCTTTCTAATGAACGCCCAATCAGAATTATGCTCTAAGATGAAATAAATTGTTTATTGATATAGTATGGATCTATTACAACTTAGTTTCTTGAAAGAAAAATGAAGAAATCACAAATAGTACAAAAGCACAAAATAAGACCTCATCCTTTTAATTGAGTTAAAAACGCTACTTCCCCAAAGCACAGCAGACAATATAAATGACTGGGGACTTCGCAAAAAATTTGCTTTTTTGCAAAGTTTTTTTGCGAAGTCCCCAGTCATTTATATTGTCTGCTGTGCTTTGGGGAAGTAGCGTTTTTAATTTAATTAAAAGGATTAGGTCTTATTTTGTACTACTTTAATCTTTTTGGTACTTGCAGCCAAGTCTAAAACATGTTTCAAAGGCATGTACTGTTGGTCCGTAGGTAGGTAGGCATTCTTAAAAACTGGTATTTTGGTTAGTTATTTAAGGGATTTGGCAGTTTCAAGAAAAAGGGAGAGTTTTGCTTTTTATTAGACCCCCGGTTGTGCACCCTCTTGTGCTTCAAAGGTATTTCAGGTAAATAAACTTATTATTTTTCTTACCCTATAATGTTGAGACAATCTGAAAAAGCAATTCTAAACTTATAGGCTACAGTAAATCTGTTGCAGCAAATTATAAAGTAACTGAATAGAGAAAAGTGTTGACTGTTAAATCGTTGAAACACTTTAATTCATCCAGCACAATTTTTTTAAGTTTTTGTCATCATTTGTAATTTAAAAATAATTTAAGTCGTAATGTGCAAGAGTGTTTCAATTTTAGCGTGACTCGACAACTCAAATGGGAGCCTATACAAATCGCAAACTCACACCTTTAAAACCACTGTCTACTGCATTCATGTTTGCTTAAAAGAAATTTATTTACACATCCGTTGGAATTGTAGAAACGTATGCACTCAAATACAATCGACGACAGAGCATTGGTTTGCAGTACAATTTACAAGCTCCGTCGAAACATACAAGTACGTTTCGATAGGTACGGGTTGCAAAATCAAGATTTTAGCAAGAACTGAAAAAAAATGATGAAATTTTACAAATTGCCTTGGTACCAGAGGTGGAGTCAAGAACACAAGGCTCGAGGCCAAGAACACAAAAAAAAACGAGGCCAAGGCCAAAGACAGCTCTAGCGAGAACAGAACCTCTCGAGGCCAAGGACAGTAATGCTCGAGGCCAAAGCCAAGGACAAAGGACACAGGCACAAGTGTTCTCAAAAAAAAAACAAAAACAACAAAATCTTTAAAAAAATTTTAATGCGTTCTCCCCCCCAAAAAAAAGGTCTTAAAAATTTTTTTTCAGGCGATCTCCAAAAAAAGGTCTTCAAAAATTTTTTCAGGCGATCTACAAAATTTTAACAATTCAAAAAGACAAGGCAATTTTTAAGGACTTGAGGTTTTAAGGCCAAGGACTTGACCTTCGAGGGCAAGGCTAAGGACATCAAAATGTGTCCTCGAGGACTCCACCTCTGCGTGGTACCAATCTTGACTATGTATTATGTGAAATTGGTAATGAGAACAAAACGACAAAATTAAAGCACACAATTGCACACAAAAAAAAAAAACGAGAGTTACATAAAGATTGCGTTAATAATTTCGGGTCTGCAATTAGGGCTGAGATTAAAAATACTGAAGTGTTTGAAATACATTTTAGGGTTTTTTAAAGATTAAGGACCCAGCAAAAATAATATTTGGGGTTAAGAGTTATCATTGGAAGAACACTGAGACAAACAACTTAAATAATAGACAAAAGCAAATAGATAAAGCAAGCATTTTCCGCTTCCGTATAATGGCAGTTTGTACTTGGTATAAAAATAGTTTAGTGTAGTTAATTGTTTTAATCTGAGTTAGAGTAAATCTTATAGTAGTGGAAAAACTGCACGCACAATAAACTTCTGTACAGGATCATAAAGCATGAAAAAAACTATACAACAAATGCACAATTTTATAAAGCTAAACTTCGTGGACTGACAAAAAATTAATAACCAAACAACAGTTTGGATTTATGCAAAACCAAGGTCATATTATTTTTTGGTTTCAGTGACTATTAAAAAGCAGTTTAACGGATATTAACAGAGATTTACAGAGGAATAAAAGGCAGCAGCGTAGCCAGGGGGGAGGAGGCTAGGGGGGGTTTAGCCCTCCCCATTGGCCTGTCAGCCAAAATGCAGAATAAGGAAAATACCTCATTTTAATTTTTACTCCGACTGTTTTTCTGCGCTGGAATGGACCAAAAAGTGATTTAAAGCATCTTTTGAAACATGTATTTAGGGAAAAGGGGGCTATAATTTGTCAAAAATTAAAGTCATAAATCAATAAAAACTGTAAAAAATGCCCGAAAATAAACAATGAAATTTGATCTCTAGTGTAAAAATGTCAAACATAGGTTTTATCAAGAAATATATTATACTGTAAACTCAGGAGTAAGGGGGGGAGCGATTTAGTATTAGTTTATTACCAATCACTTCTTTAAAATATCTTTCCATTAGCCCCCCCCAATTATTTTTCTTTATAAAATTTAGACGAAATAGACTATCAGTGTGATTTTTATTGATTAGTAGGATTTTATGATTTACTAGCGTGCAAATAAGAGAACTACAGTATTATCATTAGCCACCACCCACATAGCCCATTAATGCAACCAGTTAAATTACGTTGCACTGCCAATTTCTATGCCACGTTTTAAAAGCATTTTTTTTACTTAAATGACCCGAAAATTAAGTAACTTTTGCAAAAAAATGCAAAATTTTCGAGCGCTATGAGCTCCGCTTTCAGACCCTCATACCTCCTGCGGCTGGAGGCTTTGCCCCCAGATCCCCAAAATCTCCCCCCCCAATGCGAATTTCTGGCTACGTGCATGATAAAAGAGATGAGTATTTTAATTTTTCGACATTGTTCATCACAAAAATAGAAATGATAGAATTATTGAACAGTCAGCAAAACTTATCATTTTATTTGGTGTAGAGGTCACGCCGTTGCTGTAGCTTTGAGATTTTAAGGAAAAAATTAGGCATTATTCGCATTTTGCTTAAACAGCAATTACTACAGACTTATCATCGCAGTCACGTCAAACACTTTTGGAAATACAGAACATTGATTTAAAATTACTAAAATCAAACGTCTTAACATTTGAATTAAATATAAATAAGGTGAAAACAAAAAATCATTTCAATTTTTTGCTACAAAATAGACACGAATCGAATCTTTCTCAAAAGAAAAAAACTTTCAAAAACTGCTGGTAATTATTAGAGCATTATTTTTAAAAAACGTTGAAAACAAAGTTCAAAAAAAAAAAATTTAACTTCTCAAAGTAAAACAGCGAACAAGTAAAACAGTATTGAAAATAAAAATAAAATTTTTGAAACGACACATGTCACTGAAATGTGAGATGATGTTGTAGTATCAGGAAGTTTTGTTACGATCCTGCTTGATCCCAAATCTGAAAAAAATGTAAAGGCTTAATTTCTGTTTTTTATAAAAGAAAAATTAATTCAAAATGGAAGCACATCAAGAACAGTAAATAGCTAGATGGGAGATTGCTGAGGAGCAACCCCTTTGAACGACAGGCACAAATATGTACAGATTTCAAAACAACTAGCATTCTAGCTTAAGCCGTTTAAAAAAATGATTTTGGGGGGAGTCCATTTGGGGATCCCCGAAGGGGGTGGTACCCCTAAACTATTCCAAAATATTTATCTCTTATATATCTACTGATATCAAAAAAACTGGCACCCTAGGTTAAGCCGTTCAAAAAAAAAGATTTTTGGGGGTCCATTTCGGGGATTCTCAGATGGATGGTACCCTTGAACTATGCCAAAATAATTGTCTCTTAAATATCTACTGATATCAAAAAAACTGGCACCCTAGGTTAAGTCGATCAAAAAAGGGATTGTGGGGGTCCAATTTGGGGGTTTTCGGGCAGGCGGTACCTCCAAACTATGTCAAAATATTTGTCGCTTAAATATCTGCTGATATCAAAGAAAAACTGGCGCCCTAGCTTGAGCCATTCAAAAAATACATTTTTGGGGGCCTAATTTTTTTTGGGGGGTGGGGGTTCCCTGAAAATTGCAAAACATTTTGGGGGACAAAATTGCGTTTGCACACAAAACTTAGATTTCGATGTTTTGTGGTTTTGGAGAAGAAGAGCGTACAAGATTTAAGATGTTACAAAAAAAAAGAAGAAAAACTCATTTTGGCCTAAAAAGGCTTAATTGGTAAGGATGAAAAAGCATCTTAAGACATATGACCTTGTAAAATATTTTTTGCTGTACTTGAGCCGTTTTTGAATGAGACCGCTTCATACGCCAAATTTTCGACGCGGTTTTCGCGTCCTAAAACCAAAGTCACGTTACCTACTGACTCGAAATTCGGTACAAACATACAACACACTAATCCAAACTGTTGTCAAAATTTCATGCAGCTAGACCAAACCGTTCATGAGTTATAAGCAAAAGTCTGAAACTTCGCACTCGTTAGTTTGAAAATGGCAGAATAAAAAACCAAAAAACATGCGACGCGAGCGTCGGTCGTTCCAATGATATTGTTCGGATTGTATCCAAAATGTACCAAAAAGTGTTTTGATTATCTAACACCAGCTGAAATCATCGATTGGCTAAAAAGTCAAATGAAAATTGATCGGACTTCCACGACGCTTCGGTTCAGAAGTCCCTCTGTTTTTTTTTTGCGTAAAAACTTAGGAATTCTGCTAGCAAAAACCGAAATCGCAATAACCATTGTAGCGGCGATTTGTTAATTTTTTTAGTTCAAGATTCGAACCAAGTTTCATTTATCCGCACATTTCTTGGTTAAGGTTTAAGACTTGATGCATCGGAATTCGAATAACATTTTAAGTGCACACTCTTTTGATTTGCTGCAAATCGCATCCTTTTAAATCCGGTTCTTTGCCGAAGAACTGTTTAATGATTTCTTGGTGACGTGGAACTAATTTACATTTTAGACTGCCGTTTTTGTGTGAAAATCTTTTGAGTTAAATTTACACTCAAATTTTGTAATTCTTGCAAGCTCGAACTTGCAATGGCAAATCAGTCTGGATTAGCTACGACAAAGCAGAGAGGCCCATTTTGAAAGGACTGAGTCAGCAAGCAAATTTTCAGAAGTTGGGAGCCAAGCTAACGTTGCACGTTATCAAGGTCATTGAGACTTGAGATTTCGGGACTGAAAAATTGCCATTATGAGAGCTTTAGTGCTCAATTTTTAGTTTTTAGAGCTATTGCTTGTTGGTGCACTGGCACACACCCCCTTGCTTAGCTGACGCCCCCTCCCTCACTCTTCATTTGGATTAGTCGTCAGCTCGAGACTGATTTGTTGCTTCAAGTTTAAATTATTCAGTCAAATTGTGGAAGTTATTGCGTCGGCGTCCGAAAATCCATTGGTGAGTTTATTTTTTTTTGCTTTATTTACTCCAATATAATCTAATTACAGTATTGTTTTTACAACACCGAGGATATTGAAATACTTTAAAGACTTTGAAAATAGAAACGTTAAATTATCATTCACGCTATAAATTATGTGTTTGTGTGCACTTTCTTCCATTATAAATTTATTATGTTTACGTGAGAGTTTCTTACACATGTTTTACGTTTTCAGAAACCGTTTTTGGTATTTTATTTTTTGTGAATTCTATTTCATCAAATCGGAATTAAACTAAATTATACCAAACGTGTGATTGATTTAAGAAGCAGACGCAATAATCAAAATTCTAATCAGTAACCACCATGAAACGGCTAAAGGTAAAAGCAAATAATTTAAAACTTAGATGGAGGACGTACGAACAATCTTTCTGCAAATTTTGGGGACAATTGGTCACGTGATACGGGTTTCCAAGCTAAAGAAATGAAATGCCAATCGGTGGTTTAGACAGCTCTTTCTCGAAAACTAATAGCAAAAGAACAAAATTTTCGAAGTTAAAAGAAGCATCTGGGCACGCAGCTTCAGCTCCCAAATTTACATTATGACGATTCCAAGAGTTTTTTTTCTTTATTTGTTTGAGAACTTTTTTTGTAAATACAAAAACTCCGAAACTACCAAAGCTAAAAACTTGAAATTTGGATATATAATGAGTCTATTTATGAAGTTGTGCTCCTGCATTTTTGGAGGTGCTACATCACGTGGTTTGGGGCAGACGTGCTGAAAACTTGTGATAACAACGTTTAGTAAGTGATTTTAATAACTGATTTTCGTCGCATGAGCGCGTTTGCTGCTATGGCCTATAGTGGTTAAACGTGCCAGTGAATGAAATCCTTGTGAGTTACTAGACTTGGGTTTAATTATATTTGTAGGATTCTGGGTTTTAATCCAGAGGTTTACTTATTGTTTGACATAACTATTACGGTCTGATTGTACGTGAAGTTTGTTATTTAGTGTGTATTTTGTGATCATTAGGATTTCCGCGACGCTTTGCGTCCTTATGTTTTTTCCGGCATATTTTACGAATTCGTAAACAAAAATATAAAACGCTATAACTTCGAAACGGCTAAGTGTAGAAACTTGAAATTTGGATCGTAGCTGGGGCATGTATAAATCATTCTTAGTGCAAATTTTGGGGCAATCAGTCACGTGATACGGGTTTCCGAGTTAAAAAATGAAACGTCAATTATAGGTTTAAACAGCTCTAGCTCGAAAACTAATGGCACTAGGAGAATAAAACTTTCGAATTTAGAAGCGTCTGGGCATGCCCTTTCAGCTTTTAAAAATAAACCATGACGATTCCGACACTTTTTTTTCTTTATTTATTTATTCATTTATTTATTTATTTATTTATTAAGAAAATCACATTATGGTGACAAATGCTCAAAAACCACCAAAGCTAGAAAATCGAAATTTGGACAGACTATAAGTCTATACATGAACTTGCGTCACTGCAATTTTGGAGGCGCTACGTCACGTGGTTTGGGCCATATGCACCCCAAACTTGTGACAGCGAAGTTTATTAAGTGATTTTATTGCTAACCTTCAAAGTACGAAGGGGAGAATGATGGTGAAATGGAACTGGAGGAAGTCCCGTATTATTTTCCCCCGGAAAAATGAACATCTAGTTTATTTATTTATTTCTTCATCTCTTTATTTATTTTTTTTTTATTAAGCAAATCACATTATGGTGACAAATACTCCAAAGCTACCAAAGCTAGAAACTTGAAATTTGGAAAAATGATAGGTCTATACATGAACTTGCGTCTCTTCGATTTTGGAGGCGCTACGTCACGTGGTTTGGGGCAAATGCACCCTAAGCTTATGATAGCAAAGTTTATTAAGTGATTTTAGTCATATTCATGCGCGTGCTGTCGTGGCCAAGTGCTTAAAGGCGCCAGTGCTTGACACCTAAGACCTGGGTTCATTTAGCTACCTGGCCATCACTTTTATCAAAACCAAGGTTACATTGAATCTAGCATATTAGTTTTTTTCCTGGATTAGGACAGTATCCCTTTTGATATTTTTTAACACTAGATATGATCAAAGGGTATCAGGTTTCATTCTCTGTGAAAGCATCCCAAAGATCAGTTTTTTAAGACCTCAACCTAGTGCTAGTTTTTCTTCGTTATCAGTAGGAATTTTTAAAGACAAAACTATTTTGACATAGTTTGAAGGTAGTCATTTATGCGCGCGTTCTGCCGTGACCGAATGGTTAAAGGCGACATTGCTTGAAACCTAAGACCTGGTTTCAATACTCTGGTTGGCCATCGCTTTTATGAAACCAAAATTATGTTGAATTTAGCATATTGAATTTTTTTTCGATTACAACAAAATCGCTTTTAATATTTTTTGTTTGAAACTAGGTATGATCAGAGGGTTTCGGGTTTCATTCTCTAAGGGATGTCCGAAAGATTAGCTTTTTAAGACTTCATGCTAGCGATAGTTTTTCTTTGTTGTCCGTAGAAATTTTTAGTACAAAACTATTTTGACATAATGTGGGGACCGACCCCTCCACAACCTCAAATGGACCCAAAAAAATATCAATTTTTTTGACGACTTAGGCTTAGATGCTACATCTTTGATATCAAGAGACAATAAAGAATCAAATACCTAGACATAATTTGGGGGTACCATCTTTCCTGGGACCAAAATGGACCCCCAAAATCAATTTTGTGAACGACTTAATTTAAAGTGCCAGTGTTTTTTGATATCAATAGATATTTAAGAGACAAATACTTTCACGTGGTTTGGGGTACATGGACCCCCAAAAGTCAATTTTTTTAACGACCTTATTTAAAGTGCCAGTGTTATTGTGATGTCAGTAGATATTTAGGGGAAAAATATTTTGCTGTGGTTTGGGGGTACCACCATCCCTCTTGGATCAAAATGGACCCCCCACAAATCAATTTTTTGAACAACTTAGTTTAAGATGCCAGTGTTTTTTGATATCAGTAGATGTTTAAGAGACAAATACTTTCACGTGTTTTGGGGGTACCACCACTCCTCGGGTACCCCCAAAAATTAAATTTTTAATTGGCTCAAGCTAGGGCACTAGTTTTATTTGATATCAACACATATCTAAGACACGAATTATTTGACATCGTTTGGGGGTATCACCCCCGACGACCCCCCAAAAATTAATTTTTTGTTTGGCTCCAATTAAGGTGCCAGTGTTTTGCAACATCAATGCATACTTAACAGACACACATTTTGATATAGTTTGGGGGTGCCAACCCCCTTTTAGAACCTTTCCAAATAGACCCCCCAAAAACCAATTTTTTGAATGACCTAATTTTTTGATTTCTTAAGTGATTTTTCAGATAAGGTACGGTAGTTGCTCTCACGGCAAACTGCAAACTAGGCATTTCCAAGTTTTACGAGTTGTTGAGCGAACCACAAACAAATCAACCACAATTCATAATAGAATGCTCTCATTGCGTTTGTAAATATCCTTTGTTGTTGCAAGCATTTACAACATGCGATTGTTCACATGCAAGACGTAGGCCGAATGGACGAGTGATTAAGTTATTGTGCATCAACGTAGCTTTTGTTCTGGTTTGGGTCTTGAGGTTCGAATACCACCAAGGCCAACAACTTTTTTACATTAGTAACAGAATTTTAGAAAATAAAAGGTTGTTTTTAAAAAAGATGTACAAAATTAGGATGAAGCAAGTTTAGATAGAATTATTCAAGAAAAGTACAATCAAATACTCTATTGCTCGTTACCGGTTTTGTTATAGTAAGTTTAATTCCAAAGCCAAGAAAAGTTTGGCCCATGGCTTAATTTTGGACCTAGCATAACCCTTAAAAAATCAGAAGCATAAAACCAAAGTTATATACATACCCAGTACTTAAACTGTAAAATTTTGCATGGGGGACGCTTTTGCAGCCTTGACCAAACGCATTCGGAATGCGGAAGTACTTAAGCGGAAATTATGTAATTCTGTCCCCGAAACCGAATGAAGACCAAAAAAAAGGTCTTCATCGCAAATTGGGACTATTATATTTGGCCGGAAGTTGAGGGATTTATTCGTGATGACAAACCTTTTTTCGTCTGATCATCTAGAGCCCAAATCTCGGTGGGGGCACGCGTCGCCTATACAATTTAAGTACTAGAGGGTTACAGGCAGAGCTGGAGTCTCGGCCAAAACGAGACCGAGACCGAGACGAGACATTGGCGTTGCGAGACCGAGACTTTAAGCAAAACTCGAGAGGAGACCGAGACTTGAACGTGCCGAGACCGAGACGAGACACGAGATTTTTGAAACCAAACGACTGCAATATTTTGCGAATGTTTTTGACGCTAAATTTTGGACATTCGGTGAACTTCCCAACACATTGCATATAGATTTCTAGGCATTTTGCTATTATATACCGAACAAGCTCATTAAAAAAGTTACACTACGTAAAATATACGTTTGTGTTTAATTAGAAAGCTTTTTGGCATCGCATATGGTTGTCAAAAAATTTTGTTAACTAAATGTGCAAGTTACAAAATGGAAGTAAGAATATTTACTTTATACTTAGAATAATATTTCCGTCCTAACTGTTCTGCTGTAATATTCACCAGACAAATGTTGTCACATTAATTGTTATAACCCACATCTTTGTCGCCCCAAGGTGTGATACTACAGGTGCACCATTAATTTGGTCTTTTCGCCCAAATGTTGTCCGGATGGTTCTTTCAGAGAATTGTGATTTTTGTTTAGAAAAGCTTAATTCTTTAAAGAGCGCAAGCTTACTTCTATCATTTCTCCAAGTTCAGTTTTTGTTTGTTGATTTGAAAATTCCGATTTGATTTGTTTGTGATGAAAAGGATTTTGATAGCAACTAGAGCAAAATTCAAACCGCTTTAGCGATCTTCTTGTTTAGAATGCGAAATATTTCGTGTTACTTCATGTGTAGAACGCAAATGCACGCGGCGCAGCCTATCTCACTGCTTGATTCCTTTTTCACAAAGTGATAGAGATAACTTTGGTATTCTTCCAGACACAGAATAAGCCAAAAAGTAAAACCGGTACAAGAAAAGCAGCAGCCGTCTTATCGAAACGCAGAAAACTTGCAGTTGTACCTCTAGTACGTATTAGGATAAAAAAACTCGTATAAGGATTGACTCGCGTATAAGGATAAAAAATACGAAATTTATTGACAATAACATTTGTCTAAACCAGTGATAGCGGAAATGTTTTGTGTCTCAGACGCTCGCTACGAATGTCAACTAACAAAGCAATCCAAATTTTTAAAATGCATATCGCTTATGCTGCTCTTTTTACATTAACATACCGGCACAGTAGGCCTGCATGGCAAACAAATAGAAGTAGCATTAACTTCACACTGAATTAAATTTTAGTAAAACACAAAAGTCTGAATAGTTGGATCAAACAGAAGTTTACAAAAGATTTTCATTGCATTCAAAAATGTCAACATGCTCAACGCTTGGATTAGAAATATGGCCGAGACATGCCCATTTTCCGAGGCTTCGAGGTGCCGAAACCGAGACGATACTGAGGCTTTAGACCTTCGAGACCGAGACTTTGAAAAATAGGGTCTCGAGACAATCTCGAGACACTAAAGCTCTGGTTACAGGCTATGAATTCGATTAAAATGTTACGTTACACTACAGCTTTGAAGCTCCCGATAGGTTAGTGGCGTGCTCAGGCGTCAGGCGCGCAACGAGGTTGCTAAGAAAAAGTAGGGCTTGAACCTGTAACGTACGTGTCGAAAGGACGCGTCCCAATGCGTCGACTGGCTTGGATGAACAACCGATCGAGCTACTATCCTGGTTGAGTTATTTACCACATATCCAATTGCACTTTCATTTGTGGTTACGTTGGAGCTGACGCTACAAATCCAAAGCAAAATTTTCTCGTTTGAAAACTGTCCAAATTGAGCAAGGCTGTTGAGCAAATTAACGCTACTAAAATGATTGCTTACGGAGGCTTGAGGGCGGAGCGCCGAGCCGCTGGAGACCATGGCTTGAGTCATTACAGCCAAGGCCTCACAGAGAAATTTCCTTAATAAGTGCCTTTACGGAGATCGAAAATTACAATTGTGTTCCACCGGAAATGAGTGCTATGATGAATGATCACGCTATGATTATCACTACCACTAATTGAGTGCGTGAACTTAGACCGGTGAGATCTTCCGCCTCCCCCTAAACCCGGGTTGATGCGCTTCCTGAACCCCCTTTCGTAGGCCCTGATTACAGTTGCACCGGTATGCTATAAGTACCACTGTACAAAACTTGCTGTTTTGAAAATGTGATATGGTAAGTTTTCAGGTAAGCCTACAACACTTTCAATTAACTGCACTACATTTTTCTGAAGTCACCAAGTACCCTGTTTTTTTTTAATGAAAAATAAAGTATTTTCTAAGCCTAGAATTTTTCTTTTTTCTGTAATGTACACGGTAAATAATTTAATAGAACCCCAACAAGATGCAAGTCGCGAGTGAGCAAATAACAGAAAAGTTAGTCGACTTGGTCCGGCCACATGTTTTCATTTACGATATCAAAAGCGATAAACGCAGGGACCGACAACGCTTACAGAAGGTTAGGGAAAGCATCTGCATGGAAATGGGAGTTGTTGGCATGGATGGTAAATGTGGCTACAACCACGCAAGAGTGCGAGTAAAGGAGTTTAAACCTAACCAGAGCCAGTGAAAAACATTCAATGTGGGCCTGGGGATAGATCCAAAAAAAGGAAGTATCATTCTATCCAACTGCCATTTTATTTTTTGGTTAAGATGAAAGCAAAATAAGATTTATAAATTTATCACGGAAAATTTCGAAAATAATAATATATTCCTAATCGTATCAGTTGTCTGCCACAATTTTTTTGTTTAATGAATTGTAATAGCTACAGAATGCCATTTACGTCCTTGTGTGACTGGCGACTAAAATTGATGTATGACTTTCCGATTGAGATGTTATCAGCTACATTTTTTAAAATCAAATAAAAGGTTATACTAAACTCACAAGCCATTTATTTCATGTTTTTTAAATGCGCTTGCTAAAACGCCTACGCGTATTTCCGCATATCAATAAATTACCCTGCGTAAATACGCATATCAGTATTTACGGATATGCGTTTTTTTATACGCGTATGCGTAAATACGGACCTTCGGTAAAAGCGGCTTAAGCGTAAAAAAAAACGCATGCGTACATACGCATGCTGAAATCGCATTTTCGGTAAAAGGCAATATAAAACAAACCAGCGAGAGTGAGAATTTTACACGCATATCCGTATTTTTTTGCGCTTGTGCGTAATTACGGACGTTCGGTAAAAGCCACTTTATACGTAAGTCAAGCATTTTCTTTAAATTACGCTTTTCAATTAAAGTGGCAAATCTAGCGAAACAATAATTTACGATCACTACTTATTATACTTATTATGGAAATTTGTAAAACCTCCCCCGAACACTGAAAGATGCGACGTATTGAGGCAAATCGTGAAACTTCAGCGATGTAATGCAGAACTTGCAAGTGAAGTGCTCATTTTCACGCCAGCGCTAGAGAATGGAAACCCTGCCACCGCACAGCAATCACTGCTGACGGGGGCGTTCTATGCTAGCTAGGCGGATTTGATATTTTACCCTCGTCAAGCTTAATAAGTAATTTTGGCAAAAAATTAAAGTAAATTTAACTTTTGAACACTTAACTTAGAAAATCTCAACTCAAGACGTAACCGCTAAAGTTCTTTTGTAGATGGTGAAAAAATAAAATAAAAAGTTTATACCTGGTTCTTCTGGTTCTTCGGCTACAGTCGGTTCAAAAACTCCAAAAGTAGTTTCTTCTATAGATGTTGTTCCAGCTAATTAATAAAACTCACTTTTAAGATACATCGTTTGAAAAACGCAGTCTAACATTCGTTTTGTGAAAAAAAGTCAAAAAACAAACGAACCGCCCCATGAGTTACACCACATGTCTGTCATGATAGCCTAACGATAAAAAAAATGGAAAACTTTTATGTGTCGTAATTGAACGGAGATGTTGGCATCATAATCCAGCGGACATGCTGGAGTGTCGATTTTGTAGCCTTCCACTTAAATACTTCCAGTGGGGCCTTCACGCGTGCCATTTTCCGTTTAGATTTGTTTGTTACTTGTGTTCACTCCGATCATGGTTGTTAGTTATTAATATGTAGCACATAGTATTCTTTCGAGGATTGATGAGCCTACTTAGCTAGCCTGACTCACGAGAGCTGATACTCCTTGAAACAGCGAAACTGTACTATAGACTGTTATTTTTCTTGGTATGGGCTATAATGAAAAACAGCTTTTGGTAAGGTTTTTGGAAAGGCTGGGAAATGCTTCATCGCAAGTTCTTTTGATTTGCTTCTTCTCGTTTAGTTTCACTTTTTCTTTGTTTTGTGTTCTATTTTGTTGACGTAATGTCCGTTTTGAAATTACGTAAGTATAAATTGAATCAACAAAAGCAGCCAAGCTGTGAAGTGTGCCACGATTGGAAATGCATAATCAGTCGTCTGCTATTCGCTGATAATTTTGTTCTGCTTTATTCTTCCATAACATCTGATCTCCAGCGCGCTTTAAATAGCTTTCCCATCGCCGGAATAAAAATAAACACGGCCAAAACTAAGATACTTCACCTTCAAAGAAACCCTCATCAGTACTCGTTGCAAATGAATGGAGTGACGCTGAAGCAGATAGAAAAGCATCTTGGGGTTGAATTCACGCGTGATGGAAGGCACGACTCAAAACTTAGTACTCGAACTGGCAAGAACGCGAGTTTAGTACATTCAGTTGTCTTGACACGAAAATTGTCAAAAACGCAAAGCTCTCTCAATTTTCAAAACGGTTTTTGTCCCCGTTCTCACCTATACTCACGAAACTTGCGTAATGACTGAAAGAGTGCGATCACAAGTGCGAACGTCCAAAATGGCGTTTTTACGAAGAATCGAAGGAGTTACATGTTTAGCAAAAAATAGATTAGAAACAAACACAGCTACGAATAATTTTTGACACTGCATCAACATTAACCACAAGTTATGTTTTCATGTTTAGAAAATATTCAAAATTAAACTATTCTCACCTTCAATAATAACTTGAGGGACTGTAACGGGTATGGTAGTAAGTCCTCGGGCTGAATCAACCGGAGGATCCACTAAAATTTGATTTGTTTTGAAAAAAACAGTGTACCAACACTTGATTGAAGTCGATTACCTACCTATTTAACCTAAACTAACATTTCGTTAGAAACCCAAAAATGTGTATCCTTTTGCACGTTAAATTTATATTATTACCGCTTCTAGGTCGATTGTTTTGAAATACTTCTAAGCAAATTTTGAATTAGTTGTGGGATTTTTTTGGAAAGTTTGCGAGCCTCTGATTAATGCAACTACTCACTGAAGTAAGAAGTGCCGTATTTTTAACTATGGTGGAAATAACATTTTAATGCAGCCACTTTTCAGCATTTAGAATTATTGTTAGTATGATATATATTGACAATAAGATGAAAGCAATGTCAACTTTCGAAAAATGTTATCATTTTTGAATATTAATCACTCGTTTTGGCTCTCAAAATGCAACGAAGAAAAACGCTTACGCATATTCAATACATTCATCATCTCGAATAGCACATCTTCAATTTCATCTCTAGTGACTGGAATACCTTGACCATTTGCATGCCTGAAATAAACACAAATCCCATCAGTTGGGCACTTTAGACACTTTATCTAAGAACAGTAAATTGTGTATTCAACACAAAATAGTTTTAGGGAAAACATGAGTAGACACTAGACATGGTACGGACAACCAGTCCTTTACTTGAGTTCAATGCTCCTTATTCTCCCTTTTTAATTCTGAATTTCCAGCACAAAAAATAAATAAAATCCCGACTACTTCGACTTATAATGATAAGAAATCGAACCTAGAACTGTAAAGATCTGGGCCCAATCCGCTCCCTGTGGTCACGTTGTTGCGTTCTTGGATAAGACTCTTTACGATCATTATCTCTACTTGGTTCCTTTCAACAAGCAGCAAAAATTAAGTGGACAAGAATTCGAAGAAATCCACAACAACATTAAATGACTGGAATCTCCTTAGCAGGTATGGATTCCGCCAAGCACAAAGTAGTCATTGCAGTAAAAAGTGTACCGATCGTTCAATAGTCAGCGTCTGACGCAGCCCGGTGACAGGAGATTATTAATATGCGCAACAACAAAAGTAACAAATGATAAGCTGCAGACAGTATCCAGAATCTTAAAGGCACGATCAAACCTTTAATGAACAGCCTAAGACATACTGTTTTGGAATGGAGTTTCGTCTTTTATTCCTCGTCAGTATAGCTGGGACTGCAGGTATGAACTTGAGCGTAAAAAGGCAAAGAATCGCAATTCATCATTTGTTGTGGTTCATCTTCATACAGTCCTAGCTATACTGACTGACAAGAAATAAAAGACGAAAGTCGATTCCGAAACAGTATGTCTTAAACTGTTAATCAAACGTTTGATTGAGCCTCTAAGACTCCAGACACTTCTATAGCTTATCATTAATATCTCAGAACATCGTTCTTAATAAGAACAACAAATTTCCAGCAACTGACGCTCGAGATTCATTTTGTATAAATCAGTCATGCGTGAAATCTTACTTGGACAGCAGAGTGTATCCCATCAGAACCCGGTTCGTGTTACCGATCAGTTCAACTTCGTTGTCAGGGTAACCAGTGGACGTCGCAAACTGAACCACATTAAGCGGGTTTTCAAGTATTGATGACCAGCTCAACTGAAAAACGATCAAAATTATCGGAGCGAGGGCATACGAAGAAAAGTCTTGATTTGGTTCAAAATTGAGTTAGAGTGTCATGACTGTGGTTGACTTAGTAAATATTTTTGAGCAATTTGCCGGCATGTTGTAGAAAGTACATAAAGACCGATTAAAACTTGGCTTTTGGGCGTCATTATTTTTGATTACTGACCAGCTTAAACTGATCAGCATATGCAATTAATGCGCCAGAATTTATTAATTATCATGACGTGCGGATGCGGCTACGCCGGCGGACATCAGCTTTACAAACTTGCCTTTCAAACCATTCCAAGTAACCAAAAACTAAAAAATGTTCTGCAACCATTTATGTACCTTACTGCTTTGGAAGTTAAAATACACTTCGCATATCGAAGGGTCAGACGTCCCCGATACTTGAAAAACTTGATAATTTGTCGAAAAAGTATCTCTGTTGACTGTACCATTAAACACATCAATATTTCCTGCTCCATCTGCACCAGTATTGCTTGATACCTGTAAAAACGCTTGTTCTGTGATTCAATAATAGCTTCTGTTTTTGGCCTAGTTACAAGGGTCGCCAAGCTGAAATCAATTTGACCAAGATAGAGCGTCTGCTACTGAAACAGTAGACTAGGGCTCAAATTCTGGTCGGGTCAAACCAAAGACCATAAAAATTGGTATTCACAGCTTCCCTGCTTGACGTTCAGCATTAAAAAATGACAGGGTGAAGTCTGCACCATGAGTGGTCGACAAGTAAACAGGAGGCAGATTGATTTGAAGACCGAAAGAACCCTTCCCTGTTTCCTGGCCAATAAACGCGGTGAATTACAGATGCATTTATAAGCCCTTAAATGCATCCAGTAGCGTAGCCACGGGGGCGGGGGGAGGGCTATAGCTTCCCCCATTGGCCTACCGACCAAAATGCACAATAAGGAAAATACCACGTTTTTAGCACTTCTAAGACTCTCTTTTGCACTGGATTGGACTAATAAATAATTTAAAGCATAGTTTGAAACATTTATTTGGGGGGGGGTTAATGGACTGCCGACCAAAATGCAGAATGAAGAAAAACATCATTTTAGCTCTTCTAAGACTCTCTTTTGCACTGGATTGGACTAAAAAATGATTTAAAGCATAGTTTGAAACGTTTATTTAGGGGAAGGGGGCTAATGAACTGCCAACCAAAATGCAGAATTAGGAAAATACCACCTTTTTAGCCAGTAGCGTAGCCAGGGGGGCGGGGGGCTATAGCCCTCCCCCCATTGACATGTCGACCAAAATGCAGAATGGGAAAAACGCTACATTTTTTAGCACTTCTGAGACTGTTTTATGCACTGGAGTGGACTAAATACTGATTTAAAACCTCTTTTGAAACATATGTTCAGGGGAGGGGGGCTAATTTGTCAAAAATAAAACCAACAAATAAATGAAAACTTTGAAAAATGGTAAGAAATAAGCAATCAAATTTGATCGCAAGTGTAAAAATGCCGAACATAGGTGTCATCAACAAATATACTATAAACTAAGGAATGGGGGGGGGGGGGGCTATTCAGTATTTGTTAATTACCAATCATTTCTCTCAAATCTCTTTTCATTAGCCCCCCCCCCAATTATTTTTCTCTATAAACTGTATACGAAATAGATTACTCCGTGTGAGTTTCATTGAACTATTCGATTTTATAATTTAACAGCATCTAAACAAGAGAACTAACATTTTACCATTACCCACCTCCTAAATAGCCCATTTATGCCACCCGTTTAATCTTGTTTGCACTGTCAATTTCTAAGCCACGTTTTAAAAGCATTATTTTTTAATCAAAGTAGCCCTAAAATGAAGTTATTTTTGCAAAAAAAATGCAAACTTTTCGAGCGCTGGGGGCTCCGCCCCCAGACCACCAAACACAGCCCCCCCATTGCGAATTTCTGGCTACGCGCCTGATTGCATCAACTATAAATAATGTGGTAGCGCTAGTAATTGAAAGAAGAAATTTCACGTTTTGAACGCTTTTCCAAATTAATACTGTACTGTATCGTTGTTAATGAGCACTGCTTAAAATGTTCGGGAGAAGCGTCCCACCATCAAACTTCAGCGTCCCCAACAGAAAGAAAGCGTCCTGGACGTTATTTTTATCATCGTCTGGACTTAACCAAGAGTTTGAGATCTTTTATTTTTGGTCATCACCAATGAATGCGAACATTTTTGTTTTTCCCTTTTTGTCTTGAAATAATTTCATTTTAGAATGAGTCCGGCTGGCTACGAAAACGTTCCTCATTCAGTATTTTTGAGTTTACGTGCTGGCACTACCAGAGGTAGAGTCCTCGAGGACACATTTTGAAATCCTTGGCCATGGCCTCGAAGCATACAAGTCCTCGAAACCGTCCTGTCCTCGGCTTGAGAAAAGCATTAGTTTTTGATTGGTTAAAAAGGAAAATAACCGAACAAAAGACAACATAACTGCTAGTCTGTCAATTCTTTGTTTCCCTTCTTCATTGGAAAAATAGATACAATGTGATGTTCAATTAAGCCAAGTCATACTAAACTTATTTTAAATGGCGTTGTGTAAAAGCTCTAATCGTAGAATGAGAGGGCAAAAAGCATTGTTGTAAACTGTTGTTCTTATTTCTGCTAATAATTTTGGTGCGGGTGAAAGTACCGCAAAGCTGCAAAGCACTAAACCGTCCAGAAACATAACAATGAATCCGGGGGTCCAAACACAAACAATTTTGGGTTGCTAAAGCAAAAACACGGCCGAGCCTATTCTGCGTGTGATTTGAAGGCGGTAAAGCATCCAGATGAGAATACGTGCAAAAATTAAAGAAACGTCTAAAACATTTTTTCGCTAAATTTCAAATTTCTACAATCTATCGTTGCTGAAATTTTTCATTTCAATGTAGGCAGATCTCCCCAACAGTGTTGCCATTTAAGATCTAATTTTCTAGGAATTGGGATATACTATTTCAATTGTAAAGGTATTTCTGTTGTAACACTAATTCATGCTTAAGCCTTGCATTCAGGAGTTTTTAAACCAATGTGAAAGATTGCAATAAACATCATTTTGAGAATAAGGAAATTTTAATTGGCAGCAATGTTGGGGAGATCTTACTTCGAAATAAAATACCTCAGAAACAATCAGTCGTAAGCTAATGAAATTTGGTGAGGATATGTTTCAGATTATTTTTTGTTATTTGCACATAATCCCCTCTGGATGCTTCACCCCCTAAGAAAGAATGTGTGTGATAATGAAATCTAATACAGTATTACCAGAAAAGGCATATTGAGATTATGGGCTACCACACTACAGCAAATGTGTTACGTATCTTGAGAACGCCAACTTGTTCTGAAGATACGCGAGCGCGAAGAATTTGTTTTGAGATAAGAACGAAACACTCTAATTACTGGCAAGCGGTCTAGGGGGAAACACCACATCTAGTGAACAATTGGTAAGTTGAAATTCGCCGCTAAGAATCCCAAATAACAAACTACTGGATCACCAAAAAAGCTGAATAAAAAATTATTAAGAAATCACGCGTGAACTTTGTTCAAATGCCTGGAATACTTAATAAGTTTTTTTCACCACGTCATTAAGGTAAAGAGGCGAAGCTGCCGTAAAAAATTTGGGCATCTTCAGTAAAAATTTATGGTTTTATCATTTTTGTCGTTTCTATAATTGCCGACCCATTGAAGAGGGGCCCGGGGCAAAAGTCTCTTATGCCTTCCATTTTAATACGACTCTGCTGGGATCCTCAGTTTCTTTGTAATTAAATACCTTATGTCAAATTTAACAAAGTGTCTTTTGCCGGCCGAAACGTTCCCTTTCATTTATTAGTAGACATTAGATGAGAGAAAAACATCACGTACGCTAAATAGCGTAGCCAGGGGGGAAGACTGGAAGCTACAGTACCCCCACTCTTTTCATTGGCCTGCCGACAAATACCACGTTTTTAGCACTTCTGAGACTGTCTTTTGCACTAGAATAGACTCCAAAAAATGATTTAAAGCTCATTTTGAAACGTTTGTTTGGGGTGGGGGTGCTAACTTGTCAGAAATGAAACTCATAAATAAATAAAAAACTTTGAAATATGGCCAAACATTGGTTATCAAATTTAATCGCTCGACATTGAAAAATGCTTAACATAGATTTCACGAAAAATATAATATGTAAGCCTAAAAAAAGGAGGGGAGGCTATTTATTGTCAGTTAACTTCTCTCAAACTTCCTTCCGTTAGTCCCCTTAATTATATATTTCTCTATCAAATATAGACAAAATAGATTAGTGGTTGAGGGTTTTATTGAACTGCCGGTACAGGATTTTAAGATTTACCAGCTTGTAAATAAAAGAACTGAAATTTTAGCTATAGTTACCTCCCACATAGCCCATTTATGCAACTAGTATAATCATGTTTTTGCACTGCTAATTTCTATGCCGCGTTCTAATAGCAATAATTTTTATCAAAATTGACCTAAAATTAAGTCATTTTTGCCAAAAAAATACAAAATTTTTGAGCGGTGGGGACCCCGTCACCAGACCCCTAATGGGCCCCGGCAGCTGGGAGATCAGCCTCCAGATCCTCGTAACAACCCTCTCACGTTGCAAGACTTCTGGCTACACACCTGTATACACTGATATGTAAAGAAAAGCGGGGCTTAAAATTTTTTCTGATTTAGCATTTACGGTATTTTGTTTTCAAATTGCATTGAAAATCGAAATGCAAGCTTATTTAAAGTCACAAAAATTGCTATTTAAAAAAAATCACTAAAATTGTTTAACGGCGGCATAGAAACTTTACTCTGGTCCCATGATACTCCGTAATTTTTTTCAATGCCAAAAACTTATGAGCTAACAAATATACTTGGTACAGTATCTCAATTCATTTTAAAAACTTGAATTCACATTATTTTACAATATTTTCTGACAATAATTTTCAAAAAAAATTCGTGAAAAGAAATCGTTTAACCAAACAATACATGATTTGCATTTAGGAGCTATGTACTGAAAAAGTGGGGATCAAACATCAGTGTACGGTTGCACCGGGGCCCCATAACTGATGAAATTAAAGCACTGAAGTTTACCATTTCTACGTTTATAATTTAGCTGTTTTAACAATATATCATTATTTCCACGACAATGCTACGGTACGTAATCAACATCCGTTGCTAACGTGTAACATTTCGAAATGGCATTTATTGTTATTTTCAAAAACTACTATTTTCGAATTATCATCAAACACTGAACGAAATGCAATATCTTGAGCACTTTTGCGATTCAAAATTACGGAAAATTTGCTTACCATAATTTAAAAAAATTGGTGTTCTCGGTCCTTGACCTTGGCCTCGATTATTTCGGTTCTTGGCCTCGACAGAGTCTGCCCTCGAAAAGTTTGTCCTCAGCCTTGGTCTAAGATTTTTTTTGAGTCCTTGGCGTTGGCCTCGAACCTTGTGTCCTCGACTCCACATCTGGGCACTACGTAGTACGTATGCAATCGAACAAGTAACTCATACCCGTATCATATATCGTGAAGAGTTTTCAAAACGAGCATTGCGTATCCAAGCAAGAAACAGGAATGGATGGCTAGCGAAAGACGAGTAATCACTTGGACCAGCACTGCAAATCAAGATATATAATTTTGTTAATTCTCTCTAACCTGATCAAAAGTTTGCATTAAATTACACCCATCAGTGTGGCCTCATCATACCAATGGGGCGGCCACTTCAGCAGTGGTGTGGCCTAAAATCCATGCTACTCATAGAGTGAAGGCACCCATCACTCTACACGAGGCAACTACTGTAGAAATGTCAACGTATCATTGACCCTTTCAATTGTCCGGCTAGATGGGCTGCTTCATTAATCCATATTCGGGAAAAACAAACAGAATAAAAATGGAAATGTAGAGCTTTTGCAATGAAAGTTCTCAATTTGAAACGCATACCTGCTGGATTCATTGTAAATTATGTGATTTTCACCTTCAGTATTACGACTGAAGAACACCTGTAAATACAAAACTTTTAAAGACATTATAGGTTAGCGAAGTCTTACAACTGATAAATCGTAAGATCAAATTTGTTTAAACGCCGTTTCTCTTCAACGCCAAAAACAACCATGGTATTGGAACATTCTGTTTAATAAATTTCTAGAAATACATTCTGTGAAAACATTGCTTCAGTTCAAAGCATTCCGAGATAATTTACTCAATAAGAAACTCTTTTCGTACTCGGTTTCCACTATCGTACATGTCATTTCCGCCATCCGCGATGTCTTGCGGTGTTCCATCGTATGTGTAGCTATACCAATTGCTAACAAGACTCGCAATTCTTCCCAAAAGATGGCGTCCGACACTTACAGAAGCAGTTTGTGCAAAATTTTCTGAACAAAAATAGAAACTTATGAAAGCATTCATTCATGAACATAAGGTATTTGCAGCTCACCTTGTCTGCTTAGGCTGCGGCGTATAAATTGATATTTAATTCTTTTGTCACCACATGAAACGAGTATAGGTTAAATGGTTAAATTTGCTTTAAACGTATGTCAAGCATTTTCTTTAAATTAAGCTTTTCAATTAAAGTGGCAAATCTAGCGAAACAATAATTTACGACCACTACTTATTATACTTATTATTGAAATTTGTATGTCAGAAGAACTTTTTAGAGCAAAACTATTTTGACATAATTTGGGGGTCCAACCCCCCCCACCCCCGCATGGACCCAAACAAATTTCAGTGTTTTTGACGACTTAAGCGAGGGTGCTACATCTTTGATATCAAGAGACAATGAAGAAACAAATACCTTGACAATGTTTCGGGTTCCACCCTCCTGGGGACACCCCCAAGTGGCCACCCCAAACATCACTTTTTTTAACTGCTTAACATAAGGTGCCAGTGTTTTTTGCTGTCAGTCGATATTTAAAAGGAAAATATTTTGATGGGGTTTGAGGGTACCGCCCCACTCGAGGACCAAAATGGACTCCCCACAAATCAATTTTTTTAACGACCTTATTTAAGGTGCCAGTGTTTTTTTGATATAAGTACACATTTAAAAGGAAAATATTTTAACGTGGTTTGGGGGTACCACCACCCCTTGGGAACCCCCAAAAATAAATTTTTATTGGGCTCAAGCTAGGGCACTAGTTTTTTTTGATATCAGAACATATCTAAGAGACGAATTATTTGACATCGTTTGGGGTATCATCCCAGCGGACCTTCCCTCCAAAATGGACCCCCCGAAAACTATTCATTTGAAGACCTAGATTACAGTGCCAGTGTATTTTCATAGCAGTAGATATTTAGCGGCAAATATTTTGACAGGGTTTGGGGGTACCACCCCGCTGAGGTTTCCTTTCAAAAGGACCCACCAAAAACTAATTTTTTGAATGGCTCAAGCTAGGGTGCCAGTGTTTTTTGCCGTCAGTAGATATTTAAGATAAAAATATGTTGATGTGGTTTGGGGTTATCGCCCCCTCGAGGATCCACCCAAAACCAATTCTTTGAACGACTTCGTTTACGGTGCCAGTGTTGTTTGATATCAGCAGTAGATACTTTGGAGACGAATATTTTGACGTAGTTTCGGAGTGCCGCCCCCTTGGGGACCCTCCCAAAACAGAACCCCCGAAAATTAATTTTTTGATTGACCCAAACTAGGGAAATAGTTTTTTTTTAATATCACCTCATATCTAAGACACGAATGTTTTGACATCATTTAGGAGTAACCCTTCGGGATCCCCCCAAAATGGACCCTCCAGATATTAATTTTGTGTTTGGCTCAAACAAGGGCGCCAGTTTTATTTTTTGATATCAACAGACAATATACAACAGACAAATATTTCGACATAGTTAGAGGGCGCCACTTCCCCCCGGAGACCCCCCTAAGATGGACTCCCAAAAATCAAAGTTTTGCACGACCAAGTTTACGATGCCTGTGTTTTTGATATCAATAGATAATTCAGAGGCAAACATTTTGACAGAGTTTGGGGGTACCAACCACTCCCGAAGACGCCCCAAACGAACCCCCCAAACACCAATTTTTTCAACAGCTTCTGCTAGAGTTCTAGTTTTTTTGATTTTATGAAATACTGAAAAAACAAACACTTGGACATTCTTTGAAAGCGCCATCTCCCGAAAATCCCCAAATGAACCCCACAAAACTCAATTTTCGGACGATTTAATCTAAGGCTTCGTTGTTTTTGATATTAGTAGGTATTTAAGCGACAAAAAATTGACATAGTTCTGGGGGTACCCTCCCCCCAAAAACTCCCAAACCTCATTGCGTTGAACGGATGAAGCTAAAACTCTAGTTTTCTTGGACATAATATGGGGGTACCAGACAGCCCGGGAATCCCCACGTAAACCCCACAAAAAACAATTTGTTGAATTTAATCTAAGGCTCCAGTATTTTTTACATCAAAAGATATTTAAGAGACAAAATGTTTGACAAAGGTTTGAGTACTTCCCTCCGGAACCTTACCAAATGGACCCCCAAAATCAATTATTTTTAACGGCATGAGCTAAGGCGCTAGTTTTTTGGATATCAGTAGATATTTAAAAGACAATGTTTTACATGGTTTGGGGGTACCAACCCCAAAATAAACCGCTCCAAAAATCACTTTTTGAAAGCTAAATTTACCAATTGATTTTAGTCAGTTGGGTTCATATGCTGAGTTGGTATAATGATTAAAGGCGCCAGGGTTTAAAAATGTCGCGAATGAACTGAGCTGGGTTCAAATACTTATTTGAAAATGAAGCTAGGAGCTGGTTCATCGGGATGAAACATTTTATTCAAAACAACGTTCTCCGATGTAGTTTTTTTATTACAGTTAACGTTTCGCTCCCCAGTCCGGGGAGCATCCTCAGAACAGTAACGCATTTCTTGTTTGCAAAAATACAAATGAAACTTATAAGAAAAATGCAAGTGACCAGGAATACACTCTTGTGACGTAACAACAAAAAAATATACAACATTTCTTATTACAACATGCAATATCACAGAAAAATTATTACATCTGCCAAAATAGTCTGAAAAAAGAGTCTGAAAAAAGTGGGCTTGTGTATGAAATTCCATGTCGTGATTGTGATGCAGTATATATTGGGGAGACTGGGCGTAGTTTGAAAACCAGAAAACGTGAACATTTCGATGCAGTCAAAAGAATGGATGTAAAAAAGTCCGCTTTGTGCCAACATATCGTAGATTTTGATCATTTTATTGCGTGGGATGAAGCTAAAATTTTGAAAATGGAAGCCAATTACAGTAAACGCCGCACAGCGGAGAGTTTTTTCATAAATCAAAGAGCTACTGAAGTAAACGTTTTAAACAGAATTGACGGCGCTAACATGCCCGTTGTTTATGGTATGCTTATGGATTAATTTTCATGTTATGTTTTTTGATGGTAATTTTTTTTGATAGGCCATACGTAACTTAATACACATTATATAATACTTTTGGCAGATGCAATAATTTTTCTGTGATATTGCATGTTGTAATAAGAAATGTTGTATATTTTTTTGTTGTTACGTCACAAGAGTGTATTCCTGGTCACTTGCATTTTTCTTATAAGTTTCATTTGTATTTTTGCAAACAAGAAATGCGTTACTGTTCTGAGGATGCTCCCCGGACTGGGGAGCGAAACGTTAACTGTAATAAAAAAACTACATCGGAGAACGTTGTTTTGAATTCAAATACTTAGTTGGACATTGGTTGTACCCAAACCACAAACGATTTAAAACCCACATTTATTTTTTTCATGACAAAAAATTACTTTATTTGCATTGCATACGATTGAGATTTGCAGAAATATCGGTAACCATCAAAGTACGAAGGGGAGAATGATGGTGAAATGGAACTGGTGGAAGTCTCGTATTATTTTCCCCCGGCAAAATGAACATCTAGTTAATTTTTAGGGTCAATTTTGGAAGGTTCCGGAGAAGAGTACCCAAAACTTTGTCAAACGTTTTGTCTCTTAAGTATCTCTTGATGTAAAAAAATAACTGAAGCCTTAGCTTAATTTCAACAAATTGATTTTTGTGGTGTTCACGCGAGAATTTCGGGGGTAAAGTACCCCAATGTAATGTGCAAGAAAACTGTATCCTTAGCATAAGCCGTTCAACGTAATGACGTTTGGGAGTTTTTGGGAGAGGGAACCTCCAAACTATGTTCAAGTAATTGTCAGTTAAATATCAACCGATATGAAAAATACCAGCACCCTAACTTACGCGGTTAAAGAAATTAATTTTAGGTGAATTTTTTTAGAGAATGAAACCGGATACCCTTTGATCATATCCATAGGTGGGCACAAGTCCGTTAATAACGAAGCTAACTTTTTCTTTAACTCGTTAATCCGTTAAAAAGTTTTTTCATGTTAACGGACTAAATTAACTTCCGTTAAGTTCTGTCAACTTCCGTTAAAGTTTTTATCGTTAATGTTATGCACCATTTATTCATTGTGCCGGTACAAACCAGTTTGCACTGGTAACACTTCTTGCGTATTAGCACGAGTTTTATAGAGGAAAGCGAAGAAAGCAGCTCTTTTTTTGTGGCAAACAATAAGCTGCAGCCTCATAGTTCTATTAATTATCGCGGTTCACAATTTCCAAAGATTTTCCGATCGCAGCTTCGTTAGTGCATTTGAACTTATTTTTATCTTGAAATTAGATTAGACTGTAAAATGTAACTTCCAAAACACAAAAAAACTATCATAGCGATAAATATTTCCGTACAATCAGCTCAACAGCGTCAATACGTGTTCTAGAAGCGAGTGAATAAAAAGCAATGTAAGTTACACGCAAAATGTTAACGATTAACGGACTTTATTAATTTCCGTTAATTAAAGCTGAAAATAACGGATTAACGTTAACGGAGGTGTGAAGTTTGTTAACGGACTAGTGGTTAACGAAGCTAACGTTTTGCATTAACTTGCCCACCTATGTCAAAAAACTAATGTCAAAATAAACAATTTAAAAACGATTTTGTCCTAATCAAGAAATGTGCTGGATTCAATATGATTTTGGAATTAGAAAACCAATGGCCAACCAGATAACTGAACCCAGGTGTATTCAATCACAATGGTGTCCTATGCTGGCGCTTTTAACCACTAGGCCATAGCAGCACATTTGTATGCATGACGAAAATTAGTTAAAATCATGTATTACACTTTGTTATTGGTTTTTGGTGCGTCTGCCACAAACCACGTGACGTAGCAACTCCAAAACTGCAGGTGCACAACTTCATATATAAAGTTATCATATCTTCAAATTTCTAGGCCACAGCAGCATATGTGTATGCATGACGAAAATTAGTTTTTAAAATCATGTATATATTCGTAATCGTTTTTGGTGCGTCTGCCACAAACCACGTGACGTAGCAACTCCAAAACTGCAGGTGCACAACTTTATATGTAGAGTTATCATATCTTCAAATTTCAAGTTTCTAGCTTCGGTGGTGTCAGAGTTTTTGGTAGTTTAGCTTTTAAAAAGCAATTTTCGGATAGATGTTTGGTTCCCCCAGACTGTGTAAAAACGTTTGTCTCTGAAATATCTACTGATATTGAAAAAAACTAGCGTTCCAGTTCAAGCCTTGCAGGTAATTAAATTTTGGGGTCTATTTGGCAAGGTTACGGAGGGGTGGTACCCCCAAACAATGTCAACATTTTTATTGCTTAAATACCTACTAATATCAAAAAACTTAAGCCTTAGATTAAGTCGTTCAAAACTTAATTTTTGTGGGGTTCATTTGGGGATTTCCGGGTGGTGGCACCGTCAAACAATGTGGGTATTTGTGTCTTTAATATTTTGTAATAACAAAGATCGGAAAATCTTTGGAAATTTTGAACCGCGATAATTAATAGAACTATGAGGCTGCAGCTTATTGTTTGCCACAAAAAAAGAGCTTTTGCTTGAACCGTTCAAAAAGTTTATCTTTGGAGGGTCCGTTGGGAAGGCAAAATATTTGCTTCTTAAGTATGTACTAATATCAAAAACACAGACATCGTAAATTTGGTCGTTCAAAGAACTGATTTTTGGGGGCCCACTTTGGCGGTTTCCGGGTGAATGTGGTACTATCAAATTATGTTGAAATGTTTGTCTGTTAAGTATCTGTTGATATCAAATAAAACTGGCTCGCTAGTTTGAGCCAAGCAAACAATTAATTTTTGGGTGGTCCATTTTGGTGGAATCTCCGGGGAGTGGCACCCCAAACGATGTCATAACATTTGTTTCTTAGATATGTGCTGTATCAAAAAAAAAGAGCTAGTGCCTTAGCTTGAGCCAATCAAAATTTGATGTTTGGTTTTTTTTGGGTGGGGTCCCGAGGTGTGGCACTCCCAAACTATGTCTAAATATTCGTCTCTTAATTGTCTACTGATATCAAAAACATTGGCACCGTAAATTAAGTCGTTCAAAAAATTGGTTTTGGGGGATCCTCGATGGGAGTGGTACCCCCAAACCACGTCAAACAATTAGCTCTGAAATAACGACTAATAACAAAAAACACTGGCCCCGACCTTGAGCCATTTAAAAATTTGTTTTTTTGGGGGGGGGGTAAATTTAGGGGAGTCCTCGGGGTTGCGGTACCTCCAAACTTTGTCAAAATGTTTGCCTCTTAAATATCTACAGATATTAAGAAAACACTGGCAACGTAAATTAGATCATTCAAAAAGTTGGTTTTGGGAGGGTCCATTTTGGGGGGTCCATTTTGGGGGTCCCCGAGGGTGGCACCCCCAAACTATGGCAAAATGTTTGTCGTTAAGCATCTGTTAATCTCAAAAAAATTGGCACCTTAGTTTGAGGCAACTGAAAAATTAATTTTGTTGGTCCATTGTGAGGGTGTCCCCAGGGGTGGTACCCCCAAACGAAGTCCCAACATTCGTCTCTTAGATATGTGCTGTTATCAAAAAAAAGCTAGTGTTCTAGCTTGAGGCAATTAAAAGTTGATTTTGGGGTTTAAAGTTGATTTTGGGGACCCCGAGGGGGGTACCCCCAAACCACGTCAAAATGTTTGTCTTTTAAATATGTACTGATATCAAAAACCTTGGCACCTTAAATTAAATTGTTCAAAAAATTGATTTTTGGGAGATCCATTTTGGGAGGGTCCCTGGAGGAGGTGGTACCCCCAAACAACGTCAAAATAGTTTTCTCTTAAATATGTACTGATATCAAAAAACACTGGCACACGAAGTTAAGTCGTTCACAAAATTGCTGTTTGGGGTGTCTATTTGGTGGGTTTCTGGGAGGGTGGTATCCCCAAACCATGTCAAGATTTTTGTCTCTTCATTATCTCCTGATATAAAAAAAAGTAGTACCCTAGCTGAAGTTATCAAAAAAATTAATTTTTTGGGGTCCATTTGGGGGTTTTGGGGGGGTCTGTACCCCCAAATGATGTCAAATTATGTTCGTGCTTTAAATTTTTACTGACACCCAAAAAAATTACCTAGCGGGCTTGCTTATGGTGTTAAGAAAGTCATATTTGAGGCATCCTCACGGAGAATGAAACCTGATACCTTCTGACCGTACCTAGGGTCAAACAAAGCAATATTATAAACGATTTTGTCGTAATTGAAAAAAAAATTCAATACGCTAGATTCAATATAATCTTGGTATGATAAAAACGATGGCCAAGCAGATAATTGAACCCTGGGTTTTGATTTCAAGCATTGGCGCCTTTCACCATTCGGCCACGGCATCACGTGCGAGTACGTGCCTAAATTCACTTAATAAACTTCGCTGTCACAAGTTTGGGGTGCATTTGCAAAAAACCACTTGACGTAGCGCCTCCAAAATTGCAGGGACGCAAGTTCATGTATAGACTTATAATCTGTCCAAATTTCAAGTTTCTAGCTTTGGCGGTTTTCGAGTATTTGTCACCATAATGTGATTTGTTTAATAAATAAATAAAAGTGTGGGAATCGTCATAATTTATTTTTTAGAGGTGAAACTGCTTGCCCAGACGGTTCTAAATTCGAAACTTTTATTCCACTAGTGCGATTAGTTTTTGAGCTAGAGCTGTTTAAACCTATAATTGGCATTTCATTTTTGGGCTTGGAAACCCGTATCACGCGACCGATTGCCCCAAAATTTGCATTAAGAATGATTCATACGTGCCCCAGCTACGATCTAAATTTAAAGTTTCTACTTTTAGCCGTTTTAAAGTTATAGCGTTTTTTATTTTTGTTGCCGAATTCGCAAATTTTGTCGGAAAAAACATAAGGACTTGCAACGCGAAATGTTGTTGAAGTCCCAATAACAAAAAAAAAAGTGTCGGAATCGTCATAAATTATTTTTGAGAGCTGAAAGTGCATGCCCAGACGCTTTTAAATTGGAAATTTTTATTTTCTTAGTGCGATTAGTTTTAAACCTCCGATTGGTGTTTCAGTTTTTGGCTTGAAAACCCGTATCACATGACCAATTTTCCCCAAAATTTGCACTAAGAATCATTCATATATGCCCCAGCTAAGATCTAAAATTTAAGTTTCTACCTTTAGTCGTTTCAAAGTTGGAGCGTTTTCAAACTTTGTTTACGAATTCGTAAATTTTACCGAAAAAACATAGAAACTTCCAACACGAAGCGTCGCGAAAGTCCCAAAAAGTATTTAAAAGTATTGGTGTACGTTTGCTAACTGAAAGGAATCTTAAACGGACTGATGTCTTGAACTCTGGAGCTCTAATTTCTAAACACAATGGAAGAAATAAAAGTTGCATTCTACGAGCAAAGCGATTGCCTAAATTAATTCATCTCTAAAGTCGCATCGCTCTCGTTTAAAGCATCATACAGTATAACTATTGGCAAGCAAGCAAGCTTGTCTCAAGATTGAGATAGTGTAGTTTTTTGCTTTTGGTTCCGCAAGAAATAACTGGAATTAGATTGAATTTAAATTTTGAATTTTGAATTTGAATCCGCTCACGAGTTATTAATGAATTTGAATTTGAATTCGTCTTTTGCAAAATCAATAAATTTAAAATTAAACTTGAAGTTGAAAATTAAAAACAAAATGAATGCATCCAACCAGTGCCGTCGCTACGAGGAGGGAAGGGCAAGGAGGCCGTACTCCCCGACGGCCGATTGCGCCACCATTTTAGTTTACTAAAAATACTGCTTTTGGAACATCACGCAACGACAAGACAATAGGCAATGATGGAAAAAGAAATAATTACGTTTAAACATAATCTCCTTTGATTTTTTTTCGATTTTTTTCAAAATTGGTGGCAACGAACTGCTGTACATCAATCTGATGCAATATTCCGTCTTATTGACACCCCTTTACGAATGTGTCGCGGAAGAGACATGTAAGCCAGCAGAATCGTTACGGGTACTTCGTTAGTGACTATGACTGAAACAATGCTTGAAAACCTTTTTTTAAAAGACCAGCTGTTTTGATTTTTACAGCACACTCTAGAGTTTGAGGTTGCAGTCAGTGGCGCAACTAGGGTGAAGGGGCGTAAGCCTCATTTGCGAAGGCACTTAGAAAATTTAACCTCAAAATACATGCGTTTGAACGTATTTGCTGTGCTCCATGCAGTGGTGCCGATCGTTGTTGAGCATTGGGGGGGGGGATAATTTGCAATTTTACCCCAATTTTGCCCTATTTTCAATATTGGGGGGTGTGAACCTCGACCACGATTTTTTTCAGGCGTGGAAATTTAGTGAAGACCAAAAGAAAAATGCAAACAGAACACTTTTTTCCCCGATTTTAGGTGAAGACCAAAAAAAAAAAAAGGTCTTCAGCAAGAGAAGAACACTTTTTCCCCAAATTTACGCTCAGCTGTACACCCTTTCAAATTATTGAGGGGATGCAGAAGTGAACCATTCTCAAACTATTTAGGGGATACAGCCAAATTATTAGGGGGGATATATCCCCCCATCCCCCCCCCCGGGTTTCCGCACCACTGGCCCCATGCAAGAATTCCATATTGCAGACGACTACACACTGAATTGTAATAAAGCATACATAATGTATGTTCTTGTTGATATAACTACATAATTATGCAACTTATAAAAAATACCAGATAATTTTGACATTTGTAGAATTTGCAAACACTAAAATTGTGAGCAGGAGCATTGTTTTTGAGAGCATGTTTGTTTATTGTGCTATATAAAATTTGCTACAATTTAAAGGACACAAGTTACTGAAGTTTGAAGTTCATTTAAACACAATCTAGCAGGAGGCACTATAAAAATTGAGCTTTATTTAGCAAACCTTGTACGAATTACCGCTTGCATCTTTAATCCAATAACGCTGACAATGAAAAAGTAACGATGAATTCTACCCTATTTGACGTCATGTTTGCGTCACAGTTTTGAGATAGGCATTTAGTACTCATCGCCCAGTTACATGCAAGGACATAGCTTACTTTCGAAATTCTATGAACTGGCAGAAACAACCACGTAAAATTCGCTGTAACCAGAATTTACTTTTTTTTCATCTATTCCTATCGATTTGTCTCGTCAACATGACCTATTATTTGAAGTCTATCGCACTGGTGACGAGTAAGACAGATTGCTAATTAAAAAGTGATTAATGAAATCAAAATTCCCGAACTACATAACAAAATCACTGCAAAAGTCATTTTTCAATAAGCCAAAAAAGTTCGAAAGAAATTGATCATTGCACCAAAAATTTTAAACCATTCTTTTACTACTTCTCACCATTCAGAGGTGGGCACGAACAGCATTTTACCACAAGCGCAGCGCAACAAAGCTCAACAATTTTTTAACCACTAATAGCGCAGCACAAAATGCGAAATTTTAATCTTTTTCATTTTCTTAAGCGTTGGGCAACTTTCGCAACAAACTTTTTAATTCAGTTGAAGTGCAATGCAACTACGCAATTGCGAAACGAAATTTTTGTACCAAGTCAAAGCGCAACCTAATTTCAGCTATTATTGTAAATTCGCGATGCAAATTCTGAACTTTTGCGATTTGCTGAAGAATTTTGCAGAAAAGTAGTAAATAATTTGCTGGAGAAGGTTAAATAAACCAAACTTTAGTTGAAAGCGTAAAAGCGACGCTCTTAACCAAAAAATTTTTTAAAGTGCAGCTCAACTAATCGGCAACAAATTTAAACTATATTGGTCCGCTACACAACTTCCGCAATATGTCAGAATAAAAAATTAAAGCTCAATGCAACTTTTCAATTGCGGAGATTGCGGAAGAAGCGCTTATAAGTGGCGCTTTGTCGACCTCTGCCAAAATCTAACCCAAACTCAAATATTCTTGTTTTAAAACTAACTTAAACCAAACCCCAAACAAAACCCGAGCTCAAACTCTAATCTTAACCTTAAAAAGTAAATGAAAAATGCGCGAATGAATATTTTTCGTTTTTGTTTTATTTTCTTTAACTTAGAAAATTTGAGTGAAATATTCTCCACCAAAAAGTTTTTCAAACGAAAACTTTACTTATAATGTGCAGCAAAACAGCCTTTTCTCAGTCATTTGCGATAATGTATAGAATTACCTGAATTTTGTGAATTGCTTTGGCTTGAAGCGAAGGACAACAGTGTCAGCAAATACAAAGGAAAAATGCAATGAATTTTGCTCATCTTGAATTATTTGATAATTCACAGAAATACTAAGAGACTCAAGTAGCAAATTTAGTAACACCTTAAAAGAGAGAAATGAGTCCGTTAAAATAAAAATCGTGAAGCGTTTCATAAACAATATCTTTGTTAATTGTCAGTTGCCATTGAATGCTTTTTCTGAAACACACCTGCTGCTGATGCTTTTGCTGCTGCGACAGAATTGGACACTATTAGGTTTCTGAGACTAACCTAAACTCGATAAAATTCTTCTTAGAACTTATCTTTGGCTTACCTAATATATACAGTTACAATGAAATTCCTTCTAGTATAAGCCACACTTACAGAAATATTGTGCAAGATTGCAATTGTAATTACAGTTTTTTTACCGATTGTCTTGGCCAAGAGACATCGAAGGGATCTTTCGGTCTTCAAGTCAAGCTGTCGCCTGCCCACCTGTCTACCACTCATTGTAGCGCTTCACAATTCACACTGTCTTTTTAATTGCTTAACGTCAAGCAGGAAAGCTGTGAATACCAATTTTTATAATGACTAGTTTTACCCGACCGGGAATCGAACTCAAGTCTACCGTTTTAGTACTAGACGCTCTATCCACTCGACCACTGATCGGTTTAATTGAAAAAGCGTGGATACTTAGCATAATACTGACATTTGTCAGATCTTTTGCGGCTATACTTTTCCTATTCGCGAAAACATTTGTTCCGTTTGATGCGGCTTTTTTAAAACCTAATATGGCAGCTCTGCGTTTGGGGATTGGTCAAATTTGCTCACGGAACTGTACGAACAAATTAATTAAACTTGCAGAATACACAAAATTATGGTGTTTGTCAGGAACGTATAATAGCAGAGAGAGCGACAAAAACTGTCTAAATAAGACACCTAAAATGCTTAAATTTTTATATCAATTTTGCAGCAGCTTTTAAACGAAGCCGTATTGTTGTCATGAAGCTGTTTTTGCAGCCGCAGTAGCGCATTTTCTCTATTTTTTGCTTTGTTGCGTGAAGTAAACAGTGGTTCCAGTTTTGCTTAAGTTTTATAAAGCTTATTTTGCAGCAGCAGCATTTTTAAAAATTTTTTGATTTGTTGGATGAAATGAGTAGTGGTTTCTGTTTCACTAAAAACAAGTCAGAAAACGATACCCAGTGGAACTTTTCATCTTTTTGGCGGTCGGGGAATAAAATACAAAACTAACTGAAACTAACTAAACTTTTGTTGTCCTTTTATAGGTATCAAAATTATAAACATTGGTAGTTTTGCATCAGTTCTTGAGTGATTGGTTTCAGGATTTTATTTCATTGCTGTAATTAGAACAGCATAGAAATAAACACCTAAACCAAAATCGAAGGAATTCAATCACATCAGTTTTGCTATTTCCACCGAAAGCCCGTAACTTTCTTAATTGCGCTATAGTAGGGCGCAGAGCCACTAAGGGCTTTCTTCAGAAAAAATTTTCAACGTTGATGAGATATTGGCGGGGTGTTCTGATTTTACTTGACTGGCTTCAGAATTGAATTTTGAATATCTTCTTCCATACTACCTGCTGCAGGCATTAGAAAGGATGTTTTAAGTTTTTGATGAAATTCAAGTTCAGTTTCTGTAACGTGCAATTTAGCTTATGAGGTGGCCAAATACGAATTATTTTAAAACAAGAAACACTTATTAGTGTCTGGTTGTGCTATCAGCTGAATATACATTTCTGGAGTTTTTTTTCTTTTTTCTAGCGATATTTTACCGTTTAATGGTTGTGTGGGTAAAGCGTCTGCTATTGAAACGTTAGAATCGGATTCGATTCCCAGTCGCGGATCAATTCAAACACAGTGAAAATTGGTATTTACCGCTTTCTTGCTTGACGTGCAGTATTAAAAGGATTGGTGTGGGTGGTAGAAAGGTGGGCTGGTGGCAGCTTGACTCGAAGACTGAAATATCCTTTGGTTGTTTCCTGACCAAGGCAACATAGCGATTAAAGAATGATATAACAAAATAATTATTTTTCGTACTCAATTTGTAATACTGTAGCTGTGATTAAAAAAAAAAAAATTAGCTAACAATTAAGATGTAGGTTTTAAGTGTCTTGCATTGCCAAGCGCTTTGCAGCAGAAGCAGCCTTGACTTGATACAAACAATTAAACATATCTTTTTTAGGCTGGCAATGGATTATATGTTAGACGGCAGCGTGGCCAAGAGGGTAAAGACATCGTTTTTACGACGACCCTGATCGCATGATCATGGGTTCAACCCGCACCCTGGTCACGTTGTTGTGTCCACGGATAAGACGCTTTGCGATGATTATCTCTGCTTGGTGGCTTCGAACAAGCAGCAAATTTATGTGGGAAGAAGTCAAAGGTCAATCGGAGAACTTGGAAAATGGTCAACTCCTAAGCGGGTGCGGATTCGTCCAAAGGATAGCGCCACCGTCGCTTTCTCGTGATTGGAAAATAAAGATGCATCAATCAATCAATGTTAGATTGACTAGCGATTTCGCTTCTGTTTAATTATTCCCGTAAATTTTATTTCAATTTGTATTATTGGCTAAAATATTTTTTCTTATAAGTATGCAATTTAACAAATGTGTTGAAAAAATTGGCGGGTACCTCAGTCGTCATAGGTTTGGGTTGGTCACCAAATGTTAGTTGAACCTAATATGTATAACAAACTTATAGTCATGCGCAGAGATGGGCAAGATCACCACCTTTTGGTGATCTTGAAGATCAAGATCAGATCATCACAAAAATGTGATTTTGAAGATCATAGATCAGATCACCCAAACACTGTGATCTTGAAGATCAAAATCAAGATCGTGATCTTGAAGATCAAGATCACTTTACTTTTAGTACTCAAAGAGAGGTAGCGGTGATGATTGGGGGGGGGAGGTAAGCTATAAATGTTAAATGCTGTATCAGTATTGACCATCAATGGGCAATGGCAGTGCTGATTTCACTAATAACGTATGACATTTGACATTGACAAACTTTTTGTTGCTATTTTACTAGTTTAAATAGTCACAAAAACCCTTTTAGATTACTTTTGCTAGTTTTGTATAACAACAACAAAATTGAAGAACAAAATCAAATCAAAAGTATCAAATCTTCAATTGACCTTACCCGCTCAAATATCCTTTATGGGTGCCACGAGCTTGCGGGGCCCATCTTTGCTTCAAAACGCTACGGGCACACAATTTAACGTCACTACAGTGGCGGGCCATTGGCGATTAGTATTAGATTTGATTAACGTGGGAATCGAACCCGGTCTCCCGCACAAGATTTGCCATTGAAGCCGGACGCGTTTGCCACTCGGACATTCCGGCGGTCAAGAACAAAATCCTTTTTCATGACATTGTGTATTTTATGACATTGACATCGTAGATCATAAACAGTAAACTAAAAGAATTTTTTTAAACTCCATCCGCTCCTTCCATTACACTCCTCTCCAGTTTAGACTCCATTCCGGGTCGGAACCATGAAATAGCTTCAAAATATCACATAACCTGGCCTCGGCGATGCTTACCCTAAGCGACATTTAAAAATGTAAGTGATCTTGATCTTCAAGATCAGATCATTAAAATAAGGTGATCTTGAAGATCAAGATCAGATCACGATCTTGATCTTCAAGATCACGATCTGATCTTGAAGATCAAGATCGTGCCCATTTCTGGTCATGCGTCGCGGTTTCTGCTGAGTATTCGTTCTCTTATTATAAAGTTTGCTTATTATACAATTGCTCTCAAATTATAAAGCTATTTTTCTTTTACTCGGAAACAAATTTACTTCGTTGACTCCATCGTTTTAGATATTAATCGCCGCCCAACGTTTGAAAATGTGGGTCAGATTTAATCTCGTGACTGTAGGAGAGGTTTTTTAACGCTGTTCTATTATGCTAAGTTAAAATTGTAAAATGAGATTTTTTGTACCGGCCTAGTTATCGCACCAGTCTATAAATGGTATAAATTCTTTAGATTCTTTTAAATATAGACAAATTTATTACACCAGCTATTTGGTCGAGCGGTAACGAGTTCGTTTTTGAAGCCAGAGCTCTGAGGTTCAATCCTCGGGTAGGTCAAATCGGGTATAGTATTGTCAATGGCTCACTACCGTTGCGATCTTTCTTTGAAAGGAGCAGTAATGCCTGGGCGCAAAGACACCAAGATGGGCCCCATCAACCCGCTACACGCTTCGGCGTAATACAGCAAATATCACTATCGAATTCATTATCGGATCTTCGGAAAAGTTTGGTAGCCTAGAAAAAGGCTGTTTGAAAACAGAGATTCGAACGGTTTTCTTTTTTTTTTTTTGTGGATTTTTATGGGTTTTTGGATGTGTGTGAAGTTTGGAAGTTGTGGGAGTGTAATGGGAGTAGTATTGAGCGCTTGTAGACACTCTTTCAAGCATCCACAGCGGCTCAGAGTGATGATTGTTTACCAGCTAACTCAAAGCAAAGAACACCTTACCGCATCCTGAGTGCTCTGAGCGCCAGTGATTGTTAGGCTCTGCAAACACCTACTAGACATTTGCAGTAGCGCAGGTAAATATATTGTGGTGAGAGAAGCTTAAACTACAACAGGTAGCCGAACGAACTCTCGTACGAAGCTTTTCAGGAATTAATACAAGAGACCCGCGACGATAGCGAATCCCAACCTTTAATCCTGAAAAGAATGATCACTTGATCTTAGCTCTTGAGAGCCGAGAAGCGAGGCTATCGTTTCGATCAAACGATACTACACTTGATCTTAGCTTTTGAGAGAACGGTTTTCATCTCGCCCTTGTCAAGAATCAACGCGAGGATAAATTGGAGTCGAAGAACGCGGTGTGTTATAGTTTTTTGAGACGTCAAAAATTCCACCTAAAAAAGAAAAAATACATCACGTGAATAATTTTCATTGGATGATTGTCAAACTTCGTATGAACGTCACCCAATGATTAATTATTGTAAATTTAGAGAGAATAGACGAATTCTTTCGGCCGGCACAAAATTGGTTGCTGTATTTTGATAAAAATAGCGTCTAGCGCTGCTAAGTGAAATTGAGTTCTTGCTTTTGCCAAAATTGAAAATTGTCGCTCATGATATTGGGCAGTGCAGTCAGAATTTTGAAGTAAATGAAGTCCAATGGCTGAATCACATTCCAGTTGATTTTGAGGATTCTTGGCTTTGCAGTTTCGTCTAGGCAGAACTTTTGTTGACTTTTCTTTGTTTCGAATTGATTTGGGAACGCGTTGAGTGATTCTCTCCTGTAATCTTAAGGATGTGCGACCCACGTGCCGACAATCACAGCGGCCGGTCAACGGGCAGCCCAGCGAAAAATCAGTCCAAGACAATGGGGACGACCTTTTGGTCGAACCCCACGTGAGACTCTGATCATGTACCCCCCTTTTCCCCTATGGACTGCTACCCACTTTACCGTTTCCCCCTTCATTCCCGACTGCACAGGCAACAGTACAGCTCGACTCCAGTCTGCTTCAAACAAACTATCCTCCCATCCCCCTTCTGATATCCAAGTATGGACTGAGGGATCTGTCCCCTCCCTTTTTTGGTCCCGGTAGTGCTGGAGTGTATGTCACATGCTTCAAATGCAAAACATCCGATTCCCTGTCCTTTTCCACTGGTCCAATTGCCTCTGGCTTCACAGCTGAAACCTTTGCCCTTAAGCAAGGAATCGATTGGTGTACTAGCCATTTGACGACTTGCAAATTCCAGTCAGTCCTTTTCCTAACTGACTCCCAATCGGCCCCCACAATCCTCTCATCAGCCCCCTCTTATCTCCTGCCTAAATCTCTCTGAAATGTTTGGTCCCTCATCTCCTCCCTCTCCAACAACATCACCTTGAACTTCCAATAGATACTCGATCACGCTGGTCTCCCCAGTAATGAAATTGCGGATTTACTTGCCAAAGCTGGTACCTCCCTGCCCACTCACGCAATCCCATGCCCTCTCCCCCCAGTCGTTGCCAAAGTCCGTTATTTTCAGTACCACAATTGGAGACGTCACATCACCCACTCCTACTCCTATATGAACCACCAAGTCCCCAAAGTCTCTGCGGAGGAACTGCTCCTTTCTCGCCCTATTTGCTGTGAGCTTTCCCGTCTTCGCTGCCATGGCCACAGTCTTCTTTTATCTTTATATCTTCACAGGATCAGTCGGAAGAAGAATTTCGCTTGTAGTGCCTGTGGACACCCTCTACAAGACCTCAGTCATCCCCTCCTCAATCGACTGTCCTGACTCTGAACCCCTTCGCAAATCTATCTTTGGCTCCTCTCTCTCTATTCTTGATCTATGGTTCAGACCTTGGGGTGTGGCTTGATTGTTGGGTCTCCGCGGGGTTCCTCCGCGCCCCCATCCCTCGGAAGAGGTCGGGTACCACCACAATCACAGCGGCACACGTATTGGTGCACGACCAAGCTTTGTTACGTGGTGGGCACACCATCCTAGTGAATTGAGGGCAAAATTTTGCGCGTTTGGAAAATAACGCGGGGTTCAACAGCTGAAAAACAATTTTTAACATTAGATTTGACTTGCTTTTCAAACTTGAGCAAAATGTTGCCAATCCAGGTTAATTTGAGATAAACAGGGCATTTTTGTGAACCTTCTTAGACATGTTGATAAAAACGGGCAATTTTCTTCGAAATAGTCGAATTGATTATAACTTCGGGGTAGACATTTTGCCGCAAGATAGATCTTATAGAATCCAATTTCTGTAATTCTTAAGATTACATGAGAGAATCACTCAACGCGTTCCCAAATCAATTCGAAACAAAGAAAAGTCAACAAAAGTTCTGCCTAGACGAAACTGCAAAGCCAAGAATCCTCAAAATCAACTGGAATGTGATTCAGCCATTGGACTTCATTTACTTCAAAATTCTGACTGCGCTGCCCAATATCATGAGCGACAATTTTCAATTTTGGCAAAAGCAAGAACTCAATTTCACTTAGCAGCGCTAGACGCTATTTTTATCAAAATACAGCAACCAATTTTGTGCCGGCCGAAAGAATTCGTCTATTCTCTCTAAATTTACAATAATTAATCATTGGGTGACGTTCATACGAAGTTTGACAATCATCCAATGAAAATTATTCACGTGATGTATTTTTTCTTTTTTAGGTGGAATTTTTGACGTCTCAAAAAACTATAACACACCGCGTTCTTCGACTCCAATTTATCCTCGCGTTGATTCTTGACAAGGGCGAGATGAAAACCGTTCGAATCTCTGTTTTCAAACAGACTTTTTTTAGGCTACCAAACTTTTCCAAAGATCCGATAATGAATCCAATAGTGATCGAAGCAATTTGAAAATTCTGTACCACTAAACAACAGCAAGTATTATAAAAGATTTGATTTTTGTTAAATCCATTAGCGTTTTACTGGAATAATTTTCTTCACACTAATGCAGTTCCGTCAACTCGTCATAACCCTTTCATTATCAAATGTTTACAAAGCAAACTATAAAGTATACATATGACCTTGTAAGAAACATTAACATCTGTCTTTACAGCAGAGGTGGAGTCCTCGAGGACGTCCTTGGCCTCGAGGACACATTTTCAAGTCCTTGGCCTTGGCCTCGAAGGTCAAGTCCTCGGCCTTGGCCTTGGCCTCGAAGCCTCAAGTCCTCGAAAATTGCCCTGTCCTCGGCTCGAGGACAGCACTATTTTTTGAACAGTTGAAATTTCGTTGGAAAACGCCAGAAACATTGCAGAAAATTTGCGAGGACCTCTTTTGTTTTCCTCACTTGGAGCAAAGGCGTAGCCAAGGGGAGGGGGGTTGAGGGTCCACCCCCCTTCCCAATTGAAATTTCACCAATGACAAAACTGTGACAAAAAAGCCTATAGTTTCTTCAGTATCAGTTTCTTTTTAGCATTTGTCGCTTACAACGGTATAACTAAAAACAATATTGAAGACCAGGGGCTCCGCGTCCCCCTCAATTCAATTTTTGCCAGTCAATTTAAACGTATAACTCGAAGAAAACGGAGAGTTTTTGTCTTAAAAGTTGCTATCTCAGGTCCACATCTAGCCTTTTTGTGAACGTAATGCATTAATCAGGGCCGGATTTACCATAATGTAACGCAGTACCAGCAGTAACGTAGCCATGGGGAAGGCGGGGAATATAGCCCCCTTCCCATTGGCCTGTCAACCAAAATGCAGAATAAGGAAAATACCACGTTTTTAGCTCTTTTGAGACTGTTTTGTGCGCTGGAATTGACTAAAAAGTGATTTAAAGCATCATTTGAAACATATATTCAGGGGGGGGGGGCTAATTGCCAAAAATTAAAGTCATAAATCAATGAAAACTTTGAAAAAATGCCCGAAAATAAACAATCAAATTTGATCGCTAATGTAAAAACTCCTAACATAGGTTTTATCAACAAATGTACCATAAACTCAGGAATTAGGGTAGGGGGGCTATTCAGTGTTAGTCATAGGTGGGCACAAGTCCGTTAATCGTTAATCCGTTAATAACGAAGCTAACTTTTTCATTAACTCGTTAATCCGTTGAAAAGTTTCTTCATGTTAACGGACTAAATTAACTTCCGTTAAGTTCCGTTAAGGTTCTTATCGTTAATATTTTGCACCATTATTCATTCATCGTACCTGGACAAACCATTTTGCACTGGTATCAATTAATTATCGCTGATCACAATTTCCAAAGGTTTTCCAATCGCAGCTTCGTTAGTGCATTTGAACTTATATTTTTATCTTGAAATTAGATTAGACTGTAAAATATAACTTCAAAACACAAAAAGACCACCACAGCAATAAATATTTTCTTACTATCAGCTCTACAGCGTCAATACGTATTCTAGAAGCGAGTGAATAACAAGAAATGTAAATTACAAAATGTTAATGAATTAACGGACTTTATTAACTTCCGTTAATCAAAGCTGAAAATAACGGATTAACGTTAACGGAGGCATGAAGTTTGTTAACGGACTAGTGGTTAACGAAGCTAACGTTTTGCATTAACTTGCACACCTATGGTGTTAGTTAATTACCAGTCACTCCTCTCAAATATCTTTCCATTACCCTTACCCCAATTATTTTTCGTTATAAAACATAGACGAAATAGATTACTCCGTGTGAGTTTTATTGCATAATAGGATTTTATGTTTTACCAGCCCGTAAACAAGAGAACTGCAATGTTATCATTAGCCACTTCCCATATAGCCCATTAATGCAACCAGTTGAATCATGTTGGCCTGCCAATTTCTATGCCTCGTTTAAAAAGCATTATTTTGTATTAAAATAGCTCTAAAATTAAGTTATTTTTGCAAAAAAATGCAAAATTTTCGAGCGCTGGAGGCTCCGCCCCCATACCCCCAGCCTCCGACAGCTGGGGGCTTCGCCCCTAACCCCCATTGGCCTCCGGCGACTGGGGGCCTGCCCTCAGACCATTAAAACAGCCATCCCCATTGTGAATTTCTGGCTACGCGCCTGAGTACCAGGTAAGGGCTCCGAGCTAAAACCGAAAGACTTTTTTTGGTCTTCACCTATAGTTGGCAGAAAGATGTTGCGAAAATATCCTAAGTGCCAGGGGCCTAGCGCGATGTAAATTCGGCCCGGCAATAACATGGTTAGTTGCCGTAAACATCTATTTTACCATTTTTCAATAACAATTTAGTAATTCACCTCCAACCTCGCCGGTTTTTATGCACAAAATACTTTTTTTAAAAATTAGCCATGGAAAATGCTGATTGAACCAATCATTAAACTTCAATTGAGGGGGCCTGGGCCCCCTAGCCGAACATGAACTCCTATAACTGGTTATTGTCATGACAAAACAAAAATCTCAAAGGAAAATCTTCAAGTGGATTATTATTTACTGCTAAAATGTTGGAAGAGACAATGCACCTTACTTCCCCTACCTGGACCAGATCAGGACCAGACGTTGCAGTTTTGGGCCAGATCACTTACAATTAAATTTAACTCCAAAATCCAAGATGTTAAACGTGTTTTGGACTTAAATTGCAAGTAAAAGGAGTATTAAGCAATTTGGTTTTTTCAATTGGCTTTCAAATGTCAAAAATCTAGTGCTTTTAAATACCTCTGTACACTTGCGAAATGTGATTCAATGGCATTAAAATAGCTTTTTTTTCCAAAAACTTACAAAAAATCCCCCCTCAAAGCCTCTGGCGGCTGGGGGCATCGCCTCCAGACCTCCCGTTTGCGATATCTTTGAGTTACACCAGCTTACTCAACACGTTTCCAAAGTTAAATATTTGCGTTTTTGAACTATTAGTTTAAGCCCTTTCCCTTTGCAAAATCCTGGTTACGTGCCAATAGCCAACGACTTCAGATCTTCCATCTTACAATGTATTTGTCCCACAAAAACTTCCTCTATGGAAAAATTTTGATGACGTCATTTCATGTGATTTGTGGTTCAGACATCCCCCAATCAAAAATTCTGGGTACGCCTATGAATTGGAGATCGCCTAAAAAAAATTTTTGAAGACGTTTTTTTTTTTTTTTTGGAGAACACTTGCGCCTGTGTCCTTGGTCCTTGGCCTTGGCCTCGAGCATTCCTGTCCTTGGCCTTGAGAGGTTCTGTCCTCGGAAAGGTTGTTCTTGGCCTCGGATTTTTTTTGTATCCTTGGCCTTGGCCTCGAGCCTTGTGTCCTCGACTCCACCTCTGCTTTATAGTTCAAACTTACAGTAGCGGCAAACTGCGCTTCATGTAATGAATAAAACGGTTTTGATTGCGGTTTTATCGCTTTTGTTTTCTTTCGGAATATGTGAGTACTGTGCATTAGACAAAATAAGCATCGAATAAGATTCGTCTACAATAATTTAAAAAAAAAAGAATTATGTAAAAAAGAAAAATATCATACCGGTAACTAAAAACATGTTCGTCAAAATATCGGTTATGTGTTTTTTGCCCGACAAAGTCCAACCTCAAACCTCCTCGTGGTGTCAGGTGAAAACACTGGCAACCAAATAAAGGCAATGGACACCAACCGATGAAAATGCGCACCAGCCGATGAAAATGAGCGAGGTTAAAAGGTGCGTTTAGACTGGACGCGAAGCAAAGGCTAGCAACCTTCGCGAGTGGTCGGTCACGTCACTCGCGAAGGTTCCCAACCTTCGCAAGTGGTTGCTAATCTTCGCGACTGGTCGCTGCATAGGCTAATTCTAATAGCCTGCTTTTTTAATGTATTCAATGAGCAGAAAGCGTTGTGCACTTTATACTATTTAAGCGCTATTATAGTAATCACAGGTTCTGTTTCGTCATAACGCGCTAGAATTTAAACGAAGATTGAGCTTGTATTATGCTATCACGCAATAACCGTAAAAAAAAGTCCAGACTAATGTCCTACGTTGTAGGTAACAAAAAACAACCTTGAGAAAAAACTTTGTAAAAGTGTAAACATAGAGTCTATGGTGTAAGGGAAAAACAAAGTACCGTAAATCGAATTTGAAAATGAAAAGACAGGTCACTTCTTCAAAGGGTAGTAATAATTAGCCTATATCTATCAATGCTTAGTTTAGGTCCTTTCACTAAAAACTTGCCATAATGTGTTTCGACGATGACAATTTGGTTCTAGTAGATCTATCTTGTTGAGTTTAGACCAATAGGCTAGTCTACAGGTACTTTTAAAGCGTTAAACTAATGTTATTTTTTTGATGTGATTTTTCTTTTTCAGAAAAGCATGTTATGATACCTGTAGTAAGCTTAAACAGTAATTGTTTGTGTTAGCTATTTAGTGCTGTTTATGAAGACTCGCAATGCTAACGCTATAAGTAAATCTGATAGCTGGATTTGTCATCAGTTAGGCCTATGTAGTGAAATTTTTGATTATTGTGCAATGGATTGCTGTGTTGGTTTGCTGGAGAAAGCGAAAAAACATAGCAGTTTTGCATGATTTGACACTGTCATCGAAGGACAAGAATTTACAACAGTAATACCAGAAGTTGCTTTGCCAAAAAGTCAGCCACTAAAACTACGTTTGGTTTTTTATTCGCTAGCGGAGCGCTTATCGATGTTTAGTGCAAAGTTAAATACTTTCGAGAGCATTTTATTTGCATTTTCTTGCGGTACCAGTACGTTGCGACGGTCGCGTTTAGCTCAAAGGGCTTTGCTCCAAACCATCGTTTGTAAGATACAGACAAATTTATAGCTGTAAGGTTAAGCTCCCTCTTCTTAGCAATATTTTGGTCATGCCACTGATAAAAAAAAAACATTTAGATTTTTTCATAAGAAAATTGTTACTCAAGCATCTGAATAAAAGTGTTTTTAGTTCTCACATTTTCATGTTATTGATGCGTCTTTCCTATGTCCAATTATTATAAATGCTGTATCAAGTTTTTTGTTTAGTGGTGACTAATGAGAATGGGACAATATTTAATGGACTTGCTTGACAGCTATTTCTCTACCAATTACAGTACAATAAACTCAGCAAAAAATTGAACTGTCACTTTCTACTCGTGGATATATGCTGACTCAGCACATCAATGTCTTCTTTTGAGGAAGGCACTGGTACTGGTCGTAAAAATCGTTCATTTAATTTTTGTTCGAGTTCGTTTTCATACTTGTTCCAGCACGTGCGACGAACATTACGAAACATTTTAGCTTGTTTTCGGATTCTGCTTTTAACCGGGAACCTAATACACATGTGATCCGAGAATGATGGCACGTCGCTAACATGCCAGCCAACTACTCGGTCTCATGCACACCGGTTTACTAAGGTCAAGTCCAGAACCTATTCTCGCGTTTTAGTTCTGAATGTTGGTTTATTACCCACATTACAGAAATTCAGGTCTGCACTAACACAATACGCTAGCAGATCCTCTCCTCGAGGGTTTATATTGGAGGATCCCCATATAGTGTGATGTGCATTTGCATCAGTTCCTACAATCGTAGGGATTTGTTCATTTTCTGCGAAGACTAACATATCCCTCAATAAATTGGGCGGAGCTGGTTCTTCGGCTGCCATGTATGCCGATACGAAAACAAAACTGTCTCCGCTTTGGCACACATTGTTAACTCTAACTGCCACAATATCCTCATTTGAAAACATCGGGATTAGAGAACAACAGAGATCAGGAGTAGCATAAATGCACGCCCGACGACGATTACCCTTTTCAATACCTTGAAAGAGGTTCCAGCCTCGTAGCTTACTTCTGATTTTAGTGGCATATGTCCATGGTTCTTGAGCTAACACTAACCCGGAACGTACGGTTTTTGTAACTTCACAGATTTTAGTGGCATATGTCCATGGTTCTTGAGCTAACACTAACCCGGAACGTACGTTTTTTGTAACTTCACACATGCTATAGCTTGCTGCTTTACATCTGTGTAGGTTGATTTGCCAACACTCTAAATTATGTAAGGATAACTTAGGTGTCGTAATGGCTTTATTTGATTTTCCCCCCGCTTCACCTTAGACTTGCAAGCAACTTCCGAGAAATTACTTGGATGCTGAGGTTCAACAGGGGAAGTTAAGGTGGTGTTCGGTTTCACAACCGGCCATACCATTTTTGCTGTACCCTCAGCTTCTGAGACCGATTCCTTTAGCAAAGAAACCTTCTCAACTTGAGGGCTCAGATTTGATGTTTTTTCGGCATCTGGTCTAGAAGATGCACATAGCCGAATGTTATCTTTGTTGGCATTGTCATTCAAGAACGCAATGATTCTTGGTTGTGATCGTGCCTCTTCTTTTGAATTTAGGAGTATGATCCGTGTTACTTTTCTTGATCTAATGATATTACACATAAACATAGGGCTGGTTTTCTTTAATCTGGGAAAAGTTCCAAAGACTAGATTATCCAAACTAGCAGGAGGCCACTAACTGCCATTTCTGCCGATAACGACACACCAACACCGCAATTGACAGACTTATCCTTGGAGCACTGGCTTCGTCGGAGCCCCCCAATACAGCTGTAGACCCCTACCCAGGTGCCATCTGGAACTACAGGTGCACGGGGATTTTCAAAAGCTAATGGACACGAAGTCCTGTGTTGGCTAGACTAGGACCAGCATCCTCTCTATCTTGAGACCGCGACATGGCAGCGCATTTTATCCGCTGTACCCTATACTCGCATTGACAATCCGTCTCAATATTGGTCCATCACCACCGGTTTCCATTTTAGCTAGCAATCTCCTGTTTGCCTTTGAGTCAAGGGTCGGAATATTAGAAGGCAGGACTTCGCAGTATCAGGCCTTCGCTAGCGCTATTGCCTGGTTGCTAAATCTTGCACTCCTTAACCTCGCCCAAATTCATCGGCCGGTTGCCATTGCCTCAATTCGCCAGTGTTTCCACTGTTTCCTCTCGACACCACGAGGAGGTTTGAGGTTGGACTCTGTCAGGCTTGCCCAAAATTAGGTGAAGAGCAAAAAAAAAATTACGGGTTCTTGTTCCAAAAGTGGCAACCTCAGGCTCTCATCTAATTTTTTATAAACGTAATGCAATAACCGGGGACGTATTTACCATACGGCACAGTGCAAGGGGCTCCGCGCTTAAAAGGTAAGACTGTTTTTTTGGTCTTCTCCTATATTTGGCAAGAAGTTGTAGAAAAAATCCCCGAAAGTGCCAAGGGTCTTACGCAATGTAAATCCGGACCGAGCAAAAACATGATTAGTAGGCCTAACTATCTATTGTACCATTTTTCAAAAACAATTCATTTCTATCTCACCAGTTTTTCGCGACAAAATACTTTGAAAAAATTAGCTAGGGAAAATGCTCATTGAACAAAATATTGAGGTTGAATTAAGGGGGTATGGGCTCCCTGGTCGTACATGTACTCCTACAACCGCTAATTTTCATAACAAAACAAAAATCTTTAAGGCAATTCTTCGAGTGAATTATTATTTTGTGCTATAATATTGCACGAGGCAATGTACCTTACTTCCTTTAACTGGGTCGAATCACTTACAAAATTTAATTTCAAAATGAGAGAATTTAAACGTGTTTTGTTCGTGCTTAAATTCTAAGTAGAAGGAGAATTGAACAGTTCAATTTTTTTGATTGACTTTCAAATGAATGTTATAAAATAGCTATTTTTCTAGAGAAATACTAAAAATCGCCCTGCGGCTGGGGGCTTCGCCCACAGACCCCCGTCTGCGATGCTTTTCAGTTACACTACTTTACTCAATACGTCTTCCAATTGAGACATTTTGAGTTTTAATTCAAGCTCTCTCCCTTCAGCAAAAGCCTGGCAACGTGAAAAACCAGGCCACAGCTACTGATCTTTTATTTTATAATATCTTCATCTCATAAAAATTTCCTCTTTCAGAAATTTCTCATGGCGTCATTGCATGTGATTTGTGGTTTGGCCCCCCAGTCAAAAATCCTGGCTACGCCTGTAGTTATTCGTTACAGCACAAAAAGTGTTGTTCGAAAAAAACTTTGAATAACGCATATATAAAAAACGATTAACGCACATGAATAACGAATCGGAATAACGAATTACGAATATGAATAACAAAATACCATGACCAATAACAAATGTTTGGCAAATAACGAAGAGCATGTAATGATCCCCCCAGAACCGAAAAGTCTCTTTGTACCAATCTCGTCAAATAAAGAACTTAGGTAAATGACGTAAGGCGCCTTTGAGGTTGTTGGTGGGTAAACTCATATGTTAACAACAAATTGAGGTCTTTAGGTTTCAAAAATTTTCAAAGGGAGCAAGTTGAAGTACACTCTTCCTTTTTAGAACCGATAAATCTTGAGTTGAGACTGGCTGTTTTAAATTTTTTGCCGATATTTAGTCTCATTTGTTTTTGATTTTGTAAAATTTTTGAAAGCATCGACGTCAATTTTAGCGGCCATGTTTGAAACACTTTAATTTCTATTGCTCTGTCTGCTTAAGCGAAGGCTTTTTTCTTGCTTTTACAGCATCGTAAAATTACAAAAGCGAAAAAGCAAGCTTTTTTCAAGTTGAACAACTGCCAAAAAACTTTCTCAATTGCTTGCGCAGAGCAACAAAGCCTTATAAATCTTGAATAGTTACAATTTTGCTTGCAAACACTAGAAAATCACTGAAGTTTTATCGTTTTCAATCAGCACAATTTTTAGTTTCTTTGATTAGTTTGATTTTTTTTGTTTGTTTTTGGTTTATTTTGATCTTAGATTTTGAGCAAAACTGAGCCTCATGTTTTAGAAAATCGTTCGTATAAAAGGAGTGTATTGCTATTTTTGTCAGCTGGCACTACTCAACATTTCTTTGTCAGTCGAAACAGCAAATGATTCTCCATGCCATTCGCTTTTGTTTAGCAATCTAATAGCAAACATGGCGACGATTTAAATTAATTTTCAGCAAAAATTCGCTTTAATTAGAAGTTTTCATCATTTCGCCATTAAATTTAGAACCAGAAAGATTTCTTGCACGCTTAGAGTGCTTCAAGATCCTCTTTAAGATGGCGAGGAAAATGTGAAGTTTTCTACTCGAAATGCTTTCAGCAATCGCTCGAAGCAATTTAACGAGAAAGAATGACGTAACGGATTTTGCAAGGCTTGACACGCACGTGCAAGAATGACCTCTTACTTTTAGCGAGTATTTCGTTCGGTAGCGCCTCTTAAAAAAAACTCGTTAATTAAAGGGAACTTTATAATTTTTCAATTTCCTCATTTGGGCGCCTCTGCTCCGTAGCATTAGCAACCATGGGTTTCAAAATTTTGAGTCATCACAAAAGATGACTTTGCAAACTTTCTTGCAGATTTCCAAACATCGTGTAATTGCTTATTCTGGAAGAAATTTTGCGAAGTCATCCATATGTGATGTCAAGAAACTTCGAAACGCAGGTTGCTAAATATGGTACGGAGTCTAAGAGATTAAATCTATTTTCTCCGATAAGAGGAATAGTGGAAAAAGATTTGGGCATCTTTTTTTGCATCAAACAGTACCATTTCTTCAATATAACCGATTTCAAGCAAAATTTCTTTAACTGCGTCTAGTTCTAAACTGAGATTGTTTTTTTTTTTTTAACCAATTGCTTTTTAACTTCTATCTTCCACGTTTCTGATTTTTATTCACCACTCGAAAGAAATTCGAATGTACGCCTAGTAATTTGGTTTTCGACGATTTACCTTTTTACCTTAATCTTTGCTATGGTATTCATGTATAAAATCCTTAACACCGTTTTGTCATAATTGAAAGATGCTGCATTTGATTCAATACTTCAGTAGAGGAATACTATTCGTGATAATTTCTTTTTGACTTTGTCTTGTCTTACAGATTTTAGTCTGTTTTTCTTATGATCATTGCTGGTATAAAAGCAACCAATCTCACCTACAATCCTAAACAAGTTTGCTCATGTTTCTTGTTTTGACAACAGCAATAATAATTAATCGCAATCTTTTAATATAACAATAAAAACGTTTCCATGAAATTCTACTACCAAGAGGTGAAAAAAAGGTGGACAAAGTGTAATACGATTAATTAGGAAAGCAAAGGAAGTAATGTGTTTTGTTTCGCGATAAATTTTAATCGTTCGTGAGAAGGTTCAGTTTTGATTGCACATTCCGTGCAAAATTAAGTTATAAGCATTAAATCACTCATTCTAATTTCGACTTCATTTACCTTGCGAGATTGGTACAAAGAGACTTTTCGGTTCTGGGGGGATCATTACATGCTCTTCGTTATTTGCCAAACATTTGTTATTGGTCATGGTATTTTGTTATTCATATTCGTAATTCGTTATTCCGATTCGTTATTCGTTATTCATGTGCGTTAATCGTTTTTTATATATGCGTTATTCAAAGTTTTTTTCGAACAACACTTTTTGTGCTGTAACGAATAACTACAGGCGTAGCCAGGATTTTTGACTGGGGGGCCAAACCACAAATCACATGCAATGACGCCATGAGAAATTTCTGAAAGAGGAAATTTTTATGAGATGAAGATATTATAAAATAAAAGATCAGTAGCTGTGGCCTGGTTTTTCACGTTGCCAGGCTTTTGCTGAAGGGAGAGAGCTTGAATTAAAACTCAAAATGTCTCAATTGGAAGACGTATTGAGTAAAGTAGTGTAACTGAAAAGCATCGCAGACGGGGGTCTGTGGGCGAAGCCCCCAGCCGCAGGGCGATTTTTAGTATTTCTCTAGAAAAATAGCTATTTTATAACATTCATTTGAAAGTCAATCAAAAAAATTGAACTGTTCAATTCTCCTTCTACTTAGAATTTAAGCACGAACAAAACACGTTTAAATTCTCTCATTTTGAAATTAAATTTTGTAAGTGATTCGACCCAGTTAAAGGAAGTAAGGTACATTGCCTCGTGCAATATTATAGCACAAAATAATAATTCACTCGAAGAATTGCCTTAAAGATTTTTGTTTTGTTATGAAAATTAGCGGTTGTAGGAGTACATGTACGACCAGGGGGCCCATACCCCCTTAATTCAACCTCAATATTTTGTTCAATGAGCATTTTCCCTAGCTAATTTTTTCAAAGTATTTTGTCGCGAAAAACTGGTGAAATAGAAATGAATTGTTTTTGAAAAATGGTACAATAGATAGTTAGGCCTACTAATCATGTTTTTGCTCGGTCCGGATTTACATTGCGTAAGACCCTTGGCACTTTCGGGGATTTTTTCTACAACTTCTTGCCAAATATAGGAGAAGACCAAAAAAACAGTCTTACCTTTTAAGCGCGGAGCCCCTTGCACTGTGCCGTATGGTAAATACGTCCCCGGTTATTGCATTACGTTTATAAAAAATTAGATGAGAGCCTGAGGTTGCCACTTTTGGAACAAGAACCCGTAATTTTTACCGGGTCGGTTGCCAAAATCTGAATTGAGGGGACCCGGGCCCCCTGGTTGTCAATATCATTTTTAATTACTGTTGTACGCTTGCACTGTTGTACGTGTGTGTTGTTGTACGCAAAAGAGGTAAATGACTCTAAAGAAACAATAAGTTTTAATGTCACTTTTTTATGATTGGTAGCATTTCAATTAAGGGGGGGCGAGCCCCATGGCCCCTCCTCCGACTAAGCCGATGCGAATAACCAACCGAATGTTATTTATTACATGCTCCGTTCGTAACAAAAAATTCATTCGAAAAAAATGAAATCACTTTGTCAACTCTGTTCCGATTGCTACGTCATAATTGTATCACCTATAGCTGTTCTAGCCGTTGCTTTCAATTATTAATAATTGGAATAAATGTTCTGCAATATATTTACTTATAATTATTTCATCTCTTCGACTGATGTCAATTAATAAGCTTCGGTCATTTATTTGTAAGCAAAAAAAATATCACTGGTATAAGTTTCAATATCCGAAGCCAGTTCTTCAACAATAAACATGAAACAGCATGACCAAATAGGTAAAGGGTCGAGCACGGAAACTTAGTTATTTATCGATTTGAAGGTAAGAATTACTCTTTATTTCACAGGAGCGTTTAATCCTGCAAGAGCAAATAAGTAGTATGTACTGCGACAAAACGTGTACGTTTGCGGGATTGAAAGTGCGGGACTGCAAGTGCGGAATAGCGGGATTTGTCCAATTGCGGGATTGTCTAATTGGGGCGTAATCTAAATGCGGGATTTTCGAAATGCGTGATTACGTAAATACAGCGTTGTCTTAATGCAGGATTGTAGTAGTCTCAACCCCAGCTTTAACCCTAAGTTTAACCCTAATCCTAACCCTAGCTGAACCCCCCTCAGCTCTAACTCTAGTCCTAACCCTAACTCTAACCCTAGCTAGTTGTAAGAATCGAATCCGAAACTTGGTCTCGACCTGAAGAGTGTCTTGCCTGAAGACCGAACCACCGCAGGTGGTGAGGTTTACCTGGGAACTGATTATGGTTCAAGTCTAAAGCTTTGCTGAGTAACTGGTTATGTTAAAGTATGAGTGAATAACTAACCTGAGAATCGAACCCGGTAGTTTCTGAATTCTATTCTAAAATAAAAAGGTTATCTAGTTTATGCTTTGAAACATTTTATAAGTTTTGGTTTGAGCTTTATTTAGTAAGTTTCTTGTGTTAAGGTTTCTTGTGTGTTACTTGTTATTTAGTAAGTTTCTTTTGTAAAGGTTTCTTGTGTGTTACTTGAAACTGTTTCCTGTCGTGACCGCGCAGCATGCTGTAGCCGAATTTTCGGCGCCGTGGTGTAATTGCGCGGTAAAAACAGCTGGTGACACGACCTGACCTGTCCAAGGTGCAATGGCGCAAGAGCCAGTATCGACATATTCTCTGCTATAAATATCTGGATAACATAACATCCAGTGTACATCTGCATGCTTTTTATACAGCTAAAACGGTTTTCATGAAGATTTAGATTGTTTGCGCAGGAAAAAAGATGTCGACTCCGTTGAAAAATCTTGGCAACTGCTTGTTCTTTCCATTCCTAGGTGTAAATGTTAACTTTGAGTGAAAAACAGTTTTCAATTTGAACTAGATCATGCAAAGTTACCCCTTGAAAATTGTTAGGGTCGACAAGAGCAAATTTGCAATACCACAAAAACAATTCTTTGGTTTTAGATTCAAAATTCTGCAAAGTGCAACCAGTATGATGAGCAAGCATAGGCGTAGCCAGGATTTTTGATTGGGGGGGGCAAACCACAAATGACATGCAATGACGTCATCAAAAATTTTCAAAAAAAGAACCTTTTGTGGGGCAAAAATATCGTATAATGGAAGATCTGAAGCTACAGTTCATTGGCATTTAACCAGTATTTTGGTAAAAAGAAAGAGTGAAAACTAAATAGTTAGAAAGAGCAAATGTCTAACTTAGGAGACGTGTTGAGTAAGCTAGTGTACTTGGGCGAGGCCCCCAGCCGCTGGGCGATTTTTGTACGTTTTTGGAAAAAAAATATTTTAATCCCATTGGATCACATTTCGCACGTTTTTATAGCCATTTTGAAAGAACTAGATTTTTACATTTGAAAGCCAATCGAAAGAATTTAACCGTTCAATCCTCTTTTTACTTGCAAATAAAGTCCAAAACACGTTTAAAATCTTGCATTATGGTCTAAAATTTTAATTGTAAGTGATTTGGTCCAAGGAGGCGGAAGTAATGCACATCGCCTCCTGCAATATTTTAGCAGTAAATAGTAATCCCCTCGAAGATTTTCCTTCAATATTTTTTCTTCAAGATTTTTGCTTAGTCATGAAGTTAACTAGGTATAGGAGTACACGTACGGCCTGGGGGCCCAGGCCCCCTTATTTGCAATTCAATAATTTGTTCAATGAGCATTTTTCCTAGCTTTTTGTATGTTAAGTATTTCGTACGTAAAAGCTGGCGAGGTAAAAGTGAATCGTTATTGAAAAATGGTAAAATAGATGGTTACGCTTACTAAATATGTTATTTCTGGGCCGGATTTACATTGCGCGGGGTTTCTGGCACTTAGGGGATTTTTGCAACATCTTCCGGCCAAATGTAAGTGAAGACCAAAAAAAGTCCTACTATCTGAGCGCTGGGCCCTGGCGCAGTGGTTATTGCATTACGTTCATAAAAAGGTTAGGTGAGAGTAGTATTATATGCTCCAAAAGGATAGGATTGTGGTTGCAAAATTGTGGTTGCCGGTTTGAGGTTGTGAATTTTCGCAAGATCGTAAGTTCTAACCGTATGTCTCTAACTCTAAGAATCGAACTTGGTAGAGTCTAACCCTAGGTCGGTAACCCTAAGAATCGAACTTGGTAGAGTTTAACCCTAGGTCTGTAACCCTAAGAATCGAACTAGGTAGAGTCTAACCCTAGGTCGATAACCCTAAGAATCGAACTAGGTAGAGTCTAACCCTAGGTCGATAACCCTAAGAATCGAACTTGGTAGAGTATAACCCTAGGTCTGTAACCCTAAGAATCGAACTAGGTAGAGTCTAACCCTAGGTCTGTAACCCTAAGAATCGAACTAGGTAGAGTCTAACCCTAGGTCGATAACCCTAAGAATCGAACTAGGTAGAGTCTAACCCTAGGTCGATAACCCTAAGAATCGAACTTGGTAGAGTTTAACCCTAGGTCTGTAATCCTAAGAATCAAACTAGGTAGAGTCTAACCCTAGGTCTGTAACCCTAAGAATCGAACTTGGTAGAGTCTAACCCTAGGTCGGTAACCCTAAGAATCGAACTAGGTAGAGTCTAACCCTAGGTCTGTAACCCTAAGAATCGAACCTAGAACTTGGTCAAGAGTAGAAGAGTGTTTTACCTAAGGTTCGAACTAACAAGAGCTAGCCAATGCTTTTGTTTAAAATTCGTAAGATTTCTTAAAGTTGTGAGATCTACCTGGGAACCGAACCATGTTCCTGAATGTTAAGACTCTAATACATTCAACTAAGATAAATCAAAAGACCAAGACTTTTTTTTTGTTTATGTGTAACGTCTCTTGAACGAAGTAAAACTGGAAGATTTGTTTTAGAATTTATACGCAAGCGGTGGTGATTCACCAGGGAAAGTCCCTACGAGAACGTATTTTTTTGGAATGCTCAACGGGATCGAATTAAAGTATTTTCTTGACACTGAGTTACGGGTATACAGCGTAATATTACGACGATGCTGTCATAAACGTGAGCGCGATAATAATAGCAATGACGTAATCGTAGTGTGATATATTAGAACTGTTCTATGGAGGTAGTGGCGCAACGGTATGACGTCATTGCATTTTAATCGCACAACCTTGACACGACTGGACTTGGCAAAATACACTTGTGTTTGACAGCGACTTTTGCTAGCATGGCGCAATTAGTAATAAGGCTTTTGTTTCGTATTCGATCACCGCAATGGCGCAAGGGTTATGAAAAGGTCAGTTCTTTGTTTCAGCACTGCAGGTGATTAGTTAAAGTTTGAAGTTTGTACGGCTAGCCTGAGAATTGAATCACCGAAGGTGATTAGGTGAAGTTTAAAAGTTTGTAAGGCTTGCTTGAGAATCAAATCACCTCCTTCCAATCTAAAAAAAGTGAAATTTATGAAAACAAAGTAAAATATAAAATATTGAGTCGATAATATAAAAATATGTGGATTCATGTTAATTCTGGAGTTCGAATAACTGCAGAGTTGTGGTTTAGCAAAATAAGGGCGAAATCATTCTTTAACTTTTGCATTAAAATACCGCAACAGCGACGGCTGGAATATTTGTGAGTCGATAGAAAGGTGATATCAGTTGCCTTAAAATATTACAATATTTACAACTCTGCTAACTGTTGCGAGTTTGTTTGGGGAAAAAATTAGTAATATAGCTCGAGGCTGCAGCATTAAACGTTACGTCATCAAACCTTGGACCGGTGGCCACTGGCTAGCTGTCACAAATATTCGCTTTTCAAAAACTTTTTCAATTAGTTTCAACAATTAAAATTTGCAAACATTGTTTTATTTGAATGGTGCAATATAGCTCAATTTGTTTAGAATCACCTCGGTATCACAAGAACTTGCAAGTTTGTTAGCCGCTGTTGATACTGCAGAGTTTTAAGGTTCTAGTCATACTATCAAAATAAACGTATGTACCAGGTACCTATCGTCAGAAAACGTTTACTCGAAGTGGTTATTTACTACGTCTCAAACGAGAAGTACATGAATAGGTTTTGAAATTCGAGTGCGAAAAAATGGAACAGAAAATTTAAAAGAAAACCAGACCCTAAACCACCGGTATCATGTTCTATTTCATTCTCCTCTGGAGAAAAATCATTGTTTATGCAAACTCCTCAAAAAAATTGCGAATAACCAACTTAAACGAACACGCAGTACCGGTTCGATGCCCAGGGCAAGCGGTTCAATTCCCAGCAGAACAGCAGCCTTCAAACCCTCAACCGACCAAGATTAAATAAGTATAGAACACCTTTTTCAATATCAATAACATCGACTTCAAATATTTTCCCCAGGCAGTAATTTGGAAACGTATAAAACGTGTATACCCAGCTGAAACCTTTAAAATTTTATAGCATATTAGTAAGACTTATCGTAGGTTCTAATTTAATAAATTAATCCTAGGTATGTTGTTTAGGTGAATCCAAAGACACGGTTTATTGTAGTGTGACATCTGTTTTCAAAACTTGTACATTCATTAAACCGACCTCAGTACCTTTAATCTTCTACACGTCCGTACGTGTTTTAAGATGCTTGGGGGAAATCCCCATATACTGTTATTTTAGTGTATTGCAGGCTGTGACATATATCTGTTTTACTTAAAAGGGTATTCAGGTCGGAAGTGTTTTTGCTCGATTTTCTCAAAAAAAAAAATCTAACAAATCTGGAGAATAACTTCACCAAATTTGTGCTTTGTACAACCTTCCGTTCCCAAGGTATGACAATTTAGATTTTCCCTTAGGAAGATCTTTTCTCCTTAGAAATTTTACCAGGTTTGCCAGCTACAAACAAAACTTCATAAAGTTACAGCATGTTTGGAACTTTTGTTTTACGTTTTCGGCACTCTTGTTGTCAAAACGAAATAAAGGGTCAGAATTGTAAATTAGCTGCTTTCCAAGTAAATTCAAGCTAACTGTTCAAAAGTCAATCTTTTGTCACGATACTGGCAAGATGGCAACACTAAAATAAGAAAAAAAAATGTTAACTTTGAACTACAATATCTTGAAAACGGCAAAACGTAGAAAGTCCAAGTTGGGTGAGAATGAATTTCAGACTTATCCCAGTGCTTTGGTTAGCAGAGAAAAACTCGACTTGAATACCCTTTTATGACTTTTGGCACATCCGAAGTAGAAGTTTAGAGGAATCTCCAGATGCTGTTAGTTTTGTTTATTATAATTTGTGTCTATTTTATTTAAAACTTTTCTAATCAATAAAGCACCCTTTAAACTCTTAATCCTTGACACGCCCGAACTTGTTTACGAAGTTTAAGCATAATTACGGTGAATGGTCTTCGGACGCTTGCTTCTGACATCTCTGGAACGCTTTTAAACGTGTTTCTTCCACAATCTTTGTAAACAAAATACCTGAAGCGCCTCAGACGTCTTCGATTTCACGTTGAAGGAGCAAAAGTATTTGTCCGAGGTTAGAAACTCACGTCATTAAAGGTGTCTTAATTAAATCTAAAAATTTCTCAAGTAAATCTAAAACCTTGATCGATTTCGTGGAGCTTTTCGACTCGAAGATCCTTCAAAGATTGCTTTACAGCTCCTTTGTTCCTGAAGAAAAAACAAAACAAAACTAAGGCTGTTTTTACAGAAATTTGACCGAATGACTTTGCACCACTCCAAAAAGAAGTCCTCGCTCTGACATGTAGACGAAGTTTATGAAAAGTTCAAGTTTCAGATAAGTTTTTTGGATTATTTTTCGTTGTGATTTTCACTCAAGACAAAGAAATCGCAAGGTTTCGTTATATTTTATTGAATTTATCCCTAAAAAAACAAAATATACTGTAAAACCTCTATTTGAGCGCCATGGCGCTCTATTTTTCAGCCCTTTTCCTAAAGTGGCGTTGTGTTAGAGGTGGTGTTGAATTAGGGAAGGTGCTCTATTTTTCGACTATCTGGTCAGAATTTCGGAAGATAATTTTAATTACTGAAACAAAAGAAAACAAAAACGGCTAACACAGTTAATATCTAACATCTAAGAAAGAAGAAAAAACATCTACGTAACACATTTACTGGTAAGTAATCAAAAATTCTCTTGTTGAAAATTAAGTGATACGTTGCTGTTTGTAGCCGTCCTCGACATTTTTGTGCTGGGGTTGCTATACCGGTGCACTATTATTGGGTAATTATTATTTTGTGACATAGAAAATCATTGGATTATTAATTAACATAACGAATTTCAAAGTGGTGGTCTATTAGAGGTGATGTTGAATTAGAAGACGGTGCTCTATTTTTTTCAAACCTGCCCCTGCAGCGGTGTTCTATTAGAAGCGGCGTTCAAGTGAAGGCGGCACTCAAATAGCGGTTTTCCAATAGTTGTTAAAAACTACAGTTTAAGAAAGTTTTTGATGTTTTTAATAAAATTATTACTCAAGTCAAAAAATTACAAAACTTGGAATCGTTTTTGATCACACTATTCTATGAACACATGAAAACCGCTAAAAATTTACATTGTTAGGGTACGCTTTTAAAGTACAAACAGTATACAAGACATAAAAACACAACAATTTTGAATATTCTGATCAAATTAGCCTGATGCAAAGAAGAAAAATAAAATTAATTAACTTTCAGGCAAGTGTTTCGATTATTGACGTAACAATTTTCACTCCAGGCAAAGAAATTACAAGGATTGAAGAGATTTTGGTGAACTTATTCCTATGAAAACAATATTACGTAGTAAAAAAACAACAACAAGATTTTAGAGAAATTTTAATTAAAAGTTATCGAATGATATTCATTTTAAGGTAAAAGTATTCTTTTAAACCAGGAAATCGTATAACTTGAACTATTTTTTCGCAAAACTATCTCTATATGAACAAGATTATTTGAAAACTTGTAAGGTTTTAAGTAAGTTTTCGGTTTTTAGATAAAATTTTTATTCAAGGCAAAGAAATTGTGAGGTTTCTAATACTTTTGACCAACTTTTAAAGGTCAGAGTAATCTTCAAGATAAAGAAACGTAACATTGTAAACGTTTTTATAAAAATAGCTTTACGTAAACTAAAAAATACTCCAAAAAACGTTAAAATTTAAAGTAAATTGTCGATGTTTACGACAAAATTACTTTTCAAGTCAAAGAAATTATAAGACTTTGAATGGTTTTGATGAAACTATTTTTATGTTAACAAAGAACTTAAAAGTTTTTAGATTTTAGTCAAACGCTATTGGTTTTTCCGTTGCGGCTTTCGCTCAAGACAAAGAAATTTTAAGGTTTTAAGATAGTTTGTTGAATTTATCCCTATAAAACAATAAAAATTTAAGATTTTGCTGAAATATTAACTTGAAAGTTGTCAAATGATTTTCATTTTTATGGTAGAATTATTGTTTTAAACAAAGAAATCGTAAAACTTCAATTATTTTTTCACAAAAAATATCTCTATGTAAACAAGATTACTCAAAAACTTTGTAAGATCTTATTCAGTACATAGATGTTGTTGAGTTTGAGATATCTTTAAAAAAATTATCTCTATGCAAAGAAGAAAATCAGTGAAATTTTTTAAGTGATTAGGAAAATTTTGATTCAAAGTGCAAAAAAAACATTTATTTTTTCTAGTAAATTTACAACCGAGATCACGAAAAGAGGTTTAATTTTGAACGATTCTCCGGGAATAATTATGAAAATATTGTTTTCAAATAAAGAATTCAAATTGAATTATTGAGGTATTTTACAAAATTACCCACGTGTTAACTCGAATATTCCAATAAAATTTTAGCTAAAGTTTCGGTTATTTAGATAAAACTCAAGAACATGCAAGTTTTTGAATGTCTTTTTTTCTTCTTTGCATAGAGATAATTTGTTTAAAGATATCTCAAACCCAACAACTACTTTGTACGGAATAAGATCTTACAAAGTTTTTGAGTAATCTTGTTTACATAGAGATATTTTTTGTGAAAAAATAATTTGAAGTTTTACGCTTTCTTTGCTTAAAACAATAATTCTACCCTAAAGATGAAAATCATTTGACAACTTTCAAGTTAATGTTTCTACAAAATCTTTGCAAAGGTTCTCGTTTTAAAGTAGAAGTTGAACACAGCATGGAGAAGTTGAATAAAATTTTAAGGTATTTTAGTAAAAAGATCAGTGCAAAACTAAAGCACTGATAAAAAATTTAAAATATCGGGTAAGCTTTTTTTTTGTTTCAGAGTAAAAAAAAGATTATTTTTACGTAAAATCTCATCGTAAAATGAAGAAACGTAAGATTTTTAATACTTTTTAGAAAATCATCGCTACGAAAACAAAGAAGTGTAGACTTTTTTGATTAAAAGCAATAAACATTTTTTTACTCGTTGACTTACTTTAAGACAAAGAAATTTTAATATTTTAGAATATTTTCTTCCTAATCTTGATGAAATGTTTCTTCCAATTCCAAGTGTTTGGTTTTTAATATCTTTAAAACTCGACTTGTTGTAACACGTTATCAAGTAAAATATTATCTTAGGGTTAGACTCTACCAAGTTCGATTCTTAGGGTTACAGACCTAGGGTTAGACTCTACCAAGTTCGATTCTTAGGGTTATCGACCTAGGGTTAGACTCTACCTAGTTCGATTCTTAGGGTTATCGACCTAGGGTTAGACTCTACCTAGTTCGATTCTTAGGGTTACAGACCTAGGGTTAGACTCTACCTAGTTCGATTCTTAGGGTTACCGACCTAGGGTTAGACTCTACCAAGTTCGATTCTTAGGGTTAGAGACATACGGTTAGAACTTACGATCTTGCGAAAATTCACAACCTCAAACCGGCAACCACAATTTTGCAACCACAATCCTATCCTTTTGGAGCATACATTACTACTGGTGAGGGCCTGAGGTAGCAACTTTAGGGACAAAAACCCCTGATTTCACTCTGGTTATACGTTTAAATTGGTTGGAAAAATTGAATTAAGGGGGTGCGCCGGGCCCCCTGGTCGTCAATATTATTTATTATTAATTAGTGTTGTACGCGTGTACTGTTGTACGCAAAGATGCTGAAAGAAACTGAAAATGAAGAAACAAGGTTTTTTTTGTAAAATTTTTGTCATTGGTGGCATTTCAATTGAGGAGGCCCGGGCCCCTTGTGCCACCCCTGGCTACGCCTATGATTTTGAGATAAGATCGTGCCCTTAAGTTCTTTTATAAAAAAACATCAAGCAAAATTCAAATAACTTTTTTTCCAAAACGTGAGGACTCGAGTCAACTCACTTGACAGTTTTTTGAAACCTCCAAGAACTGCATGACATTATTATGACGTGGGCAGTGGACACGTGGTTGTCATTGTCATTACTTACTTTGGTACGCGTAAATTCTAAATTAAAGAAACTGCAATTCCGGACAAGGACAACATATTGGCTATGCTCTCATTATATTTATCACCGGTAGTATTTTAATTGGGTGTTTGCATTACCGTCTGTGTTATCGCATTAAGTTCATAATAACGTTTAACGAGGGCCTGGGGTTGAACTTTTAGCACATAGCTCTTAGAATTTTCATAGGTTTTGCATACAAATTGTAAAGAATTTGAATTACAGGGCTCCTGGCCCGGGACCCTTGGTCATCCGTTCGGGGCCCAAGGGCACCCTCGTTATCAGTTGGGGCTCCGGGGCCCCTGGTTGTCAATTAGGGGTCCGTGGGCTCCTTGTTGTTGGTTGGAGGCCCCGGGCACCTTGGTCGTTAGTTAGAGGCCCTCTTGCCGCCAGTTAGGAGCCCGGGGCCCCCTGGTTGTTAGTTAGGGGCTCCGGGGCCCCCTGGTTGTCAGTTAGGGGCCTAGGAGCCCCCTGATTGTCCGTTAGGGGCTTAAGCGGCCCCTTGTCGTTAGTTAGAAGCCCCCTAGCCGCCAGGTAGGGACCCCGGGGCCCCCTGGTTGTTAGTGAGGGGCCCTGGGCCCCCTGGTTGTCAGTTAAGGGCTCCGGTGCCCCCTGGTCGTCAGTTAGGGGCCCAAGCGCCCGTTGGTTGTTAGTTATGGGCCCTAGGCCCCCTGGTCGTCAGTTAGGGGCCCCCTGTTTGTCAGTTAGAGGCCCTGAAGCCTTTGTGGTCTCGTGGTTGTCGATTAGCGGCCCCGGGACCCCTGGTTGTTGGTTAGGGGCTCCGGGACCTCCTGGTTGTTAGTTATGAGCCCCTTATTGTCGCTTAGGGGCCCCCAGATTGTTGGTTAGGGGCCCTAGGGCGCCCTGGTTGTTAGTTAGGGGCCCCGGCCGGGGCTCCCTCGTCGTCCGTAACTGCAACTAAACATGCTAGGCTATGTTGTCATAATCTTTATCATCGGTGGTATTTTAATTGGAGGGGGCCCGGGACCCCTGCCCCCCCTGGCTACGCCTATGTGAGCAAGGCACCAAATATACACAAATTATCGAAATACAATTTACTGGTCTTCTTATTTTTCTGCAATGCATTCAATCCTGTATTGTTTACAATAAAATCAGGTAAGTTTATCCCACAACTACTTGGGTGGTCCTTTAACTTATTTATAAAAAAAGTAATATTGCAAACAACTTCAACAACCCAAGAGCTGTTCGGTCGAGAAAGACGTGCTTTTTCAAGCATACCGTACTCAAACACGTTGTTCAAAAACGTTTCAAAATCCGAAAAATTACTGATATGAAGATGGTGATCTACCGTAAAATACAATCTACACCATTAGATGCGTGCCAATATCGAAAACTATTATCACTGCATTCGCGTAAAATAAACCCAAAGCTGAAATTTATTTCAAATCAACACGTTTGCTTGCATCCAAAAAGTCGTTTTTTGGAGAAAGAAAGTCAGCATTAATGTAAACGTTTAAGATGTTTGGCACACAGCTTTGCTTTGAAAAAGTTTTTATACTCTTCCAGTGATGATCAATCATGCTTTCAAAACTTTGAAAAAATCTGCTTCATCATCCCTAGCCAGCATTTCCTCATTTGTAGCATGTTCTTTGATTGTTTGCTTAAACTCATTCAAATTCGTTTTGTTAACTTGGGCCTCTTTTTCTGATTCTTCAAACTGTTTCAAAGTGTCTTCTTTTGTCAACTCCAAACCATTATCTGTTTCTCGTTCCACAACAGCTTTGGATTGAATAGATTCAGTGTATTTGTCTTCTTCGTTTTGGAAGCGGTCCGGTTTCTTCTGCTAGATGTTCTTGTTCCATTTCATCTTTTTTAAAATACAGACTGAGCGATTCGTTTATGACGTAGTAAGTTAGATCTATCCGTATGTCTTTTCACAGCGATTACAAGCATAACTCATATTTTGTTCATGAAAAGTAACAGCCTTTTACGCAATGTCATCCAAAATCATTTTACCACTGTGCAACTTTTCAAGTATGTATATCGATTGCTTTAATCTGATTGGTCAGTTTAGAGGATGTGTAAGGCTGCTGTTGATTTGCGGTTTGGAAATATACTAAAATTTTGACTGCGCAATACTTCTTTCGTTTTGTTGATAAATTTAAGCTTAAAACCCAAGCGTAGCCTGCAGTGCTTTTACGAAAGAAAGCTACAGCTACATTTTTGTGATAATGGGTAACTTAGTGCACTAAAATATGATAAATGCTACTATATTCAAGCTAAATAATCTTTGTTGATGGTACTTCATGTAAAATTATGTAAGGTAAAAAGCTCCATCTGGTGGTGAAAACAGGGTTTGGGCTGCTTTGAAGCAACAAGTAAGTCTAAGCAACTATGTGAGGCTAAAAAAGAAGAGCTCCTATACCCAACTGATTAGATTGAAATAGCGAATAGATAAAAACACCTGAAATTTAAATTTGAACTAACACGTCGTATCACAGCAAAAAATTCTAATCAAATTGCGAGCATTACATAGTGGTGCATGTCTAACAGTGCGTACTTTGTTCAGTCTCAACCATTCGAATCAAATTCTAGTTATTTTAATAAGAGGCTTTTAATATTTCGAATTTTAAGAATTTTTTTAAAGAACATTAAGTTGGCGAACTCAGATATAGGTATAAGAAATGAAAAGTTTATCCTCAAGTTAACTAATTTTTTAGTCAGTGGTACTTAATGCTTAATAATCAATTATTATTGAAAAATTGAAAGCGAATATTTTTAAAGAATATTTTTGACAAAAATTGCAGGGTAAATTGAAATTTTCTTAGGGCATATTGGTTTTTACAACTCCCTTTTTAACAAAACCCGATTTGGAACTTACATAAAAACTCAATATTTTCGCCCAGCTTGAACGTAAACAACTTGGAAAGTCAAAAACGGGAACTGGAATTAGTTAAAATTGGCTAAATTTGGACTGCGTCGTTTTCACGATGACTAAAATCGCATGATTTTTGTTGAACTCCCCCTTTTTGCGTTTTAAGTAGACACAAAAATGGATGCAAAGTGGACACAAAAATGAACCTTACTAACGTCAAAGATATGACGTCATATACTTAATAAAATCAGAAATCAAGCACTTGCGACCAAATCATTTGCTCAATATATTATTATTATTATTATTTAAATTGCTTTGACTGAATAAAAGCACATTCAGGTCGAAAAAAATTTTTTGCTCAATTTTTTCTCGAAAAATTTTGACAGACAAGATTAACTTCATCAAACTTGAGCTTTCTACGACTTTCCGTTTCTTAGATACAACAGATTAGATTTCCCTTTAAAAGGGCTTTTTCCCCTCAAAAATTTTGTCAGGGTTGCCAATAAGAAACAAAATTTCAAAAATTGACGGCATGGCATGTTCTTGGTTTTCGATAAATATTTTGCGGCAGAGGTATTGCACAACAAAGTACAGGTTTAGAAAGGTAAAATTTGCTGCTTTTCAATAAATGTAAGTCAGCTTTCCCTAAGTTAATCTTCTGTCACTATACTGATAAAAACGGCAACACTAAAGTAATTTTGAACTGCAATATCTTGAAAGCGGGAAAGTGTAGAAACTTCAAATTTCGTGAGAATGCATTTTAGATATACTTCAACATTTTGGTCTAGCGTGAAAAACTTCAATTGAATACCCTTTCAAAACAAAAACAGGCAAGGATAAAATTTTATCTGTCACTGCTAGATAGTGGTCTTGATTCATTTTCTATTTGTGTTGTGATTTCAAGCGTTAGTTCAAACTCAACACTTAAGTAATTTTATCGATAAAGTACGCTTTAAATTCGTCCTCCCTTTAGTCTATACCGTGGTTTTACATTTTATGTACACGACATATTGCTTTAAAGTCATGCATAACATTGATAACTTCTTTTTTTTAAACCATGCATAATATTGATAACTCCGACCATATTACCTTGACTTGATGCGTGTTGTAACGTTATTCGTTTTGCTAGTTGTATTTGTGTAAAAACATTGTTGATTTGTTTTTTTTATTTTATTGACTTGGCTACAAATTTTACTGTTCTGATTAATTATTGCTCATTTCCTTAAAATTGTATTTTGGTGCAAATAAAATGAAACGAGTAAAAATGAAATTAATAACCAATCCGATTTTAAATTAAGTACCACTGACTAAAAAATTAGTTAACTTGAGGATAAACTTTTCATTTCTTATACCTATATCTGAGTTCGCCAACTTAATGTTCTTTAAAAAAATTCTTAAAATTCGAAATATTAAAAGCCTCTTATTAAAATAACTAGAATTTGATTCGAATGGTTGAGACTGAACAAAGTACGCACTGTTAGACATGCACCACTATGTAATGCTCGCAATTCGATTAGAATTTTTTGCTGTGATACGACGTGTTAGTTCAAATTTAAATTTCAGGTGTTTTTATCTATTCGCTATTTCAATCTAATCAGTTGGGTATAGGAGCTCTTCTTTTTTAGCCTCACATAGTTGCTTAGACTTACTTGTTGCTTCAAAGCAGCCCAAACCCTGTTTTCACCACCAGATGGAGCTTTTTACCTTACATAATTTTACATGAAGTACCACCAACAAAGATTATTTAGCTTGAATATAGTAGCATTTATCGTATTTTTATGCACTAAGTTACCCATTATCACAAAAATGTAGCTGTAGCTTTCTTTCGTAAAAGCACTGCAGGCTACGCTTGGGTTTTAAGCTTAAATTTATCAACAAAACGAAAGAAGTATTGCGCAGTCAAAATTTTAGTATATTTCCAAACCGCAAATCAACAGCAGCCTTACACATCCTCTAAACTGACCAATCAGATTAAAGCAATCGATATACATACTTGAAAAGTTGCACAGTGGTAAAATGATTTTGGATGACATTGCGTAAAAGGCTGTTACTTTTCATGAACAAAATATGAGTTATGCTTGTAATCGCTGTGAAAAGACATACGGATAGATCTAACTTACTACGTCATAAACGAATCGCTCAGTCTGTATTTTAAAAAAGATGAAATGGAACAAGAACATCTAGCAGAAGAAACCGGACCGCTTCCAAAACGAAGAAGACAAATACACTGAATCTATTCAATCCAAAGCTGTTGTGGAACGAGAAACAGATAATGGTTTGGAGTTGACAAAAGAAGACACTTTGAAACAGTTTGAAGAATCAGAAAAAGAGGCCCAAGTTAACAAAACGAATTTGAATGAGTTTAAGCAAACAATCAAAGAACATGCTACAAATGAGGAAATGCTGGCTAGGGATGATGAAGCAGATTTTTTCAAAGTTTTGAAAGCATGATTGATCATCACTGGAAGAGTATAAAAACTTTTTCAAAGCAAAGCTGTGTGCCAAACATCTTAAACGTTTACATTAATGCTGACTTTCTTTCTCCAAAAAACGACTTTTTGGATGCAAGCAAACGTGTTGATTTGAAATAAATTTCAGCTTTGGGTTTATTTTACGCGAATGCAGTGATAATAGTTTTCGATATTGGCACGCATCTAATGGTGTAGATTGTATTTTACGGTAGATCACCATCTTCATATCAGTAATTTTTCGGATTTTGAAACGTTTTTGAACAACGTGTTTGAGTACGGTATGCTTGAAAAAGCACGTCTTTCTCGACCGAACAGCTCTTGGGTTGTTGAAGTTGTTTGCAATATTACTTTTTTTATAAATAAGTTAAAGGACCACCCAAGTAGTTGTGGGATAAACTTACCTGATTTTATTGTAAACAATACAGGATTAAAAGCATTGCAGAAAAATAAGAAGACCAGTAAATTGTATTTCGATAATTTATGTATATTGTGGTGCCTTGCTCATCATACTGGTTGCACTTTGCAGAATTTTGAATCTAAAACCAAAGAATTGTTTTTGTGGTATTGCAAATTTGCTCTTGTCGACCCTAACAATTTTCAAGGGGTAACTTTGCATGATCTAGTTCAAATTGAAAACTGTTTTTCACTCAAAGTTAACATTTACACCTAGGAATGGAAAGAACAAGCAGTTGCCAAGATTTTTCAACGGAGTCGACATCTTTTTTCCTGCGCAAACAATCTAAATCTTCATGAAAACCGTTTTAGCTGTATAAAAAGCATGCAGATGTACACTGGATGTTATGTTATCCAGATATTAATAGCAGAGAATATGTCGGTACTGGCTCTTGCGCCATTGCACCTTGGACAGGTCAGGTCGTATCACCAGCTGTTTTTACCGCGCAATTACGCCACGGCTAGACTTGAACCATATTCAGTTCCCAGGTAAACCTCACCACCTGCGGTGGTTAGGTCTTCAGGCAAGACACTCTTCAGGTCGAGACCAAGTTTCTGGTTCGATTCTTACAACTAGCTAGAGTTAGGACTAGGGTTAGAGTTAGAGTTAGGACTAGAGTTAGAGCTGAGGGGGGTTCAGCTAGGGTTAGGATTAGGGTTAAACTTAGGGTTAGAGCTGGGGTTGAGACTACTACAATCCTGCATTAAGACAACGCTGTATTTACGTAATCACGCATTTCGAAAATCCCGCATTTAGATTACGCCCCAATTAGACAATCCCGCAATTGGACAAATCCCGCTATCCCGCACTTTCAATCCCGCAACGTAGCCTACACGTTTTGTCGCAGTAGGCCTACATACTACTCAAATAGCAAATTGTGAAACAAAATTACTCAATCTATTAAGGCAGCTGGAACTTGAAAAAATTTCAGCGATTTCAAAACTTTGCCTAATCTTTTTTTTTTTTTTTGAACGGCGATCAAATTTTATGTAGTGAGTAGTGACATATAGTTTTGTGAATGTGTTTGTTGATTGCCTTTAGTATTCTTTCTTAAAGCATTTATAGGAATACTGTTCCAAAGTTTATATTGTAAAATTTGATCGTATTCCTACTCAGTTCAGTGGTCTGCGTCAAGAAATAATTTAGCTTTGATAGACCACATTTGAGAATTGATTAATAGGCGTGTGTAGTAGGCTACTAGGCTAATATGTCGTAAGCACCTTACAAATAAATTTTTGTGTTATCGAGGGAGATAAACTTGCCCAATTCAACGTTTGCATACCAGAGAATTGAAACTATTAGCAACTTCGCAACATCAATCGATATAGTTAAAGTTTTTTATTTGACAGTAAAACTTATTGTAATAAAAAATCGAACGTTTTCGGCCTAAAGCATTTGAACCCCCGTCAGGAATAACATATCTGATAAAATAAATATAATTGGGACTTCGCGCGAGCGCGTAGTACCACTGGTTTTGTTCGCGAATTTTGGCAGACGAAGATTGATTTGCTTATTACTAACAAATGGTAAAGCCTAGAAAGTTGAAACTCGGACTCATCATAACAATTAATAAAAGCGTCTTGTGTGCTAATTTTGGGGATCCTAGATCACGTATTCGTCAACTGAGACACAAAAAAAAATCAAAAAAAAAGGTAATGAAATGTAATATAATTACATTTTATTCACCAAGTTGCCATAACCAGAAGACAGCGAAGGGACCTTTCGATCTTCGAGTCAAGCTGCTACCTGCCCAATGCCCATCTGCCTTTCACACACGGCGGAGGTTTCACACTGTTCGTTTAATTGCTGAACGTCAAGCAGGGAAGCTGTAAATACCAATTTTTATAGTCTTTGGTTTGACCCGACCGGGAATCGAACCCAAGTCTACCGCTTCAGTGGCAGACGCTCTATCCACTCGACCACTGATTAGTTTTTATCGGTTTTAATCGGTAATTTTTGGCTTGAAAATTTATCAAATGGCTTATAATTTCAAAACCAATTGACGTGCACAGCTGAAATTTGGACCCAATGTGGGTGCATATAAATGCTTTATGGAAACCAAGTTTGGGGGCGCCTGGTGACGTGACCAAAATTTTACAGGCCAAAAATGGGCAGAAAGTGGACAATTTTAAACCAATATATCTCGGTAATTACCGAAACTGATAGAAAACGGTTTGTAATTTTTGAGCACACTGTCAACTGTCTTTCTTTTGATTATGTTCGTTGTTCGTTTACCCCAACTTGAATACTATTTTTCTTCTTTTTTTCTTATTCTTCTCCGGCTATCTACTTTTGAACCGCTAAACGCACTGTATTCAAAGTTTGAGGAATTAAAGATATCAGAGATGAGTAGTGCCCGACTGAAATTAGGGGTGCCAAGTTGGGGGGATCCCCCTCAAACGAGTCCTCCAAAATTTCAAACTTTTAAACCGTTAGAGGTAAATGAATCAAATTGTTGGAAATGGGTAGATATTATTAATAAACTAAACTAAATTGGGAAAGCCACAACAGGGGGTTTCCCCCAAATGAACCCTCAAAAATTCAAACTTTTTACCCTTTTAGGCTAGATACACGAAATTTCAAGATAAGTAAATATAAAGGAAAGATAGAATTTGACAAAATTTGAAGAGCTTAGTACTAAAAGTGACTAAGTCACAAAATAACACTTTCGAGTTATGAGCAATTGAAGTTTCTAAGTCCATGTTTAAATACTTCCGAAACGTATTTTTGAGAGTCCAATCATTTTTTCAAACGTTGATGGTCACCAAAGAGTTGTCCCCACTCTTAGTTTTTATTTATCGGATTTTAATAAATTTTTAATAAACAAACAAACTTCTGGACTTAGTCACTTTTATTGCAAATCGTGGACTTAGTTACTTTTAATTCTAAATTGCGCCGATCAGATATTTTGTAAAATGAACCTACAGCATGTTTTGGTTAAAAACGATTTGTGAAAGTGCCTAGATGGAAAAGTTGCGATATTTCTGACTTAGTAAAAGAAGAACTGGGTTCGATTCGCGCGCTGGTCGGGCAGGTTTAATGTCCCCTTCCTTGGTGAAAACATTTTTCTTTCTCTTCTCTAAACCCTAATTTTTTGCAAAAATGAAATGGTTTATCGAATGGCTAAATTGGTTAAGGTCGAAGAAAAAATATTTTAAATAGTCAATGCGACAAAAGAGAGATTTTCCACTTGGATAGCATTTTAATGAATAGTCAAAAAATAAAGCGTAAAGCAACAATAAACTTTCTCCATGCAAATTCATGTATTCGCTATTGTCCTGCTCCGTATCCATTGTCTATTCAAACTCATCTTCTGGTTCATTTTCAACAACATCAGTATTGGCTATTAACACGCTATAAAAAGTTGCATGTTCAGGCAAGTGAAGGTAGTGGAGGAGCTGTTTAACATCAGCTAGTTTGGCGGCTTTAATGATCAAAAAAGACTGATAGGCTCTCCGTAGGACCAGAGGGTTGAGGGCATTGACCAAGAATTTTATCTTTTGTCCTTCTTTTAAAAAAATTACGTCGGTGTCGCAAGCCCCTGTCATAGAATATTAGAAAGTAAGGCCCTCGTTACATTTGTTGTACTGTTGTAGGCCTACTGAGCAACGATAAAGTTAATTGCTTCATGCTTGAAATGAGAGACAGAGCTTCCAGTTGGTTGGTGCCGGTAGGTATTTATCATCCCTTCATCTGTTCATTACCAGATTACCAGTACCACTTAAAAAGATAGACATAATAAGTACTGTAACTACAGCTAACAATCTTGTTGAGCAAGAGTTTTCTATATTTTCACATGCAAAGCCTAATCTACTCAAAACCTGGGGAGTCATTCGGTGCTGTTCGTGGAAACGCCGAAAATTCTTGTTCGGGAGCGTTCGTGAGAACGTTCGCAAGAACGCTCCAGAACCGAACAAGAACATTCGTCAGTCGATATTCTATGCTTCTTTCGGGAGTGATCGGAGATCGTATTCTTGTTCGGGAGCGAGCGTTCGTGTTCGGGAGCGTTCGTGAGAACGTTCGCAAGAACGCCACCGAACCGAACAAGAACATTCGGCAGTCGATATTCTTTGCTTCTTCCGGGAGTGATCGGAGATCGTACGAACAAAACTACGCCACTCCTTGTATTGTTAGGCTACGGCTCCACAGCGGGATATTAATTTTCCAGCGGCGGCGTTTTTCAAAATGTGAGAAAAAATTTTCCTGAAAGATTGCAAATGTGCGATGGAATATTTTAAAATGTGACGATCGGAAAATTTTGTTGGAGCAGGGTGGGAAAATTAAATATTTTCCAACTAGCAATAATTTTCGCAAAAATTAGTTTGGAAAATTTATCACAGCACCTTTGATAAATTTGAGCGCGAAAATGGTTGTAAAATTCATAGGTTACGTTAGGTCAAATACTTAGGTCAAAGCACATGGTTTTTGCTGTCACATTAGAAATTAGAAAATTTTCGTTTGTGCGAAGTAAATTTTCTTGCGGAATGGAAAATTATAAATTTATTTCACTGTGACGTAACAATCGAAATTTTAACTCCTTGATACTAGTCGGTAAATCAAAGCATTCAGCTAATAGCCTTCACTACTTTGGTAAAGCGTATATTACAGTGTTGGTTTTTGAACATAATTTCAAATTCATGAACTGTAGAACGATGGAAACAACGGCAATCAGGCAATGGGCCGAAGATGAAAAGAACAAGTTAATTGATTTGGTTGAGCTAAATTATGGTTTTTTATTCGAGGGACTATCACCGCAAAAAACAAAACAAATGGTGGACCAAAAATGGCTGGACATTGTAAATGAGATTAATTCTTTAGGCATGAGTTCAGCACCCTTGACCGTGAAAAAAGCAAAGAAAAAATGGGCTGATATGAAGTCAATTTCGAAAAAAACGGTTGCAAAATGGAAAAATGAAGCCAACAGAACCGGTGGAGGACCTAACACTGCAACCAAGCCGAATGAAATGCAATTTCGGATTGCCAATTTTATTGGACACATCCATACTTTCGGAATCCCAGGAACCGAAAAGTGCGATATTGCGGCGGTGACCACTAGTTACGCTGAAACTGCAAATAATTCTCCAGCACCAACACATTTATCAACTGTTTGCTACCGTGATTTGTTTGACACCGCAAATCCTCCGTTTAATGTCGACTCCAACAGCAGCCCTAGGAACTCATTGTCGCTGACCCAAGATGATAATTACTCTATTGCATCAAGTGTAGCACAAGTTGGAAACACACCACCAGTGGCATCTCTAATATTGGCTGAAGTACCGGTGCCTCCAAAAAAAAAGCGCTTGAGTAAGGAGTAGGAAAATAAAGAACTATTCAAAATTGAACAAAAAATTGCAACGAGCGTGGAAAATATTCAAGGGGAGTTAGAAAAAACAAACCAAGCGTTAAATGAAGTGGCAAATCAGCTGAAATTATCAAACACTATAAACCAAGAACTCGTCGAAGTTTTGAAAACTTTTTCCTCAAATACCTGTTGTAGGCCTACGTTTGAAAGTGTTAAGCAATGACTTGAGGATCCCTAAGTGATGGACTATCGTCTCTGGAGCGGTCTGATGTAGCAACATTGTCAGCTGTTGTGTATTTCGTAGCAATTGCTATTGTGTTATTGTTATTTCGTTGCAATGAACGCAAATAAAAAAATCATCAAAAAAATCTTGAATTTTTTTCAGTAGCCTATTTGCTGAAACTAAAAGTTTTCCAACGCATCATGTTAGCTCGTTTAAGTTGAAGTGTTATTATTGATCAATGCAATGATTCTTGATCTTTGCTCTTCTCCGCTAGATGTTGCTTCTGTATGACCATCGTTATCGTCATTATCGACTGCAGGTGGAATGTTTAACAAACCATCAACTAATGGAGTCCTACGGCGGCGGCAAATGCTACGCAGGATAGAGCATGCAATAAAAATCTTGGCAGTTTTATCAGACGAATAACAAAGAGTTCCACCGGTGTGGTCTAAAATTCTCCAACGACTTTTCAAAACACCAAATGATCTTTCGACCAAACAGCGAGTTCTGCGATGAACTTCATTATAATGACGTTCTTCCCTTGTTTTAGGACTATTGATAGGGGTCATTAGCCATCGTCTTAATGCGTAACCGCTGTCACCCAACAACCAGCCATCTCCATGCAATCCTCTTTCAAACTGGTTGCATAGCGCCGACGTGCTCATTATAAACGAGTCGTGATGTGAGCCAGGCCATCTCGCAACTACATCCAAATAAACCATGTCAGCATCACATACTGCTTGCACATTTATCGAGTGAAAATTTTTTCGGTTGACATATGCGTACTCATCTATCGTTGGAGCAATGATTGGAATATGCGTCCCATCTACACAACCTAAAACTCCCGGAAAACCAGCAATATCGTAAAATTTGTGCTTGGTTTGTTCTCTTTCCGCAGGTGTAGAAGGGATGTAAATAAACTGCCCTGCTTTCCGGCATAGTGCTTCTACAAAATTATTTAAACATCGACTAACAGTGGGTTGCGAAACGTTCAAAGCATTTTGAGCACTATTTTGAAAACTTTCGGATGCTAAACACTTCAAAGCAACAAAAATTTTTTCTTCTAACGTAATGTCGCAGATGCGACTACCTCTCCCACCAAGTTCACTTCTTAATAAAAAAGCCAATAATCTTACGTCACTTTTAAACAAGCGATATTCACTAACAAATGCTACTTCTGTTAGTTCTTCTAAGGGATTTGGTCTTGGACGTTGTTTCCTAAGCACATTAGAGCCTGCGTTTAACAGATAGTACCTTGCAGCCATCCCAAAAAGCTTACTCTACAACTGTACACTGCTGACCGAATGCCTCCCGAAAGGTAATAGCTTTCGTGGAATTTTAGCGCTTTTTACGAAAATTCGAAAAGAAAAATTCGTACAAGAACATCATAGAATATCGAGGCGAGAGCGTATTCTATGCTCTTACTGAACGCCGAACATTCTTGTCGAAAGCCGAACATTCTTGTCGAACGCCGAACGTTCTTGACGAACGCCGAATGTTCTTGCCGATTATCGAAAATTCGTGTTTCGCACGCATAGCATGGAATACCAAGTCACAGATATTCGGCTGAATTTGCCGATAGCCGGATTTTCGTGTTCGTACGAAAAGCACAGAATGACCCCCCTGGAGCGTTCTTGCGAACGTTCTCACGAACGCTCCCGAACAAGAATTTTCGGCGTTTCCACGAACAGCACAGAATGACTCCCCTGAACCCCTAACAAAAGTAAGAATATATTTTTCCATAACCGGATGCCATAGGTGGGCAAGTTAATGCAAGACGTTAGCTTCGTTAACCACTAGTCCGTTAACAAACTTCACACCTCCGTTAACGTTAATCCGTTATTTTCAGCTTCAATTAACGGAAGTTAATGAAGTCCGTTAATTCGTTAACATTTTGCGTGTAATTTACATTTCTTTTTATTCACTTGCTTCTAGAACACGTATTGACGCTGTTGAGCTGATTGTAAGGAAATATTTATTGCTATGGTGGTCTATTTGTGTTTTGGAAGTTACATTTTACAGTCTAATCTAATTTCAAGATAAAAATACGTTCAAATGCACAAACGAAGCTGCGATCGGAAAATCTTTGGAAATTGTGAACAGCCCTTAATAGAACTATGAGGCTGCAGCGTATTATTTGCCACAAAAAAGCGCTCCTTTCTTCGCTTCTATAAAACTCGTGCTAATACGCAACAAGTGTTACCAGAGCAAACTGGTTTGTACCGGTATGATGAATGAATGGTGCAAGATATCAACGATAAAGACCTTAACGAAAGTTAACAGAACTTAACGGAAGTTGCTTTAGTCCGTTAATAGAACTTAACGGAAGTTAATTTAGTCCGTAAACATGAAAAAACTTTTTAACGGATTTACGAGTTAATGAAAAAGTTAGCTTCGTTATTAACGGATTAACGATTAACGGACTTGTGCCCACCTATGCCGGATGCCGCTGGTACACGCACAAGAGCAGTGGTGAACTTCAACAGGATCAGCAATTTCTCCTTTTTTTTTCTGGACGAAACGAGTAACGACAGTTGAATTTTAAGTCAATGAACCCGAACCGAACCTGAACCAGTAATATTTTACTTGAGTGAACCTGAACCAAACCTGAACCTCGAAAATGGTGCTCAAGTGAACCCGAACCAAACCCGAACCGCTAAAATATTTTAAGCCGGAGCTAAACCTGAACCCGAACTGTTATTTGAAACGTTCGACACCCTGAAATGGGGGTCTGGGTGCAAAGCCTCCAAGACTGCAGTCGCTCGGCAATTTTCGCAATTTCAGGAAAAAAATAACCACTTTAACGTCATTTGAATCACATTTCGAACGTTTTTAAGGCCACTGAATAGAACAAAGATGCTGATATTAAGAATCGACTTGAAATTCTTAAATTGCCCACCCCTTTCAGCCCTCTTTATTTGCAGATCAAGTTCAAACCACGTTTAAACGTTCGTAGCCAAAAATTCGCAATGGGGGGCTGTTTTGGGAATGTGGGAGCGGAGCCGCCAAAAGCCATTGAAGGTCCAGGAGCTAAGCTTCCAGCCGCCGGAGGCTGGAGGTCTGGGGGCAAAGCCTACAGCCGTTGGAGGCATGGAGGTCTTGAGGCGTAGCTCCCAACGCTCAAAAATTTTGCTTTTTGTTGCAAAAATTACTTAATTTTAGGGCTATTTTGATAAAAAGTAATGCTTAACGTGGCATAGAAATTAGCAGTGCAAACATGATCAAACTGGTTGCATAAATGGTCTATGTGGGGGTGGCTAAGGTAAAATTTTAGTTCTCTTGCATGCTGGTTAATTATAAAATTATGTAGTTCAATAAAACTCACATGGAGTAATTTATTTCGTCTATATTTTATAGAGCAAATAATTGGGAGGTGGCTAATGAAAGATATTTGAGAGAAGTGATGAGTAATTACTTAATCCTGAATAGCCCTCTTCTCCCTATTCCTGAGTTTATAAAATATATTTGTTGATGAAACGTATGCTCAGCAATTTTACACAAGCGATCAACTCTAATTGCTTATTTTTGGGCATTTTTGAGAAAGTAGAAGATTTTTTCAACGCCATCAGTGACAGTTTAGTAAAAATACTCGGCCATACGGCTTAAATCTAACAAACTCATTATTAAGCTCAAGTATATGGTGACCGATAATTCACTCCGTCACCACAAGTACTGTACTTCAACGTGTTAAATGTTGCAGTAATTCCATAGATTTGGCTCTTCTACTTTTCTTTTATACCAATTTATTGCGAGAAATTAACATACAGTGTGAAGATCCATTTAATTGCTAATTGTCCAACATGGCATTGTCAAGTTT